>JAVJGJ010000037.1:69148525-69255362 GCA_035590215.1 Microhierax caerulescens | reverse complement strand
ATGAGGAGCAGCTGAGGGAACTGGGGTTGTTTAGTTTGGAGAAGAGGAGGCTCAGGGGGGACCTTATCGCTCTCTACCACTCCCTGAAAGGAGGGTTTAGGAAGGTGGGGGTTCAGTCTGTTTTCCCATTAACAAGCAACAGGACAGGAGGAAATGGTCTCAAGATGCACCAGGGGAAGTTTAGATTGGATATTAGGAAAAATTTCTTCCCTGAAAGGGTGGCCAAGCATTAGAACAGGCGGCCAGGGGAGGTGGTGGAATCACCATCCGTGAAAGCGTTTAATAAACCACACAGATGTAGGCTTAAGGACATGGATTAGTGAGGGTCTTGGCAGTCCTGGGTTAATGGTTGCACTTGATGATCTTAAAGGTCTTTTCCAACTTAAATGATTCTGATTCTGTTCTATGATTCTGCATCTCTCCCTCCTTCTGACAACCTGAAGTGAACAGCTACCAAAAAGATAAGTAGTCATCCAGGCAAAAAATGCCAGTCATCTTCCCACCGTCATTAGACCCTTTGGGGGCAGACAATGCATCGCTTGCACTGAAGCGGTGACATTTGAAAGGAGAAATGCTACAGGGAGACTCATCACAGTGAATTAGACACAGTTTACCCTGGACGATGAAGTGGACTAGTAGCCTCTCTGCTCAGACTTTTGGTGGGAGGTTTTATCCTTGAAAACCCAGGCATACTTGAGCTGCTGCTCTTTTCTCATTGATTTTTTTTTCCACACATCTTTCAAGTATGCACAGTAAATTTTTATATCCCTTAGACACTTTGAGACATGCTTTGTGAATTTAAACAGTAAACCCCACCCCACCCCCACCACCTTCTGAATTTTAAGTCCTGTCAGGAACCACTATATCAAGATATTGCTCATTAAAAACAGGACATATCTTGATAGGCAACTCACAAATATTCTAAGACCCTGTATGGGAAACAGAAATACTTGTATATTTGAGTTTCTTCTCTAAAACAAACTGATAGAAAAGGTCAATCATAATTACCCAAGAGAGAGTGGCAAAACTCAAAGGATGGTCTATGGAATGCCAGCACTTAAGTATGATACAGGATTTAATGTTGCTTAGTCAGATGGCCATGGCAGCACATGAGCCCGGGAAGGACAGAAAAAACATGAAAGAGGAGGAAGATGCCTGCCCTGCAAAGCAGGACTGCTCACCCACAAGCGTGGAACTAAGTGCTGGCTGGCAACCACCTGGAGTATCTAAATACCGTGGTATTGGAAATGACCCATAGCCAAAACACACAAGATAAAGAGAGGTTCTGATTAGCTTGGAATGAAACTACCCTGACTTTTCAATCACTTTGTCTTTCTATCCTGCTCATTCCTTTTAGTTTTCTTTAAGATCTGCTTATGAAGGTTTTTTTCACCAGTTTAAGTGCTTTTTGTTTCAGATCAGTATTCCAATACTGTCACTATTGACCTCAAGAATTCACAGTAATTTGATCTTTACTCACATGAAGCAAGACCTGACTGCAGAGACATACCCATGACTTTGCAATGAGGCTTCAGCTGACCTGAATAACATCAGAAGAAAAAAATATCTAATTACCTCTAAGTTCTCTAGTCAGAGAGAGATGTTTTAAGAGGAAGCCTGGTAAATTTATGAATAGGCTTGTGTGATGCAGTTGTCAGTGATAGTAGTAGGGATGAGATCTGATGACTCAGAAGCTGTCTTCTAGCCTTTTGGCACTATGTACACTTGATTTGAGTTAGTTATTTAAAAGTTCTGACTTCAGTAATGCAGCTCATTGTAACCATTAACAATATATAACAAAATCTAATGGTACTCTATAACCCCCTGCCCTAACTCAGATTTCCTCTCCCCTCTTCCAGTAAGCAACTATTCTTTACCCCTATAATATGAGGTATCGATTTTGAAGAGCAAAATATCACAAGCCTCCTGTTCCTCTGGGTGAAGTAAGAACCACGAAGCATTCTTAGTGAGACAGACTCATGCATGTGCTATTTTCAGTAGGCTCTCTAGATATCAAAGTAAACAAGATTCCCCACATGACACAGATAGGTAACTTGTGCCAAGTTATTTGAGATGCAGGAAGAATCAAAAAGCAGTAGAAAGGACCATGCAACCTATACAGAAAACTCCTCAACCACTTGAGAAGGTCAACTTGCCAGATACTAATTGAATCAAGAAGCATTATGGCTGCAGAGAGTTGTGTGCTTCAGAAACAGCACTATTAGAGGCTATTGTCATGCTGTTTGCTGTTGTCCCTCTGCCAAAGGTTACGGAATCTAGATTTTAGCAAGAACTCCTCCAAAGGAGCTCTTGCTAATCTGCCATGGGAAATAATGAGCAGGTTCTCACAAAGAGAGGCTGTGGAAAGATGAATTCTGTATCTATTTGTGCTGAACATCAACTGACTCCACAGCTCTGCTGTCGAAAGGGAGCACACAAGTGCCCCCTGATTCAGGCCATGCAAAGGGGCTTTCTCCTCATAAGCCGTTAACTTCACCTGAGGTAGGTGAGTGCTCGCGTGATCCTTGCTGCTGGCTGTATGGGTGAGTGAGTGAGTGCTGGCTGGCGGGGCGAGCAAATCCAGGTAGGGACAGTCATCTCTCTCTCCAAGTGGTGGACAGGTGTCCACCAGCAGACTACAGCCTGCAACAGCTAGCTAGTGCCTGCCAAGGTGACCGCCTGCAGCCTGGGCATTCACATTCCTGCAAGTAGAGCAGCAAATGGCGGGACCGAGAAGCTGGGCCTGGCACTACCTTATAGACAGCATAGCCGCACTTTCAAGACCTTTCCCATCTGTCACAGACTAACTTCTTAGTAGTAAACTTCCTCCAAAAATCAATGTAGGGAAGTTAAACTCCCGAGACCCGGGTTTTAATTAATGTTTTGTAACAGAACTGTCTTTTCAATGTGGCTTTTTCATGATGTGATATAAAATGATGGAAACTCAGTAAGACAACTACTGCCACAAAGGGTGTAACTACCATCCTGGTTTCAGCTGGGTTAGAGTTAATTTTCTTCCTAGTAGCTGGTACAGTGCTGTGTTTTGGATTTAGGATGAGAATAACATTGATCACACACTGATGGTTTAGTTGGTGCTGAGCAGTCAAGGACTTTTGAAGCTTCTCATACTGCCCTGCCAGCGAGGAGGCTGGGGGTACACAAGAAGCTGGGAGGGGACACACCCAGGACAGCTAACAAACCGGCCAAAGGGATATTCCGTAACACATGATATCATGCTGAACAATAAAACTGGGGGGACTTAAGCTGCAAGGGTCCTACTGCTCGGGGACTGGCTGGGCATTGGTCAGCAGGTGGTGGGCAATTGTACTGTGCATCACTTGCTTTTTATATTTTTTTAATCAGTATTATTCATTTCCTTTCCTTTTCTGTCCTTTTAAACTGTCTTTCTCTCAACGCATGAGTTTTACCTTTTTTCTGATTCTATCCCCCATCTCACTGGAGGGGAGCGAGTGAGCAGCCGTGTGGTATTTAGCTGCCTGCTGCATCAACACACAACTACACATCCTCCCCTCTGCCCCCAGTACAAATCTGAGTCTATTAAGGCAAAACAAAGCTTTAATATTATGGCAAGACAAGCTCCTGATACAGAAGCGTCACTGTAAAGAGCTTTATGGCAAGTGCTGGAGGCCGTGATGCCTGTGAAGGACCTTGAAGGCTAAAGAAGAAAGTAAGATAAGGTTGGCTGAACGCCCAGAAGAAAAACGGGATATGAAGCGAGGCTGGAGCAGATGCGCGATGCCACATCTCAGCAGCTGGCTGAGAACATGAAACTCCTAGAGATAAGAGAGAGAAAAAAAATGCAAGAAGTTCAGTGTGTTTGTAGCTTAGTGATTAACCAATTATAAGCAGCCAAGAAGTGCGTGAACAGTATTGATTAACCAGTGATATTTTAGTATGTTGTGCGTGAACAGTGAACGAGGATATATATGTGTGGGTTTTGGACTAATAAAGGGTCTTCTGGTCTGATTCAGGGGTCCGTGTCTCAATCTCCTCATGCCACCACGCAAACAGAATACCCAGCAGCTGCACTTCACAACTCTTGTTTTAATCTAAGCAGAAAAGCCTCCAGTTTTGCACTACTTTTTTTTCTTAACCAAGCATGTAGTGCTGTTACTAGAAGCAGTTTATCACATTCATTTACTTCATGTTGTGCCAATAACGTAGCCTAGGTTATGAGAAACAGCTTTGAACTCTGATTAAGAAACCTCAGCTGGTTTTAAAAGAACCGTACTATACATCAATTATCCACCACCTCCTTGCTTTCAGAGACCAGGAAAAATACATAGAAAGCCAGGTTTCTTTTAACGTGTTTCAGCTGGGAGCACGTAAATCCCTCGTGAGCCCAAACAAGTCTGTAGTCTATACATGTAACAGGCATTGAATAAACATGAATAAGGACCTCTAAGGGCAGTGAGGATGCTGCAAAACTATATGTATGAAGGAACCCAGGAAAAGAAAGGTAAACAAATATTCACAATTAAAATTAATGTAATCATAATGCTAATGGTTAGGCTAACATATAAAACGCACAACTTGCAAATAAACAAGATATTCACAAGTTCTGCAAAACTATTATACCAGCTCCTTTTGTCTCTTAGTTTCTCAGCCATAGCACTGCATGTGTAGGGAAGGGCTTAGGGAACACAGTGGCACTGTGCTGTGCCCCTCCTGGTGATGTTTTCATAAACTGTCCTAGTTCAGGGTGAGTCAGAAGTATTACTGGACTCCCACTGAAGTAGATATGCTCACATGCCTGTGATGGAGCCTTTTCAGAAGCCAAGAATACTCTCGCATACCATAACGCCAATTCCTAGCTTCCCACAGTGCTGTATTTACTACACATCAAAAGCCCATTTCTGCTAATGCATACAAGAGAGAAACTCAAGTGTCACAATCAATTTAATCCGGCATTCATCCAGGCTGCTGCCTTTGCCCTCATCCCTGCCTGCTTGTTCCTGCTGCTTAGGATTTGTTTTGTGAACTCAATCAGAGGACTAGTCAGTCTGGAAACTAACCTGGGAAATAAATCTTCCATAAAAAGCTTAATTTTCAGCTGAATCAATTCTCACACCCAGTTTGCAGTGAGGCTGTGTGAACAGTAAAAGCACGAGGGTGCGGGCAGGAGAACGAGCTGTGTACAGGGGAAAGTGGAAATGCTCTTCTCAGCAAGAACAATGATTTTTGCTGGATTAAGCCAGTCACAGAGCTAGAGTTTTATTTATAGCACAGGAGAACATATGGAGTCCAGCAAGAACTGGGGTTTTATTGCACTAGATATTCAATCTTTCATCCAAAAAGCTGGCTATCTATGCCTAAGACAATTCTGCCACAGTTAAACAGAGAGGAACAAGAATCAGGTGCTGTAGTATGTCAGGGCACACCAGAGAATTCCTCGCTGAATTTTTCTTCCTACAGTATCAGTGCACATGTACGTGAGCCTGTACTATTATTTTCCCCTTCCTCCAGTGAAAGGAACTGAAGGGGTTTCTGTTGTTTTAATTCTAATTCATTTTGGGTGAGGGGGTAGGGAGAGAAAAGCTTTCAGGTGGTGCTTTATGAGTTTTCTTTTTTAAAAAAATAAATTTAATTCTCGTGCCATGAGTGCAATTACTCCCTTTTTTCTGAAGACACTGAGGGTCCATACACTCCTCGTCTTTTGGCACTCACAAGTTCATAAGCCTTCACACAGATCCTGGACTAATCTGCTAAAGCTTTGACAATGGCTAGTTAGTACACTGTGAGGAAAAAAACCATATACCACCAATCTACAAGTGTTCTGCTATTTCTGCAAATTTTCTTCTCTGCTGTACAATAGGTGAAATCTATTGTTCAATAATGACTAAAACATTCATATATTGCTCATGGGTTTATTATTTATTAAAAAAACTTTCCCCCGTTAAGTCACAGAAATATCTCTATGGTTAAAATTAGAAATAGATGAGAAATGGCTAAGATTCAGTATTCAGCACAGGCAGTCATTTTCTATTAGCTACAAGCATTTTTGCAAACACATAATTAACCATCTAAGCATTTCAATCTTACACTGAAATGCTTTGAAGAAGATTTATATTATAAGCAGACACATGTATTATAACCTACCATTTCTTTACGTTTCAAACAATTTCATACCATACCTCTTCATAATGCAAATAAACTCTGCTTTGCTCAACAAACATACTTATCCTGGCTGCATGCTTGTTACTATCTATAGTAATAAAATTATATTGTTGAAATGGATAGTTTAAAGATGATGAGTACATGGATTTCTAATAAAAAAGCTATTTCTCTCAAAACTTTTATTTAAATAGTGGCTCAACTATGGTGATCTCCTTTTAGTGTTCTGGAAGCCAAACTAACATTCAAATAGCTAAATAAAAAGCTTTGGAATGTAACTATTAAAGACAATGTAACAAAGATGCTCCATTACCTTTTGGTGGGGAATCGAGCACTATCCAGTACAGGGGTCCTCAAACTTTTTAACCAGGGGGCTGGCGCATAGATGGATTGGCAGGGTCATCTGTGGCTGCTTGGTTTCCCCCCAACCCCCGGCGGGGGGGTTCTAAATACCAGGGGGCCGGATTGAGGACACTGGGGGGCCATATCCGGCCCATGGGCTATAGTTTGAGGACCCCTGATCTAGCATCTCTTATTTCTGCAAAAAACTAATGGCTATGAAAGAATAAAGTACAATTAGAAGCACTACGTGAAATTAAATCAGCTAGTATCTACCTATACTATCACCCATACCAAGGTACATGTTATTCAATCTCAGCAAAAAATGGTGCTTTAAAGTGAGTTTTAAAATGCACGCATTAGTTTAAAATGTGTCAAACTCGTCATATATGCACAGAAGAATTTAGAAAAACTACTATTTTATGACATTAATTTATGACTGAATCTAAGCTTTAAAAACCAGGCCAAAATTTTTCCTTTAATCTGGTAACAGTAAGTAATTTTCTGTATATAGGCTCTTATTTCCATCCTATTTGCACACAACTTTTATCTAACTACATTACCATCAATGCAGCTCTAATTAAAGGTAAACAACTAAGACAACAGTAGATTAGGGAAGCATATCAATTTACTGTTCTACAGCTCAGGCAGATCAGAAGCTTTTGGGTCCATAATCACATCCTATGCTGGACCAAACGCTCCCAGTGTTTGTCAGAACTCATTTAACAGACCAGCAAATTCTGGTATGACTGACAAATCTTTCACGTTATGGGCTCTCAGGCCACTGTTAAAAGCTGGGTGAGAATCACATCCTAAGTTTAAGCTAATAAGATTTCTCTGCACAGTTTGGTATTTGGTAAGTCCTAATTCCCACAACAAAAAAATACTAGACGTAACGTTTTAAAGTCTATTTTTCAGCAGTCCATTTCATGGGCCCATTTGTGATATTTCATTCTGTCTTGTCCATGTTGTTCATACATATCAAACTTCAAAGTGGATGGATGGCAGCTCTCTACCCTGGCAGGGAAATCCTCCCAGCCACAGCCTGCACCTTGCTTGAGCCTCGGTAGGCAGGCTGAGAGACAGACCAGTGCCTGTTTGTTCGCTCTATCACCAGCACTGGGGGGTTTCAGATCCCTATGATGTGTCCAAGTTTTGTAAATAAACCTTCCTGTCTTCCACTTTCAATCCACACACAAGAACAAATCGCTCATAAACATTTTATAACAAATACATCTGCCTCACTCATAGTTATTCACCTAGCTTCAGTGCTGTATAACTAACTACCTGTAACCATAGAGTCAAAACTGAACCTGGATCCAGTTTTTCCCCACATTGTTCAAATCAGCTTCAGGAGAGGCTTGTGAATAACAACACCACACCATGCTATACATTGCCTCGGCCAGAACACTCATCCTTGATAGGCTTGCCGAAGGAAACAAGAACAAAGAGAACAGGCTTGCTGAGGATAAGGGGCTTGCAAAATTAATCCAGTTTTGCAAATGATAAAAAACAGCTTCTGGAAAATGGTGCTCCAAGCTCAGTGCTTCTTCTCTAAGACCAAAATCTCTTCTTCCCCAGATATCTTGACAACTAGCTGAAGCAAACCGATAGGCAGGGCTTAGAACTGGCAAGTTTTTCCTGACATCCCAGCCACATGATCAGCCTCAGTACATCTACATTCTTTTGGAAACAGGAGATTAAGCTCCCAAACATGCACAACACCAAGCTGCAACTCAATGTTTCAGTTTTGAGATTTGCAGAATACACATCCAGGTACATCATCTATTCACAAGGCTAAGATCTGTTTTATGGTCACTCTTTGTAATTGCTTAGGGATTTCCAATGGCCAAACAAGACAGTGTTCTGGACTAATGCCATTTTGGAAGTGGGATATAAAAAGTTATTTCTCATTTAAGATTTAAAAATAATCAAAGGAAATTAGGTTCATAATTATAGTTCATAAAACCATATGCTTCTCTTTCTAGTAAAATCTTTCAGCCACCCCAAAACATTCAATAACGTCTCTTTCAGAAGGTTCCTCACTTTCATGCAAATACCTATACAACACTTAAAGGCTGCCACAAATCAGGTTAATTTTTCCAAAACAGTATCTGAAATATGGGTTCTCCTGGGTATTTTCCTATAGCTAAAATACACCACTTGGAAAATACTCTCTTTTAAGTTACTACCTCCACCCAGAAGATGCAAGAGATCCATAAGATGCTTTTACTTGCAAAAAACTCAGTGACAACACTAGCTCAGTAAAAATCCCTGTATTATTCAGCCTCTTAGGGCTATCTATTTATCTATATATTTTTACAACAGCAACCAATATCACTTGCACCCAGGATGCAAAAAGCTGCTCTTAAAAATGGATTACAGCTTTTAATAAATGGATTCTTTAGCTCTGACTAAGATTACTGCCTTGTATCTATTTGATGCTTCCTTCTCTTCAGAAATTAGATATTGATGAGAATCTGGGTCACAAAAGGTATTTGAATTTCTGTGCAAGATGAGGGTGAATGAAGAGAATGATGAGAGCTACAAACAGTTCTGAAGTATAGTTAGCATCCAATGCATCTTTTAAGGACTGTAAGCATCATCACACTTCTGTTATTTTAGTATGATCAAAATGAAAGATAACAATACAGTGATATGATCCTTTCACATAACCATGGTGATATGAGGTGAAGACAGGAGATATTTTTAAAATTTCCAGTATCATTATTCTTCAGAGGCTGCAACAATAAATTTAAAGTGGGAGGGTGCAGTGTCAAAATGAGCGCTTAGCTTGTTTCTCTATATATGATGCCAGCATACAAAAACTAACTTGCAGGTACAGGGTTCAGATGCCATGTATTTTACTGGGATGTCTCTCTACCGTAAGATTTAGGGCTCAAAATGATTACTGAATGTTGGCTGTGGAAAGCTTCTGGAACTTCATAGTACCAGTGATGAGCCAGATGATGCCATCAACACCACATGCCTCACAGGGATTTGTGATGTTCACATAAATATTGCATCAAACCAAATGCTGGTGAAGGAGATTTGGAAGCCAGAGAGAACTATTTTAAGCTCTTATTTCCAGTGAAGGTGTGTTTTTGTTTTATAGCTAAGTGAGACCAACAGATAGCTGCTGCAGAAAGGAGCAACCCTGCTGTCCCTTCTCTTGAGCTGTACTTGTCTGACTCTGCTAAGTCTGTTCAGGGAGCTGAATCAACAAAACTTCTTCTACAAAATGATGCAATCAATTTTTCTGTAAGTTTCGTTTCCTGTGAAAGCACACTGCCAAAGAGCCAGGTAGGAGGGCAAAGGAGAAAGCCCATCCCTTGCATCAGTGACCACCTATTAGACTGACTAATTTGTGATACCACAGTAGAGTTCCTAAATGGACTGAGCTGGGCGAAGGGGGATCTGGGGTTGAAAAGAATCAGCAACATATTTATTTGTAATTCTGTGGATTTACATCTTGTAAAGAATCATGACATGGCACAGAGCCATCTTTTATAATAAAAGTCACACACAGGATTTTACAAGGCACTACAGTGGTTTGTGCGCAGCATTTTTACTCAAACTCATACTCCTATGTTTGAAGCTTGCCCTCTAGGATCACCTGCAGCCCAGTTCAAGGTTTTAAGACTTCTTCCATACATTCAAAAGCTGATTTTAAAAAAAAAAAAATCAACTTCTGTCCACGGTCAGTAACGTAGCTTCCAGGCAGAAGCACTTTTTTGTCATGGCTCAGAGGTATCCATGTCAAGTAGAATGAAGACAAAGGCAGAAAGCAGCATGTTGTCAAAGGATAGTATGGTCTAATTTATTACTACAACTGAATCTCTGTGCGACTGTGGCCAGTGGAAGAGACGTTTATTGCATTAGCTTGATTGTAGCAATGTATGCAAGGGAAAGGCCCTTGAAGAGGTACCAGGAAAAGAGAAGTAAAGAAAAGGAAAAAGCTTTTCCTTTGCTGAACAGCAACATGCAACTCAGATAAAATGTTGACAAGCTAGGATTTATTTCTCCTAGAAGTCAATTCCTAACTTCAGTTTCCTGATGCCATGAAATTGCCAAATGACATTTTGAAAAACATTTTTCTTCCAGTTATTTGCATGCTTAACCAAATGGGCTGAGGAATGTGTCTTACCATACAAGTATCCAGGTCCTCCAAACGTTCTATCTCTGTCAACTCCTCAACCGTGATGATAGAGCGTTTAGTTGGTTTTTCTTCAGCTAACTCAATTTCCAGTGATTCCTGCTGTGGAAGCGGTTTGCCACGTCTAGTCAAATGGTCAGCCTGGAGTCAAGGATAAAGACAGGAATACATCAATCAAACTGCTAAAAAATGGCAAACCAAACCCAACCAGAAAGCTTACAGAACTTAAGTGACCACTGATCCTAGATGACCAATTACAAAAGCAAAGCCCAGTTGTGTGTGTTAATCTTCACACAGGGTTTGTTTTTGTTTGGGTTTCCCCACCCCCACCCTCTTTTTTTGGATGGAAAACCCCTTCCATCACACATTCTAAGAAAGAAGGGAGAAAGCCTAACATGAAAAAAGAGAAGGTAAAAGGTCACATAAAAAGCCATGCTACTTTTTAGTTATAACAGTATTATGGAGGTTCCTCAGCATTTGTCCTGTCTTTATCATAAAGAAAATAAAGAGGTGGAAGAGAAGCTTTGTCCTGAACCCTTTTTTTTTAAAAAAAAAAATAAAATTAACAAGGACAAATACAATTTCCATGAACGATTATCATAATAATTAAATAACCAAAATGTTATCACTCGCTGTTCAAAACACAGGACAACTTATTCATCACTGACAGATCTATGGGATAAGATATGTATTTTTTTAAATATCAAAGAGGAAAAAACTCTTTAACAATAATAAAATCAATTTATAGATCTGCATAGCAAAAACTGTTACTAAGAACACAGAAAATGTTATATCAACCACCCTGGATTGTACTTGGAATGGAGTAGGTTCATGTTGTCAGGAAAATGATGAAATATTTTCTAGTTCTGTTGATAACTAAAGGGAATATTGAATAATCTATGTTAAAAGCAACTACTTGAAGATCAGCTAGCCCAAATGACTTAGTCACAAAAGCCTTCCAGGAGGCAGCTAGGGAGAGCTGTAGTCCACTGTTTAACATCAACATGACCCTGGACAACCAGTGGATTGCAGTTTTGTTGAACAAAAAAGGGTAAACAGATGACCTGAGTCAATTATAGCTCACTTAGCCTAGTGTCTACTTCAGAAAAAAATCACTGGAAACCTTTATGGATTTATCTTTAATCACACTAAAATGGCTAGAATAATAATTAATGCTAGTCATCATCACATTGGGCAAACTCAGGTCTTGTTGAACAAGGATTATTTCCAAATTTGCCTCAAACACTATTGTGTCAATACAACATACACAGATGCTTGTAGGTGGCTGAATCAGTAGTACATGACACTCCAATTTAAGGAGCTGGCACAGAACTATACCAGTGCATTTAACTTTTTCTGTATTAAGAGCTAGCTGCCAGCTCTCAGATTGCAGCTGTCAGTTGAAGATTAACACTAACAAATTAGATGGGAGTTTCTCTACCAGCATTTTTGAGATTCATACTCATCAGTGTTTCATCAGTGATATACCATCTGAAATAACCTGCAGCTAACAGAAACATAGGAGAGTTAAACAGGGAAAGGGACGCGTTACTAACACAGGTCAAAATGGATCACAAATCAACTCAAATCAAATGTACATACAATCTTTCCTTAGGAACTAAGAGCACTGGCAATTAGCTATGGACACAATCCTGAAAAGCAGCAAGTGTCAAGTGTCCAGAAGCCATTACTGGGAGGGAGATCAAGCAAACTGAGTCCTGAAAATTATCTGTAACTGAAACACTATCAAAAGGAAGAAATTCTTACCTCTTGGCTATGTAAACACAAGGAGTAAAGAAAATGAGGAGAAAAACAATTTCAGTGCCACATATAGTGACAGCTAAAGCATTGGAATGGTCTGTCTGTTTCTGGGGACCATAGTTTTAAAAGAGGCTTTTAAAACAGCTGGAGAAAGTGCAGGGGACTGTTCCTGAAGTGACTCAAAGGCTGGAGAAAATGACTTACTGTGTTGTGCAATACCTCTGGACAGAGGCAGCCTACTGCTCCTGCCAGCTGAGCCTGCTCCAGGACCAGCTGGAGCTAATTAATGCGGCCACTCACAGAGCAGGCTGCTGCTGCTGCATAGCTCATGAGACCACAGGTTGTATCTTTACACAATGCTGCTCTGTATCATGACGACGCACCCTCAAATAACCCAGTCTTTTAGTTCATTTTGAAAGGAAAATAAAAGCAAGGATGGGGAGAGTGACTTTTTTTCTGTGTATGAGAACTTCTATAGAGAGGAAATAAAGAGAAACATATATGGTTCCCTTATCTTGTGGGGAAAAGCATCTGAAAAAATTCACAACTGCAAGCTGAAGCCAAAGAAATTTCAATTAGAAGTGAAGAGCCATTTCAATCAGGAGAATGACCACCCACTGGTTTCTTTAAAAAAACGGTACTGGATTCTCCTTACAGAGGCTCACTGCATTAGAAGTAAAAATGTTTTTATGTGGATACACAGTTGTTTATTTCTTCTACTCCTGATGAAGCAAGTATCTTTATGATAAATAACTGTGCCTCCTGACAGCTCAGCACTTTCAAGTAACAGTGTTTCCTATATTTCTACTCCCTTCTCTTCAAACTTGATACCCACATTTCTGAGGCAGTCTCAAGACTTACTCTTTCTGGGAGCAAGGTCCTCTAAAGAATGAAATTTCACCTCTCATTTCATGAGCTACCAACCTTTATAATTTCATCAGGACAAGTACTGGCACTGTCCTTAACTAATGACTCAATGCTGCATCCTGATGGAATTTTTAGTTTTAGATCTGACAATAGTGCAAAAGATAATAGGACAAAAATGTAAAGCTGCATCTTCTAAGGTTGTACCTTCCTTAAAACACAGGCAAGAGCCCCAGGATCATATTTCAAATTATGTCAATGATGCCAATGAAAATAAGACCAATTTCAAAATAGAGCTGTGCTAAGGAGAAACTGAACAGTTACAAATGTAAAAGGCATCGTTAAGATGCTCGGCATATTCAAGTATCAGTCAGGCAAATACTCACCAGTTTGTGATGACAATGGGAAAGCGCATCCAGGATTTCATCTACAACTCGGTCAGACAGGAAAGAAGCCACTGTCAGCTTTACTTCGCTGTGTGAGTATTAAAAATGAGACAGAAATTTTTAATTCATGCAGGAGAATTTTATCTTTATTACATGTTCAACAGGGCAACTATTATCCACAGTGCTATCACTTTATTTGAAGTAAAACATTGGAGTGTGTCAGGATACATGACTGCGCGTTTCTGAAATAAACTCATGAATCACACAATAAACACAAGAGCCTCTGTACCACATTTAACCTGCTTCTAACATTTTTCTAAGAGCTGAAATGAAAACATCTGGGTAAGAAAGCTGAAAAAAAAATACATGTGAAACTCGGCGGGGAACACTCCACCACTGAAGTCAGAGAAACACTCATCTCAGATGCATGGGATTAGGACAGGGGGACAGTGCTGTCCCTTTAGCACTACTGCACTGAACAACTACGTTCCACTCGTTTCCTTAATTCCTTTCTGTTTGTCTGCCAGCTGAAGGCCAGCCAGCCGTGCAATGCCGCTTCTCCAGTTTTCGCCATAACAACTTCGCTGCTTCTTTTTGCTCTAGGTAGCCACTTCACAACAGCCATTCTCATTACACAGATGCACACGGAACACCAACACACTCTGTACACTGAACTGAGGTTTCACTGGTTATTTCCTATCAAGGAAACGTGTACTTCGAATTGCTCCCTTGGGGTCCTGTCTTTGGCCACAGTACAAATGGCTCAGGCTGTGGAGGGCAGAGGATTTGCAGATGACAAGCACATATGCCCGAGCTGCAGCCCAAAGCTCCATCTCTCCTGCCTCTACAGTTTCAAGGACAACTGCTTCAACTGACCCTTGCCAGCAAGCAATGTGATTTTGTTTTGAGGTGTTTGTGTGTGGACAGAGTTGCACTGGATTAATAAAGCTATTTCTACCTGGGGCTGGGGTTATTACTGATGCAGAAAGCCTGGGGAAAAAAGAAAGAAACTTCTTGGAAAGGCAATGCAATTCATAGGGAGGTAAAATGGTGGCCAAGCCATGGTGAGAAGAGAATGAGAGTGAAGGGATTTCCCTCAGTTACCTACATACTAATTATAAACAATATAGGACAGGAAAGGTGACAGTGTGGCACCCTCACCCTGTTGACAGTTGTAGCTTTTACAGGTGGAAGGAACACTATTATTGTCTCAGGGTCAAGATCTGTTTGATAGGACTGAAGTGAAGAAAACTCACTCCCTGAACCATTTTAAATACTCCGAGGGCATAGCTGAACTCTTTAACACCTTTTCTTACTAATTTTGCTGCACTCTGCAAAACTGATTTCTAAGTCTTACTGTTTTCTTCTGCAAAGATAGCAGCATCACAATGCAAAATGACATGCTTTTCCATCAAGCAGAAAGGATTCCTTAGCCAAATGATAGCAACTGCAAAGGTTTAAGCACAGGGAAAGTACATTAAACTGCATAAATATATTTTCTGGTATATATTTAATGTGAAAAAAAGATGCAGTAAAAGGTCAGGTAAAAGCTTCTTTCTTTTTTCTTTTTTCTTTTTTAAAGCTTTTCTTTTTTCCCCTTCTGTTTTTTAAAAAAGTGAATGAAGAGTTGTTTAGGGTAACTGTTTCTGCTCCAGGTTTGTGGTTTCAATATCCAAGTTTCCATTTTTTAGGTATGTCTGCCTGCTGTGCACAACTCCCACACAAACAAGAAGTTTAAAAGTGACTGCTACAGCTACAGGACAAGACCAAATGCAGCAACAGACAAAGCACTGCTAGTGCTCAAGGCAAGTAAGTGCAATTTCCTTCTATTACAGTAATTCAGTGTTACCTGAGAGCATAAATAGGTTTAACGAAATCCGTAGGAGTCATGAAAATGTTATTTGCATACCATGAACCAAAACTTTTACTAAATAAAACAGAAGCACATGCATTAACCATCAAGTTAACATCCCTGGAGATTCCAAGTATTTGAATCTCCTGAACTAAGTTCACCAGACCTGTAGGGCAATTTCCTGCTCTTTGAATTCCTTAATATAGTTTCTTGTGACTCACAAAAGCATTCAAAAAATCTTCTACTACACAAACACACATAAATGCAACCCCAAATCCAAATTCTGTAACTGATTTTTTTAGATTAGTTTTTTAAGTACCTAATTTTATTGAGGATATCAATTCCAGATTGCTCCAAGAGGACATTTTTCACAAAAGTGCGTGGGATGGAAATCTTCTCAGTGCTAGCCTCAATCAGGTCTTCACGGATGCGAGCTTTCTTCATTACATTTGGGCAAAGGTTTTCTGCTGCATCCACCATAGACTCAAGGAGCGTCTGCAGCACAGTAAGCAAAAGGTAACACCAGGTATTGAGATTTTCATTAGCTAGAAGATCACAGCGTTATTTTGCTACATAGCACTATGACATTTTTAGACTTGTAATTTTTACAATTTGTCTTCCTCATTTCCAATCCATTTTGCAATCCAGCTGCAATATAAAAGGCATTATACAAAATAAAGCTAAGAGGGAACAACATACTTGTTTTGAAGATGACCCGTAACTATTCTTGTTTGCCTTTTCAAATATGAAACATTTACATCTCAGTTTAACTGTCAAAACAGTAAGCTAGCTTCCCTTGCGCACCCACCACTGCTGCCTGCATTCTACAGAAGCAGGGCAAGCCCTGCTGCAGCTGCCTTCACTCTAAACTGTGCCCCGAATCAGCAGTTTTCATCAATGCTCCAGACGTGCCAATTCGTAACAGGCATCAGTATATGAAGAAAGGAGACTCATGAGAACTTGGCAAGCTGTAGAGAGCTGGACTATACTAGGCTACTAAGAAGTAGCTACAAGCGTGATTTGCTGTGGGCATACAAATCTTTAATATGTGGATCTCATTTACATACATGGAAGTCCAGAGTGAATCTTAGGTCCAGTCAACAATTTTTATTCTTCTTTAGTGACTGGTCAAACCCCCAAACCAGGACAGAAGAAAAACTTGCATGCTCCAGAAACAGGACCATGTAACCCCCCAACCCCCTCAGCTTCCCTTTCCTTAATAAAACAAGGTATGAAGTCAACTCCTTCCCTCTTAGACTTTTCCCTCTTGGAAAAAATCTTTCATATATACCTCAATGCTACGAAGTTATGTTATGAAGCCCCTTCCAACTGCATTAGATTTATCTCCTACCTGTGTCTGTGATAAAGGTAATTCTGGTTTAAATCCCATTTTATCACCTACTGGTTTCTTTTCCAAACCCCGGCTCTGACCAGAAGGCTGAAGAACCCTCCCTACAGGTGCAGGTGAGGGCTCACAGTCCCTCACACAGTCATCCTTGTATGAGCTTGTGTCACAAAAGCTGCAGGAAAGTTCTAATGGACACACATAAGGATCCAAATGAGACACAGAAACACTACTAGTGCCCTATATCACCAAAACATTTTTCCTCTAATTGTTTTCAATTTTCATACCGGAAAAGATTACGTAGGACCACAGAAGGTATATAACTCTTAGCTGGTTATCTGGAAAACTAATTTTTCAATTCATACTGTTTTATTTACAGGCTGATATGTACCCTGTGTAAAATAAAACAGATTTATTTATGAACACAAAGCAGTATTTGCTGACAAGACTGGAAATGTTCTTTGTTCAAATTCTCTTCTATATCCACCTTACTCCACCTCCAGTCCCAGTGACTCCAGAAATCTATTTTAGGTATCTTCAGAAGGCTTTCAACCTTCCATTAGCTTATTTCAGAGATTGCAAGAGGTCAAGCCTCATCAGCACAGGATTTGAAAACAAACTCTCTACACCCATTCCCAGCATGAAGTACTACTTAGAAAAGGAGATGATTCTCTCCAGCAGCTGGTGCCTCTGCACACTGAAGCTGTCTTGCTGCTGCACTCCAGTGACCATGGTGTCTTCTCAGGCTATGATGCTTCCAAAGTGGCAGGGAAAATAAAGCCACTGTCCTTGGTTCATGCTTCAGCATATGTGTAAGACCCTTTTCCCTCAACTTTGAATCCTCTAAACAAGTGGGACAAGCAGCAAGTATTAGAAGACATCAGATCTTTCAACATATGCCATGTCACGTGCAGCTTTTGAGCATTTTTTTAAGATCCGAAGAAAGATGGAAAGAAGAGAGGAACAGGTCAGAGTCCAGTTTACTGAAATGGGCCAAGTCATCTCCAGTGAGACTGAAGGTTATAACCAAACAGAAAAAGGTACTTACAAATATAAAAAGAAACAAAATCATAGTTTTACTGGAATGCTATATTAAGTAAGCCTAGCACTAATCTAGGTACTTCTAAATTGTACACAAAGAATGAACTACACCCCTTGAAAACTCTATCAAATTTCCTTTTTCTTCTCCATCTCAATTCACTGGTAAGTGACCTCAGGCTGAACACCCCTTACCAGAGCTTTTTTCTCTTTGCATAGCCCTACCATAACTGGCAATTTTCATACGTAGATACTGAGTAAAAACCAAAACCACCATTACTGCATAATAATTTTAATGATTCAAAGCAGCATCTTTCAGTCTGTAGCTCTTAACTGACTGATTTTAAGTGTAGATTCATGAGGACAACACAGCAGCATGAAGTAGCTAGAGCATACAGGGAAGTCTGATCTTTACAGCATTTATTTACAGGTATAAGGGACAACTGCCACTACAGCTAATATGAAGCTTGTTTCTGGGTTCCCAAGCTTTCTGCATTTTAAGGATTCCTCCTGCACTCCCTCCTTCAATCCCACAGCAGATTCTGGGGCCATAACACTAATGAAGAGCTTTTCAAGCCCCTGCAGCCATATCCACATGGAGGATAAAGAACTTCAATGGTAGAGCAACCGAGCCACATAAACTACTACTCAGAATTTCTGACACATCCATTTTTTCTCCATGGCATTTATTCACTGGTGCAACTGTCTAGTCTACCTTGAAAAATCACACTCAACCTCCCAAGATTTACTGATCTATCACAATCACAGAAGTTATAAAGATTTGCTATGTTGAATTACAGTTGCAGTCTAAGCATGGTCTTTCAAAATGGATTATGTGAAGAAATGCTGTGTGAAGGTGTCAGTGGGAAGTAGAAGGAAGGGCTAAAGACCTTACCTGAGAATTTTCAAATTAATTTTTACTCAAAATACTCAGAGAATGTGTGATTCACAAGTTGAATAGAATCTCTGAAGTGCACAACTGAATATAGCTTCTTCAGTGGTGGATTTCAGCTGTTGGTTTCACATGACTATTATTGTACACACAGAAATCTTTCCCTGCCCCCTACTTCCATCCCCAAACATTTCAGTAATGGAAACTTAGAGCTATCAATATTGACTGTGGAGAGGCAAATATTTCAGTCACAAAGCCACAAATGCCAGTCAGCAGGCATGCAGAAAGAAGAGAACAAAGTCCTCCCCACAATTACTGCCTTAATGTTTAGGAGAAAGACACAGTGAGTAAGAGGACTGGTGGATGATGATATCTAAAGAAAAAATGGAACAGGTGACTGAGCCAGCAAGCTCTTTGCACTAGGACAGAAATTAGAAGGAACAGTTCAAGCACTCCTGTCCTTACAAAACAATCTTTTCTTGCCTAAGCACCATTTATCTTGCTTAATATTTTCTCTTGGGCCTTTGCCAACTGAATAAAGCATCTCCGGGTTCTGTGTATGCACAGTGACACCACCAGGACAAGAGAAATGCAAGGGTCTTGCTATAATTTCTCCTTTGGCCAACTCAACTCACTCCAAGATGTTGCTCTTCCCTATTCTAACTCCTTCCTCCCCGCCTCCCTTCGCTATTTTGAAGTTTAAAAAAATAATAATAATAATAAAAAAATATCTCCTATTTGCCTGAAGAGTGTTCACTGCCTTTACCCAATTTCCAAGTACTTTCTAGAATCAGGCTCTGGTTGCTATGGAAGCTAAAAATCAAAACTCCACTTACAGCACATAGGATGTTTTCCCAGCAATTACAAAATGAACTGTACTTACAGAACTTATCTATATTCATAACTAATAAACCATATATAATGTTCTGAACTGACCTAAAGAAGTGAAAAAAAAATCCTAATCCATGTTCAACATTTTCTCCTCCATGCAAAGTACACCACCATAGAACTCAAAGGAAAACTTTTCAGATCTGAGTGTGAATTTAATAAAAATGAGTGATACAATACACAAAGAGCATTCTGACTTTATAGTTTCTTGTAAGGCACTTAAACTTTAACACCACACAAATCAAATGTAAAAGTTAGAAAGGTAAAGCTAAAGTGCCTTTTGCTGTAAATGAGTAAAAGCATAAATGAAAGGCCCATTAACTCAGTCTTATGCCAGGAACTATAAATGACATTCCAAATGCTGAAGAGGCTTTCCACTCCCCCACCCCCACTTCTATAAGCTCTCCAAAATGCACAGGACTTAATTTAAGTGCATGAGCCCTGCACAAAGGGCTGACCTGACTATTCCCATCCCAATAATAGCCTGGGAAGAATCTTGTGGATAAATCACTTTCATGTCTGCAGAAATTAAAGAAGAGATAATGAATCTTCACCTTATTTCACATAATGAGGGAGTAAAATCTTAAAAATTCAGCACCATTTTCCTCCTCATTAACTTTTTAATTTCAAACCAGTAATTAGTAGTGTGGTATTATTATTGTTCTTCATTGTATTCCCACTAAGTGAAGTATTTTCATGTTGTTTCAACCAAAAGTTCAACCTTCACTTTCAGATTACTTGATAAATTTAAATACAGTAAAACACAGTCAAGATAGCTTAATTATCAACTTAAATTGATCTGCATTGCCTCAGAACCATATTCTAAATTTATTGGCTTCCACACAGATCCCAACAGTTGCAAAAGTTTCCCCACCTTGACTTCTTCCTGGACTGATACCTTTGCACATGCTGTACAGATGACTCTTCCTTGATTATTATACAGTAAGATCTAACATAATTGAAGGTGGAAGTTTCTGAGCAAAGGCTGGCTGAACACACAGGTGAGAAGATTTACAGACCATTGTCATCTATTTCAAGAACTGAGGTTTGACAGGCAACTTGTGAAAAGATTTCCTGTAAAGCTGCCTGTACTAGTTCTTGGGGCACTCTCAATATATACAACTTACCTAAGCCAAACAGTTAAAGTGAAAATTCTGTGCCAGATTCAAAAATGGTCACTGGGAAAAAAATTCTCCAGTGGAATCTACAAAAAACCAGCTTTCACTCCAATGGGATACCTTAACTAGCAAGTACTTTTCTGCAGAGCATGAGACTTTTTAAGGTGTTTGAGAGATACCTTTATTAAGGGCCTAAGGAGCAATTGGTAAGTCTTCCTCTTCTAGAAGATAAAGTAAGAAGATAACAGTGTATGCTCCTTCTGCCCACTGCAAACACCAAAGCAATTTTCTTCATTCCAACCAGGCAAGTATCCAGATAATAAAGCACAAAGTTAAGCCAACAATGAAACGATAGCTTATGTACAAATATGCTGAAAAGTGTAAGAAAAAAAAAATAGAAGTGTGGCACATTTGCATCTAGCACAGAAGATCTCAGATTTAGTTATTTCTGCATGTGAGAGATGGTAACACATCTATCCACAAACCTTAAGTTGCTCATCCACAACCCTTGTGACTTCCCCAGCCATGGATTCAAGTGTCTCTTGGATTGGATTGGAGAGTGAACCATTTGCTCCTGCCCAAGAAGCTCCACCGAGGTGATAAAGATTTGGTAAGAGCTGTAAGACAGAAAGAATATATTTGGCAAGTAGGCTCATCACTACCCGTCTTCAAATCTGGACAAATAGTAGGAAGCCTCTCTGCTAAATCAGAATCTTTATAAATCATGATTAGTCACTTTAAATACTACCTGCAGCTGATCATCTGAAGAAAATACTTTTGAGACACACTGTTATTTTGACTCCCCAAAAAGAGAAAAGCTGAAAGTACACATTGAACTGCTCTCAGTATTACCAGTATGCTGGGAAGGCTTACTGTTTTCGAGTTCTTAGCATCCCGCATGAGCCGTTCTGCAGATTTGACATCTTCCTGTACAGCATCCACACCACAGTTTCTTAAAGAATTGAGATGATCTTGCACTTTTACACATATTCTGTCAATCATCTACTTGAACAAAAGAAATAGAAAAGATAAAACATCAGAAGGCTGGTCAAATGCAAACTGAATTCAGTCTAGGTAGGAAATCAATAGCAGCACACTGAGATTTGTAATGACAACAATCTGAAAATGCATAATCAGAGCTTGGCAGTATGTCCATGCTACTGAGGGAAAGCGTTATATCTCATACAGACACACTTAAATGTTGGAAAAATAAATAAAGCTTTAACATAAAAAAAAATCTAAATGCTTTGTAATATTTCCTCCACAGTTTCCTGCAGGACAACTGCAAATAACCAGTAAGTTACAGAGCTTCAAGTGTTGTTCTGGTTTTTGGAGTAAGTTTAATGCTGAAAACACTATTGATATACCTAACACTTAGCTCTGAACATCCCTCAGTTGTTACAAAGTTCAGACAGGAAAAGAAAGCCCTGTCACTATTCATTCAGCATCACTAACAGAGATTTCTCATGTCTAAGCAAAACACAATTGTGCAGGCTTCTGGGGTATTCTTTCAAAATGTAAATATTCCTAGTTGCAGGGGAACTATAAGTACCAAAGTAGAAGTTTCCATCAGTCCTTTCACAGTGGGAGAAATTGAACTTAATCTGTATCTGCAACACAAGTAATTCAACACACTGCAAATACAGGGCAGGCGGTATGTATGTATCCTTATAAAACAAACTGACATATGCCTGATAGATAGTCAGTTCTGATTAAGATATATGGGGCAGGGAGATGTAATAGTTAAAAGTCTTTATCAGCCCACACAGCGTTCATTAGAACTGGTTATTTGACATTCTGGAGCAACATCTGAATGCACGTGTCATCATCATACAAAGTCTAAAGTTCTAGCATCTTATATCATTATAAACGAGAACTGAAACGATTTCACAGCATGCTCCTTTTCTGCTCCACACGACTCTTTCTCTTTAAAGGCTTTTGGGTGTTTTTTTGGTGTTTGTTTTTTTTTTTTCTTTATAAGTACAAAAAGCTAATTAATTATTAGACAGTGGAAAGTCTCATTGGGACATCTGGATAAAAAAAACCCACCCACCACTCTGGGAATAATAATGCAATTCTACCATGCTAACTAAAGAATCTATTCCAGCTCTTTAAAAACTGTTTTTAAAATCCATCCTTATTGTACACAATTTAATATAGAAATTAGTAATTTTACTCTACTTTCAAAACAACAATAAATTACATTTACTGAAAGCTAATGTGTGTGTGTGGTTCTGGGGAAAAGCACAGCTGAAACCACCAAGCTATAAAAAGATCTGAACTTAATTCATATGGAGATTATTAACTTGGGGCACTGGAACAGATAAATTACTAAAATAAAGTGATACTGCTCTTGCAGGTTTTAGTGCCAGTACATCTCCCACTTACCATCTTCTCTATCGACAGGTTAAAGTACAGTTTCAGGTTCTAGTAGTAAAACTTTGTCCCATTAAATTTTAATAACACAGGTAGAAAAAGGCCACTTTGAATCAAGATTCACCAAAAGAAAAAGTAATGCAGAGAACAGAGAAATTTCATTGGCTCAGCTGAAGAGCAGAAGAGATATTCCTCTCCTGTTTGCTGGAGTCTCCCATTTGCATGGGAACACACCTGGTGTCAACAAACATGGAAGTAAATTTAAAAGGAAAGCCGTGACAAGTTTTATTCTTATACCACTTCGCTACACTGGTGTACTAGAGCTGAAAACAGCCCTGAGGGGTACTGCAAGAAATGCACTAGAACAGAGAGAACTTTAAGGTACCACAGAAAACATTTGTAGCCCTCTCAAGAGAGAGGACAAAAAAACCCCCAGATAACATGAGGCATTCAGGAAACCTGGTAGTGGTTGACAAAACACAAAAGCTTACCAGCTTATGTGTATTTTATTATTATTAGCTTATTATTGGGTTGTGTTAGACAGAGAGCCTTTTCAGCTGTCCAGACTATACAGTACAGAAGACTTCTACCCTCCTTTGCTCCCTCCCTCTAAGCAAAGCTTTCCATGATACCCATAGTTCTGAAGACGTAAGGTAGATTATCAGTTACTCTCCAAGCCTACTTACTCTGGTGGTACTACATGGTTGCTCAGTACTAGGCAGAGACTGGAACCAACTCCGACACCAATTCTGGTGAATCCCCTTATGATGATGCTTGTCACACTGATGACAGTCTGCTGAAAAGTCAGACTCCCAAGTGTAAATGAACCAAACCGTTCCTGGTTCCAACAGAGGTTCACTCCGAAACAGCTCAGGTCTTTCTCTACACAGTACTACTATACGGTAGCCCTCTCTCTCACAAAAGGTACTTTTCCTTCCAAACATATTATCATTGATAATTATAATTTCTTGGGAAATAAAGTGTCACCCAGGAGGCACATCTTGCTTTAAGCTAGTCTGACAGGATGAGAGAGAACTCTATCCCCAGACAGATTTTATACTCGAAGTAGGTACTCGTAAGGAACAAGTTCTCACCTGCTGAGTGGTACTAGTGACAATGCCTTGCTGCAGCCGGTATGCTTGCTCCTGTAGGTACTTTCTGGTCTCATGGTTACGAAGCAAGTAGTTTTCTATCTAAAAAACAAAGAGAAATTAGGAAGCTGATTTGACTGTCCACATTGTAATGTGCGCTTGATTTTGCTGCTGTATCAGAAACGTGGACCGACAGGAAAAAACCTGCCTGAGTATTTGTTATCTGCAAACCTTATTCTGTGTGTCTCACTGCTTAATAATCACATTGGCAAAGAGTCGTTAATTCACGGACTAATGAAACATCGTTAAACACTATAATTTTGCCAGTGTTTTCTGAATTAGTCTTTTATTTTGAACAGTTTAGTAAATTACAATGACAAAGGAGTAGATCCAGGTCTGAGAAACTTTTGAGGGGACTCTATCCATAAAAGTGTTGTTGTAGAGACCATGACAACACGAAGTAGTCAATTAATTCCTTTCAGATGCATTCAGCCCACTGCAAAGACACAGATTTAAACAGCAGTATGGGCTGGAGACAAGATAAAATATCTGAAAGTGCCTAACTGATACAGAAGGCTCAGTTCAGAAGTTACTTAAGCCTAAGTAGTACATAAGTGCTCTTCAAAGACAAATGATTCCTACTTACAGCTGCTGGTCACAACCTACCACAACTGTCACCAGCAGTCAACACATGCCATCAGCCAGCTTAATGGCATGCAATGTAACCCCCTAACCCGCTCCATTAAACTTCCATCAAAAAAACATGCTAGCAAACTGTTTAAGGTTCATCAAAGGTGATGTACCTCATCTAAAAGGAAGAGAGGGGAAAACACTGGGTGGAGAGCCAGCATATTGTGAAGCAGAGACTAATAGGGATAGTTACCTCTAAACCTGCATCAGCAGCAAGAAAGGGAACAGTGCAGCCATGCCTCACAGTAATGCACATTTTAGCCAGTTTGCCCACACTGTGTGCTGCAGCGATACCCGAGCTTGGGAAGTATATTATGTCCATCTGGTGCTGGACCAGGGCCAGGAGCACTCTCATTGTATTTAAGCTGTGGTTTACTGATGCTTACAGACCCTCCTGAGACGTTAGTCAGTTCAGGTGTCCCTGCACCAGGCATGACAGCTCAGTCCATGCGGCCAAACATTCCTACATGCATGGAATTAGCTGCATTCACAGCACCACTCCCAAGATTGTTACCTTTTTTTGGAGAGACCTTACTCGTGTTGTGTAAAGAAAGTCTGAACCACACATAAAACAAATTCAGAGCCAAAAAAGTTTTATCAACACTGAAATGAATTAAAGAAAATGCTCTTTGTACATAATGGCTAATTAACACATAGAATTTAAATCCCCATGGCCAGAACCTTCACAATATTTTTTTCAGAGATGCATCTTCATTCTAGACATGAGACTATCTACAACTATATTAAATGTAAGAAATACATCCATCCCCGTGATTCAGACTTTTAAAGCAGAATTTAGATCATTTTCAAGAATCAAAGAGAAAGGCGCTAACTACCAGCACTTTTCCCTGTGAGAATCACTTTACTGAAAATTCCTTTACTAATAAGGATCATAGACATTTGCTTTTTTAATCACAGTTATCTGTAAGAACTATTTATAAGTTTTTTACGACCCTACCCTGGCTGATGGAAAACTACTCATTAAAAAGATGTGAACTGTATGCTTTCTGATTGAGCAGGAGGCTCATTTGGAGCTCGCAAGATTTATTGCATTAGAAGTCAGCTGGGAATTTTATAACTCATGCAAGTGGAACAGCTACAGATACTGTCAACACCTCTTCACCCAAAAGAACAAGTTGGTGCAGTTGTTTATTTAGAGCAACATAGTGTGTGACTGTCATTATGTACAATACAAAACACAGGCACTAAATGTTTTTATCCTCCCTCAAATTAAAGCACATCCTTTGTCTTGTACAGCACTGATGGCACTTTTTATGCCAAAATAAAAACCATGTACCAATAATTCTATGCACATGGAAATAGACACAAGCACATATGTAATAAACATGCCAGTTTTTAACTCTCCCTGTCATAGTTAGGTATACAGCAATACAAGGTCTAGTTTGCACTCACTTAGTTACGACTTTTTGATACTACACTATTGCATTCCATCAGCCTCCACTCCAACCACTCCTTGGAATAAAGTGCCCTACATGTTCTTGCAGCACTTGATTACTACATATATGCCCATGCAAACCAAACAATGAATCTAACCTGGAATTCTTACTCAGGCAAGCACGAAATAACAGCCACTTAAAATTATTTCTTTATTTTGAGCGGGTTAAATTCAGTACGTTTGCGGTATATGCAATACCTTTTGTAGTGCCTCTTCTGTTTTCTCAGGGTTCGTTTTAAGTGCTTGGGAAGCATCATTCATCGGTATAGGCATGAACCTCAAAGTATAATTCCTAACAAAAAATAAAAGAAAAGATTTCTTAGTAGTAAAAGTTAACCTAACTACTGTATCTCTTTATGAAGAATAAACTAAAGGGAGAAATAAGATGCATCTAGCTTGTCCATGGAAGGTACTAAGAAACTATTTTTCACATTTGTAAGTGGACTAACTGGAGGCATGCATTCTTCTTTGCCACTAGATAAGAGGTGGAGATTCTGAAAAGCAGAAAATGCAGTTAGATGGCCAATGCCCAGTCACTGTCAATTAAAGGCCTAGCTGTTCTCTGTGCCTCTGTGCACAAGGTTGGGTGACCTTTTCCTGTATCAAAACAGAACAGAGACTATTAGTGCCTGCTGGCAATTCTATCAGATCTAAGTCTAAATGGAAATATTCAGTAACAGACAGATAGCAACTGAGATAAAGTTTTGAAAATTTACTATTTAATCACTTCTTGAGTTTACAACAATTTGAAGATGCTAGATTCTTAATAAAAGCTGACAAAACAAGTATAGCTTCTCCACATTGCTTCACGCAAACATTTGTTCCCTGCATTTTACTTATTTGTTTGCAAAATATTTCCGTAGCTTTGTCCATCTGCTGTGATATGAGAATAAAGATAGGGCTTTGGTCGTGAGCCAAAATTACATTTAAACTCTGAGAACATAAATTGGCTATCACAACACAGTTAAACCTAAAATGCTCCATGCAGAGGTATGTCCACACACCTTCAGATCTGAATAAATGAAAACAAACAAAAAAAAGCAGGAAGTTCTTAAAACCTGGAAAAGAGATTATGCTTCCTATTTTTAATTAGTTTTAATTTCCTGCACACATCTCTTCCTCCTACTAACTGCCTGTTCCTCTTTCATCCAGAGCTACGCAAGTATGTTCAGAACTCTCCGAGCACTTTAACGTTGACAATTTCAGCTGAGTCAACTCCACTGACTTCAATGGACCCATTCCTCACTCAATGCACTAACTCCAACATCAGACACGCCAGCTACTGTGACACTCTGAGGCTCTTCCAATTCCTCTCCCACTAGCTGATTAGCCACATGAAACGCCACTCTCTGAAGGACCGCAGTATTTTGAACTGCCGAACACACCAATTCCTCATTGATACTACCCAAAGTTTTACCTTAAATGGTAACAGAAGACTTCAACGTTTCTTCCCCAATGTAAACACGGCAATGTACAGCTGTCAGTGGCAGGCAGTTACTCACATGGAGTCAGCAAGGTCCCTGCCCTTCCACAGTGTCCAGCTGCTTTCCGCATCACAGCCAGAAAATTCACTTTTCTTTCTAGCTGTCTTGTCCTTCAGAAGAACTGCGCAAACTATACAGACCATGTTGTCCTCATGTAATACTAAACAGTGAAGAACTGGCTGTCCACCAGCATAGGGAACATTTTATATGTCAAAGATACCAAGCTTAAAGACAGATAATACACAACTTGTGAATTGCCTGACTACTACCTGGCAGGTGGGATATTTATTTAATTAAAAAGAAACAAAGGTAGATTTCTAAGGATCTCTGCAGCTGTCTGACATTTAATACATCCCATTCATTGACATCTGTAATTGCCAGCTCTCATGCTAGTAATTATACACTAAATTCAATTTAGTCAAAGGCTTAGTGCACCTTCCCTCACACACACAGAGGTAGTGGAGGAAAATGAAAGGCAAGGAGATTTCATGGACATACAATCACAAGAGGCAGAACTTCAGAAGACCACTGCCCTAAGGAAAGCTCTGCACTTGGTTTCCTTCCAGACAGACATCATTGTATCAGAATGCTACTTCATTTTAATCTAAAAATTAACTGTCTCTTTGGGGTGGGGGTGGGGGTGGGGGAGTTTAACTTAAAGCTCGCTTTTCAACTTTGATCGTAGAAGCAATATTTATCTTCATGCTTCATTTTTCTCTGCTTCCTTTGAAGTCTGAAATATTCCTCCATTCCTTTTATTAACATTCCCATGTCTCTTGTAACACTGTACACTACCATCTCAGTAATCCAGTAATTTTACAACACATTAATACTCTCAGCAAAATACCTATATTTAAAGGATGCTTAATTTCAGAGAGGTGCTCAGACACTGGAAAGGATGTCTCAAAACCCTCCTTTCCCTCCCTCAACATACAGCATGTGTGACAACTGTCCTACATTTCATCACGTGTTATTTCCCTTGTAATAACTTCTGCTCCATTCATGACACACTCTTTGTCTTTGCTGAAGAGTGAGGATATGACTGTCTATTTTTACAAAAATGGGAATAAGATCATCCGTTTTGCAGGCTTCGGCATGTGAATTTCATGTCACTGCTAAGGAAAGAATTCATAGCCCTCTAATAAATCCCAGCATTTCCCATGAGAATTTAGAACTTGAAACATTTCTTCAGTCAGTCCATATAGAAAAAAAATGTATTTTAGAAATGAATATGGGGCAATAACATACAGTTTTACGACAGAGTGGGCTCTAGGCTCTAGAGCACATAAGAACATGTTTATTTTCATATTAAAGTTACAGAGATACAAGTCCCTGTTTAATGGCATCCCTGAACAGGGTGCCTGTTCTCAAATGCTCTCCTGAACTGACACCTGTCCCAGACTCTACAGAAGATCCTCTTAGCATCTCACATCAGCTGGCTGGGATACCCCTGGGGCAACTCTGCCAACAGCCATGCTCCTGGAATTCCCTTGTAGGAACAACATTTTCACACAACTATGAACAGACGAAGAAAAGCTGGGAGGAGGGGAAAAAAAATAATAAAAAAATCAATCTTCAGATTACATCAGTCTGTTTTTAAGTCTGTTACAACCCCTCCCAGTTCTCCTCAGCCTCATCAGACTATGAAAGTCTAGCTTTCTCCTTTTTTGTGGTTTAGTATGATTATTTTTCCCAAGAACAAATTCCAAACAACATGCACAATACACATACCCCCAAGCATCTTCAGTATATTTCATATTGTTTTGAGCAATGATTCTTTCCTACAGCATACTGATGATTTCACATATTTTTAGGAAACATAGGGTGGAGGATGTTCTCAGTATGTCTTTGAGATGGACTGCTAAAAGGCTAATTGTTTTCAGCCAGTATTGACAGTCCCCCTCCTGCAAGTTTAAACCTTTGTTGCTTGTGGCTTAGGTTGTGATATTATCCATGGTTTTAACAATATTAAAATGCTAGAAGAGACACAGAATTACCTCAGTTTTGAAGCTAAACAAATGAGATGTCACCTCAAAGTGCAATGTCACACAACTATCTGTAGCCATTTTTTTTTTCTGCTTAGATTATTTGGTTTTGCCTTCAGATTTTCCCTTCCTTTCTATTTACTTATCCAAGCACTTCAGAACAGAAAAGTCAAAGGATCATAGAATCATTTAAGTTGGAAATGATTCAAGTTTTTGTTGATCTTTGAGTTGATCCAAGTCCAACCGTTACCCAAACAAAGCCAAGTCCATCAATAAACCATGCCCCTAAGCACCAAATCTACATGTCCTGTAAATGCCTCCAGGCATGGTGACTCAACTCTGGGCAGCCTGTTCCAATGACTGACCACCCTTCAGTGAAGAAATTTTTCCTAATATCCATTCTATAACGTCCCCTGATGCAACTTGAGGCCATTTCTTCTTGTCCTATCACTTGTCATCTGGGAGAAGGGATTGACCCCCATGTTGCTACACCCTCCTTTCAGGCAGCTGTAGAGAGCAGTAAGGTCCCCCCTGAGCTGCCCTTTCTCCAAACTAAACAACCCCAGTTCCCTCAGCTGCTCCTCATCAGACTTGTGCTCCAGACCCCTCACCAGCTTCGCTGCCTGTCTCTGGACATGCTCCAGCACCTCAGTGTCCCTCCTGCACTGAGGGGCCCAGAACTGAACATGGGATTTGAGGTGCAGCCTCACCAGTGATACTAACCAGAAAATAAATTTATTTTCTTTTCTACCAGACTCTCATAAATGTACAAGCTATTGCTCTCTAAAAGAGAAATGTCTGTAAGTTGAGAAATAACCTTCGCAAATTATTATTCACTATCATCAATGGAATCACTCCAAGATGATTTGCTTAATTACACATCATTTTATATAATTTCCCCCATCAGCGCAATTGAATTCATTTTGAAACCAAGTATATAAACTACAACAGTTCCATAAAACAAGTAACTTTATAAGCTCTAGCCCCGTGACCCCTCCAAGGGTTAAGATGCTCCCCTAAGTAGTTACAGTTTTGCAAGATATTTCTTGTCTAGGAACTACCAATTGTATGTTACCTTCACCTTCTAAAGACAGTCTTTGTTCCCATCTAAGGCATTTAATGACATGAAACAACTACAACTGCTGCTTAATTTAAATCTCTAATTTTTTCTTCTTAAGAGAAGTAATAATAACATATTAAAAAAAAAAAGATGGAGATGGAGAGAGATGAAAGTCATTTAGCATCTATCACTGGCAAGGGCTGCAACTGTAAGCTCAGGGAAGCAAAATGACCCAGACCACAGTGATTACGATGAATAATCACGGTTCTGTAAATCATCACTATTAGTTTCAGTTTGCTGAGGGGAAGAAAAAAAAAGTGAGACCACAAAGGCATGCTTCAGTAATTTTCTGTTATTATATACAGCTTCATTCACTGACTAGAATAGAATTTCTGCATGCTATCAACAAAAGAGAATGAATAAAAAGGGAAAATATTCCCAAATTCAGTATTTTAATTCTAATAGCATAACTCAACAGCCTCAATGCTGATAGTACAGTATGGATGAAAGAGCCACAGAGCCTTTTCCCATCCTTTTGAAGGGTGTGAAGTCATACATTTTCCTTTAGATTAAGCACCCTGGTGCTTAAAATTGAGAGCACTCAGCATCTTCAGATCATACTGGCTGCGGTGAGAACTGCAGCTGCTCAGATCATTCAGGATCTAAGTCTCTGGCCTCTTCATCAGTCATTCAGTAGCTTGAGAACTTACTTTTCCAGTGCCACAGCTATGTCCTGGAAGCCCTGGGCAGTTATGTTATTCTTGTCCCATATTACAGTTCTGAAAAGTGGGAGGGGAAGAGAAAGGAAAAAAAAAAAAGTTAAACAAGAACCACCAAATAAATCTATATTGAAACTTTGCCTATGAAATTAATGCAGCACTGTATGTTCAAAATTGTATAGTGGAAGGCAACATTTTAAAAACCTGTCTTCAGCTACATGCTAAAGCCTTGAAATGACAGAAGTTAGGGACAAAGGTACTACAAAATTCAGCTTCATTTTCTTTAAAGGGGGCTCTGTACTACATTTTCCATCATTAATGTAAGAACACAGCTTTTCTAAAACACAGTTACTAAAAAGATTTGCAAATAAAATTCCAGCTTTTTCCAGGAATAGCATCAAAAGTAAGTTCAAAGGTCTGCTTTGCCAGTACACACTGAAAACCAAGAAAACCACCATAAATGATCAATCACTGTTCTATATAGGCTATAGCTACAGTTATAGAAAAGGGTATTAAAAAAATTAATGCTGATAGGTGGTCAAAATTTGGAAGCTACTGTATATTTAATCTTATACTACCTCACCACACAGTGCCTGTGATTCCACATGCAACATAACTAGCTGCTGATATAAGCCATTAGGTTAGGTGCATAAATTGTAGCTCTTTTTAATACACAACAGTGATAAGAGCAATCAAGCCTTATCCCTCCTCCCCTAATTTAGACCACTCAAAGGAGACTGCCTGGCAATTTGTGAACAGGTTCAAAAATCTCATTAGTAGTCAGAAGAGGCAGTCAAGTGGATACATCTTGCTTGTGCAAGAGCACTAGTTGTAGCTGTTCTTAAAAAAATGTCATAAAAACAAACATTTCTGGTGTTTAAAAGAAAAAGTTGGCAGGGTTTCACAAGTATTGACACCCTTCTGCTGTTGCAGAATTATCCCTTCTTTTTGTTAGATGGAAAGGGGGTAAGGAAGAGAGGAAAAGAGATTCTACACTCGCTCTGCAAAGATCAGATATACTTAGAGTCAAATCTTGGGATATTTTTATCATTGGAAAGTATGTTTATATTTCCACCTGGATGTGATTTTGTAACATTTTAAGCAGAGCAAGTTACCATTGTGTTATTCAGTTTGTAATCACACTACAGACTGTGGTGACATTATGTCAACTGTGACACTCAGTGTACTGTGAAACATTACAGTCTGCCATCTTAAAAGCCGTCAAGGCTTTATTTCTTCAGTATATATATATATATATATTTATATATATATATTTATATATATGTATATATATATATATAAAATATATACTGTGGTCATTTCATTTTAATACATTTAAAAACCCTAAGCCACCTCTCCAGTGTTTTCTTGACATTTTCAATACTCTGTTTGGGCATAGAAAAGCAAAGACCAGGACCACTGCTTCTGACCAAAATATCCAGGACCGCTCTGAGGAATTTCTTATCCCCCAGGGAACAAATGCTTGGAGACCAAGCACAAAGTGGTCTCTTCACACAGACACTGAGGAAGGTTCATCTGCACAGTCTGACAGGAGGAGTCAGGATTAGCTTTCCTAATGATGGTGACATATTTAGAGGTCCCCATCCAGATTCATGCTGATTGAAGGTTTTACTGTTTGCTAATCACATGCCATACAGAAAAAAAGTGATGCTTTCAAGCCATCAGTACCAGACATGACAAAAAGCCATGAAGCTGTCGGGCAGATGGATTTGCAGAGAAAAGAAGCCAAGGTCCATCAGCACTGTAGGCAGGGGAGCGGGGAAGGAGGGACTGTCCATGCTGCTACCCATTCTGGATTCCATGTGTTCTTAGCTCTCCTACAAGCTATACTCCAGAAGACACAGAATAATTTGCTTTAATTTCCCACAGAAGTATCAGAATTTTGTCTGCTGGGAAGGCCTCCAGTAGAAGAGAAAGAGCAGAACAGAAGAGAGTTGCTAAGCACTGGATCAGGGTTCCCCGAGACACTGTAGAATCCTTGCACTTAGAGGTCTTCAAAACTAGCCTGGACAAGGCCCTGAGCAACCTAGTATAGCTTTAAAGTTGAACTTGCTTTGAGAAGGACATTGGATTTGATAACATCCAGAGCTCTATAACAAGGTATTATTTTCTTTAATGATTCCAGAAAATTTAGAGTGCTCTTGTTCTATCAAGAGGTCTTTCTGTTTATATTTAGAAAAATGTGATTTTCTGCAGTTTCAGTTATGGAAATCTTTTTGCAGAGACCATTTGCTTCTCTTACTTGTTTGGTTTTTTTTTTTAAAGAAGAAAGGATGAGGATCTTTCCAAATGGAGATACTATGAAGTGGCTGTACCTATAAGGGCTCTGAAGAGAAACAGGTTGAGAATAGCCAACAATTTCAGTATTATTAAGCCATTCTTTGATTTACTGCAAACACATTTCCCTTACCTGAGCTTAGTGTTTATCTGTAGGGCTTTTGCCAGCATCTTTGCTCCCATATCTCCCATGGCATTTCCACTAATATCCACTTTTGTAAGAGAAGTATTGCTGCCCAAGGCATTAATAATGATGGTGACCTCAGTCTTCAGCTTGGAATCTGCGAGGGACAATGACTGCAGAGGCTGTGGAGCACAGAGAAGCCACTGATAACAGCAACTGATAATGCACTCATTCCTCAAACACCAACCAAAAGAAGTTACAGTTCCCCAAATTCTTGGAGACAGCAGTAAGCATTAAAGATTTATTTCTGTTTGCTGCAGATCCTACAACACTTGCTAAATTGGGAGTCAACAACTTATAGCACTAGTGTCAAATACATACACACATACAAATTAAGCTGCAACACCCTGAAAAAAAAACCCAACATTTTGATGGGACAGTGCCTCTAATTTCTTGCGTTGTATTAAATAAAGAATACAACAGGAACCTAAAAAGAGGCAGGACATCAACAACCAGCTTTGCAAAACAACGTCCAGTGTTGAGTGGGTTTTGCTTAACCTGCACGCTTCCCTGTCAGTAAGAAAGAGAAATATTTAGCACTCCCCTCCTCTCCCTCAGACTGAGAGCTTTATCGAACAGCAAATTAGGATCTGAGACATTTTTAAAATAAACAACAACAAAAAAAATCCTTAAACCATATTATTTTGTTAATTCAACTTTAGGAGTGATTTTACATATCTGTTCCTTCAACTAAGGGCTTGGACATTTGGGAGGAAAGAGACAGAAAACTGTAGCAGTTCTGAAAATAGAAACAGTAAGAAGAGTATCTATTAAAATAAGTCAACGGACATTATTCACAGTGGTGTTCTGACACCTCTGATTACAATATCTTTACGTAACTTTTAAATACACTATGTTAAATTGAAACTACTTTAACGGGCTCTGAGAAAGTCACACTCTAAGCCTTAAGAAAACCTCTTTTAAAAATGCCTGTATTCCCTCCATTCTCACTCAGTGGCAGGAGCTCAAGGATTACAGTCTATCCATCACCATGCCTTGCAAAGGTATTGCAGCTGCTAAAACTGTAATTTGTCTTTGTTGATGTAAGAGAACTCCACAAAAAAATTCCCTTAAGTGATAGTTCATAACATAGGAGTGTATTGTCATTATATACCCACTCAGGTGCCTATTGGAAGATGAATCTTACGAGTCTAAAAATCTCCAAATTGCCAGTATGAGAAAATCAACATCTCATGACAAACCATAGCACCTACATTAGATGCCTAAAGCTTAGATTAATATAAATAAACCAACTGAATTGTGCACACCTTCCAGGGCCCAAGATGCTTGTATGGTACCTGCTATACAATGGGACTCTAGCCTCCAGATACCACTGGATTACAGTGATAACCGAAAAGCTTGCAACAATAGGAAATACACTTACAAATGAGGAAACACATAAAAATTTGGAGGCACAGCAGGTTTATAATTGAAAAGTCTAACAGTAACACAAGCCACATGCTGGTTTTATTTTAAATGGAAGTTATTAAATTACTGTGTTAATGCCCTTAATCTGTCTACGTTTCCCCATTTTAATATATTATGTACCCTAAAGAATATTAGCATCGCATTAGAATGGCACTTAAGAGCTCTTGGACAAGTTTGAGACCACCTCCTGCAACAGATTCACAGAAAAGCAGCACTACGCAGCACTGGGACAGAAATCGACAATGACCTTGTGAAAGTGAACTTTCTTCTGTTTCTCATGCATCGCTTTGGAAGGGGGCATTCAGGTAACTTAGCTGGATGTGCTCCCTCCCACACAGTAGTTCTTCTAAACCTCAAACACCCTCCCAGGAAAGGATTTCTCACCTCTCATATTCCAACACTGTGGAAAAACAGTGTATTATTGAAAACACTCCTGCACGGATTGACTTCTGCATCATTACCACACACAAAATATGCATAGAGCACAGTACAGCACCTGCTGTATTAGCAGTGTCTTTAAAGTGGATGAACTGCTAGTTTTCTTGCAGACCTACCCTTATATCATTTACTCAGTAAGCAAGGAGCAAAGACCTCTGGACTCACCTGGTGCCCTGAGTGCAAACTACAATCAGAATGTAACTGTATGATTAAACATACAGGCTGCTAAATATTCAAGTTATCTGACCATTACATTAAAAAACACAAGCAAAAAAAACCCAAACAAAAAACCCCACTGAATCCAATCCCCTGATAAACAGGGGCAATACCCTGCATAGCCTACAAACACTTATTTCTTGTAACAACTTAACAGTTTTAGTTGGATAGTGAGAACACAGAAATCTGACAATCACTTCAGTGTCCCTGCAGCAGAAAATAAATACTTTGCCAATACGGTGAATACGCCTTAACACAATCTTTTTAAGGAAGAGAATTCTTCAAGCAAAGAACAGAATCAGAAATTTATGAGTGTATTCATTGACTTTGTCATACTCCTTCTAGAAAGAATTTAAGAATTAAATCAAGCTAAAAACCCTCAAAAGGCCAGTTCTTCAACAAACACTAACCTGACAACTAAGGACACTCAGCACTGTAGTAATTCTCTGCACCTATGCAGGAGTGACTACTACTCTGAGTAACAATACAATGTACCTGCAGCGTAACATCAATTTTTGCAACAAAACAAAACAAAACAAAAAAGGCACAGCAAGAACACATTATTATAGCCTGCACAGTAAAGCATCTACTTAAAGAAAGAAGAAATAAAAAGAACCCCCAAAAATGAATCTAAATACTACATTCTTGTTTACGTTAAACACCTTGCTGTGTAGGTTACTACTACCACTTTTAAATTGTGTAGGATTATACTTGTGTCTAGCTCAATTTTTACATTCATAAAACCAAGCTATTAATCACTTAAATAATTTTATTCATGACTCACATTAACACAGCAACAGTTCTATTTAAAATGTGTATAAATACATGAAAATACATGGAGGAACATTTGGTAGATGACTATTTTATATTAAAGCTTCTTTCAAGCTTTCCATGCAGCTAATACACAGTTCCTAAACTGCACCAGCCTGCAGGCAATATTGATCAAGCAGTATGCTCTGGGCAACATCATATCCTGGTCTCTGCAATTCCACCTTAATTTTTTGATGTCCTGTGGCCATAAAAGCATAGTTATGGTAGAACAAAGACCACCCTATCTAAGATTCAAAACCAGATCTCAATATCTTGAAACTTAAAGTAATTTTCTAAGCATCAAGGTACAGTGCAGACAATCCTAGGCAGCTATCTGCAACACATGCTTTTCCCATAGTGCTACAGAGTTTACGGCCTCAGCTAGGAGATGCTTCAGAGTGATCTTAGCACCCGATGAGACTGAAATCAGATCCCTTCACTGAAGAGGATTAACAAGAGAAAAGAATGCAGGGAGAGAAGAGACAGGGTAACACCAACAGGATCATATGCTATATCCCAAAGGTTACTGCATGACATGAAGGAGAGACAGTTATTTTAAGTACCTAAATAAAATAACTTTCTGGTGGACTATTTCATTGTAACACTGTTTGAAAATAGGATGAGACTACAGAGCAGGTTGTGTAGGTTACCTCAGGAAAGACAGGGTAAGAATTACAGAAGCACATCTGACCACTGGGTTGTGAAAAAGGCAAGAAGTGGAACAATAACTGAAATCATCCATGGGCTGAAAAGAAATGGAGTGCAAGAAGTTGAAGCTGATGATGGAAGGAAGGGAGAGCTGTGAGGATGATACATCCAAAATTTAGCAGCTACTTTTCTTACGATCTGGAAGCTTCAAAAACAGAAGCCAAGGAAGATAAACAGATGGTTGTAACACCTAATAGAGACAGTAAGGTAAAAGTTGGATTTTTTTATCCTTGAGAACGGATAATATGAACAGGACAGTAATATAAATATGAAAAACCCAACAGAATGTTTGAGATGATGGTTTGGATACTGAAAGGTCACAAAGCATGTTGAGGTGTTTTAGGATACAGCTTGAGTACGAAGGAATGTTCACCTACAACAGAGCAAAGGGATGAAGGAAACTGAGGAAAAAACCCTACACATTACAGTTACTTGTGATTAGCTCGTTTCACATAACAGTCTTCCAGATAGCTGTGAAAGATTAAGCATGAGATACAGGGCAGGACAGAGACAAATGTCCAAAGAGAAGAAACAGGTCTTATCTGATTAAATGATAGCCCTCCATATAGCATCAACAGGAAAATGAGAGAAGGCTAAGACAGTTCCACAGCATTCCCTTTAGAGACAAGCTAGGAGAGATGGTCATACACCACAAAACGCAAAGGCTAGTTGGTACAAGTAGTAATTCAGAGATCTACCAATATGCCCCTTAGCATGGTTCTCCATCTGACTTGTGCAAACAAAGACTTACAGCTTGCATTACAGACGCTAACTCAATTAGAATCAGCTCTGGTATTTGTAAGCAGCACTTCACTGTGCCACACTGACATCCCATGGTTTAAAAAATAAAGTAGGAGGTAGGAAAAGAATCAAGGGAAAAACAGTACCACTAATGCCAATTAAGAGTACACAAAGAGGAGAGAGGCCTGGTTTAACAAATCATTTCAAACACAACTAAGCAGTAAGAAGAGATGAACACGGAATATGGGTCTAATGAACCTGTATGAAAGCAGACATCGAAAACCCTGGTACAAACTGCTCCTCTGAATTGCAAGGTACAGACACAGATGGGAGGAGAAAGTAAGAAAGCAGTTAGTGCAGAGACCATGAACTTGTAGGTGAGACAATAAAGACAAGAGGAATAGCGGGTGTTTAGACAACTGAACTCTACAGTCAGCTATTTCTGGAGAACGAGGAGAGCAGAGCTTGCGTGTTACTTGCACAGGGAATAAAGGACAAAGAAAGAACTAAGAACAGATGAATAAATGTTGACAAGCGTGAGAGCAGCAGCACATCTTCCCTTCTAACCAGAACTAGGATGCCAAGTAAGGCAAGAACACAAATCCAACCACAAAAGTCTTTCAGAGTCAGGCATGAGGGTGGAAATAAGAAAGTGGGCAAAGATCCTGGCAAGGCACTCTAAAAGGGTTTTATGAAATGGCTGCTGTGATTAATGTACTAAGAGAACTAAAGAACAGCACAGTGAACAGTTTATTTGCATCTTTTGAAGGAGAAAGGAGCTCTGGGAGATCACTGCAGTGACTTCGCATTTTGCCAAGCAAAAACCAAAAATGCTAATACCCAAGAACAGCTATCAGGAAATAGTTCATTCTATTAGGTTTTGGGTTTTGTTTGGTTTTTTTTAAAAAAAAAAAAACCCAACAATCCAAAAATCAAAAACAAACCGCAAAACTAAATAACAATAAATAAAAATCCTGCTATTGAAGGAGTATCACCACTCAGAGAACGCTACCATTGTAACCTCCTACCAGGAAAAGTTTTGAAGACATGTGCCTACAGAGCTGTATAATTTAGACCTAAAGCAACTGGGTTATGCACATCCAACTGTTCAGAAAGAAAAATTTTTCAACAAGCAAGGATCCAAAACCTATTCTAAGAAACGTTCACCTACATGTTCCTACATAATCCAAATTACTATTTGAAAAAAAACACAAAAACAAAACGTTGGATGTGTCTGTGCAGGATCATAATCAAATCTTATGCAGCAAATTAACACATTGAAGAAAATAATCAGAAATAGGTTGTGAGGATACAAATACACATGATGATAGTAGGCAGAAGGATACTCACTGAATCCTCGTCTTGAATCATCTGAACTAAATTATCAAGTACTGGAGTGAGATTTCTGAGGGAAGAAAAGTTAGGAAGACTGTGAAATCAGCAGCTTCTCCTTATCCATTCTTGTTATTTAAAAGAACGAAAAGCCTTACTTGGATTTCATGTTGTTAAAGTTTTTGCCTAACGCCAAGTGTCTTATCGATCGGTTTTTACTAAGCCAGACTACAAGGGTTGAGAGGTCAGATTCTAGGCCTGTAAAGAATCAGATTAGATCAAGAATTACAACACATTTTCACAAAAGACTCAGACAGGGTCCAATAATTAATGCTATATTCATTCAAATAACTATACTGGTATAATTTCCATGAGCTCTAGAAAAATTTCCTTCTTCTACTTTTAAGTCTTTTTCTCTTTTTTGCCTGTTTTTCTGTGAGAATAAATGCTTTCTCTAAAATGAGCTCTTTAAATCTCCATTCTCATTTGCCGTTGAAGACTCTCTGCATTGTCAGGCAGAGTTTAAGGTTACTTTGAGAATTCTGAGACTGGGCTAATTGCTATTTATTCTTATTAGAGCTGTGTACCAACAACGTCTCAAAGCCTTCAAGTGCAAAACATAACAAGTTATGAATAAAATGACCTAAAAAAGAAGCCAAATTTTATTCTACTCCTGAGTAAGAAAAGTAGCTTGCTATAGTATTGTACTTCCAAACTACTAGTGTGTTTGAAGAGTCCACTAGTTATATTACAATGACTTAGGATCCAGATCCACAGGATAATTAATTTAGATGTCAAATACCTTTCTTTTTTCATAATAATAAATCTGCTTACATAATTGGGCTGAGTTAGTAGCTCCCAAAGCTTTCCACTGGCTAATCCATCCCACCTTTCTTGGGCATTCAACTACACCAAGAATCTCTTTCTGAAATACTTTTGCATCTGGCTGTTAGAGGGGCAAACAGCATGTGAATTCTTCTAGTTCATACATCTACACTTTGAGTCTGCAAGACAAGAAACCAGCTGGCATTCCCAGCTAGGAAGCACAGAGCCTCCAAAGCAGGAGCAGTCCAAGACTTTACCAAAGACAGGCCTTCCCTGACCTGAAGTTGGTTGACTGTTTGCTTCAAATTTCACTCTCGCTTCTTCAGTGTCACAATCTTAGCTTTGTTCTGTACCTGATACTTTCCCTTCCTTCTTTCACTGAACTTTCATTTCCCATTTAAATTCTCATCCTCTTGTACTTAAACCCACTTTCCTCTAGATCTGACACTTGCTGCCATCAATTTATTCTGCTGTTACATTGATCTCAAACAACAAACTTCTGAGGGTACCATCAGCCTATTAACATTTCTTACACACTTTGTATCAATAGTTCTTGGTCTGAGACATTTCCACAATCAATATCACCAATAATCATAAAGCAAGAATGTCGATCCTTGATTACTGTCAGCATAAAGAAAAAGCATTTTTCAGATTCTCGACTTGCACAACCCTCCATTCCTGTTCTGTATACTTACCATTGTCTGAAATATCTAGGCTGGTGATATTGTGTATTTCTGCTATGCATCCTTCCAAGACTTGTGCACCTCCCGATCTTAACTAGAGACAAAACATCATCCGTTTTTGCAAACTAGTTATGGTTTCAAGATCACACAGAAAACAGTGGTAGGAGCTTTGTGAATACAGAAGGCACTACCAGCAGCCAAACAATATCAACAGAAGAAATTATAGACATCAAGGTGACAGCCTATGCACACTTTCCTACTATTCTCATCCTTCACTCTCAGTATTTGCCATGAGAAAAGGGACTCTTTCCTTTCTCTTACAACTACTGCTCAGCAGTTAAACCAGGAAAAGATTTAAAATTGTGTAAACACAATGAATCCTTTAGCACTTGTGCTAGGCAGAGACTGCAGGACTTTGGTGTGGGTTCTCTACATGAAAGTACCAGGACATTTCCAATGTCCTGTGAGAAAAATAAACAAACTTAGCCTATAAGCCTGCAACACTAACACCTTTGAATTCAACTACAGTCAAGTCTTACAGCATGCAACTTCCTTCAGCTCTTAGCACAATACTAGGGTGCCCAGATCAAAGATGAGTAGCAAGTTATTAAAAAAAAAAACAAACAAAACCAAAACCACCCCAACAAAATTATTTTTCCTGTTACTGAAAATTTAAATAATTCAATTGTAAAATGGCCACAAAAAGACCATAAACAAATCAGTTATTTAAATTATTCTTAATTTTAAAATAGGCATAAAAGAAAACCAGCAACAATAACAAAAATGTCTAGCTAGAAAGTACCAGTTATGATATTATTAATCTGAAATAATATGTTAATGTTAAAGAAATGTCAGGATTTAATGAAAAAACAATGAAATGGCCTAGGGGAAAATATCAGCATTAAGAATCAAAGTTCTGAAAACTTACACACTTTTTTACTAATGCTACTGAATTAAACAATGCAACATATCTTTTTTCCAAAGAAGGAAAAGCATTTTCTTATTTATTGCAACTATGCAAACTATATAAAGTGCATTTTACTTTATACACATCCCCCAGAAAAAGACTTTGACAAAGGAGGGGGAAAGTTCTACAAAAATTCTATTTTCACGTTTTCCATTTTCACTTTCCTTGCTTAAAAATTTTTTTTTTTTCAAATATCAAATAGCGTTTTCACCTCCTGTGCATAAAAAATAAGTAATATTTTACATAGCTGACTGACTTGGCTAAATATCCTGAATCAACCTGCTGATATTTCTGTAAATAGTTCCTTTTATCCATACTATAATTAAAGAACCACAAATGCCTTCTAGAAGGATTTTTCAATAAAGACTTGATTTGGCACTTTTTAGAAAGCTTGAACTATGTCATTGGTTAACAGGCAGCTCAATAACTTGGCCTAAGCATTGCAAAAATAGTGGTGATCAAAGACAACATCTAAATCATAAGTCTCACCTGGAAGTGTAACAGATATAGAACATAAGGGCACCTTTCCTCTTCTGCATAAAATAAAGCCTACCTATACCTCACCCTATCCTTTCAAGTGCTCAGATTAAAGTCTGTGGGCCAGAAATAGCGCAATTTTAACTATTTTTTTTTTTTTTTTTTTTAGAGCATTTGTAGCATTTAGTGTATGAATGCCAAAATCATTCAGCTTTGCTCGGTGCTGCTCCCTCAGCATGGGCCACCACAAGACAGCCATTTTATACAGTCTCACATCTATTGTTGCAGAATATATGGAACTGGCAGAATATATACAGTCTTGGATCGGTTGTTGGTATGGTAAAGGTTCTACACATTAAAATGATACTCACAATAGAATCCAAATGCTTATGCTATATATATATATATATATATATATATATACACACTTTGAGAGTTGAAGTGGACAATTCTTCAGGAGAAGTTTTCAACCTTGTACCAATAACTCTATACTCAAAATTTTAAATACACAAATTTCATGTGCACAAATGGTGTTATCTATTTAATCTGAGGGTGATGGTAACAATTTGACTTTCAGGATCAAAATTTATTGCAATTGCATTAAAATAATATATATAAAAGCAGAGATTAATTGAAGGGCTATTTCATCAATGTGAATTGTGATACTAAAAAAACCCACAACCCTCTGCAACATCTCCTATATGACATATTTTTGAGACTATAAAGACAAGCTCTTATTCAGATTATGAAGAACAACCCTTCAACAATTAAAAATGCCAAGTGTGTTCAAAGCTATAAGGTACCAATATGGGAAGGGCAAACAAAGCTGCTTACTGATTTAACAATTAAGTTAAAGCATGGAGGATACTTACACAGTGACCAAGCTAAGGGAAGCAGAAGGGAAAAGAGTGAAATACATCAGTGCTGAGCAGGTAGAAATAAAAATGTAATTTTCATAGTAAAAATAATAAAAAACCCAAACAAACGAGCAATATAAAATGATTAAGCTTGGAGTTAATATACCAGAAAATTATGAGAGCAAATAAAAAGTGGTGGGAGAGGGAAGGAACACAGGTTTATCTTTCCATAGTAAAGTACAGCTTGCCTGACGAAGGGAAGAGGAGGGCAAAGCTGAAGCATCAGCCTTCTAGCCTCTTAACTGCGTGTGCTTGCAGGAGCTGGGAGTAGTGACTGTTACTGGCTCTGAGCTTCCCATGACTGTTTCTGCGTGCAGATCACCCTGCCCAGCTTACACTGGTGGAGCAGGACCCTGCAGCGCTGGACCCACTGAGAGTACTCCCAACTCCTGGCACACCAGCTCCCTGCTGCTGGAAGCACAACTTCTTTCCAAAGCACATGAGAATGGAAAAAGCTCAGTGACATGAAAAAAATGTTAAGGGAAGGATCTAAGGAAATGCTGTTGGTTTGGAGGGACCAGCTACAGGAACGCAACACTGAGTTGGGCACAATTCCTTCTTTTCTGTCATGAGAATCAGCCACGACCACGTGTGCTTTGGTGTCCAATGAAACCCCTCAAAGGGCTCCTCCATATGCCATCCTGGAGGTTATTTAATGAAAGGATAACATTTTCACTCCTGTCAACCCTTGTTGATTTACATGCTAATTCATACTCTCATTATTTGTGTTTGTGGTTTATTAACTTATCTTTTTAAGGTTATGATTACAGGACTTGATTTTTGTTACTTTAATTACTCCTCCCTTTTCCTTCCTTCCCTCTGAAAGATTATCATCCATCTGATCTCTCTACTCAGAAGTCAGCAGCATGTGTACTTGACTTGAAAGCTTTTCTATTTGGAATTTATATGTAGTGCTCCTCAAAGTAATATCACTTTCTAAAAAGCATAAAATATCAAAACAACTATGAAATGGATTCACAACAATTAGGTTTTTTTCTTCACAGGAAAATATGTGCACATCGCAAAAGCAATCCACCACCAACCTAAGGCAAGGATTACTACTGCTCAACATATTCATCAAATTGCATGTTTTCTACTTAAAGGGAAACCATTGCATTTGAAAGGTACTTCCAGAGCAGTTAATACACAGGTGAGGGACTTGGAAAAATCTGCCTAACAAATGAGAGGCTTTCTTTGTAGCTTAAAAACCAGCCTAAGCTGGTTCATGTTTTTGGCAGGAGTCCACACGGTTCTCTATGTAACTGCCTCACTGGCTTTACTAGGCTCATGGCTGATCTTTTGTCATAAGCTGTAGCCATGCAGGTATCATCCTGCGGGAGTATGAACAATCCTGGGAAACAACGTGCACAGCAAGGCACACAGAAGCAAGAGGAAACAAGATAATGCAAATCAAGCTGCCACAATTGTTTTTATTTATTCCTGAGATACTTAGAGCCATTTGCACAGTGCATCTTGTGTTAATGGCATGCTTCAATCAACTTTTACCAAAGTTCTCTATTGGCCTGAATTGATTAATTGATTAGGGAAGCAGAATTTCTCTCAAGGTTAAAAAGCAAACCTGACAAGAGGAAGCACATCTCCAGTTCTGAAGGAAGACAATGGAACCACAGACAGGCCTTTGAGGCATACAGCTTCCTCGGACCCACTCAAATTTGGGCACCTTAGAAAGTCCTGCTGCAGGTTCCCCTGCAGTCACAGCACCAGAGAGCAGAAGCTGCCAAGCATCAAGCGAGTGCTGGCTCAGTATCTAGAACAGCTAGGAGAAGCTAGTATCTAGAACTGCAAGGAGGGTTTTGCCAATCAGGTGCTGCAGGTGCTTTGAACCTCTGTGCTTATTATTTAGGATGTTGTTAACACACAGCAGCTGATTTTTATTGTTTCTCCAAGTTCTACCCTTCCCACAACTTTTGACTACAGAGAAAGAATATCTCACCCAGTGGATTTCATGGGAACTCTAATTCCACATCATTGCATCTTTTGAACACATCCTGATAAATATTCCTTACCTCACAGCTACTGAGATCTAAAGACACCTCCTGCAGATTGTTATTGCAAGCCAGCCCTAATAAACGCGCTCTGAAACACATCAATTTTATAACCGTTTAAGCAAAAAAAAAAAAAAAAAAAAAGCAGCTTCACATCATCAGCTAAGCAATCACAGGTTAATACACCTATAATGCAAAGAACCATTTCAAACCAAAACCACACCAGCTGAGCAGTTATTTCTTAAAATACAATGTCAGCACAAACCTGTCACACTTGGAACACTACAGCAGCTTCAAAAACTGCAGGGATGCAAGGCTAATAAAGAAACCATAAAACTAATGCTACATCAACATTTAGTACCATTCATCAGAGATGAATTTTCTTCAACATTTGCTTTCAAACAGCATCAAACGATTACAAAAAGAGTGTTTTTTGTATATACGACTGCACTAACTCTGATTTTCTGAAAATTCAGGAAAAAAACGGGGGTTTTAAATACATGCAAGATGCAGTGCAGCCAGCCATTTCAGCAAGGCACGGTGCCTGTTCCACTCAAATGCTGGATCATGTTCAAGTATCACACAATTCTCCACTTCTGCAACCCAATAAATATTTACAGATTTCAAAATTCTATTCCCAGACACTAGTATCCTTCATCTTTATGCAGAATGGCACACAAGTGTAGCAACAACTGATTATGATTTTCATAAATCCACCTTTATAGCCTTACAGAAGTTGTGTTTCCACATATAAAAGTTAGTGTATCACATTTGTATTAATACTGTCATATCAAGAAGCACAACAGTGTGTGTCTTACAGAAGGAGCAAACAATCTGTGTATACCTTCTAGTATCTCTAGAATAGATGCTGCTTTGAATTAGTAATTGAACAGAGTAACAGAAGGACTTCCTTTCCAAACTTAATTTCAGCCAAAAACAAGCTAACGGAATCCAAACTACTGATGCATAGAGATAAAAAGCAATTCAGTTTGCTGAGCCATTTGCCTACGCACTTGCTATGCAAGTAGTGTGTAAAAGCTGTATTTAAAATGTGCAGCCCCGGAAAGGTTTTTCATTTAAACCTATTTATATCTGTTCTGCAGGTAAAAGATGTTAATCAGATCTTCACTGTAAATAAAGGCAAATATGCTTATTTACTTCTTAATCTATTAACATAAGACTGAAAAAAACGTGAGAGCTCTGCAACACTTTTTACAAATTTTTAGATAATCATTGTCTGTATTTCTTTCCCTACCATGGTTTTATTCAAAGTTAGTCTGGCTGATGATGACTTTACAAAGAACTTCCTACACATTTTGAGGTAACGTAAAAAAATACAGTGTAACCATAAAAAAATGCAGATTAAAAAAGAGACACAATGCTGCTTCAAACACTCTTCACAGGAAGAAAAAAGGGTTGCTTTTTCCTAACCCATTCCCTATACGGCATCCTAAGAAAATCTCATGATTTCTCAATTCTTTGTCATGAAAAATTACCATCATTCAAAGGCACTGAAGGTAGATAAAATATAATTGTACCTAGCCACTACATTTAAATCACACACATGGCAATACAATACGTGGTAAGGTCTTGTTAATTGTGCTAGATGCAGAATGCAACAATTGGCCTTGTAATTAGCATTTGCATGAGAAGCATATTAGAAACTTGTCACAGCACTGACAGATCAAAATAAAACTTTTGGCAATGTCTGTAAATGAACAAAAATGCCAACACAACACTTAAAACAAGGAAAAGAGAGTATAAACTGCTTCACTCAGTTAAAAAAAGAAAAAAGAAAAAAAAAACCCAAAACAAAGAGCAAGCAGCGATGGAACATTAACTGTATTAACTATAAGAACTAAAACCACCATTTCCACACTTACTACGTGGCATCATCACAGTACAGTTTTATTACCAAACTTCTTCCCTGAAAGGCTTGACTTGTATTAGCAGGTCCATCACTGCACAAGCCAGTTCATCTCCTTTGCTGACTGCACTGATTAACCAACATCTTTAAACTCACTGTTAGCATATGTGATTAAACATACCACAACTGCGCATCTAAAGGAAGTTGATAAGGAAGAAGTCAAATAACAATTAATCAGGGAAACTTGGGACTCAGGGTGTCACATATCTGCATTTTATCTATAATGTTTTTCTGTAGGAAGGCTTGATCTTGACTCACACATCCAACTCTGTGACCTCTGGTTCATGGACACAAAGGAACTTGTCCCTTGTCACAGGAGAGTTCCAAGGCCCATATTGTGAAAAGCTTTTTGACATGCACTGATGAAAGATGCCAGAGAAGTACTAGTATCATAAATTATGTCATTTTTATTTTTCCTTCTAGAAATTGTCCCTCTTATGCCATTGCAATCTTGGCAATGACAAAGACAGTCTGAAAAAAAGGTCTTTCCATCATTTGGTCTTTAACAAATCCTATGATCCTGATTGTTCTATAGAAGTTTTGTAATTTCTTACAGTTAAGACCAAAAGGCTAAGCAGCTGCCCCAGGATATGGCACACCCTCAGTCCTTTTAACACCAGATAGACTTCCACAGGACGCTTTTGAAGCGTATAGCAAGCCATCCTGCGTTTGAGAGGGAAAACAAGGTGTGCTGCAGATCATAGTTCTCTGTACTGTTATGAAATACACTCAGCTTAGACTGAAGAGAAAACTCGGGCCAGAGAAAAAGCACATCAAAGAAACCACCAAAAAAAATGTAAGAGTTCTGTCCTACTTCCTAGGCAGAGGTGAACACTGCCATCAGAACAAAACAAAAGAAGACCATGCCAACCAGCTGAGTGTGGCATGGACACTGAGACTGTCTGTGTCCAGCTGGACTTTGGACAGATGTTCCTTTCTGAGCTGTCTGTACTGGAAAAAGAGGTTTCTGCTCTCAGTTTGTCCTACAGTATCCATCACTGACTCTTTACTTCAACCAACACCAGTAATGCAAGTAACTCCTTCCAACCCAATTCAGTCAAATCAAGCCAGATTAGCTTAATCACTATCAACAGAGTAGATTTTGGCTAATACAGATATTTTGGCTGAAAAGGACTGGGGAGATCTCAATTGCTGCACAGCTGGCAGATAAAGGGGTCAGAAGTATTTGGGATAAATTAAGACAAAAACATCTTCCATGAGCACAGACAATTGTAAAGCACCCATCTGCCAAAAGTCCTCATACCCCAGGAGATACTCAACATGCTAAGGAGAAAGGCTAAATATGAACTTTAGTGTTTGGAGCTTCTCACCTTTTCCAATCTGACTAGATCTATTCAGTGTCTCACAGCATACTTTTTTTTCCCTGTAGCACTGACATGATTGTCTTGTGTACTAGTCACATACATCCTCTGTTCTTGCTTCATTGAATATAGCTCCCTGCTGCCCTCCACCACAGAATCAATAGCCCTGAATTAATCAGAATCAAGCAATGTGTTTCTCAATAATCACCTTCTGTTTGGAAACACATCAGTAACACACCTTCCTCATCCTAGCAAAGTCTAAGCAAGCAAGACAGCAACCCAGGGCATCACACAGAACAGAGTGAAAGGTCAGAGCTAAAATGATCAGCTCCTACAGCTGAGTATTTATTCAATCCCAACGCAACTTGCTTAAGCATCATATTGTACTGTCCTCTCCAACGCCAAAGTGCTTTAAGAAAAAAAAAATAAAATCCCCAAACAATGTACACTACTGTTTCCTGTGTGGTCCTTGCCACTTTTCTCTCCCTTAGCTTCCCCCAGATTGTATCCAAAGCTCTCCACCTGGCATTCACTAACTACTCTTTATATACCCTACATCTCTGATTTTGCCCATCAGCTCTCATTCATTAGCTACTCCCTTGCTGAGCTAATGCCCACTTCCCTTCCTTGTTCTCCCTCTGAGGGCAGGCTCCCAACCGTGCAAGTATACATATATATACACAAATACCTCTGTATCTGTGTCCAGGTTAGGATTTTGGAGTTGTTCCCCAAAATGGTCAGTGAACATACCTAGCTGCCTACTACGGATAGGGTTGTGTATGTTAATGCGTATTAGCTAGCAAGCTGACACTCTAGAAATAGCGCTTGCTTTAATTTAGCCCAATAAAGACAAGGATTCTGCCAGAATCTCAAAACAACCTATCTAGATTAGGCCTATCTACTAGACCTATCTTGACTTTAAAACACACCTTTAAATTTTATGTCTGGGAAGTTCAACAGAGTTCAAAACTACACACTTCACAGGAAGGGTGACACAGTGCTCTGCAATTTCCTTCAGTCTGCATTAGGTCGTAAGCAGTTTCTCTCCAGTACCCAATCCGTATCACCGGATCCTGTCAGCCACAGGATGGGTAACAGCAGGCACATTACACTTCGCATTCCTAGAGGCTGCTGCCATCATCCCTGCCGCAAAAAGGAGGGCCTAACTCTGTGCAATAGGTCTTTCCTCCCAAGCACTGCAACAGGTTCAGTTTCATAATGGCTGTTGCAATACTGCGGCCTCAAAGGAACAGCACTCAGACAGGTACATAATCCCATTTTACTGTGAAGCAAACAGTTCTGTTCATAAGCCACAATGCAAGAAACATATCACAAAAAATGTTGATGGAAGACAAAGAACTGTGACATTCCCACAGAACAAAATATGATTAATAGTTTCAACTGTGAGATAGAAACGACATTTCTTGAACGTGTGATCATTATGAAACTCACCCTTGCAATATCAATAATATACAGGGGAGGGGGGGGAAGGCAAAATCCTTTCCCTTTCATATTTTTAAGAAGAGGCACTCACATAACAATGCAAACTAGGTTTTAGGCAACAGCAGAAAATGAAATGAAATTCTTACTTTAGAGGCTCAGGAGGGAGTTTAGTCCCCGAAAGATTAATCTGCATCAAAGCAAGTGAGCTGCTGAAAAACTGTTTGAAGGAGGGAGGGACTTCTTTTCCTTTTCTGTAAGCAAACAAATTCGTTAAGTAGCAGCATCTAGACACTCCTCATTCCAATAAATAGTGAACGCAAGCTATCAGAATTGTAATGATCTTTTACATGTTTAATTTGCTCTACCTTCAATACCTCTGTAATCAGTGGCTCTCAATTAGCTTAGAAATATAATGTCATCAAAATGTTGATTCAGCGAACAATCCTCAGCATTGCACGGCTGCACAGAAGACATTATTATCTAGCTTCTGTTTCGTGAACTACAAAGAATGATCATTTAGGTCTGCTTCATAATGAACATACTCATATCTTATAAGCAGAAGATCAAACAGGACATTACAACCCCCTTGAAATTGCCTTTTCACTACTAAAAATAATTACTACACACTGGAGTAGCTTACCCCCAATTAGGTATCATCTCTGATATGGACCCAAGACACTGATCTGAAGAAAGCGGAAGCTAAGTTAATATTTCCTACAATGCAAGTATTCCACTATGCTCAGTCTCAAAGACTTTCAAAGGAACTTCCTCCCAGAAAAGTGCAAAAAAGGAAAAAAAGCATTTGTAACCATGAAAAATACAAACTTTAAAACCAAAATTTAAAGAGTGGTCACGAAAGTCAGACTTCAAAGCCTGATGTTACGCTTCTTAGAGAGAACAGCTATATAGAGACTTTCCGCTACATCAGTATCACAAAAAATGTATTAGACAAGGTAGCTTATTTTATAGCCATCTAGCAAAGAGCAGAAAGGGAAAGAAAACAGTTTGCTTGGAATAAATAATACCTATTTCATAAAGCACTAAGACTTTTAAGACTTTTATGAAGTCTTAGATTTCTTCTTAAAAAGAAAGGTGCAACATGAGAGCAAGAAATTATAAAACTAAATATTGCAGGAGTTGACGGTAATGACATTTAAACTGTACCTGTGAGAAAACAGAGTCCTAGAGAGGCTAAGAACTGCTAGATGCTGAAGACATCCACGAAGGAGGGCTCCACACACCTGGTTTGAAACAGAGAATATTGACTTGACTTTATATTAACCCAGAAAAGTACCTAGAGACAGAAGGTGGGGAACGTTCCCCTGGTATTTGAATCTCCACAAAAAACATCTTTACCATATCTAGCGCACACTCCGTGTTGGATAAATCCAGATGAACAAGGGCATTTGGCTGGGCCAAAAAATTGTACAGGCTCTGTAATTAACAGAGGGAAAAAAAGAATTACCCACATTAATTTTAATATTATGACACCAATTACTGGACTGCCATTTTTCATTACATTTTAAGCTTTTATTATGAAATAGCACTACAAGAGTTATGTCTGAAACTTCTTTTCACCTAATCAATACTACCTGTTTTACTTTTGAAGGCTATTAATTTTTGAAATAACAGTGAAAAAATGGCGCTCAGACTACATTTACCAAACTTTAGTCTTCATGCACAAGTTTTGGATTACCTCGCAATTCACTTTCACAAAAATTATAATTAATTTAGTTAGAAATACCTCAGAATGTCACTCGGATTGCTATTACATTTCAGAAAGGCTAATTAGTTTGTAAGTTTAAGCCAGCCCCTTTAAGCATGATGGGAAGCAACGAATTTCTATCTGAAGCCCATGGTTATTCTTAGTATCAACAGTGCATTAAATGTTTAAGGGAGAACACGGAACAGGTAACAAGATTTTAATACTGACGGCTTCAGTACTGCATAGGATATGACATGTAAATGTTAGCATATGTAAAACTTCTTACTGTATGCTGTTTTATTTTGCAGGGGGTTTTTAGGCTCAGAGAACAACACAAAGATAAAAGTATGACCTAATTCATGGAAACACAGAATGCTCAACTCCACATGAAATCCAGCCAAACAGAGCATGTTCTACATTTCTAAAATAGATCCATCTTCCTAAAAATTAGGTCATTTAGCCCCTATACCTACAGTGCAAGAAAGGCCCCTGCATTAAAAATCCATGTACTTTGCTAGGGGTTTATTTTGATTGCTAAGTAACAGGATTGACTTACTTCGGTTGGAAAACTGTTCCACACATTAGGAGATCTCAGTATTAATAATCTTTTTCTTTGAACTGTATCTCACTCTCTCTGACAGGCTAAGAAAAGCCCCACGTTTTGTATTTACGTCCCTTACAATACTGTAGGTAGACATCAGGTTTATTTAAGCATTACCTATCAAAGTTGTACATTTTATTTTACTTTTTGTTCTTACATTATTTGCTATGTTTTTCTCTCTTAAAGAGTAATTCACTGTGTCTTTATTTACAGTTAACTATTTGTTTGCTACCTTTGAAATCCCCATCCCAGTGAAACTTTCACCTCTTATGTCTGAAAAGACCAGCCCTTTGAGTATGCTGATGAACCTGAAACTAGTAAGATTTGTGAAAAAGTCAGAGTATAATGTCTGGCTGCACTGTAAGTCCTAAGATTGGATGACTCTAGTGTTGTATATTTTACATGCTCAATACTGAAAGAATCCAAAACCTGATACATGTACACAACTTTTGATGCAAAAGAGAAACACAGATATAACAGTCAAGAACTGAATACGTACAAATTGAGAACTAAGTGGATTTTGTTTTGGAGAAAACAGAGCTGCACCTCTATGGCAATTGATAAACTGAATAAAGGAAGTTAAAAAAATAATTACATTTTTCAAAGAATCATGAGTTTCAACAGTATGTGTCAAGGAGGTACACAGATTTATTTACACAAACAAAAATTCTGAAAACCAGAAATGTAGTCTTTCCAAACCAAAAGAAATTGTTTGTTTCCAACATTCCAACTAAAAGTCTGCAATACACATCCCTAAAAAGAACATGAATTTTTCATTTGTGCTTTGGTCACTTTTAAACAGAACTCAGGGAGGAGCATGGTCAGTTCATTGAAACAAGTGGCACACTTGCAGTTTTCTTGTTTACCAGCAGAAGCCAAGGACTAAAAGCGTGACCTAAATTATGTGGATTTTAGTCATGTGGGGTAATTTAATTCTCTAAGTATACACTGAACAGCAGAGATCAAAATGTTGTTTTCTATCCCCACTAGAAATGTACTGGCAAAAAAGGATCTAAACAAAGTGGCTTTGCCTTTCTCTTAACAATTAATTAAAACATCCATTCATTAACTCCCAAATGAGAAGAAAGTGCTTACTGAAAGATCATCACCACGGAGCGCGTTCCCTGAGAGGTCAAGATAGATGAGTGTGTTTGTGATCAGTGAGTTGGCACTCAGTGACTGGGAAAGGCTATTCACCCCTGCCAAAAAAACAGAAAGGTCAATGTTCAACTTAGTCGACGTTCGAAAAAAATGACCCAGACCCTGCAAGTGCACAATTTCAGTGAACACAGACATACACAAATGTTTAATGACCTCCTGTCACCATCACCATACTGCAGCAGAGCAATACACATCACCAAGCAGATAGGACACCCCTCCCCTGCCACAGCATGCCTGTTTTTTCCTGGACCATGCTCCACCAGCTGTCCTAGGGAGCCACAGTATGTTACAGGTCCCAGATCCAGGGAAGAAGTCTTTTTGCCAAGCCTACAGTGGCTTTAACAGTGCAATCCCATTTTGAAACAGATTTTTAAAACAGAGTTTACTCCAGAATGTTGTCAGTGTCTTCCTGCAAACAATAATATTTAGATAAAAGTATCTGTGGAAAAGCAAGTACATTAGCAATTATAATTGCCAGAACTTCAAAAGTGACTGATGAGACCTAGAAATTAAAAATATTTCAATTAATGTATCTGCCTGTAATTTCAGAAAAAGTTAGTTAATTAAAATATCAAGAGATGCATAAAGACTCCCAGTTCCTGATCAGAACAAATACTATTTTTCACATTAAAATTAAAAAGCTCACATTGGGTACAAGACAGCCAGAGCTTTCTTCCTCTGAAATTCTTCAGCTTTTTCCAGATACAAACTAGGGCATGGCTACTTCCAACTCCTTCAAATCTAACTTTCATCTAAGGGCTCTGTAGCTTATCATCAAATTCTTAATTTATTGTAGATGGCTATTACGGCCTTTCAAGCACCACATACATAAGCATCACACAAGCATTACTGTGTCCTTTACTAGATGCAGTAGGTTTTTTATAAGTGCCAAGCTGAAGCGGTGAAACAGGCAGGTGTTTTGATGTGGTACACAATACTGGGCAATTTCTCAAAGCTACTGACCATGAAAATGGACTGGCATTCAATGGATAGAACACCTCCATTCTTCACTTAAAAACTGTTACAAAATGGATTTATCAGTGAGGATGTGGAGGAAGCAGCTAGCAAGGCACTGCAGACCAAAATACCCCATGTCAGTGATTTAGTTTTCCAAGCTTCCAAATACTAAAATTCTCCCATGTTAGTAGTATCGCTCTTGGTTTAAGGAGGCTTTTGATACTGACAAGAATCAAAGCACAGTGACATCTTTGCCAAGTTTCAAAACTTTTCCATTTGGTGTAATTTTTCTTCCATCTAAACACTGCATTGTTGAAACCACACCTTATCTATACAGGTAAACCGCAGACACTTTTTGAAACTTTGAAAGATCTAAAAGCCCTATTTAACCACTAGAACTTATAGCTCTGGATTCACTTTAGTGTGTCTTCTCAACAACATTCGTAAACAAGAAGTAGAAATTAATATACTGGACGGTCAACAGTTCAGCATATACTATCAAGAACCAAGTCTGGGAATTCAGAAACGTCAGAGTCTGAGGGAGAAGAAGAGCTATCAAACAAGCCATAACATTGCTACTTGTTTCATGTTAAAAACAGCCAACTGCTCAAAATCAGCCACATCAGTGAAGGCAAACAATGTGACTGATGGATTTTTCAATTAGCCTTTGGCTCAGGCTCAGAAAAGCAAGCCCTATCTTTGAATGAGTATACTAGAATTTTCCATTTAACCAGAATCTTCAAATCAATAAATTTCTGTTTGAACTTCACTTACCTCATGCTATACTCTAACAGTAATCTCACTTTCATTTGCAGACAATCTTTTATGCTCTTTTACTAGTCTCGGGAGGCTTCAGAGTGTTAATAGCTCTCAGAACTTTGAGATACAAAATTTGAAGAAAGATCAGCTGGGAAGTTACCACCTGAACTTCAATTCTCAATCTTAGAAACTTATCTCAAATAGAAAGTTCTTGTTAAATAAGGTCAAAACCAGTCAGAGATTGTACAGAATTTCTGAAACTGAAAAGCTCAAAATAAAAAAAAAATATTTTTTTTTAAAAAAAGGCTGGGGAAAAAAAATCCATGCACCTTGCAGTCTACTGAAACCAAGATCCAAGGTCTCATTTAGACTTTCCCTAAAGAAAATATTGCAAGTTCAAAAATAGCTTCCCAAGGTAAAACCAATTCAGTAATGTCATCTCAAATTAAAGAAAAACCGACTAAGACAGACAGCTTTGCAAGAACCAAAGAGGTGAAGCTGAGCTTCTTCAGGAGGAGGCAGTTATAAGAATTCCAAATTTAAGACGTACATATATTTTTTTAAGTAACACTGAGGAGCTGCCATGGGAAAATATTCACGATGACATGTTACACTCTGGAGAGCAGATACTGCAAAGCAGCCTGGACTTCACACGAAGTCAGTATTAAACACACCGGAGAATATTTTCAGCTTTTATTTAAAGATAGTCTTAAAAAAAGAGATTGTTAAAAACCTTCCAAATTCCTTTCATAACCTCAGAATTCATTTTAAATGACAAGAGTTTTGTGGATGAACTTCATTAGCTTGCATTTATTCTTTATGAAGATGGAAATGTAGCTTGAGTGTTCTCTTGACTCAATGATCACAAGCACTTGCTAAAATCCTTCAAATCACATGAAGAAAAGCACAGGATGAATGAATGTACCAGAACTGCATAAATTTGTGAAATTCATGAACATCTAATTTCAAGAGTACATGTAAGGTGAGTCAAGATTCTTAATTGCTTGTCACCAAAAATGGAGTTAACAGTGGGAAAAAAAACAACCCTACAGTTTAATAAAGTCTTTTAAAATGAAAATCATGACTGAAAAATTTAAATTAGGGTTTAATGCTTAATTAACCATAACAAGAGCCACAGACACTTATAAAAAACAACCAAACAAAAACCCTTCTCCCCACCCACATTCCCCCAGGGTCAACCCTTAAAACTTAGGAGAACACAGAATCTGCACTTCACAGAGCAGTAATTAAAAGGCTAAAAGAGCGTGGCTCCTATCTGTTATCAACTGATGTCCTTCATAGATCATAACTCACTCATCTTTTCCAGGTCATCAAGATTTGTGAAAAAGCTGCAATAATGTCAGCACATTTTTTCTATTTTTAACACCCATATTCTATACAAGAGACCCTCGGTTTGTGCAGTCTGTTTAAGAGGTGACTGCATCTATTATTTGTAAAAAAGCAATGCAAAAAAAAATCCTGAAAGCTTCTGACTTGTTGCAGTAGTGTCATTACTGTTAAAATATACATAATTTCAATTACAATATCAAATTGGAAATTTATGTATTATAAAATAAAGCAGTCTTTACTCTGAGCAAATCACTTAACCTTTGTCACAACACCTGATTTCATATTATAATTCCTGCAAAACATTTGGAAAATTTCCTACACATTTTTGTTTCAGACATCTTTTTGAAGCACATATGAAACATATCATATATGTTAATTCTAAATTTATCTTTCTTTATAATACAGGTTCAAGCCCAAAGTTTAAAGAAGCAAGTAAAACTTCCTGAAAGAACTGAAGGGTACAAAATCCAGCCCATGGTTCAGCAACCCGGGACTGCACAAAAGCAGCTGCACTGTTGAGAATACACGTGAAAATCATTTACAGAATTACTTTATAACCTGGTAAGAAAAGGTATTATAGGATAGAACCCTGAAACTTTTAGAACAGAAAAAGACACATACTTATAAAACATACCTTTAGGTGACAAGGAGGTTTTAGATAAATTTAAGTGTTTCAGTCCCTTTGGAAGTTTGGCAAACTGGATGCTCAAAGACGACACACCTGTTGGGGGAACAAAGTGAAAATGCACATTTTCAGGTCAGTGGTGTGATCTCAGGTTTTCCCAGCAATCACATCAGGGGCAAAACTGCGCTGCTGGAATCACAGGAGAAATTACACTCACTGTTGAGTGTGGCCCAAAATGACTGTGTCTTTTTTTGACCATACAAGACCCCTTCTTTGCTAACCACTGAACAGACAGCGAATTTTGCTGTTAACTATCAGTGAACCACCTTAATTACTTTAAAAGCTATATAATACACACATACTTTGAGAAGGTGTCAAAGGGAAGGTATTACACATGTCAAATAGCACTTGGAAAATCTGGAAGCTCTCCAGTTTAGCCAAAAAAACCTGAACAACATAAAAACAACCAGAAAATAAAACTCAACCATGGTATTTCATTTAAAACTTCAAACTATTTTTCTTTTTTTTTTTTTTTTTTTTTTTTTAAAGGAAGGGCTGTCAAGGCGAGAGAGAAACCCACATTGGCTAACAATGCCTTCTTTTTCAGGGGTAAACCCTAACAACCTGAAACATCAACTGAGTCATAATGGCCATTTACTTCTCTTACAGCTACCAGCGAGGACGCAGACTTGGAAATGCTACAACCACTTGTGATCCCAAACAGTAAAAATCTATTTAAATGCTGACACAGACTGGACTACCTCAGCACGAATCGGGGAGAGGGGAAAAAAGAAAAAAAAAGGAGAGAAACCCCACACACACACTTTAATTAAAGCCCTTTTTTCTCAGTGTATCCAAGTTCCACACTCCATAAATTTAATCCACCCATTTAAGGAAAAGATTTAAGTTTGATTAAGAGGGCACATCCTAAATAACAATGGAACCAATCCATGAGATATTTATTAGAGAAATAAATCAACACAGAGACTCCAGGCTTAAACTGAGGTGTGAAATATACTCCTCTGCAGCATCCTACTCGGAGAGAAAAGGGCAAAGAGAAAGCGGTTAAAGTCTTTTACTTGATTCAAAACACAGTAAATGAAAAAGCTGATACCCCTCTCCATATATGCAGACATGAAACAGTCCACTAGTATGTCACATACATATGTTTACTCTGCTTTTATCACATTTTACCTATCCCTGATAATGAAAGAAAGCTGCCTTGCAGATATTGTAGGGTTTTTTTCTAATGGTCTCTTAAAAGCATACTGTGTATGCTGGTGATAGGTGCAATGTCCACACAGCTCAAAAAAACATACTGTATTTTATTTATATAGCCAAAATATTAGACCCATGATGCCTTGGCAAAGCACAATGGTAACTGGGTGTCTTAACGAACTTTCAGCAAGAATGAATCAAGTCATATTAATAGGATTTTCTTTCATAGCTCTACTATTTTTAAAAAAATAAATCTTTTTAGCTCCTGAAGGACACTCAATCTCTCTTAAGCTGGCCTCAGAATTTATATTCTGCAGCTGATTGTCCACATTTGTTAAGCTGATTTAGTCACAATATATACTTTCAAAATCAAAGTAGAGTTATGCTGGCAAAAGAGGTAAAAAAGGACTATAACCAGAATCACTGAGGATATCACAAATGTAATTTTTGTTGTGAAGCATTTTAAGTAAGATGTGGCAAATAATTTTACCTCTCCATCTTTGTATTTAGCTAATAATCTGCAAACCACTTATCATTCTAGCCAAGCTGAATGATTTCACATTCTAGCAGCACTAAGGGTTAAGGATGCACCCAATTATAAGATACAGAAATCAGGTGCAGAAAAGAAAAAGTGCTTCTGGTCACTCAGGCTCTTGAGCTCTCTTTAAGCCACCCATTTTTGCTAACCTCATAACAGGGGTGAGAGCTCTAATGGCAGAAGTGGTGTTAACTGCATCCAGGCACACAGCTCCAAATTTGAGTATTTCTAGGCTTCAGTATGTTTGTTTTGCATTATTTTTAACAAAATAGGAGATTAAATTCTGATCCTATTAGAGCCAAAAGCAAAGCTCCCATCGCTTTAGCATAGCTAGATTTTAAATCCAAGATTGACAATAAACTTTCCAGGTATAGCCTCACAAATACTGACAGTACTATAAAGCAAAACCAATCACAAAATAAGAGACTGGTCTCAGTGTAATTCACTTCATATAAACACTGCTTTGTATTTGAACTGAAGTCAGGTCCTATGCCTTAGTTAAACTAAGCACCCTTCCCATGTTACTAGAATACAAAGTTGCATTAATGTAATAATACGTCTTTACTTACTGGTACGCAATAATATAAAATAGCTTAGGGTGGGGTTTTGGTCAAACAAGGCACAATGATATGTTTTTCCCCATAATTCACACAACTATATTATTTCCCTTATGACTGCAAAATTACATGGTTGAACTTCCAGTTCCTGCAGGTGATTTCAAGAGATACCTTCCAAAATCCATATGGTTACATTGATCTCCATCATGCCAGCTTTTACTTGTGAAATGCTTGCTGCCCCTTCTAATAAAGTCAAATCTACCTTGCACTCAGTGGACATCAGATCACAGGACATGTAAAACTTTCTTAAACTGAAAAGCTGCAATATTTGCACATTGCTATTATAGTTAATTTCTCTTTAAGTACTCATATAACTTCTCTAATTCTCTAAAGAAAAGGTCAAATCTTAATTGCATATGTGACAGGAGAGACAGAGATAATGAAAAAGTCCTACTAATTTCTCCAAGTTGTAGTTTCTGCATCTCATTTGTATCTTGTATGTGGATACTGCAGAATGGGTCTAATCTATAGTTTTGTTGCAAAAAAAAGTGCCCATATTTATATGTTAAGTTTTTTTTTTTTAAATAAAAAAAAAATATCCCCTGCACTTCAGAGTATCTACCAAATATTTGGTCTCCTGGTTTGCTTTCAGGGTAAAAATTTGTTCCTTTTGACAAAGCCTTTTGTATAACACAATCTAAATACGGTTCTTCAAAAGTAAAATCAACAATGTAGCAGCCTTTCTCCAGCTCACAACAGAAATTTTCGCACAATACAGTTAGGCCTATGGCACATTGTAGTAATCTTGTTCTTCAGCAAAACATAAGCTTTCACATGCTGTGGATTCTTAAGGATGGCATGCAGTAATCAGCAGGCAAGAGGTAATCAGAAGAATTTTAGCAATTTGTGTGAACAATTTTAAATAAAAAACTACTCTGAAGAGGTTAAAAACAAAAATATTTTCATACTTGTGTCTAGTCCAAAGGAAAAGAGATACAAAAAGAGGAAAGGGAAAAAAAAAAAACCCAAAACCTTCCCATCTTCTTTTCCTCTCACTGGACCAGCAAGAAAGGAGAGACACCTACAAAACTCTGTGTTAACACCATTCTGAGTCAGTTAGGCTGTAACCAAAACGAACAGTGTTTCTATTTTGAATCATGACAGCAAAGGTACTGGAAAATTTCCCCAAAACAAACCAAATAATACAAGCAAAGGTTCACTGTATAAAATTCTTATTTTTCTTCTGGCCCAACAGAAGCACAAGATAGCCTGATGCCAGAACACTGTGTGCCTGGAATGCATTAAGGGGAGCAAATGGAAACCTCACATGGGCAGCGCTGAAGGGTCAACTCCAGACTGAAAGTATGTAACCTTATTTTAAAAATAAATGCTTCTTGGGTGAAAAGAGAGTAGACAAGGGAGGGGAATGACTTGATATGTACTGAAATCATGCCTAGCGGTGCCTAGCCTGAGAAAAGCTGAGCTGTTCAGCTTGATTTTCCATCTTGTGGAGTCAACAGCATTTTGCTCCCTAAAGGACGCCAGTTATGCCAGTATTACTGAACATCGCCAAGTACTGGCAACACGATGGACTAGCACAAAGCTGAAAAAAGGACTCGTTTCAACACTGAATATAAATATAAAATTATGGCTGAAATAAAAACACAAAGTCATCAGGAAGATCTAATCCAAGCAACAAAGTTGCCTCATGCTTCATCTTTCAGCTGATTACATTGCCTTTAAAAATGCACACCATTCTATTTACCCACTAGTCCTAAATAGTCACCGTGTTCTACCTTCCTTTAAAAGAAACCTGTATGAAAATGTAATGAAATGTAAATGAAACCCATGCCTGGTTTAAGACATTTAAGTATTTCTCAACAAGCTAATGGATACATATAAACCAAAAAAAGAATAGCAATTCTCAGTAATTTGTGAGCAACAGGTATTTACAATAGCATTACACACAGAACAATAACCTATTGTTCAGGCAAAGCTGAATGGGGCAGCAGTAATCCTCCCATTACATGTGTGGAAAAAGGAAAATACAAATGTTACAGTACCTCTGTCTTCAAGTGGATTGCTAGCAAGGTTGATCGTATGGAGTCCTGAGCTGGGATTATGGGCTAGGGCACTGGCTAGTTTCTGTGCAAAATCTCTGCAAGAAAAGGAGAGAGAGGGAGGCAAAAATCCTGTTACCTCCTCTATCAACAGCACATTCGAGGCTTAAAAGCATCAAGGGGATTACTAGTCGAAGTTGTCTATCCTACTGCAGAGAAGTAGCTGATTCTTCACAGCTCTAAACAATGCTTATCTGGCTAATTTACTATCTTTCAAACCAGGTTATTTTATTTATTGATTTATTTATTATATATATAAAATATTGAAAAAGGTATGTTAAAATATTTATTATATTATTCATTTATTCTGTGACCCAAGAGACTGAAAGGCACTCAATCAAAGCTCAAACTCCTTTTGATAGAGGTCTGAAGATGTAAAATCAGAGTTCCACAAATAAATGAAAACTCGACCACATCTTCCACTTCCTCCACACTACATGTGAGTGGGATGGATATATGCATCAACATGCGTACCACCACTCACTTCACTCCTTCACTTCATGCCACTCCTTCACTCGCAAGCCAACCCCCACACTTGCAGCAGCTCTCTACCAACAGTCACTCAAACAGGTGGGCTTTGCAGTATGCATATCCAGAAGGTCAACAAACCAGGACTCTTTCTGACCTTGTAAAACAGCAGGAATAGCACTCTCAGAGAACAGCACACTGATGAACTGGTCTTTTCTTGCTTCTTTAGTAAGAAGCAGCAAAGTACATAATCTGCCAACCACAGACCTAGCCAACAGGTCTCAAGAGAGACGATGGTATATCAGTTCTACAATACTCACAACAGCCACACCAGGTAGCACAGACAGCTTTGAATTAACTTTACCAAGCATGGGAGGTAGCTGTAGTAGCATCACCTACCTCTGTTCCAAATCCACTTGAGAGGCAAGGGAATGCAAACCTGTCTCATTTTGCTGCAGCTGGATTACCACCACCCACAGCACTAAATCCAAAGCTGTCTTGGGTTTTACTGCACAATCCCACTGTCAGACTCTGGTGGAGACACGTTCCTTGCATTAAGTCAGAAGGCTACTGGCTTTTATGAGCTCTCCTCAAATCTGCCCTTGTACTTACTGGGAAGCTTCCACATATTAAGAGACTAGTTGTACTGTGTGCTTTTGTTAAAACTGAGACTATAATTTCAATGTTCTTACTTCACCTAAATTAGACACTGAGGTAGAAACAAAAAATATGCCTTGAGCTTCCTTCTATCTCTGCCGTGAAGTACATTATCTTACCTCCTGTTGCCCAGTGGTGGAGAACTACCAGCTACATTGCTAGAAGAGTGATAATTAACACTGTCCTCTTTCCTCAGGACAGAGCCTGTGTACCATGAAACTACTAGATCAGTCTGTGTGCTGAGAACTGCAGTGGAGGTAGCATCCTCTTCCAGTATCTAGAAAAGAGTGGCAACTGGACAGCAATAGCCTCAATACTTTTAGTTATCTGTTGTTACAAGGTGTACTCGAGTACAGAGATGTTCCAGGGAAGTTTAGTTTCCCTTTGAAACCCTGTGCCCTTAAACAGACTCCTGGGGCTAGAACAGGTGCCAGCGCTGCAAACTCATGATGATGGGCTGCCTTTAGGAAAAGCGTATTCTTTTCCTAAAAATACTAGCAGCATATGAATACAAACACTCAAAGAAATTCTGGGCTTGAATCTCTGCCACCTGACAGGCCTCAGGGTATCCTGCTTTGCTACCAGCTGCTGCTGCAGAAGACTACATATCTCCTGTAGATCCTCAGTTACATTTGCCAACACTCTGTGGATACCCTCCAGCATTTCAAATGGTACTAGATGCCTGTTCTTAGGCAACTGAATCAAGCTCCTTATGTCCAGCCGAGAAAAATGAAGGTTTGAGTTAAAAAACAAAAAAACCCCCTTTCTTCATGAGGAGTTCCCTCCTCCTCCTTTATCCCTAACAGATTCTTGTCATTATCATATTCTGCTTACACCTCCAAGCTTGTTTACAAGCTCTGCTCCAGCATCCACCACCAATACAGGCAAGATTACCAGACCTTTTTGGACAACTGGGGTGTGTCTGAACTACCTAGCAAAGGCACAGTAAATTGTCTGCCATCAGAAAGCACTGGATTACTTTATGTAGGGCACATGAGGTCCAAGACTCATGTCATGGAAAAAATTAATACAACTTCCCTACCCTCTGTGCAGCCTCTGCCATAAATGGAGGTACCAGGGCTCTGCTCACTGGACAACATCACTTTCCCTCCTTTGCCCGCTTTTTGTTTCAAGTCCTAAAATTCACTACTTTTTGTGGCTGCACACTTCATGAACAGAGCATGCAATGCAAGTTTGACATTTTCCATAAAGCATCAAACTCGCTATGTATACATTGCACAGCCATGCTTGTCTAAATTGAGGACGTTCAGGCTTGGAGGTAAAGCCCAAAAACGACTCAATTTATATGTATGGCAGTGTAAGGATATTTCACCAAGGGTAAGAATACCACAGATCTGGAAATCTGAGACAAACAATTCCTCAAGAACTGTCTAGATAACAACCCTGTAACAGGAGGAAAAAAAAAAAAAAAAAGAGAGGATATGTATGGTACCAACACTGTTAGGTCTAAGAACATTCAGAGCTCAACCAGCAGAAGAAGATGAGATGTATCATCACTGTCAAAAGGCCCTTCAGGAACCAGCAGCAGGTACCTTTGCTGTTCCCCCCCTGTCACAGCTGGCTGCTCCCTTTGGAACAAGGCTGCAGAGGATGGTGTGGAAGGTGGTAGGGAAAATTCTGCCTGCCAGCTTTCAGAGGCTACATAAGCACAACAAATAGGTAATTTTCACCAGCTCCTACAAACAGGCCTTTGCAGACTGAAGAGTCTGCCTTGCAGTTTCATGGAAATGAATATTCTGGTTATCACGTTGTCCCATTCCTCTAAGACACCCCAGGGATGTAATTCTTTTCAAGCTCATTTGTTCAGGTTGTCCTGAATGATTCTCCTTTCCCTGAAATCTGGCTATCACCTTACCAAAACGTTGATGTTTGCTATATGCATTAAAGCCAACCAACATAATCTGGACTGCACCCCTCATGTCTGTTAAAGAAATAGCAATGCGGATAAAATTTTCAGGAACATCTAAACAGGCAGAAATCTGATCAGACAGGGAGTTTCATCTGACATCCTGTTTTCCCCAACAGCAAGTCCACACTTCCCTAGTCCTGGGTCTTTATGACTGCTCCTGCACAATAGCTTGCTGTCTCACCAGCTGGGAGGATGACAAGTGTTTATGGGTCCATGGCCCAAACCAACACACAGAAATGAGTGGCTGGAGGTAGAAGAGAATGGAAACATCTTAAACTGACTCTGCTGCAGGAAAAAAAACCACTCTGGCAGCTGCTCAGGTCATTTCTCAAAGCACTGTTCTTGGTAGCTCTTTCTTAACCCTGGTTTGGCATTCTGTCACAGCTCATTAAAAATGACTGGTAAGCTACGTGAAGGAAGATACCCAGTAACAACAGGATTTCCTCCTAGCAAGCAGATATGATAAATGGCGAAACTGACAAATGCATCCTTGACAAAACCAGACAATGCTGATGGAAGCAGATACACACCAAGGCAAAATGCCAAACACCATGCATGTAGATGGAGACATGAAAACCAAATTCACAGGTTGATTATCTGTCAAGTTCCATTAAAACTGAACCCAGTTAATCCAAATGTGATAAATTAAGGTGAGCGATGTGCAAAGGCAGTCAATGTATCTTTTAATGTTAATTATTATCACTGGGTTTCATGGTGCATATGGCAAGAAAAATGCAATTACAATCAAGTGCTTATGTCTGACTGACAGCTACTAAAGGCAGTGCACTAGGGATCAGAAAATTTATCTGTAATTCCAAACCCGACCTCAAGTTTCCTCTGTCAATTAGGATATCTTCTTTTAAAGGCATTCCAATGCAAACCCCATTTTAAAAAGAAGACTCAAACAATGGAAGCGGAGACAATATAAAGCACACCAAGTATTTTTGCTGTGCTCATTCCCCTTCTTAATTTGTAATTCAGTATAGTGTTGTTTCTCCCACCTTTCTATATATTTTTTGATTAACAAAAAAATTAGTTAGTGCTAGAGTTTATCCTATCTACACGGTCTTGGATATTAACACAAGATACAAATACTTCCAACTGGGCTATAGTTTGTCCCTTGAACTTTGCTCCTATTTCCTGGGAAGGAAAAAAAAGAAAACAAATGTCTAGTAACTACAACTTACCATATTTAAAACGCATGCAAGGATTAAATTGCATGACTTACCTTTATGTACTTGTTTTTTTAAGGCTATGGCAAGGCATTAAACTTAATTATCTACTTTCTTGCTTCTTTAAAAAAGTTGGTAATAGAAGTCCACAGTAAGACAAAAAGAGCTCGCTTGGTAAAGAAACAATAATCTTTTACGCAATATGGAATAATACACTTTCTTAAAACCTCAAACACTTTTTTAAATTATAAAGGCATCCATACTTCTATTGACAATCATATCTGGAGAGGAACAGTGTGTGCTAATTTAGGGTTTATGCTCTCATCCAATCCATTTTGTTCCACTTAACCCAAGTCTCCAGGCAGAATCTTAAAAAAACCATCAGTTTAAAGGGATTTCTTGGACATAAGGAACCTCTGGAAAACCTGATTAAAAGCTTGTGACTACAGGCTCCTCAGAACAAGGTAAACATGAACAATAGCTTTTTTAATGCTAATTCTGGCTAACACACATCCCTTTTACTGGGAGTAAGCAGTAACTAATGTGAAATTTCAAAGGAATTACTTACGTTCTAAGCCCGGCGTTCTCAAGCACCAGTTCTTCCAATCGACTGGACCTACTCACCACTCGCAGTATCTGCTCACAGACATCAGTGGACTGCCACAGAAAAACAGAATAGCATTAAAGAACACAAACATGGAACAGATGGTTATTCAGTTATAAGCTGGATCCCATTGTGATGTACACTACCAGCTACTTGTCATACATAAATAGTAAGCAAAAATACCAGAAACGTCCAAGAGAGAATTACGTTGCAACAGAGGACTACTGGAAAAGACTCAGAGAAGCAAGAAGCAGACTAAAAGCGAGCCATTTATGAATCAGGACACCTAATCATAGGGAGCAGAATTTTTTATAATGATAGTAAAAAAAAAAACAAACCCTGTGATTCAGAAAAAATGCTAATTTGATTTTTAAAGAAATCTTGCTCATATGCCACTTCAGAACATAGTGGCAACTAGTGCAAAGGAGACTAAAGCCTGACCAGGAATGACAAAACACAAAGACAGACATTATAAAGCAGACAAAAATACCCCTAAAAAACTCAAGAACAAAAGCACTCTAGCTACAGGTCCTCCAAACACTAAGGACCAGTGCTTAAGGGCCAGTGTATTCCAGTAGGAATTCTCCCAACCTATATAGCAGTAAATCCCATCTCATGATCTTACTGTTGTCTAAATTTGCACAGACATTTGCAAGTACCATGAATGAAAGATGATAACAAAACAAGTTTCTTTGCTATGCCAATTCAAATAGAAACATAAAACCTTAATGATTTAAAAGCCATAGAGTGAACTCTGTACCTCATCACCTTTTATTACAATTTTTTATTTTGCTTCTGGATTTGTCTTTTGTTGTTTTCACAGCTCACACTAACCAACGCTCACGTGATGTCTAAAGCTGAATTTCAGTCATGATCACGAAGTGGTGAAACTATTGTGTTGCCTACCTTTAAAAAAACCATGACATTCATACCTGGGACATCTGTGTCTCTAATGACAATCTGACATTCTCTAGTTTGGTTGGTGTTGTGTTTGGTTGTTTGTTGGTGGTTTGTTTTTTTTTAAACTAATTGAATCTCCTAAAAAGAAAGAGGAAAAAAAAAAACCCACACTACCACACATATAACATCTTATTAATCCTATACACAGTAAAGTGACATTTTTTCTGAAGACTTTCAACTCAGCCATCTTCCCAGTTCTATCTTTGCCTTCCATATTGTAATAATTCAGAATATTATCATAATGCTTCTACAGCAGTGTGATTGCAAGTGGAAAGTTTCATGCATGTACTATAAAAACACGATGGATACCGTCTATCAAACACCGTGCCAGAGCAGACTCATGAAGCACAAAGTGTTCAATGGCCTCTGGGTATGTCTGACCTCATACTGACCCTCCGCAGTGTTCTATGGCATGGATTTACTGTCCAACAATTTATGTTTTCCTGGTGCTTTTGACTGAAGATAGAATGTGTGAAAGATGAAGATTTTTTTTTTCCATTAAGGAACTGATGCATTTTCAAGATTGACAAACTTTATTTGTTTTCCACACAAAGTTGCTAAGAATGCAAAAAACCCTTTCACATAAAAATATCTCTGATAGATAATACAGCCAGTTCTTGTTCTAAACAAACCACATTGGCCAGTCTTCTAACTAAGCAAACTATCTCATTTCACTGAACTAGAAATTGATTAACTGCATTGTACCTTTTAATAATACTGATTTTAACAGGGAACTACAACAGGATTAAAAATACTCCCAGTTTCATTCCACGCATAATTTCAAGTAAGATGTCCTAGCAAGAAAGGTTTTTTGCCTACTCTTCTGCAAAGAATTATATAAGCTAGCTTCTACTGAATTTTCATGGAAAACAATAGCTTCAGAATGCAATGAGAGCATTTTGAGATCAATAAAACCGTATCAATTTAAACAAGATCAGACTCAACCTTCATTTTTAAGGACAAAAGCTTCTGAATGCAAGTGTAAAAGCTATTTCTCAAGCCACTAACTCTACTTGTGACTATAAACTTCCAAGTTTAGAATAAATAGTATATTTTGATATATTTAAATTGTCACCTAACTACTTATTTTCTTGGCTCTTTCTTCAGTAGTCCAACTTGTTTACATTTGTGCCCTTTTTGCTTTTCAGGAAAAAAACTGATACAGAAGAACATCTATGTTGCACATCACTACATGCTTATTACTACACAGGGCTAGCTTCAGAGCACTGGGAGAAAAAAAATCATCAGGTTGCAATGGAAATAACAAAGAAAATCCTACTTTATAAGTGAGAAAAAAAAACCCATAATCCTGGTATTTTCTTTCCACCTCCAAAAAGCATCTGAAATTTCTGGCTGCTTTAAACTTAGTTTCCTATTTAGTCACTCAATATTGTCTGGGGGAGCTAGCAACGCTTAATGAAGTAGTTTTATAGGCTACTGTTATTCAAAGAATCATTTAGGTCGGAGAAGATCTTTGAGATCATCAAGTCCAACCATAAACCTAACACTGCCAGGTCCACCACTAAAACATGACCCTAAGCACCAGATCTACATCTATTTTAAATATACCTTCAGGGATGGTGATATTCCACCACCTCTCTGGGCAGCCTGTTCTAACGCTAGACCACCCTTTCAGTGAAGAAATTTTTCCTAATATCCAGTCTAAACCTGGTGCAGCTTGAAGCCATTTCCTCTTGCCTTGTCACTAGTTACCTGGGAGAAGAGACCAACCCCCACCTGCCTACACCCTCCCTTCTGGTAGTTGTAGAGAGCACTTAGGTCTCCCTTGAGTCTCCTCCAGACTGAACAACCCCAGTTCCCTGAGCTGTTCATCCTAAGACTTGTTCTCTAGACCCTTCACCAGCTTTGTTGTCCTTCTCTGGACACGCTCATCAAAATTTAGTTGTTTGTTGCTATTGCCCAACAAAATTTTCAAAATTTATTTGCTTGAAATTCTGACAAGACCTGACTCTCGGCAGTGTTTCTATGGCATGAATTAACTATCCAACAGTTTATATTTTCCTTATATGGTTAAGGGGGAAAAAAATTTCAATAGATTACCAAGTTGTACTTGCCTAAAAACGTTCCACCTTGGAAAATGTAATAGCATCCTCTAAAACACAGCACAGCCTGGTAGGAGCAGGTATACTATTTCAGTGTATTACTTACTAATTTCAGATCCTTGGAGGACAGCTTTGTAAACCACTGATTATACTCCAGAGCAGCAACTATAGGTATTAAGTCTCTAGAAAAAGAAAAACACTTTTACACACATTTCATATAACTGTCAGCTTTGGTCATTTGAAACAATCTCTTAAGTGTTCTTCCATATCTAATTCTCCATGCTTTTGCAATGCTAATTGCCTACAATCCCCATTACAGAAAGCTCTGCATTCTGAAAAATAAGCATCACTAGCAGCTGTATGTCTTTCTTGTATTTTAATACAAATTTTTGACTGGCCAACTGACATCCATTGTAGCGTGAATTTTTAAATCAGGAATTTGTCTGGGCTGCCATTCTTACTTTTAGCATTACTTTTTCTTCAGCCTGTGACATATTTAAGCTTCTTAATCACCTCTAATTATAATTTACTATGACACTAAAAAGCTTTTTGGCAGTCTGATGATTTAATATAATTCCGTGACTGAACGCTTCTAGGGAACACCTCCTTGTCTCATCTCTATAGTTGAATTCCCTCAGGACGCAGGAGACCTGCAAAAGGATAATGTGACTCTCAGCACAAACCCTCCTTAATTGTAAAAGGGATTTAACAAATAAAATTCTAAATTATTCCCGTTTTCTTCATCACAAGCCTTTTAATGTGATCTGCTCACTCTATGTTCAGTTTCTCCAATAACAGACATTGATAAATGTCATGTCCATACACTAACCCCCAACAGAATCATCCGTCAAGCACTAGCACACTATTTAGCAGCACAGCACTTGGATCATTCCAATGCAACACATTAATATATATATTAATGATATAAATACGTATATACACCTACACTGGGACTTAACAGCTACTTAGAAAGCCCTTGTCTCTATAGCGAAACAAAAAGGTGTAATATACATGAACTTATCAGGCCAGCAAAACAGCGTCATCCAGCCTCAGCTTTTGCACGGAGAAATTTAAAAGCATTGGCTTTTATAAGCTAGTGTCTGTCCCTGTCCCCCCTGCCCCAGCTTTTCATTCAGGACATACACCCGTAGGCACAGATCTACATGAAACATGCAGTACACTGCTCCCATCTTCCTTCTTACCCGCCTTCTGTGTTTCTCTAAGAACATTCAGACACTTCAGAGTGGTTGTTAAACACATAGGAAAGCCAGGAGACATGGCAACATCGTATGGACAAGCCTTCAGCGGGCTATACTGGGAACTGCAGTTGCTAGATTTGGAAGTACAAGCCCATCACTAAGGTAACGGTACGAAGGTGCAACACAAGACTGTAGCCCACCAACTGCGACGCCCATGCAAATAGAGCATTTTCCCACTCCTGCAGAGGAACTAGTGTGTGGTGCCCTTCAGTGAGTAAGCCTGTTTTCCATCTTGTTCACAGCACACGTCAAGTCTCGTGGTGAATTCATTTCCACTGGCACAGTAAACAGCTTCATGAAGCATATAGATCTATTTCTGTCCACCTCATTGTGTTTGCTCCTACACACAGGCACTTCATCTCCATGTAAAGCAGTAACTGACTAGTGAAATATCAGTGGGGAGGAAAAACAGCAACCTGGAGCTATTTTCTCTTTAGGCTGGGCAGGCAGGAACCTTCCTATGGAGTAAGGAATGTCCACATACAGAAGTTTGTTCCTCCTCTGCCTTCCCCTGGCACGATCAGTAAAAAGGTAATGACTGAGCGGCTTTGATGGCCCTCTTGCCAGTGCCTCTGCCTTGGAAGTGGAATGAACATAATTTTTCAGGTGTAATTTTGCTTTATCCACTCAGTGGTAATTAGCCAGCCACAGCTGGTGGTGAGCTGCAGGGCAAACATTGGACAGGCTGACAGTATCACATCACACTGGTAGAACAGAGCTGTTCGTCCTGTGGGCCACCACCCCCAAAAGAGGCAGGAGGCACCAGTAGCAGCTGTATTTCAGCCATTAGCAGGCAGCCCAATTCCTCCAAAGGATCAGAGGGACAATGATCAGGGATCGCTAGCTGCAAGCGTTTACAATACCAGAGAGCTAGTAAGCCAGCTTGGAGGGCTGTCAAGAGCTCAGTAACTTCTGGGCGGGAGAGTGGCTGCAGGCAGAACCTGCCTGAGGCCATCCCCTTCTGCCCTTCCCTCCCCAGGCCTGGGAGGGAAACTGCTGGAGGAAGGGGGTGCTCAGACCCTGTGGGGAAACCATCACACTTCCCAGAAGTTAAAGGAACGTTGCTGCAGCAGGACAGGAGTATTTTAGAACAGATCAACCCAGCCTATTTGCAAATCCTCATCTTTAAATAGTTTAGTCTTCTGCAGTATCCAAGAGGCCCGTTTGCTCAAACCCAAGACCAGCACAGACATTGGCGCCCTTCAGTAACCCCAGCTGCTAACCGCCCCCCGCGCCCCACCTGCCTCTACCGCAGGAGCCTTACTGTACAGAAACTCTGCTTTATCAGATTCTACCATCCGATTTTAAGAAGAAACTATATAATTTAGTCTTTTTTTTTTTTCCCATTTTGTTCAGATTTTTGAGGGTGCTCCTGACCAGCGAGGGTCCTTTAGGAATTTACCTCTACCTCCTTCCCTTGCCTTGAGCCTGCCTAACCTCAATGCACTCGTTATTGAGTTCTTTCTACAATTATATACTGCTTTATTCACTTTATTCTATTAAATTCTAGATGTAGTACCATGAATGATCTGAATTCTTTTGCAGTACAGTACGAAAGAACACAAATTACCATTTCCAAAAGCAGGGCCTTATCATAACTTTTGCTCATTGAGTTATACTGAGTTGGTTATAATTATTAGTTTGTTTACTAAATTACTATCCAGAAAAAATATAAGATTTACAAAATGCAAGTCTGTGCCATCTTAAAATGAAAACAGATTCTGCCCTTCTGGAATGCAGAAAATCTTTCCAAGCTTCAACAACATTCAAGCTTATCTAATGCCTTCATGTTTTTTCAACATCTCTGTCCCCCACTGTATTTAAGAAGGCAAGAAAACTAAACAGCACAAAGCAAAAAAATCTAACCAATCACACTTTGACAATTTTCTGAATTTCCAAATATGCTAAAACATATGCTACACAGATGAAAATCATGCTACTGCATTAAATAAGCCCTGTTCACTTCCAGGTTTTTTTTGTTGTTAAACAATTATATGGTTCACAGCACAATATAACTTCAGATAAAACCTCAGAAGTCATGCTCCCATGTGACAAGCCATGCTATGCACTCTAAACTGTCAGGCGCTCTGGGAACTTAAATTGATCTATAATTTATGCCATTTTATGCTGACCTCTAACAGAAATGCTTTACTAGGAAAAACACAAACTGTTTATTTTTGCAATGCACAGCCCCTGTATCTAGAGAACTGCTGTATCCAGCCTACCTTGGTTACAGAGCTTCTCCACAACATGAAGTGTATCATTTCAGCAATCCCAAAAATTAGGAGGACAAGATATATAGCCGTCTTTCAAAATCCAAGCATGATGGCATATTGTTAAATTTATAGCATTCTCACTGTGCTAAATATATCACAAAACATTCTCATACAGTCTTCAATTGACTGGGATCTCAGATCCTAATTCATATTTTTAATGACTAACATAAGGCTTTGGCTTCCTAAAAAATTTAGTTTTCTTGACATTTCAACCCAAAACTTTTTTGTCAGTTCAGTCTAACATGTAGAAACGCTCATCACAAGATCGATTCCACATGTAAATGGCTTCAAAATCGTTTTGAATCTTTGGACTTATACAGTCACGAGACATTTAATAAAGACTTTTATTAACAACACAAATACATGTCCTCAGTTTTGTAAGGTATACTTCTACAAAAAGCTTTTGTGAAGCAACAAACCCATTATTCCATTTCCAAAAATCAACTCATTTGAACCAGCTGCGATATTCTAAATACTTAAAACGCTTCTATCTACTCTTTCCTAGTGAGTAATATTTTTCACTCCCAATAAATTCTTCAAACATTTAATTTCTATTGAAGCTGAGTATCTGTAAGTCACTTTCTCAAGAATGCCCCATGGCCTTCTCAGCACTTCCACCTTGCAAAATGTTTAAAGCATCCTTATGTTCTTGTCCCACATTTGCTTGTGCTCAACAGTATTCACTTCCTTATCTCCTCTCACCAAGGCTTAACCAACCAACCAGTCTTTGGCTACATCTGTCATGCACTAGTTGCAGCCCTGTAGTCTTGTTCAAGTTACATCTGAATTAGTCAATGCAGGTAATTTAATAATTAATAACTTTGCCATGGGATTCAGTGCAGATTGTGAAAGTCCATCATGGAAGCTGAGTAAGTATTTGAGCGGAGGTTTTTGAGTTTACATACTAGATAGCTTAAAGCTGCAAAGACTGCAATGGCAAAATACTTCTATTTGCCTACCTCCATGTTCAGCCTTCCTGTTACAATATTTTAACATTGTACCTCTGACAGATTCTTAATTCTTCCACTGGACTTTCCCAAATAAACAAATCCTTCTCTGTCTTATTTACAATTTCTTAAACTGGTCATTTTCCTTATATAATTAATGATGGACTTTAGTTAAGAGTCCCACTTCCTCCTACTTAAATATCTTCAGATTCAACTTTCTTAGAATCCAATTTTCTCACCCAGCTAAATTCAGTAAACCAAATACAACATTAATTTAGTTTCAGTATCTCATAGTAAAATTATCCTCAGATAATTCCTTTCTGGAAGTACCCATTTTTGACAGGATCTGTTGTAAGTCGAGAAACTACTGGCTGGGATTCAGTTGAACCACCTATATCTTCTACTAACTTTCTAACAACAAAATTTCCTTTACTGCATACACCATGAGAAAAAGATTCTGCAAAAGTAAAGACTGCATAATTTCCTTTTTTACTTTGCCCACCATATGCAGTTGCATGTTTTCTCTGCTGAATTTGAGCTCTTTCACACACCATCACAGGAAAAATATCTATCCGCTAACTATTTGGAGTGCTTCCAATAGCAAAATATATTTATCTTCTCAAGCTCCTCAATGAAATGTGGTCTTTGTGGGGCTTTTGTGCAAAACCAGCAGCTTTGTGCTGAAAACTAGAACCGCTACAGATGGTCGTTTCAGAGGTCTACACATTCAAGTAAGAGCTATGGGACCATCCCACTTAAGGAAAAGCAGGCCAACCCTATTGCGAGGGGAAACAAGGAAAGTTTGAAAAATATTAGCATGATTGCTGCATATTGTTTACCTGTGGTCAAGGTGACTGAAGTCTTGCAAATTCAGCTCTCTGGTATCTTGTGTCAGATATATCGTATCGACATCCTGTTAAAAATACATAACAAAATACATCTTTACAGAACTGTTGTTTGGTGTTCTTTTTCCAAGTACTATGATTTACATGTTCTTTCATCATTTTTACAGTTAGCTGACCAGAGCTCCAGAACAAGCCATGTACTTACCCACTGTACTTCTTCTCTATAGGGAAATCCCAGCCAATCACAAACACAGGCATACATCTGAGAAAAGCCTCCTAAAAACAACCCAAGGGAATATTTAACATAATAGTAAAACAAACAAACATCTAAAAATACTTTAATACTTATACTTAAAGATCCAGTCTTTCAAACTCACTCCCTCTTTCCCTCAGAAGGGTGTCCATTGTACTGTTGAAACAAACTGAGGCTATCCTATCTTTGCCTGGTAGGCTGCAAGAAAGCTTAATATAGTGCCTTCACCTACCAATCAGAAGTCTGCTCCATACTAATTACACCTTAAAACTAATTACACCTTTACAAGCTTCTGCCAGAAATAGAATTAAACTTCTTGACGTTGCATTTCCAGGCTTTTTATATTTGAGCTTTTAAATTCATACTCACCACAGGGTCCAAGTTCTGCCACTGTCTGACTGTCCCACAGGGCCTGGAGATTAGCCAGTCTTTCTGAAGGCTCCATAGTTACTTTTTTCAGAATCCTCCTAGAGGTAAAAGGAGGGAAAAAAAAAAAAAAAGAAATAAATCATTCATGATTTTGAAAATATTTTTAAACTCATAATTTGTCTTTATTTCAGGTATGATTTCAAATGAGCGCATAGAAGAATACAATTTTTCTTTAATACAAATAACTTCTCTACCTAAAAGTCACACACATCATGATGCAGCCCAGTAGCAGTAATATTTATTCGTCTTTCTTTCTAATGATTAACCCTGTAACTACTGGAGCAACTAAGCCAGTCTGTGGACAGGATCACTGAAGCTAAGGAGACTTGTGGCCCTCATCTAACACAAGAACATCCAAAATAGGAAGAGACACACTATTATTGGTTACCCTGAAACCACTGCTGTTTACACATTGCTTTTATGCAGTAAAAGCACTATGGTGCAAAGAGCCACAGAGCAGGCTGAGCAGCTACATGCAACCTCTAGGCTGTACTCTAGACACCCAGCTCCAGTCTTTGTAATTTGATAGTTTTCTTCCTCCCCCAGAAAGAAACACAGTCCCTTCCTGCCTTTTAAGAAATGAATTTATCTGTTCTTCTGAATGACAAGACTGCTTCATAAACTGCAGAATTCCTAAAGCAGCACAGAAGAATTAATAAGAGATATTAATGTGAGAAACCTCTTCCCCCCTTCGCGCCTATTCTGGTCATATCATCCAGACAAGTCCCCAATATCTTCATTTTGGAGAGCTGTGCCATCTGATAAGAGCACAAGATTTCTTTTCTGGGAAGCAAGCACTCCATACAGCTACCCAAAATGCTCCAGCAATGTTCTCAAGAAAGCCCAGAGAAAAAAAATGTATAGAGCTCAAGGCCTTCACAGACACCCAAGAAGAACACACAACAGCCTTGCAACCCTCTTCACTCTATTCTTTCTGCCTGCATTTCTCATATCATTACTGAGGTTTTATGTAAAACCTGCTCATAAATATTCACTTGTATGCATGCTTTTTGAAGAAAGAGGTCAATCTCCATTAAAGGAAGTTAGTAACACTGCCACAGAGGAAAAGAGAGTAAAAAAAAAAAAAAAAAAAAAAAACACAAACTGCCACCCACCGTTTATGAACTTATTTCCAACTCCACCTACAGGAAAGGTGAATAATAAAGACATGTACCCAAAATAAACCATACAAATTTAGACTGACAATTCATATCTAATGTCTGTTATCAAAGTTCACTTATAAAAATCAACATGTCCAGGAAAACTCTTTTGCACAGTCCATTTTCTCTAACATTGCTGAAAAAACAGGAGCTGAAAAGCTCAATAGTAGAGCTGCCTGATGTGGTCGAGAGTGATGAAGATAAGGCAAGGACAGAGAGAAGAAAGAAAATAAAATGAAGAAAAACTACTGAAGCACAAATACAAGAGAAAAGCAAAAGGTAGTAACAATGAATAAAGAAGCAGCGCAATAAAGCTAGAAAGGGAGACACATGACCCAAGGAGCCATTTAAACCATGGAAAGTACATAACAAGACAGCCCAGAGCTCAGTTTTGAAGAATAAGACTCCCAAGCACATGCATCATTTCACAAACACTGGAAGTGAACACAACTTTTCCCTCCTCTCCCAACTCAGATTTTACTTCAGGAGGGGGGGGTAGGGGTTGGGGGTGGCAGTGGGTAATGGGACAGGGCACAGACCAAAACAAAACACAAAAGGAGTAAATAACAATAAACCCCAGAACCTAAGCTGTATTTGAAATTGGAGAGGCAGCAAGGCAAAATTAAAAATTAAGACTCCAAATGCCTGCATCATCCTTCAAAACAAAGACTCTTGCAACCCTACAGACCACACACAGTCTGTGCTCTGCACTGCCTCCTGGTTCTACCATACACCTGGACAAGCTCAGTGATTGCCTCAAAGTGCTTCTCATATCCTCAGTGCATTTCTGAGGTCAGGGTGGGGAGACAAGTGGACAAGAAGTGGTGGCTTGTCACCATTTCTGCACAATCTATTCCCACTAGAGGTGCCCTAAAAGACACTTACACTGGTGAGAGTCCAGGGAATATCTTCCTGAGGCAGGTCCCGATGTGCGCCAGCACCTCGTTCACATCCTCCGAGGACGCCATCTTCATGGAGATGCTGCATTTCTCAGTTTCCATAATCAACTATAAATAAGACGGCATGAGGGCAAGAACTGGGTATCATATAATTTATGTCCATTTAAAAAGGAGAGTGCACTGAATGCCAGCTGAATGCTTTGCATGCTGGTAGGAATCTGTTATTCTTTAAGACACGACACAGCAATGCTCCAAGTTTCTGAAAGTTGTTCTTGAATATAGAAGACCCCCGTACTCAAACTTCGCTTTTCCTAATGGTGCCCTGCTTCCCACAGGAATAAAATTTTCAAAGGATCCTGACCTCAGCTGACGCTTTGAAAACCAAGAACTTTTCACGGCATTGTCCTCTTTTGAAACATGTCCCAGAACACCAGGAGAAGCGAGCGCAGCCTGACAGGAAACTATTGAACAAGCAGGGCCTGCTTCCTCCAGAAAAAAGTAAAAGTCTTTAATGTCTCTGATCCTCTGGAAAAGCTCTAATGCTTTGACCTATAGCATTTAAGAAAATGTTACATTAATATATTGTCTCAGTTCAGATGAAGCAGTAACTCAGCTAACATAACTGTCCTGCTGTCTGGTAGATATGGGCTTCAGTGAGGGGGGGAAAATAAAGCCTTCTGCAACCCATCTCTGTTACATATTGAATGTTCAGAAACAAACCAGATTGCAGTATGACTGACAGATCAGGTCTGCTGCTGCTTTCCGCTGCACCACAGTAAGCAATGTATTCTCCAATGTGAATATTCAGCACAGCCCAAGTCATGAACTCTTTTAGATGAGGAGCTGTGCATACACAGTAAGAAGGTAATATTAGGAATAAATAAGAAGCATAGACAGACAGTACAAGAGGGGGAACTGCATAGTATCCAACAGAAGATAATTTTTTATTGAAACTGGTTCCTAAGGCACTCTTGGTTTCCAGTTCATGTCTAGGGTTATCATCAGGATAATCCTCAAAGAGGTTGTATTATCGCAAAAGCACACTGGGAATCTTCACACCTTTTCCCACCAATTCAACTCCTTTCTGAACCTGCTGCCGTGACTCCCTAAAGATGAACAAGTGGGCAAGTTACTACTGTTTTTCATCACCATCAATATTAACATTTACCTACATAACTCTGTCCGTTTGTTCACTTATCTTACAGCGGGAAGCTCTTCACAGTTTTCTGCAAGATGCCTAGCACAAGACTACATCCTTCAGGTATCACAGATATAACACTGCAGGAAAATTGCAACAATACCATTTGCCCCATAAGCAATAATCTAGGATTCTGTCTGCCTTCAGCTGTAAGCCTTACACATTTTAAACACAAATGAACATAAACATGCAAAACCTTAAAAAATATTTTAGGAAAATGGTATGCTAAGTGAGGCTGCTGAAAATCCCTTGTAAGCCCTGCTATAACAGTGATTGTCTATGCCTCCAGGTATAATTAGCATTAACTACAATGGCATTTTAATACCTTAAATAAATAAAGCCACAAAACCACATAGAATTTACTAAATGTCTCCCCATTAAAATAGTAAACATCTGGACCTACACCCTCCCCAGGAAACCTTCAAAAGCCAGATTAAAAAGACGACATGTTAAAAACAATGAGAGATTTTCAGAGTTCAAATAAAGTGTCACGCACTCCTATTTTTAAAAAGCTCTTTAAAAGCCAAACACACATGAAACATGTGAAGACTGATACAATTGAACTGTCAAATCTTGTCAACACGTTCATCTTCTGAATTAAAAACGTATTAAAGGCATTCTTCTTTTCAGCACCTTCTCTTTGACATCCACTTTTTTGAGCCTGTAACTTGCTGTCAAATACATTGTGTGGTGCACAGTAATGGCACCAAGAATAGCTGGAAGCAAACCATTTCTGCCTGCAGTGTAAGCAGTAGCTTTTGGCTTCACCATAAAGGTATACACCACAGAAGCCATTCAGTCTTGTGTGGTGATGATTATACACCAGCCTCCATTTTTTTATCTTCTCTGAGAAAAACATTCACTTACAAGACAAATGAAAACTTGTACCATATTGAACTAGAAAAGAAAAATCACTTCTTATCATCATCCCACCTGCACAACACATTCCTAAAACTGATTCTTTAAATTCTTACCATTAAGATTTGAAAGCAGCATTAATGTAAGCATGAAAACGTCAGTGTGCTCACTGCATGGGGACACCTGCATATTAGAGTATTACCTCCTTGACTGGAACAGGTTTAGCAATGACTAAACATGTATCTTATCTAGAATACACTTACCTGCCCTGGTTTATTGGAAGTTACTCCTTGGATTTCCAAGTAGCTGAAAGTTAGTTCTAACTGTAGTTAAAAAAGAAAATGCCACGTCAGTGTAATCATCTTATTTTAAAGAGTACTTATGCTTTTCAATGAGGTTAAGAAAACCTTGAGCAAGGCTACTATTATTCTACATCAATTTCTGTAATCAACACTAAGTATTTGTTAGTATCCTATCTGATTGCTTTTTTCAGTAAAAGAACACTTAACATTCACTTGTTACAGGTTCAAATGGTTACTAGAAGTTACAGGAATACCACATTGGACCCTTTGCTATAAGCACATAAGCTTATAATAAATTTTTTAACAAAATTTTACTATAAAAAGCATTGTTTATACTACTGATATGTACTCTCATGACTGAATAATCATTAATTAAAATATTTACAGCAGCACAGTTACTCTTTCATCAATTACACTGATCACGGATGTGAAAAATTTCACTGCACAGAAGCAATCCTTTATAGATACATATATAAATAAAAATACCATATATAAATAGACACATATACAGATATATAAATGCTTGAGACTACTTTAACACATCTATAAGTATAGACAGGAAGTAATACACTTGTTTGCCTGAGTGGGCTAGCTGGACAATGGGATAGGCAGGGAAGAAGGGTGAATATACTGAATCCAAATGGAAGCTTAGAAGAAGGCAGGAAAGTCCTCTTCTCCAAGGACAAATCTAGAGCTACAGGGAGCGTGCTAAGATCTTAATTCATGGCTACAGAGACAAACGACTTGATAGCTGAGTACGCAGAAAGAAACAAACCTCTTGGACCAAATCATAACTACAGGGCAAGACATTAGCACCGTCATTTCCTTTTACTTATCATTAAAACCATTGTAACTGAGCAGTCTGTTGGAACTGCAGTTTCCTGTACTTTATCTTATCCTAGGTTCACAGTCAGGTGCTCCCAGGCTAACTGGCAAACACCATACTACTTCATTTCTGTATTACTGGTAATTTTTTTAAAAGACAACCCTGAACAACTCTTGGGGTGCTCAGAACCCAGACGCAGCTCTCAAGTCTCTCTGCAAATATTGGGAAGTTGCGAATGGAGGTACTGGTTTCCAGCCATAAGAACCAGCTAAAAGTTTTTCAGAAAGCTGCAAGATAGTAGGGAATGCTCCTAAACACCAAGGTCTCACTGGTAAATCTGTAAGTAGGCATGAACAGTGTTACCAGAGGATCAAGCTGCCCAAAAAATTCCAATTAAAATAGTTATGATTTAGAATGCACTAAAATTTAGAGGTGTTTAATAAAAAAGATTACCTTTTTTAAGTATTCAGCTACATTAGCCACTCACAGCTGCAGAGACTGAAGATGTTACTGTCTTTGTTCTTTGTTGTCTATTTTCTGAATCCTTTTCCCTTCAGTTGCCCCTCATGATTTGACAGCATCAGAAGATATAAGCACCCCTCAGCTATATCTGTGCAAAGCTCACCTACTACCAAAGGCCTAACTTTAGTGGTCACAACAAAGTGACCAAACTTTAGTTTTTGAGGAATCTTCATGTGCTTTATTTCACTTATTCTGCTGTAGGGGGAGCATCCACAGCAAACAGGCAGTTTCAGACCACATCACAGCTGCTTATGAAGTGAGCGTGCGGAGGGAACCAGGGCAGAAGAAGCAGAACAAGCATCTTCCCAGTCCTACACTGACACCTTGGATTTTTCCAAGGGCAAGACGTTCACTTCTCTTCAGGCCTCTTCAGTGCCTAATTTCTAAGCTAAGACTGGCAATCTTTTGTGATGACAGGACATGTCCCTATGACATTCATTTAGGCCAGAAAGAAAGAAAAAAAAAGTATATAACCATAGAAGCTTTTGGTTTGGGCTACTGCAATAAGCTAGACTACATGTATAGAAGTGAAAGGCTCTTCTTCTCCAGTGCTAGCCAAATTAAACATATGAGACTATCTAACATTTGCTTACCCAAATCACAATGAAATTTTAAGAAAAATTTCTGTGACTGAAGTCCTTCCTTTTTTGTAAATTATCTACCTACCAGATTAGCAGAAGTAGAAAAAGCAGAACCTTCAAAGTACTGTATATGTGCAAACATACATATATATACACATATGATCAAAAATACTTTTTTACTCCTGATAAAATTTTACACAGATCCAGAGTCAAGAATCCAATCGGCAAAAGTCAACTTGACTGGAATTAACAAATACCAGGAAATGTGGCAATATCTCCATAGTTATCTTTGGTTCATTCTTCTACTTAAAAACATGGATTTTTACAGTCCTTGCTTTTCAGCAAAAATATAGCATACATTCTAAACATCGCCCACCTCAAACTATGAAAAAAAATTTTACAAGTTTTAAAAAGCATAACCTAATTTATTACATGAAATTATATTTTTTTTTAAATCCTCTTAAAAGGCTATGAGTGCCTTTCATTTAGGGACCCTTCAGTTACCAAGACAGTTAATTTCAGAGTCCCCAGTTTTATCAATCAAAACCTAATGAAAACTGGCACTAGAAATATGATCACAAACCTAAACTACCCTCCCACAAATATTTCATACATTTATCTGTGGGCTTGATGACACATTCAACATTTACTAATGTTGTAAGTACATCTTATACAGACTGTAGCAAGAATTAGTAGGCTTTCAGTACTGCACTTCCTATCAACCCATCCACATTATCGGATATGAACTGATTGGACCTGCGTGTAAAGTTAGGTGGTGGCCACTGTAATATCCTTGCTTTAAGGATCATCAAGTGAATTGATATTTTAGTTAATCAACCTTCACTCCTTTTAACTTTGATTCTTGTTCAGCAGATACATCTCAACAGCATTGTTTAAGAAAAAGTGAAGTTTGAAATCAGACGTTGTAGTAACAGTCACTCAGAACTGGCCATCTCTCAGCATACACAGTTTTGTGAGAGGTTACTGGAAGAATAAAGTGCCTGCTGCATGTTCTCAGCTGTCTTCCTAGGAGTCATAGCATGCCAGTAATATGGAAGTTCTTGGGCTTAGCTTTTGAAAATAGGCCAGAGTTTAGAAAATTCAGTAAGTTTCACTAAACTTGCTAGAACAGAAAGGCATTTTCATCCAACCTAATAATTGTTCAGATATACAAAGTTTAACTTTGACATAAATCATGAGCAGTTTCTGCTGATCACCTTTCTTTTATTTGTTAGCACTAAACTCACACTTCTGTTAGTACAGCATATATATCCTAGATTCCCATGAAAACAGAAACAAGTTTTTCAACTATGTAATTTATTCAAATGAGTTTCAAAAGGTATCTTGAATGCTAAACTAGAAGTACAGCTATTCTTTAGTACTCCAAGCCCTAGCTTTCAAGAGCTTTTTGATGAATTGCAATGCCTTTGCTATTATTTAACAAGATCACCATCACCACCTGTCCATCATACTGCCATTGCACTGATGTCTAAGCTGTTCATCAACTGGCTTTATGTTTCCATGGAACCAGTCATCAAACTCTGTCTTAAAAAACCCTGGCTGAAAACTGCAGCGATCCAAAATCCAACAGACAGCCAACAGGAGACATCTGTGCTGCAGGGACAGGTCGATTTGCTGAGAGAAGTAAATTTCAGCAGAAATTCAAGCTAGAGTCATCCTACCTGTCAAGGGACCATCTTCAAATCATAGGTAAGGATGGTCACATTTACAAGTGACCATACCTGAAAATCTGGTTATTCCACTTATTGATCCTTTGTTTTCTATAAAATGTATATACACAGACACACACACACTTAGATACCCACACTTAAAACACAACAAAATAGAACATGTGCCAAATTCCTATTCACTGAGTCCAAGCTGGACAAGAGATGTTCTTCCACATCAGTCATTTTCATTCACATGGAAATTATCTTTCTCTGCTACAACAATCATTACGAATTGTTACAGGAATAGAAGAATAATTCACCAGCATAGGCAAGGCAGGTCAGCAAGATGCTTTTCAAAACGAACCACAGAAATCATCAGTAAACAGCAGAATTTAATAAAGCTTAACTTTATTTGCGTCTCCAAATCAGATATATCCCTGTTTGACACTACAAACACGAGAGGGAATAATGCCATTAGCTTGTCTGGATATAAACTGTCCCACTACAAAGATCATCAGGCTCATATCACAGCTCTTCAAGTTAGTATTTCAAACATAATTCTTCACCCACCTGCATTTCTAGAAGTTAAAATCCATCTGAAATGGTAAATATATATTTTGTCAAATTATTTAAGACAGACACTAATGGAAGCACCGTTTTAACTCAACACCACCAAACATACCATTCCTCAGTTGTTATTATTTTTTAAACAGATGCATAAGTATAATTAAAATATACTAAGTTTGTGCAACTTACATTTGTATCTAAAAAAACAATATTTATAGAAACACAGTGATTTACCTTGCTGGGAATCCGAGATGTTAAAAGAAATGCCCGACATGATGCCAACACCTATTGGGAAAAAACAATAAAAGAACAGAATTTGTAAGAAATACTTAATTTATCAGGAGTATTACTGAAGCTTCTTTTCCAGGGAAGTCCTGAAACCAGAGGGAAAAGACCTCTAGCAGAGTGAGTGTCGATTCCCTTTGCTGTCATACACTGAAGGAAGCGGAACTGGGCTCGGATCCAGTCGAGCACGGTGAAGAGACTGCTGCAATCTGATCAACTGTAAGCTAGTTAGTTCAGCATCAAACTCAGAAATTTATTTACTCAGTCTCTCAAGAATGTTTAATAGGAATCTTACTGACATTTTAAAAAGAAGCAAGTATAAGAAGCCCTACTAGGAACATATGATATACTTAAATACAACAAAAATATGCAAGACAAGCGTATTATTAGTAATACAAGACCATAAGCAAACATTTTCTTTTGGACACACTCAGTGCATTTCTAGAGTAATACTACAAAGATTTCTCATTGATACCACCTGTATTTCTTCTCCAGCAAGGACAATGGAAAAATGCAATTAGATTAGTGAGACCAGTGACTGGTGAGAAAGCACAATGAAACAAGTGTTTCAGAAGTTATTACCAATCAAAATGTAATGATATATAAAAGTTACACTCCAATCTCCAGTAGCACATCCCACTCACAGATTTTATGCTTTGCAAAAGGGATGACTAATTTTGCAAAACTACAGTACTGCTTTTTGATCTATCTGCCTACAGAATTAGCTACATCTTTTTTCCAGACAAAAAACTGAAATGAACTTAATTTGAACATCTGGATCAAAACACCATAGCACATGCAGAGCTTTTCACACAGCTGGGACCTTCTGAACTCAGTTCTGTTTGGCAGGTATCCATCTCCAGGTGAACAGGTTGACACAAAATGTGTTCCTCAGTCAGAGAGGGAGAACCAGCCTGAGAAGGTAGCCCAGCATCCAGCTCTGAATGCTGTTCAAATACTTTGGAGATTGGATTTCAGCTTTGGTACCTCAGCTGAACCACATCTTGCTAAAACCTAAGAGCACGAATGCTGTACTAGTGTTGGTATCAGCAGACTATTTCAGGTTGATGTGATCAGACCTGGTGCTCCGATTATCACTGATGCAGAGCCAGACAACTGTGGAATAGTAACCACTGCCTCAACTGAGGCCCATTACACTAACTGGCACACCACTGCTGCCACTTGGCTGGCATGTCCAGGCTGTGTCAGACAGACCTGCCTCGGCCCCTTGCACTCACGCATGGGGGAGAAACAGCCTCTCCTGCTCTCCTCCCCGCTGTGCCTATCACAAGTATGCCTTCCACAATCCAGCATGCAGAGAAAAGGGAAGGGGCAGCCCATAGGCTTTTACCACTGCACAACCAGTTTCCCCAGCCCGACAGCAGCTCTCTGGTACAGTAATAAAACATTGAATCTTTCTCCTCCCTCACCCACCTCCTCAGGGCAGACATCCACCATAGGTGTGCATCAGTCTCCTGGGAGCCTCTGGGGAAGATCACACCCCTATGCACTCACAAGAAAAGCTTCATTATCAGTAAGAGTGCCCCTCTTACCTATCATCACACCCACAAACAAGCTGCCCAGCTCTGAAGAGGGATAGGTGATTGGGCACTCTCCCTGCACCAGCACCACCTGCAAAATACCTCCAGAGCAGCTGCAACAGCTTGTCCTGGTCTGCTTCTGGTCACCACATCTCAGGTGCAGAAGTGAGACAGTCAGGGGAAAGGACAGCTTTTGAACAGCCGCTTTCTGTGTTTCCCTTCTAGGTAGTGGCCTACAACATTAGAGAGATGAGTGTTTGTGTGCACACCACAGTGGGACAGCTGGTTACAGGAAAATCAGGTCATGGTCCTGTTATGAAACATTTGCCTGCATATACAGGTTCAAGCTACCTTATGAGCATTGACAGTGTCCCTCTGACATGATTACAGATAAACGAGGAGTCCAAATAACAAAGTTAAATGCAATCCAGGTAACCAGAAAGCTGTAACACAATTACACTGGGAAAAAATGTTCCAACAGAGCACATGTCAGTGTACATTCCCATGGTAGATATACCAAAGCTCCCAGAGTGATAGTGCTAAAACCAGTGAAGTATCCACCAACCTTAAGAAGATGCATTTACATACAAAGGAGAGGACTGCTGTAAAATGACACTCCCCACTCAGCTGGGAAAGAAACTACTCTTGAGCAATAGGATGGTACAAAAAAGCCTGAGCCCTCAAATCCAGTAACACTGAAGTTTCTACAGTTTTCACAATTAAGACAGTCACAGACAAGTAAGAGTTTGATTTTTACATAAAGTCAACTGAAGACAAGGTCAACTATTACTGCAAAATTAATGTCCCATCTTGACAACAGCAGGACCAGATCTTTTTTTTTTTTTTTTACAACAGCAGAATCAGCCAAGAGGCTTGTCATTTATCACAGTTTTAGCTGCTAAAATTCATGAGTATGCATCATGACCTTTGACAGAATCAGCTTTAGTTTACTGCTGATACATTTTTTTTTAATCTTTTCAAAATTTTTTGTGACATCCACATTTTAACATCGCCATTTCTGTTCACGTTTAGCAACACAGTAGTCTCTAACCCAATCAACTTGAGATTTGTTGGATAAGCTGTGAAACATGAACAGTTTTCAGTGACCTCCTCCTCCTTGAAAAGGTTGCAGTACCTAAACCCAAATAATGGCTATTAAGATACCTGCTCACTCGTGTCTGTCAGCAGGATTCCACATGGTTGTTAGTACTTGCAAGGGCAACAGACCAGCTATTACAGACTACCTAAAACAACGTATCACACTGTTCCTTCTCTTGCAAAATATGATGCTGGTGCCAAAGGCAGAGGCATCCGAGATGTTCTCACACTGACAGTTCAAGTCCCCTTTTAAGCACGGAGCTATTTTTGTGAAGGAAGTCCCAGGTCTCTGTCCATTCCTCTGACATGGATAACGATCATGTGCTTAATTGCATAATTGTCTAGGGCTTTCAGAAGTACCCAGGAATGCTGGTTTTTATAAATAGGCAGATTCTAGATTTCCTGGAGTTTTTCATTTCTTCATACAAAGACACTAAAAAGCAGAAGTAGCCACCAGTTACTCCACAGCAGTTCTCAAAGATCTTACAAAGAAGATTCTGCCACTGTTAGACTTACTTTCCACTCAGAGAACCTTGAGTACAGCAGGAGAAGTGTCGTGGTCAAAGTCACTCTGAAAACCAAAGGCTCAGAGGAACAAACCCCTATTCCAGGGACAACTCTGAACAAAGTGCTCCCTCGTTTACAACCCATCAGGAATGTCACCTGAGCACAGTGTATAACCTGTCTTGTCTTCTGATAGGATACAATCACTTGTTCAGCCCAATGAGTTGCATTCGGTTTGGTTACACTATTCAATACAGGTTACAGTATTCAATCATTAATAAAGCTAAAAGAGCCCATCAAAAGATAAACACATGCAGGGTAGAGAGACTCGGGAGCAGATTCATGCTTTAACACACCTGTAAGCCAACTGACATAAAGGCAGCAAGCACATCCAGGCAAATTTTCTGCAGGGTACATAACCTGGCTACTGCTCCATGGAGGGGGCAATAAAAAATAATTATATTTAGTTTACAGTAGCTTCAGTCTGTCTTCCTAGTCTGCCTTTTTTCAAGCATAAAATAGGATTATTATTGGAATGTTAAATGACTCCTACTCACACACAGATACCAGAGTTGATGATTTCTTGATGTTTTTATCACTCCAGATTCTGTAATGCTCCCTACACTGCTCAAAATGTACATGAAATGAATTAAAATTTGGAAATTAATTTGGAAACATTCATCAAAAACATATCCTGCAAATTACTTCTCCAGAGACTCATGGCCTACAAGGTCATTTTCTACTTACCAGAATAAATAATCCGTTTCAGTAAATAAAATTAATTTTAGCACAGATCCTCAGCAAGTATACCAACAAAACATAAACATACAGATGTATTTCATGATTTATTTTCAAATCCTAGCCTTATTACCCATTTTAGCACTGTAAGTGAAATTAACAGGGCTGCACTGGGTTAACCCAGGCATCCTACCTGGAAGTCAGACTTGGGAAGATCATTAGAACAACACAGCTCTGTGCTAAGCGCATGCATTTTGCCAGACAGACCACAGAATCTCAAGCCACCTTATTTATATTTAAAGCAGTTTCAAATTCACAAGCAAATGAAACAAATCTTTTTAATAAAATCACTACTTCTCTTTTTAAAATGCCCAGGAATCGAGGTCTGGAAAACACAGTAAGCATACACAGCTTCAGGATTAAATATAAAACAAAACACCCCAGCACTTCACGGGCCCCAGAAAGTTGCATGATGCTCGCTCCACTCACTAGCACAGATGTTTTAAAAATTCCCTCTGCTGAAATCTCAAAAAAATTATGGATTAGCCAATTCTTTTTTCTCTTGCTGGAAACTGATTTACACAGATATTAGGGCGGGGGGGTGGGGAGCTTAGTATTTTTTTGATCAACTTGCAAACCATTGCAGGTTTACTTCTCTAAACTATACTTCCTGATCCTTTCTTTCCACACCATAGTTTCTTTCCCCCCCATCATTTGCCGTTTTGTCAGCCTCAAAACTACTCCAGTCTCTTCTATTATACTTTATTTAAGATAAGAAGCATTTGTGACAGGTTTTCTTCCTTAGATATGCATAATTTTGAGAATCCCTTGAAGTCCAGAAGACAGTCACTTTTTTTTTATATACCTCTTAGCTATACCGTCCCTATTTTTATCATTATTCATTACCATTATTATCCCAAATATCATAATTATTTTTAAAGTTTCCACACTTATTAGTTGCTTTAGGATTTCTATCATAAGCTTTCTATTACTGCTACTGATTCAGTATCTAGTGCACAGTTGGGGTTTTTTGTTAGAACACGGATATGGATGAATCAATACAAGTTAGAGCATCCAGTGTCTCTCAGTCCCTATAGAATCAACCATTCATTTCCTGGGTTGCAAGCCTGATGTTGTAAATGCTCCATGTGGAAGCAACTGGAGTTTGATTAGATAAAGGGCCCCTTTCAGCACCGTGATAGAGATATCAGAGCTGGGTTTGAGTGAGGCAGTCTCCCTGTGAGAGCACTGAGCCTCCCTAAACAAAGAGGGTAGCTGACATTCTGGAGGTCTTTTTGGAGTGCTAATTAACTCAGGCACAACACAAACATATATGCTGCTTCCAAAATGGTGGCATCACTTGGCATATGGTGGGTTTCTCTGCAGAGCACTGACACCAGCAAAGCATACCAGTTCAGCTCTAACCTAAGGGCTCACAGCATCACCACCTTTACCCACAGCCCTCTCAGCTGTCTGAGGTTGAATTTGACAGTCATCATTTGGTCTCAGCTACTTTTAAAGTGTTACCTATGTTAAAACCACTGGCAAACCTTATCTGCTCCTGTTACAAATGCCCACTTATATATCCACTGACACTACTGCAGTCTTTCGTAGCTGGGGAAGATCCTTCAGTAAAGGATTAGAGCAATTCAGTTCTTGGCATTCACACACAAAACCCAGAATTTCTCCCTCCCTGAGCTGACCTTAGCCAAACTGAACACATTCCCAGGCTTGCCTAGGTCACCAGTGCCTATGTGGCCAGCAGAAGACCTACACCAAACATACCCCAGAGCACCAGAGCAGACCCTCAGCAGAAGCTGTTATTTGCATCAGTACGACTCCCTCCTGCACAAGACATGGGCAAGCTCTGCAGTGCCAGTAACAACCTCGGCCACCCCCATGAAGAGACTGCTCTGCTGCACGTTCCTCTGTGATCATTCCTGAAGTCAACTGCCGCTTCCTCAATTAAGTCGCCTTGTGGCAGCCACAGACAGAGAGCCAGCCTGCCTGCCCTGGCACCAGCATGCTGTGTGACACAGCAGGTTTTCACTGGTCCTTACTGCCATTGCACTGCATTAGAAAGTCAAGCCTTATCTGTTATGGGCTACCAATTTCTGTATTTTCTGAATGTCAAAAGAAGGTATGGGGCATAGTTTTTCATTGAAGTAATTTTTTTGAAAAAAAAAAGAAAAGAAAAAAAGAAGAAAGTGGGGTCAGACATCATGGTGGCAATAAATCTGCTGTGTTTAAAGAAAAGAGAAACACCTTTCAAATCAATTTACTGAACAAGTCAGGGGACACCCACAAGATGGCACAACGGAGCGCTTCATTCAAATTTCCCTTCCAGTCTATGGTCCTTTTGAAATAAATGCTTATTTAGCTATTGGAGAACTGTTCCAATATGCAAAGCAATTTCTACTTCAGTGGCAAAAATGAACAAGTCCTCCCTGGAAGACAGTTAAGAAAAATAGTGGTTTAAAATTGACAAAAACTGAAGCATGGACACGCCAAGAGATCTGTCTGAAACAAAAGGGCAAAATGAAGCAGCAAAGTTTGAAAGAGAAGCTTGGAGTATGCAATTGCTAGTTCTGGAGTATAAGAAGAAACAACATAGCTTGGAGGTTTATCAGCAAATTAAAACAAAATCTCCTGCCTAAACCAAATTTGCTCATTAGCTCCCCAACAACACTGGTTGTTACATAAGCTATAACAACACTACCACTATAACCGTCAGGCAGTGTCCCAGCCATGCAAACTGTTAGTGAAGGACAGATGAATCAAATTGTGCTTCTTTAACATCTCGAGCACAAATAAATATAAACACTTGCTACAACCCTGTCTGCAACATGCAAATGACCCAGCAATTCCTGTTAAGGTAAGATTTCGAAAGATGCTAAGACAGGGATTCAACATTGGCCAAACACCACCAACGGCAGCAATGGGAAGCCATGGGTACCCCAACTGCCAGCCCCTGTCACTTGAAGTAGCTTGTGATGTGGTCACCAGTGGTGCAAACCTCTAATTCAGAGACTTTACGCTCAAGAATCCTGTATCATATCGTATCTTCTTCATGAACCACAGAGCTGCTTGTGGAGGGGCAGCCATCTATTGCATATGAAGCCACCAAGGCTTCCTTGATCGTCCAACCAGTCAGTCATGGAGTGTATTTTCCTGGTGCTACGAGAGATGCCCAATACAGAGCGCTTAAGGTGAGGCAGCCTCCTGCAGACTGCAAAACTTCCTTGCCATTCACCTCACCACTGCACAATTCCCAACAACAAAACCCCCAGTGCTGTAAAGCACTAACAGAAAACCTAACTACCGTGTTATTTACAGGTGCTCTAAGTCACGAGGACAGGAAACAGCAGCAGCATTTCACCAATATAAAGTCCTTTCCATAGCACTGGACCCAGTCTGGGTTGACACCAGCCTGGACAGAGGACAGCGAGAGTGGCGCAGGCCCAACCACATGTATTCATTTGTAATTCATCAATGAGGCACATGTAACCCCAAAGGGGTTTTTCTTTCTCTGTACCTACATTACACGTAAACAGGTCACTAGCACATTAGTGTTAATACGCCTTTATTTCAGACTTTTTCCCCACTTTCGCTCTCCTCTATATACAGCCGTTATACAGGTTCACTGCCTTAACAAAGTTCCACATGCCTTCCTCGTGTACCAGCCTTTCACAACGTTCTAGCCCCCAGTACTCAGTTAAGTACTAAGCTGAAAACACTCCATTGACTTGTAATTCAAAAGGCCCTGGAATCCAGCATTTTTTGTGCAACAATTTTTTATGCTCTTGCCTTACTTTTCTCCATCATTGAAAGAGCGTACAGGTACCCTTTAGAAAATCCCTCCCACTACCTATCCCTGGTGTTAATAGTCAGAAACTTCCATACGCCTTCCCTCTTCCTCCACAGAACCTCTTTCTGGGTTTACGGACAGTAGGTAAGACTGGAAGCATTTTGCTCTGCTGTGTATGATGCTGTTTCTATGCAGAAGAGCTGAAAATAGATTTTGCTATTGGCAGTGCTTTTATTCTTATCTTCTTTAATTTCATCACTTAGAAATGCCAGATTAAACATTTTGCAGTGTTCCTTGGTGACTGGGTTGCTCTCTTTGTATGTCACTCACAACCGTATTGCAGAATTTTAAAGACCAGGAAACAAAACAAAAACTTCAGGGACAGAAAAAATGCAACTTGATCCATAATGTAAACATTTTATAAGAAACTCTTCTACAACCATCCATATTTGCTTTTAGTTATCAAAAATTAAATGAAGATTCAATTTGTGAAGTGCAATGCACTTAGCTCCACTTAATATTAAAATAAAAATACATAAACACAGTAAAACAATTTTCCTTGATACCCACTGCCATAAACCACAGTTTCAATAACATTTATCTTGGACGACCCTGAGAGTTAAGGGCCCGAGAGAGATGTCAGCTTAATAAATCTGTAGAATTCAGTCCTTTCTGTCCTCTCCATGGCATATATAAATTGAAACACAGAACCAAATCGATGGGTGAAGAGGTAAAAACCTCTAAGCCAAGGCAGCTCTTTCCCAAAGAAACCACTGTTACAGGTGCATGACAAGACAGTCTTGCCCATTAGGTCCAGAAGGGATTACTCAAGATCCCTTCAGCAGCCTCACTGCAGTCCTCAGATGCACTCTGATTTCCTTTTCCTTCTTTTGCTTGCACACAGAACCCCTTCTCCACCTCCATCACCTGTAAAATACGAAGTACCCGCTGGAACTAACACAACTGTGACAGCCACTCCACCCTTAATCATCTGAGGCATGCTAGAACTCCTACATCTTTTTAAATTTTGATATCTTAAGACAATAAATCTTTCAAGAGAGGAATGGTGCTTAAGTGCTGGAACCAGCCACTTGGTTGTTTAATCCTTAAAAGCTACCACTATACTCCCAGCCCCCAAACTCAGATTTTTTGTTCTACTGGTTTATGTTTTGTAAGATGATCTCTTTTACAGCTATTTTATTTCTACTGTATCACATTTCCCCTCTGCTAAAGAAATCTTTTCTTTCAGAGCTTTAAAGCATCTTCCAAAAACAGGAAGATGAGAACAGACTACCCCATCCCTGCACAAGACGGCAGGGCTGGAATGGACCTCCCTTTCACTGCCTATTGCCATCCCTGCAGGCAACGGGTGGTGAAAGGAAGGTCCTTTCCAGTATGGAGCTCTCTCATAGCTCCTACACTTTAAGTGGTGAGAGCTGAAGATGGCTGAGGCATCCTCTGCTGGCTTACCCAATGCTGACCACCCACCCACCAACTTAGCAGATGAGTAGCTAGCATCTCCTGCAGAACACACACAAAAGCTTCTCTGTCAGGCACTTTACTCTTACAGCCATGGCAGCTACATAACCCAGGTGTGAACAATGTCCTCACTCCCGTCACACAGGTGCATGATGCTGGATGCATTTCTTTCTTATGAAATTCTGCACCAGATGATAAATCCCAGCACGAAGTCCCTCCCCCGTTCCTAACTCTGTATCTAGCAGGCAGGAAACAGAGGCCAGGCCAGCTTCATGTAGTGACATGGCTGATCGTATCTGGCTTCCCCTTAGAAATTCAAGAATTGCCACATTCCAGGAACGTAATTTTGCTGCCAACATCCTGCAAAAAAATACTTGCAGTTTCACCCTACTCACAGCTGTGCATGTTGTCTTGTCTAAGAAGTACAAGCTGCATCCACTGGGCAAAACCCACTAAGTAACCACTGATGGAGGGTTATTAGTCTTTGTGCTGATTTTTAAAAGTCATAGGATGTCAACTATCTAATGCTGTTCATTATTAGAAATTAATGTGCTCCTGTCCAATATACAACCTATGTTAGTCCTTTCTGGGTTTGTGAGGATTCTTATTTAAATGTATCACACTAAATACTGCCCGTGTTTTACTTGTACAGCTTACAGAGTGTATTAAACCTTACAAAACGCATGTAATAATGAAGTATCCCTATTTATCTGAAAATAGCCAAATAAAAGTTAAAATTAAAAAAAGTCAGAAACCGTACTAAAACCCAGAAATTTCAATCCACTAAATGCAAAACCAAAATAGGAGTTAAGTATAACAACGGTTACACTCAGTAGTCAGCTCCTAGCTACACAGAAAACTTCAGGGGCTTATAAACCACCTTTGCCTTTGAAAAATTGGGGAAAAAAATCAGCTTGCTTCCCCAAAAAGCCTTCACAAGATTCTCATGCAAAGGTCTTCTAAGTCAAACTATTTCTCGTAACAATTTTGCAGATGAATTTTGGTTTTGTAAGCATTGAGACACATGCTTGATGCTTCTTAATCATTGTTCATTTCAGAACGCAAGAGCCTGAGAGAAGAGAGCTTTCAAAAGGTTACATCACTACTGTGAACTTGAACAACTGACTCAGCTTGTCAGTGCAAGCTACAAAAGTGTAAAGCAAACTAAATCCGTCTGGACTTTATCATTTTATGTAGAATTGTGATTTACAAGCTCTTCAATTTGCAGACTCTTTATTTTCACTGGGGAGGTACAATCTGCCAAAACGTTAAGGACACCTGAGAACAGCCTTTGCTGTATTTAGGTGGTATGTTTGCAGGCAACTGTCTGCCCTGTTCTCCAACCAGCCAAGCCTTTGGTTCCTCTTAGCCAAGCCTTTCCCCTGTCCATTCTGGAACTGCTTAAGCTCTTCTGCTGACCAAGCCAACCTGCTCTCCAGAGTCTTTTGCTAGGGTACGTGAGGCGCAGGGAGCTCACGAAGCAGCGTGAGGAGCAGGAACACTGGCAGGGCTGAGCAGCCCCTGGGAGCTGGCAGCACAAGCCTCCAACCTCAGGAGTTGACAGACCCAGTTCCTGCAAGCCAGGCTGCACTCTCTTGCACTCATCCTCAAAATCATCCTGTTTAGACAGAACACAGATTCAAAAACTGGAAACATCAATATTCTGTTTTTAAAGGAATTTCTAGCACGGGAAAAGCTGGTATAGGGCCACAAATAAGAAGGGAAGGTGAGCATCCAGCTGGCTCAGTGGCACAGGTTGCACTGTGGTGAGACCAGCTCCCCCCATGGTCTAAGCCCCAAGTACCACCAGTACTGAACCAACACATGAGCCCAACACAGCCAAAACCAGCCTCTTGCAATGCGTGATTGCAACAAACCTAGATCATTTTAGCAGCAACAAAGCCCAGCTACCAACAGCAGTGCAGGCACAAGTGCTCTGCGTGAGCTAACAGCCGAACAACTTCCCCAGCCCGTGGGCAGGTCTTTTGGGCTAGACTGAGCTCCACATCACTGTATCCTGGGTTTATGGAAATGTACATCCTTGTTTATGGATGGAAATGTATCCTTGAACAAGGTAAGCCAGAAGGCATCCTAACTGAAGCACAGGCTTCCATTTTCCCAAGCTTCATCACATTTTTGCCATTGACACAGCTCCATTAGGGATGAAAACAAAAAGAAAAATTAATACAGACAAAATTTAAGAAGCCAGGATGTCTTTAAGGATCCCCAAGGCCTGTTACCTCCAGCTATTCAACAGCATGGCTGGAGCCCCACTCACTCTCCTACCACTGGAGATGTACTGCTTTTAATAAAGTTTGGAAGCCTTCAGCTGAAATTCAACACACAAGACAAAATTTTCCATGCTGTGTCTTTTCAATGCTTTACATTTTGACTCTGACACAGGGTGTTTACACACAAAATTTGCATCTTTACTATGTTCTTGAGATAGGCAATTCCCCCAAAAAAACCCAAATCACAGAGGCCTTCAGTCTACTACAGAGAGACCCTTAAACACAACTTTAACCCCACCATGTTATCATCACAGCTTCTCAGCCAATGTGAGACAAAACCCATGATAAAATTGTATTGAACCATCTCAAAGAAGTATTGCTGTTATTTCCTTTTTTTTTTTTTTTTTTTTTTTTTTAAGTTTTGGTTTGTTTTATTTTTAATTTTGGCAAATGGGGTTTTTTGTTACTGCAAAACCAAAACCAATTTTTGGTTACAATATTTCACAATAACCTACAAGTGCTTATCCTTCAAAGAACTACTACAAAAGTTCAGTTTCCAGGGTGGACTCCATGCAGTTGCTACTGTTGCCTTTTTTTGTCACCTATTAACTTCAGGTGGGGTTTTAATACTCAGTATAGGTAGTACAAGATCTAAAGTGAAGTTTTAGTTTGGTTAAAAGACAATCCATCTAAGTTTACTTTGTCAGAGTAAGGCTTACAAGTGCAATTTTAAGTTCATGCCAGTTATACGGTTTTTTTAAGTAATTTATTATAAATTATAAATTTATTATAAATTATAAAGTAATTGAGTTTGCAATAACATTGATTAACTCTTGCTGGAGTTATACATCATCTGTCAACTACTTAAACTCATCTGTACTTAGTTTTATTGGTCTTCTCACACAAGTCGGAAAGGAAAATATCATTCAAATGTGCTGTCTAAAAGGATGATCAATGTACATAATCATGACTTTTCAACCCACTTCTTATCTCAAGATCTTTTGTTGCTTAAAGTTCTGAGCATGTTTTATTTTCCTTTTGTTGAGCTTTGGTAATTATATCAACACATATTTTCTACAGGTCATATATTAGAACTTAAAAAAAAAAAAAAATCACTGTAAAGTTTTTGAATTACATGGATAAGCTCCCAAACACACCACAAATGAATGATCACAGCCATATTAGCAGGTTTGCAGAAGACTGCACCCAGCAGAACATCAGAGACATTGAAGATCTGAATTCTACCCACACACACTCTTATTATTGGACTATTAACTTAATTATTCAGATGAGAGCATTAATGATGTCAGTAAAGCACAGCCATCAAAACTGAAAACCTCCCACCACAACTGCAACACCGGAACAATCCCTCCAGCCTTGTTTTACCTTCCATTTCTTCTGTCAGGCTCCTATGATCACTCAACTTGTCTATGCTACTGGTTTTTATTTTCTTGCAGACTGGATGCAGATGTCACCTCTTTCTCTTTCCTAAATCCCAGTATTTCTCCCACAGCAAGTGCACCGAGAAATGAAGACAAGGAGAAAAAGGATCCATGTCAACGTATCTGTGGTGGAATTTGCCTTTTCAAATTAAGCTGCATTGCAGAGCTGCTACCAATCCTGAAAGGGCTACTACTTGCCTCTTGGTTACAAATTAGATGAGAAATTAAGAGATCCTCTGTATTCAGGTATAGATTTCTCCTGAAGTAGTGTCAAGGGAGATGGAAACAACAGGACACGCTATTGACATCTACTCCAGGCTGAGTAAAGAAGCTTCAGAAGACATTTACTTTGTTCAAGCTAAAAAAGCAAAGACACTCGCTACCCAATGCATTTGAAAGAAAAAATAAAACCTGGCTTTATAAAAATGTACTTTATGGCCATGATAATGCGATCATTTGAGGTGAAAAGTACATTTTTTACAAGGCCACTCCCACCTTAGAAGCTATTACCATACACAGACATGCAATTAAAGCCCTGATTTAAAAATGCAGATGCATAAGCAGGTAGGTGTAACTCTTTCAAGATGCCAAATACCAGGGGTTTACATTAATATTAGTGTATACTTATGCCCACTCTTTGCATGACAATGACCACAGTGCTTCATCCAACAACACTGGCTTGGGGCCTGTAACTTCACAGCTCCTCAGTCTGACACCTCAAAGCAGTTTCAGAAGCTGAGAATTTGTTGTGGTTGCTAATAAAAAGTCCGAAGAGTTTTGCTTTAAAATACGCAACAAGGGGGGTGGGGGTGGGGGTGTTCACTTTTCGTAGAGACACGTGAAAATCCGTAAGAGCTTTCAAAGTATATCATTGACTCTCTCATGGCTCAAATTAATTAATTCTATGAAGTTTCTAAATCCCAGTAAATTAGCTAGGAAAACACAACCTTCCCTTCCTCCTTAAGGTTCACAATCTATGATCTGACCCTGGCTGTAATGTGTCACTATAAACACATGCTGAATGAATCACAGCTGTCTGAAAACACTGGTACTCAATGATGCTCCCTCCAAAGGGGTCAAAGCCAGCAGACTGCAGACTTCCAGAAGCAGTTCAGAGGGCCAGTGCTGCAACAGCCTGGTGGAGCCATCACAAACGAACAGGCTTACCAACACTGAAAAAGTGAGGTCACCAAATGCAGATGTGATGTAAGACACAACCAGACAGGGTCAAGCCTCAGATCTCATAATCTGGGTATCAGTTCCAGGGAGTGGAATGTGAAACGGATACTTCCCTGCAGTCAAACTGGAATGAGGTTTTAATGTGCAGCTACACAATTGACAAATGTCAAGATAATCCAGTTTCAAGGACTAACACATGAATTCTTCACTCAATTTCCATCTTTGCCACATTTTTCCTTCTGGAAGGCTGCATTACCAATCCAAAGTCTACAACATCCCACAGAAAGCTTCATCTGTAAGGACACCAATTGTTATTTAGACTGAATGAAGTTGTTACCTGTTGGTAATGTGCAAATACTGGAGAAAAACTTGGAAGAGGAAAAATTAGGCTGAGGCTAACCAACCTCTTCAATTGTGACTCTGGAAGACTTGCTCTGTGTAGAAATAAGAAAGACTGCACTACACACAGCAAGTTGAATGCATCTGGAAAGCCTGGGCTTCTCTACTGCCTATAAAGGATAGCTGCTCTGCTCGTGCTTTGTAAGCCAACATGCTTGAGAGACAACAAGCCATGTCTGACTCGGGCTACTGAGTTCGCGTATACCTAGAGTAGATGTGGCCATGATCTCCAGATGTCCAGCATCCTCTTCAGAGCCGTGGTTTCATCTGGACACCACAGGCCTGGAAATCCAGAACAAATGCACCATACCTTCAACACTTCACCCGCTTTTGTTTTTTTCTCCAAGAGGAAATGGATAACCACGTGACCTGAGTACCCAAATGTGCACGGGTTGCAGAGACAGAGGCTAGGAGTTCATAAAAGGGTTAATCTGTGCTAAGTCAAGCTGTCCTGATTTAGAAGCTGTGAACACCTGACACTTGGGACTGAGCTCTCTCCCAAAGGCAAGTTTACCCTGGGCTAAATTTGTCACCTTTCATATGCCTACATTTCAATCCCAGTGTTACAGTTCCTATGTTATCAAATGCACAGCCTGGCCTTTTGTCTGCAGCTGCTTCAGTGCTATTTGCACCATGTTTCTGCCTGGAGGTTCGCCCCTCTGCTCCTGTGCCCATACCTTGAGAAGCTCATAACTGGCAGATCTGGGACACTAAATAATTCTTAGAGAAAAGCCAGGATGCTTCTGAAACCAACAAAAAAGACAAAAGAACATCTCACCCAGCGATGTGTGTATGTGCGTGTGTGTAATGAATGAAAAACTGTGACAACATAAAACTGTACGTACATGTTTCTTTCCAGGTCACTTTTACCATGGTACATATTTTGATTCTCTAAATCCACTCTGGTGATGTTACAAACATACCCGCTTTTTAGCAGCAAATGTATAGATGGCTGCAGAACCACACTTCCTTTAAACAAGACGGCACTTTTTTATTCCAGATCATTAGTTCAAAATACCATCCCCTGCAGTGCATATAACTCCTGTAATGTATATACCTAACAATGCTCCATTCAAAAGCAGTACTAATTCAAGTATTATTTTCTGTTCCATTGTAATCAATAAACGCAGAGAGACTACAAATGCAAGGTAACCAACGATTTTAAAGAAACAACAGAATCAAGCTGTTTTCTTTTGTGTTTAATTTGCTTTGCTTTCCTAGAGAAGAGAGAAATCTTTTGGAACTACAAACAAATGTGGCTTTTTAAAAACCATGAAGTGGAAGATAAGACTTAAAAGCTAACGTATTTTAAAAATCAACAAGTTAAAAATTAAAAATCGCAGTTAATGCTATCTCACCAGTCCACAGAACTGGTACATTTCTGGTACAGCTTCAGAAGTCAATTTTCTTACCAAAATACAGTCAGAAAGTCTGTATCACACACACCAGAAAAACCTGGAGTTGAACAACCATCTCTGTCTTACCCTAGTTATTAAATAAAGCAGATTGGGTGGGTGGGAGTAGTCAAAATAGCTACACACAATGTGGGATACTAAAGAAAAAGACATCAAGCTTTGTGACAGCCACAAAAATACACAGTGCCTTTTTTATGACCACACAATCATGCAGAAATATTTGAAGATGATCCACTAGCACTGGAAGCAAGATCCATCTCTTCTTTCCTCCTTGTTTGTATTATGAACTGCTCTCTTCCGAGATCTGACTACATCCATAAACCATTGATAAGCGGCAGGAAACCTAAATCACTCAACCCAAGATGAAAATTTCCTAATTAAAATAGTGAAATAAATTCATACCCTGTAATAATACATAAAACTTCCTGCAGCACAAGGAGTACTGCATCAGCCTCAGCACTCCACATTCTCAGTCATGCTTACACGAAGCAGGAAAGCAAGCGAGGGAAATCAATTAGAAATGCAAAGCCTCTGTGCACGTGCCAGTGTGCAGTCCAAGGATGCAGCTGTGTACTGCCGTAAATCTAGCACAACCACAGTGCTACCCCGGAGAGGCTGAGCCCACTCTCCCACCAATTCCATCACGATGCACAGCACTTGCACTGACACACAGCTGCTCAGGTCACTCATCCACGCAGGAAGCTAACATGTGCACACACACACACCACATCATTTCTCCAACACCCAATCCAGGTGTGCATGGCCATGTCCACACTGCCAGCCCAGCCAGGGGAGCAGTGACCTCTGCCAGAGCAGCAGGCAGCAAACAGAAATGGAAACTTCCTAAAATTGGCACTGTTGGCTCAGCCAGTTTGCTGGTCATCTCATATCAGAAGGAGTGCCTTCTCTCAGAGTTGAACAAGTTCCACGATCTTAATCGCCACCCTTTTCATCCACAACACAAACCGCCAGAGAAAGAAGAGAACCCCAGCCTAACTTTTCTTTAGAAAGAACCAGACATTAAGACGGGTATCATTATTGTAGAAAAGGGCAAAAGAGGGAGGGCAATGTAATTAAGCATCTAAACAAGCCAGTGATACACCACAGCTGGATGACTGAGTCATTCTGCAATTTAGGTATATAGACTGAGCCCTGGCAGCCCTCCAGTCTGGTAATTACAACCTGGCAGTTCACCCCCAAACACCCTACCAGACATAGATGCCTCATTTGGAGATGTCTCAACTGATACACCTGGCAACACTGCTCCACATTCAAAGGGCAGCAGCACAGGCATGGTGGAGGTCCCTGAAGGAAAAGCAGACACGGGAAGCTGGTAGGGCAGATCACTGGGCCACCAAATAGCAAAGCAACAAGCCCATGCATGAGGGTTCATTTCTTTACCACTACACTAAAACAATCAGTGTCATTTATGCTGATTAACCTTAAATAAATAATAAAAAGTACCACTTCCTCCAATAGATGAAAGACAAAAATGCTATGTGAATTTGCAATCAACATTTCAGAAGCACCAGACCAAAATGCAGCTCTCCTGACTCTGTGCTAGCATGCAGCATCCATTCTTTAATAGCTAGCAACTTCTCAACCTCACTTTTCAGGGACCTGTTCACAGTATCCATAGCTTGAGCACTGAATTTCAGTTCAAGGGTTAACCTGCACGTAGAAGTGAACACTTGTCCTGTCAGGTCCTTGCCCACTCATGGGAAAAAGGAAGCAACTCAGACATGTTGCGTAACTGGTCATTGGCATAGTCAAAGAGCTGGAACACTAATTAGAAGAATAATATCACAGCTTCAAACAGGTGCAAAAATACACAGTGAAAAGCCCAATAACAGGACAGATGAGGAGACAGACATGCACTCTCCTCCCTGACAGGGCTTCTCTACAGTTCAGAATAATTTAATGTGGGATTCAAAGAAAATGTCCTCCCACATGAACTGATCCTAATTCATAGAATTAAAAAACAAACTCAAGAAGAGCGAAGCAAAGAAATGAACTGACTGTAAAATCAGCTCCCAGTTTGGGCAATTTAACCTGGTAGCATGTGTCATTCATGCTTTAACATACATAAAGCATGTCATTTTGGTCAAGCTGGCTGTAATTCTAGCACTCCCGCTATTCAGATACACAAGTGGTTTCCCAAGAGCGCTTTCAGCTTCCATTTAGCTATCACATTAGCCAAGAGATGTACATTCATACTTAAGAAAGTCAAAAAGGTTCATGCTGTTTAAAAAACAAACAAAACAAACAAAACTGTAATCAGGAAGAAAACCCCCAAACATGCTCAACTACGCTCACACAAAGTTTGTTTTGCTTGCAGATTAAAAAACAGACTTTCTCAGCACCATGGAAGATACTGTGTCTACTTAAATAGCAGAGAAAAGACCTCTATCTACTAATACAAAGAGAAGTACACATTCAGCTGGTGAAATAGAAGAGGAGGGGGGGAGCACGGAAGAAAACATAAGACCTGATAATCCTCTTACTTCTAAAGTAATCAGCAATAGAGGAAGACAAAATAAAGATACTGTTCAGGGGTTTTGGTTTGGCTTTTTTTCCCCCCTCACTGAGATATATGTATACAGGTACACAGTGCAATGAGAAAATACACAAAAAGGGTACATAGACATTTTTCCACAGGAATTCTTCAGTACTAAAGGAGCAGAAAACATTATCAAGGTTTTCTTACAATATTCTTCACAATACTGCAGGTAGTAATCCATTTGCTATGTATGCTTAGCAACCCCTTGCAGATTATGAAAATAAAATTGTAGGAAATGTTCCTTCAGTGAAAGATAACATGCTTGGCTGCATAAAATCTTAAAACAGCATGTAATACAGTATCTCAGGTTATTCACAACATTTAACACCACTGTAGCTCTATTGTTTGTATATATGTTTGCTTTCCACTGAGAGCAAGACAACAGCATGTAGCATCTGTCCCAGAACTGCAGGCAGTAATAAAGTTTCATTTTATAAAAATTTTCCCTTTCAAGGTCCCAGATAAACCAGGCACCCCCCAAAAAGCCACTAACTCCCATCTTCAGAAAAATATTCTAATAAATTACGGGTCTCTTTTATTATACGTTCACAAAGCACCATTTACAATTTTAATAAAGACAGCAAAGGTGGCCACAGTGTCACTGTTCAGAGTTGGCATATTTGGGTTCCTGGCTCCAGCCCTTGCCAGTGCACCCTTCTGAGCTCCCAAGCTTGCCTGCTCCCACTCAGATACAGTCCCAGCCATGGTGCCCACATCTCCCAGGACTCTGTACACCAAGCCTTCTCCCTCCTGGAAGGTTGTGGCCATACTAAATCGAGTGGCTATGCAGCTTTCTCCAACCAATACTGAATCTTATCAGTAGAAAAAAGAACTAGAGGAATATGAAACACTAGGGTTTCATATGTTTAGGGTTTGAAACACTAAATACCTACCGCAAGCCCTGCTCACCTAAGTGACTATTAAACTCCTGTGCTGGAGATCCAGGAGAAATTCTACCTCCTACATACTCAACAGCTTTTTCAAAACAAGGGCCTGAACTCTGTCAGAAAGGATTTTTTTAACTGTTCATAACCCTTCGGCTCACTGATCCTTACTACTGCCAGACAAAACATGTTTTGTAACCTGGGTAGAGCTCAGAGCAGACACTTTAACAGCTAAAAGCTCAGGGATTGTCTATTAACCACCCTTGAGAGACCTCCAAAAGTATTTTATTTCAGGCTATTGTTTGGCTACCTGCTTTTCCAACAGCCTGTTGTTATTCCAGTACATTCACAGGGTTAACACCTCAATAGGTAACTGAACGGCGCAATACAAGGTAAGCAAACCTGCCAATGAATTGGGCATTTTCTTACTTAATTACAGAGCAGCAGTCCATCAACACATTCATTAAAAGACCCAACTCGAGAGTTTGCAATCATCAGAGAGCAGCCTTGTGTAAATACACCAGTAGTACACGAATACCCTAACCACTATTGCCCTGAACAAACTGTAGATACATAATATGAATATTAATATACCCAATGAAGAGCAAAAGATGGAAAATTGCACTGTTTTCATGGCTGGTTAATAAGATAAGCCATAGCCCAAGGCAACAGTCTCTACTAAAGAGAGTAAAAGTGCAATACCAGATTATTTTAACAATCTAGATTTTTTCCTAAGAGAGGTAAGTAACAATATACTAGCTGTGTTATCTAGGATGCTAAGCATACATGACACAAACAATACAGATACTTATATTACTTTTCATTCCTGTAAAGGAGTTAGAAATTCGGTAGTGAACATCCACCCAGGTAAATGAAATAGTTAAGGGAGAACTTCAGGAATTAATCCTACTCTGCTCTCTAGGTTGTCAGATTGCAACAATGACCAATTTACCTTCCATCTACAACACTGTCTGCAGACAAGCAGAGTCACTGGGGAAGTCTGCTGCAGCCCACACCCTTCACAATATCAAATCCATGCCTCTCAGGAAGGCGACACCAAGGAATTTAGTAATCTACCTAGCTGCCCCGCTAACCGTGAAATGCTTGCACTCCAGAGGCCATGTAACTTCCATCCTTTCGCTTGTTTGATGCCCTCTGCCCTGAGCAAGGAGCTGCCCCCCCAGGAAGAAGGTGCAAAGGCATGCCAGCTATCAGCTACGCTCTTCCACCCCTAACTTGAAATCACCCGTGCAAATCCCCACACCTTTGCATCTAGATGCTACCAAAACCAGAGAAACTCCATGTGTGGCAGCTTGGGAAACTGCAATGCCCAATTCACCTCTGGTCCTGAGGGTAGCACTCAGACACAGTCGCACATGTGTGGCCAGAATACCTATCCCAGGGCACAGAACTCCCTCCAACACGGGAAAAACCAACTTCAGACCTGCGGACAGGCAAGGCAGCTCAAATCAGTGACCGCCACCGCCAACTACACACAGGCAAGAAGTATTTCACCTGGAAGAGCGGGTGAGAATGTCTCCCTCCCACATCCACAGATACTGTGCTAAAAGTAAGTGAGGACACCCCCTTCCTTACTGCCTGGGAAATAGATCTTATGTTTAAAACACCTGTAGTTTCATGAGGCTGAACTGTTCTCAGGTGGGCTCACAGCAAAGGCAAAGCACTTTTATTTTACTTTAAATGCAAGAGAAGTCAGAAACGACACTGATTGATGTTAACTGACAGCACAGATGCTGAGTTGATCTGATGGAGAGGCTGGACACCCCACAAGACCGTATGACAGCACTGTCAACCCAGCTGAGGAGTCAAGTGGAAGCAAGAGCAGTCTGCACGTTTCGCAAATCCTGGTACATGCACAACAGGAAAGCATGCTGAATCAGGCCAGGCCTTATCAGCTCATTGCACAACCCCAAGCCTCATCTCTAATGAAATCACAACTGTCAACAGTCTCATCTGTCTGTAACCAGTATCAAACTTTGGAAGCTCACAGTTCTTTGTCACCAGTGATTGCAGAGGAGGTCAAACACACCAGCAGAATAAACCTTATGAACCACTTGGTTGTCTTCTATGATTAAATCCACGACAGCAAATCAAGAGTTCATCCCCACAAAAACTAACGGTGCATGAACTCCAGATGTTGCCCACAGCATCACTGTATCCAACTTACCTTTAGAAACACTATTGACATGCTTTTCAGACATGACTCACTGCCCAAAACATAAAAGAAATTGCTTTGTACCCTTAGGAACAACAAAACACTTCTAGTTGGTAGCCATGAGTCATGGGTATTTGACATTTCATCTGAAACTAGGCATCTGCTAAAACTGAAAACTTCAGGAATGGGCTTGTTTCAAAGTTCTTTGCCTTGGGTCATGTAAGCATTAACTTCCCAATTTTCATCAGCAACAATTACATACGTTAAGCAAGGATATTACACTAAGCGCCTCTATGAACCATAAAATGTTATCATCAGAATGTTTTGGCTCTGCTTTTTGTCACTGTACATTACAGAATGCAAAACTTACCTCAAAAACTTGACAACTTTTAGAAAACCTCACTCCTAGACAGGGCAGCAATAAAATCTCCTTCCTACAAATACAGCACCAGTATTCCAGGCAGCACCATCTCTCCATCTGGATGTGTTCCCAGTGGTCTTATATTAAATATAAACTTTAATTTTTCATGCATTCACTTTTCACTGAACTGCCATGATTTCTCCCTCTGTTCCATGGGAAAACTTTGGTATTGCAAATCTCCATTTAAAACAAGAGCAGGGGTGCCACAAAAAAAAAAAAAAAAAAAAAAAAAAAAAAAAAAACACCAAACAAAAAAAAAAATAGTAGGTTACTGCTGGGCCTG
>JAVJGJ010000037.1:69131920-69148425 GCA_035590215.1 Microhierax caerulescens | reverse complement strand
TGCTTCCTTCCTTCCTTGCTTCCTTCCATGCGTCCTTCCGTCCGTGCTTCCGTCCTTCCTTCCTTCCGTTCGTTCTTCCGTTCCTTCCTTCCTTCCTTCCTTCCTTCCTTCCTTCCATTCTCCCTCCCTCCCTCCCTCCCTTCCCAAAGACCCAACAATACTTAATGATGAGCTAGTGAGCAGTGGAGTTGACATGAACCTTCTCACCGTATCACAAATGTCTGTACCTTGTGAGATGACTTCCATCATAAATGTCAGTGACTTGAATAGGAACCTAGACACCTATGGGTACCAAGTACAGACACCAACACTATAAATACCTAAAGTTATGTGAGATATGACCTATTCACAACATTTTTTTCTGAAGACTGCTGCACCATATGGTAGGTGGGAGCTGTCTGGACAACAGCCATTTTTGTGGCCCTTTTAGCCTGTGGACACCTTCATGTGGAAATCTCTTCCTTATGAACTTGAAAAGCAGCTGTGTTACTTTGTCCTACAACCATTAAATTCCTGCCCAGCCTAACTCTTAAAATACGATGTGGAAGAGCCCTGTGTGACTATGCCTGTAACATACTCCAGAGACCACGAAGGCAGCATCCTTCCGTGAAAAGCAGAGCAAGATTCTGTCGACTGACAATCAAATGGTTATTGAGTACTGGAAAGAAGTTACAAATATGTGACAAAGAGTGCCTGCTCTCCTCACAGAGTAATCTGAAATGTGCAACTTTGCTTGCAGAATGTTGTATTTCCACCCCCTCTTGCCAATTACTGAGTTAAGTGGTGCATGGAGCCTTTTAAAGACTAGAATTATTTTCTAAAGACTAAGAGAATGTGAATCAAAACTGCTCATTACATATTCTCGTAACTTGGATGGTGTCCTCCACAGTAGGCTGCAGCTACTGGTTATTGCACTTTTTCTGTTAGCAACAAGAACAAAGGGCTCTGAGCCAAAAACTGGAAATATCCAACAAGCAATTATAAAACCCCATTAGGAAATAGCTGCTGGTTGATTCTGCTTATTATAGCAACTCCTAATAACAACAATGTACTTCTAAAGTCAATTTGGGCACCTTTTACTGGGTGATGATATATAAAAACACATTTTCCGATTTTCCAGGATGCTTCTCATTCTTGGATATGGCCACAGAATATCATCTTCAACATTCCTTTTGCTCATTTTTGTATTTATTATAGACTTATGGAGAGACATAATTTCACCAGAATAGATTCTACCTATCTATCTATTCTAAATATATATTAAGGGGGGGAAAAAAAATCCTGTGTTAGACAGATCAACTTTTGGGAGAGGTGTACTTCCTCTTTACACTGAGCAGTGGATATGGTGATCTATTGTTGATCATGACACAGGGAACAGAAGTTTAATGTGGTAGTTCTATAACAAACTATTCATTGACTTACTTGCTTAAAGCACCATTATTAAAGAAGTATGTTAATATACAGTCCTAAAATGAATTAAATAATCTGACACAAATTCTGAGTGGGAGGAAACAGTCATACCTCCCACAGACTTCAAAGGCTGCTTTGCATTTCTGCAGCAGACATACATTTTTTTATCTCTGTGATACGTATTTAATCTTGTCTCATCTCCTCCTCTGGAGCTTCAACCAAGATCCAACAACAGCAAATCAGCATAGTAAATACATATTAGTTGAGTACCCCTGAGATATGTTTGGGGTAGACCAGTAGACACATCCCCCTTGAAGATGAGAAACTGAGAAGGTTAAGAAAGTATTTATCTGCACATCAGCTCCTTCTCCCTTGTTCTTACTAATAGCCAGCCACAAATTAAGCTACTTTGTTGAGCATTCTAATCTTTAAGGCAAAAGAATCTGTGGCAGAAGATACACATGTGTGCATGTATATTGGTATAGATATTTGACAGGATTTTGAGATCTTCCTGTGGGAAGTAGAAGGAAGAAATAGCACTGCAACTATCAGCTTGCAGAAATGGTCCTGATGTACCTAAGTGGAGCTGCTGAAATAGACCTATCTATGATCTTCTGTTTTGTTGGAGGCTTTTCTGGTGGTTTTTTTTGGTTTGGTTTGGTTTGGCTTTTTTTGTTGTTGGGTTGGTTGTTGTTGTGTTTTGTTTTTTTTTTTTTTCTTGGTTGGTTTGAGGTCTTTTTCCCCCAACAACTCTAACCAGGAGAGATCTAAGGAGACACAGGACTTGCCAGTGTCCAGATGTACTCTAATCTATATCACCTGATGTATGTGCAACTAAAATTACCTGGGTAGCCCACAGCTTAAAATATCCTCTCTCCCCAGAAGCAGAACCTTAACATTTGTGTTGCCCTGTGATTTCCCTTGAAGAGGGTGTTCTTTAAAGACTTTACATCCCTGTGGATCTAAAATACATCCCCTTTTAAAGGAACAAACAAGACTAAGTTGAGTGATATCTGGGGTAAAAATATGAAAGCTTGAGTCATGATCTTAGTTCATACAAAGCTCCTAGTAAAATCCTGAGGAGCTTTGCCTCAAATACCTAGAGTGCCTTGTCGTACTGGCTTCACATTCAGCTGTTAAAGCTGTGGACTTAAGCAAGCCTCTTCATCCCAAATTTGTAGGCTACTGGATTTAAATTTGATCCCATGTCTCATTATCTTTAAGCTAACGAGCATAATTGAAGGTCTTGGAAAACTTATTTACACTGCATTATTTGTAATTGCTGATAAATCCCTTGAAAAGGGACATCTGTTTTATATGCCCAGTGGGAATTCAAAGTAACATACTTTGTATATAGGTAAATCACAGGATATTAATAGATCTCGGGAAAGGACTGGCTGTGAAGGATGGGGTGGAGGGAAAGTGTGGGCTGGTGAGATACAATGAGAGCTTAACGAAAAAAAAACCTTAGAAATCATCGCTAATCGCTTCTTCATGGGCTCAGTGCTGCACAGATCTCCTTCTGTGCCCCTTAAGGATGCAGTATGTGCATGGCTGGGCAGCTCTGAAATGGAGAAGACACTGACTCTGGCCCCCAGCAAGTGCCTGGTAACCCAGGGAGTGCGAGCAAAGAGCTGGTCTTGCAGGGCACGCAGCTGAGGTTGGGGTTTTATCTGGGAAGTTGGGCAAGGTAGGAAGGCAGATACCTGCACTGTCATTTTTTCTTTTTTCTGGCATAAACTGGTATATGCAGATCCCTTAGATCAGGTCTGATCTAATCTACAGGTTGTCCAGATAATTCATACAGTAAAAGCATATAGCTTTTGAAAAGAACAGAGAAGAGGATATAAATCCATACCAGCATGACCAAACTAGCCAGCCCTCCTGCATGGGGCCAGATCTTTCCCTTTTTCAATTCAAAAAGTCTTCTGGCACTATCTGACACATGGGAACTAGAAATGTCCCACATCCCATGCTGCTGTGAAGACCAGAGACTGGTCCACAGTTATTGCTCAATCTTCAAGCTGTGGAAACTATTCTTTCTAACAATTCTAACATTTTAAAATTCCCACTAGTCCAGGAACCCTTGAATTTGGCCATGTGAGCCCACCAACACTACTTCACAACATAATCCCATGTCCTCCTTCATCAGAAATATCCCCTTGTCCACCCAGGAATGGAGAAGGTTTCTTCTGCTAAACTTTGACAAACAGCTTGTTGAAACACCCCCATTCAAGATTTAGTGCTTAGTGTAGCGCTTGCAATTCTGGTTTCTGTTTTTATTGTGTTGTTTTGATTGGATTTTAAATTTTCTTTAATATGTACTTCCAAGCCCTTCAATCTCTAAATTGTCAATAAGAGCTTCCGCCACCCAGAATGATATGAGTAGACAATCAGTACGTCAACATCTTTCTGGAGCTATTTACCATCAGGAGGGAAACATGCTTCAGTATAAGAAAAAACAGCAACTAGCTTTTAGTGTCTTGCTCTGTGGCAATCAATCCTTTTACACTTTGAAATATATGTGTGTGTGTGTATATATATATATATATGAAGGTTTAATATTCTCCATCTGTTAAACTCCAAAGCTGCAGCAGAAAGCTCCTATACTTCATACTGAAACAGTAACAGACCGTGTTCTTGTAAGCTGTAGAAACAAACCCAACAACAACAAAAAAAAACCTCAAACACCAACAAGACAAAAAAGTAAGATTCTTTCTTTAATAAAGACATGTTACATTGAAAATTCATTAATGATTGTGAGTGTTTCCAATTAAACTAATTCCCAGTTGATTCCTATAGTCATTTCTCTCTCCACAAATTAACTTGCCATAAAGGCAGAACCACTAATAAGCAGGTAAAGAACTTGCTTGTGATTGTACACAGCCCTTTTTGCTTCTAAACCTGGCTGCGACAAGGCTCTTCCCCACTCTAGTAAACCCCTTTTAACAGTGGAAATGTCACACTGATGAAGCATGGGACCTTGCTGACCCCTGAGTTTATAGATACCATTATTGATGCCAGCATTTCCCTTCCTCACTCTGCTCTGAAGAGGCAGCTTTGTTTACCAACACAACTTACAAGTGTACAAGTGGAGGAACTGAACCCCTTCCCTATGGCCCTAAGCAGCAAGCAGGACAACGAGAATAAAGCAAACACAAAATAGTAACACTGCAGATAAAGAACTGCACCACATACAGTAAGAGGGAAGGAAGACAGGAAAAAACATAAATTATCCTGAGCAACACTAAAAAAAGAGACACCTACCAAACAAAATGCAAACATTAACTGAAGTTTGCTCTGTAATACGTGGAGCAGGACTGTGGATTGTAAGCCAAAAACATTTTTCAAACAGAGACATCTCACCAGCTGTTTTATGGCACTCAGACTCTGCTCACAAAGCAGTTCTAACTGCATGCAGCCACGTACCAACATTTACCATTTCTAGACTTAAACGCTGCCGCTTTCCAATTTTTACCTTCAGCCAGTGAGCCCCACTGTCCAGCAGTCCCGTAGCCACCAGGAACCTGGCTCACCAAACAATTATTTTAATTTTTTTTTAATTGTGGGCGTATTTCATTTAAGAGAAAAAACATTTAGTACCAGCATTGTTGAAAAAATTTGCACATGTAGAAAAGTAGCATCTGCAGGTATAAAACCAGCCTGCAATGCACTGCAAAAGAACTCCTTATCTCATGTTAAACACCCAGGGCAGACATCACCAACTCTGTGAAAACCACTCATGACTTTTGTGAATGATCCACCTGCAACAGCATAACTAGATTCAGGAACTGTTTAGCCAGACATCAGGTCATCTTTCTGCAGTCCTTTGCAGTTACTCATGAACACGTGTGCATGAGTGCACACTCATGCACATGCAATTAATTGTGAACTGGGTCCCTCCCAGAGCAGGGCACAGGGCCTCCTTATTTGTATCCTCCACACAGGCCCCCGTGTGCACTTGATGCTCTCTCTCCAGCTCCCACCAATGACTTTAACATAACCTGTTTTGTTTATCAAGATGCCGGTTCAAGCGTGTACTGTACCAGGGTACATGAGCTTCTAAACTGCAGGGGAGAGGCAGGAAATCGGTGCACAAAGGTCTCACATAACAGCAACAGCCTGTTGTGTCTCAGAGCGCTTGAGGAACAAAGCAGTAACTCCAAGTATACTGCAAAGGCAGCTCTCCAGCATATCTCCCTTTTGTCATTTTGACTTGGATTAAAATGTAGTTTTATAGGTCTTTAAATACAGTATGCTGAATTATAACAAGCAGGATCAAAAGGTGTCTGTAAGATACCCTTCAAGCTATCTTCCAAGTATGAAACAGCAGAATGTAAGAACCTTCTATTTTCATAACCAGGTAAAAACAAGCACTGAGCTCATATTGCAGAACAAACATGATGTTAGCTCTTGTACAAAGCCTGGCTGTTCATTGTTTGTATTCTAGTCTCACCTTCCTAGTCTGGGAGTTCTTCGTAAAAAAAAGTCAAATCACTGAATCTTCCCACTTACTCAAAGCAAGGGAACCTCTGATGACTGTGTGTGCCTTAGCACAGCTCTTGCTTTCCAAAAAATACACTTAGGAAGCTGAATAAAGCCTTCCCAGATGCCTTCATGTGAGACATGGCTTTTTTCCAAAGACCACCCCCCTTCTCAGCAGGAAAGGCTGCCCAAGCAGCTCAGTGCTTCTTTCTGTACTACACACAGAGGGCCTGACAAGGAGCTGCTGATGCTGTATGAAAGCAGATGCAAGCTGAATCCTTCCCATACACACCTGTGACCGAGCAGATCTACCTGGAAGCTGCTGCCTTCCGTCAGTAGCATCAAGGTGATTTTTATAAAAAGAAAACTTGACACCTGGCTCCACAAGACAGTAGTTTGGGTAACACTATGACAAAAAGTAGGACCTACTGGAAATATGCTAACAATGCCAGGCAGCAGTGGTACAGAACGTCTTTGCCATTCTGATTCTGATGCTGTAGTTTGAGCGTAAAAAGCATCATCTACTATAAATGTTAACAACCCTAACCCTTTTGTAACAAAACCAGTGCTATTTTGCAGGGGATCTTAGCCACCCTCAGTGTGGAATGCTGTCCAGGTATGCCAGCGTTCAGAAGGAGGTGAAACGCAGTAATATTCACCTAACCTGAGTCCTGCCAGAACAGTTATTTTCTCCCATGGATCACACTTAGAGGAGTTATACTGGCAGGTTGGAAAGGGAGAGCAGTGAACGGCTGAGGGGGAAAGAGAGGGAAAGCTGTGCCATAGAACTTCTTGGCTGGGGTTTACAGACAGAACTGCATTCTGGACTAGTCTCCTGCAGAACACTGGTGGTACTTGCACTGACGACTTCAGACTGGACACACATGTATGCAGGCTTGTCTCCACAGAAAAATTCCTACAGTAGGAACATACTGTGAATAGACACGGTATTTCATTCCGCAGTACTTGCACAGACATGTTTTTAATGAAGGCATCCATCATCCTAACAAAAATGTGAAAATATCAACATCTGAGAGCAAAGTGAGGTGGGAGAATGACCCAACATGCACAACTATAATGAAAAAATATTAATTCTACAGCTACACCATTAGTCTTGGAGAAAGAAAATACAAATCATATTTTGCCTTTGTACATACAATAAAAACACTTGGATAACCACAGTTCAGATAAGCAAGTTTCCCCAATAAATCTAAGGCAGGAAATATCGTACACCCAAGGTACAGAACACCACGACCTCTCCTCTATGTCCTCTTCTTGCATTCTCCTCTTTCAATTTACCATCATCTCTGTACTTTGCACAGCTAGAAAACAAAACCCACAAATCTGCTGTCCCTCATCTTTGAGAATATTTTTCTGTAAAGAAAAATTATTATATCAAGCTCTTCAATGTACTAGGCACACAGAACCAATCATAACTTTTTAAAATGTGTATTTTAAGTTTGTCTAGATCAGAACACACCACAGACAGCCATCTCTGCAGTGCATACTATAAATGACAAAGAAAGAAAGAGTGTCTTTATGTGCCATTTGTGATATTCACTGGGGTGAAGAGCAAGGGGACTTCTGGTGCCCACACACCATCCTTTCAACTTGACATGCTTGGTCATTTTTCAGCCTCTTAAGGTGCCTTGTCTGAAAAGCTGAAAAGACCCAAGATATACATCCTCACTTTTTTTTCTAACCACTCTAAATTTAGCATCTTAGTGAAGCTGCTATTCCCTCCTTCTCCCTTCCCAAGATAAAGGCAGCACTGAAAAGGAAGACACAAAAATCAACCAATCTGGCCCATGAAACATGAGCTACATTCACAAGACAAAAATAGAAAACTTTCATCTTTCATTATCAGACACTCTACCACACAGCACAGGAAGCTAAAGCTTGAGGCAATGGTAGGTTTCAAATACTCGAAATGTGAGCAAGCCTTTCCTCTTCTGCTCTAAAAGAAGTTGGCTTGGCAATGACAAAAAACATTATAGTTAAACAAGCCTCTCCAACAGCAATTCAAATAGAAGGATCTAGGGGCAGGCAGTTGTTTAAGCAATAGCATCATCCCCACTGCACGTTCTCCTGTTGAGAAGAACAGTCCTTGCCTTCTCACTTCTGCTGATTCTAAAACTTTACATTTAAAAATCTTAAAATTCCAAAACTGTAAAAGTTTTAAAGATTCATTCCTAGCCCCCAGAGGAACTGAAGAGGAAAACACCATTGCTAGAGAGTCGATGCTTCATGAGCTTCAAAAATTGTACTTGCTCCAAGCCCTCCAGCCTCCCTCTGTAAGCAGCAGCCTGAATTTAATGGGGTTTGTACCTGCTCTCCAGGGTTTGGAGAGGGCAGATGGAAGGCAAGGAGGGACCAGAAGAAAGGAGAAATGAGCTGCACTGCTCGTTTGTCAGGGTGTCTCAAGTTCTTCCAAAAGCCCCCTTAGCCTCCATCTTTACAGTCGCAATAGCAGATTATGAGGCCATCTGCTGAGGTTCAATTTTTTTACAAATGTTTTTTATCTGAACAGAAGTCATCAATTGAAGGACCACCCCACAAAGTCACAACCCTTCCTCAAATACTCTTTTTTTTGTGGTGCCTTTACCTTCTCTTATCTGTTCTTGCCTGCTCTGTAGCACCCAGAGAAACCAAAGATGAGCTGGGTTCACTCACCTCATTAGCTGGGGAAATGCTGTTTATGAATCTTAATGGACTTTAACACACCATGAACTGGAAACTACACAGACCATTTAAACTTACCAAAGTGAGTCAGTCTGTCTCCATCATTCACATCGAATCTACTCCTAGCTTTACTACACACATTCAGAGAGCATCTTTGGGGTCTACCATGTGTTGTGAAACACCACATCTCATTACCCAGCCAAGTGTTTCCGCCTCTTTTGAACTTGCAAAATCCTGAGAGGTAGCGGAGAAATTGCTTCTTTTTTTATTGACAGAGTTCAACACAACAGCAGCACAAGCACAACCCCCCTCCTAGGCAAAAGGACAAGGTGCCTGGAAGGGTTGCTTGTCAGATGGTACATCACTGAACAATGGGGTGAGCACTGAGAAGAGAAATTACTGCTGTTTGCACATCAGCACAAACAAGCACACAAGAGGAGGAGCGGGATAAATAGAAATCAAAATTATTTCTAAAATATGCGTTCTCAATTATTTATTTCTAAAAATCTAATTTACAGTTTTCCATGGCATTGCTATCCTTACTTTTAAACAATGGATTGAAAATTTCCCTTAGGTACCCCACAAACTTGTGCAGAGCATCCGACATCAATGTGCCCTACAGGCAACTTTCAGCAGTTTTGAAATGGAATTAACTTTCTCACTTTACAGCCTTGGAAATTCAAGATGCCTATGAGGCAGAAAGCATGAAAACAGCAGCAAAACTCAAAGAGCTTAATCCACTTGAAACTAGAAAACCTCAATAATCACCATCTGTGGATTCTTAAAGAACTGGCAAATGAAATTGCAGGGCTAGGTGCAAGGACTTCAATAAAACTATTAAATATAGGGTGGTATATGATCTGAAAACATTCAACAAGCACAGTAAGTAGACTGAAACAAAAAAAAAAAAAAGGTAGAGAAAGTGGCAAACAAAAACCAAGTCATCCAGGCAACTACTGCTCATAAAAATCACCCCAGTAGAAACATATGGTGTTGGAACACATTGTAAAGGGAGGCATAATTAAAGAAAGAGGCTAAAGGAAAACAGAACAAAACACAACATCAGCTTGCCAGCACCCAAAAAAGTCACATCAGACCATCATGACATTCTTTCTCTACATAGTAGCTCATTTTCTAGATAAAGGAAATACGTTAGCTCTAACACAGCTGAGTACCCTACAGCATACACCGGTTTTGCTTAAAACACTGGAGATGGGAAACAAGAACTTTAAGGTGTGTAGGAAACATGCTACAAGGGACAAAACTTGGGTTATACAAAGACCAGACTACTACACAAGTCAACATTTCACCTAGCACACAGAGACAAAAATCCTCAGCATTAAGTCTAAAGGCCTCACCAGTAAATGCATGAGCAGAGAGACAACTACTTGTGTCACAGGACACCAGAAAAAGCTCGGTGTATTTGCATTCTGAGGGGACCGTAAGTGTCCCTCTTATCAATGCAGTAAATCTTGAAAGATACAAGAACTACTTAAATTTATAATTCTGTTAACTGGCACAAGAACCAAGTACAGCTAAACTTGTGACATCTCTGTCAGAAATTGGAAGGTTCCTCACCACCAGGAAAGCAAGATCCCAGAGATGGGTGCAGTAGAGGACAGAACCCTAAACATAGGGCTTACTTAATATGTGAGCACTATTTATTATATGATGTGGGGTGCCTGTAACAGCAGGAACTAGACTCAATGAGCCAGTCCTCTCTTGCAAGGGTTTCTTTCTTCCTATATTAATATTTTAATGTACTTTGATACTTTCCTCTTCCACAAGAGCTTATTCAAATAGGCAGTCATACAGTAAAGCTTGCAGGTAGGCCCAGCAGTGCTTTCAGTTCTCACAGACTGCCTCCTAAATCTACAGAATTCACATCAGATACATATAAAAAGCAAACTTTATATCCCAGTTCAGTTATACAAGAGTGCTCCCATGAACGCATCTCATTGGAAAGATGAAAAGTAGATGTAACTATGGGAAAAACATTTAGTACAAGCCATGAAAAAATGGCTAGCAAAAAACACCCAACCACAGGCAACAGATGCAGAATAGCATGGTAAGTAGGGGAAACAGAACTAGTTGCCAAGTATGATGTGAGCAGTAATAGAAGATAATCATCAACCACAAACTCACAGGTTGCTCAACTTTGAAAAAATAATCAAAATATCCTTAAAATGAGTCAGTAAATCTGACCGTATTTCTTCCAGTAAGTTGCAGTAACATGAACAATAACATTCCCAAACTGGAAGTTATTGTTTACTTTCTACAAACACTAAGTCCAGATCTCTACATTGAGATAATGTGTACTTTAAAAGAAACGGATAATTTTTATTCAGTACTCATATTTTAAACAAAACCTGCTACACTTCTAGATTCCTCTGCTGCAGAAAAAACTGCTGTCAGGAAACTGTAACATAACGAAATTAATACCTTTGAATCCAAAATAATTCACACTCACTGACAGAGGAAGTAAAAAGGCAAAATCATAAAGAAGGGGGAAATCATGCTCACCTAGTGAGTGCAAGTACATTTCTATTTTTTATTAGTCCTGCTGAAGAAAGATCACTATGCATTCTCAAACAGTACACAATTGCCAGATAGAAGTGCCTTCTGCATACACAGAAATACTACAAAGTCAGCCATAAGCACCTCCCTCCATCTTGCTGCAAAAACTGTAGTCTAGACTAAAACATTTTTGGTCACATTTGGGATCTCACAAAGAAAGCTCTCCATTCCATACTTTTGATTTGCACACCCCAAAAAACAAGAGGACAAAGGAAACTTATTAGCCATTCCCCAAACTGCTATCCACACTACTCCGCCAAGAGGCTTCAGTTTTCTGCATTACTTTATTTACCCTTATGTCCTTTGCTGAACAAGCTACAAAAGAGCTGCTCTGTATTACAGATCAGAGCCTGATGGAGACGTACAAGACCTCTGTCTGTTCAGGACCTTGCCAGTAAACCCAAAGAAGTCCCTTTACTTCAGAGTATCTTCTCATTATCTTACCTTACTTTGCCTATTTTAAAGCTTTTGAAAAGTATTGTGCTTTGGGGCAATACGTACTTCTGTCTAGATGGCACAAATCACAGCATACAGAAAAACCTGAACTAGCTCAGGAAGCAGCCCTGCTATGGTACTGTGAAGTCACCATTTGCTGCTACCACCTCCTCCTTTCTATCCTACACAGTTTCTAGTTTCCATGCTGGTATGTATGGTCTAGGCTTGCCCAAGAATCCCTAGCCACTGAACACTGTGGAGAATTGCTTTGTTTTCAATATAGATTGTATTGAAAAAAAAAAAAAAAATATGTTTTTTTCAGACCAGGACAGAAACGAGCTCAGTCAAACGTCCTGCTTAATCTTATCTATTGAGGAAATAAATACCCAGGCAGTGTAACACGCTCTTCTGATTCCACCCAGCAATTCCAGCTGCTGCCTCAGTTTATGACTCTTGCTCACGCACCTTCAAAAACCCACAGCAGCCACAGTCCTACTCAAGATCAAAACACAGCACCGCACAAATGCACAGGGCAGTCTCATTAAACCAAACACTTCCCACAGACATGGCTCCTTCAATGTGCCAGCGCTAACATGTTAGAGATCATACATCAAGACAGGGACTACTTTTATTGGTATGGAAGAAAGTTTAAAAGGCAGTTTGGATGTGTTTATTATAAAATTTCTTTACATTTCCTTTTCCTTATTTCAATTCTAGATTTTTTCAATGCAGTTCAAACATATCAAAAATATCTGTCTTGAAATCCTTATTCAGGAGATGCGCAATTCATAGCAGAACATGAAAATATACCATACATATAAAATCTGATTAAAGAGCAGAAACACTTGGTTTATATCCATTTTACTTAGTATCCCAAGGTTTTGGCTGATACCATATTCCATCGAAATACATGCATATTTTGGAGAAAAGCTGATTCTGCTGAAGGTTAAAAGCACCTGCCATATTCATACAGGGTCCATTTCACAAATGGTTTCATACTCCTCAACACTTTTATCCTGAAGAAAATTCAAGTCCCCATCAGGATCAGAATCACATTGTGCTAAAACTGAGAAAAAGTATATTTAGATATCATCTATCCCCAGTGATCTTGCAAGAAGACATGCAGCATATGGCAGATGAAAAAAAAAAAAAAAGGGTGGAGGGGGAGGGGGCAAGGGAGAGAAAGAGACTGACTGTTAAAAATACTTCAAATGAATACTTTGCTGTAAAGAAAAAAAAAGGAAGGAAAAAAAACCCCACACTAAAACAATTTGCCATGAGCTCAGCATTTCATGAAAACATGTAGATGTATATAGGCATTTGAAACTAAAATGACATTGACATTTCCATGTCAACTGTTTTGCCCTCTATCTAGTCACAAGAGTAGACATGTGCCTTATTTCTATTTATTACCTTAAACTATTAATTATTTTTTACAAAAGTTTCACAGCCTTTCAATCCCCCCCAACAGTATTTCAGAATTCTCATTTTAAGAACACTTCCCAAAATATTGGTTGGTTGTTGTTGTTTTTTTAATTTCAGATAAGAAAACATTAATTTTCTGTTGTAATGCTAGAATTTCCAAAAGAACAAAGTATGAACAAACCACAGTCTTATCACAAGGCAATGGTTCCTACTACAACCTAGTGACCTTTTAGAGGTAACAGAATTTCCATGAGCTAATTTCAGGCAGAATTTTGAAGGAATGTTAACCTGCCTTTCACCATTCTACTTCCAAGTCTCGTAACGTGTCTTTTTGTAAATCCCACATCCTGATGTCATTATCAGAGTAATATCTGAGCCTAATTTATTCTCCAAAACCACTTGAGCATGGACCTCAGGCTTGCAAAGAAAAACTTGGATATGCTACCGAAGTTCGCTCTAAAAGCTATGCAATCAGAACACAAATAAAATCAAGCCACTGCTTTAAGAACAAGCACAAACATCACAAAATTTTCAGCTCCAAACGCACAAAAGGAAAAACAGAATTCAGGAGGTCCTGCTGCACAGGTTTGAAATCTTCTCTTTGGTGAAAGTAGGCTCCTAGCACAGCTCTTATCTACTGTACCACAAGACATGTCCAAAAAACCAGACAAGACGTGCCATTTTCATAACATCCTCTACCATCACTTGATTGTAACAGCCCTTGGCAAGCTCTTCTAGAGTGTGGTCCACTGCAGAAGCACCCAAGCAGTACTGAACCACTCAAGCACCATACAAAATTATTTTGTGCAGGTCATGGAAGTTGCCTCCTGGAGACTCCATTCCAGGTGACTAAACTGGCTTCTCAAGGGGTAAGTTGATCCACACAGAGTTCTTCCCTGCCATGATTCAGGGTGAAAACAACTTGGCCAAGTCTTGAGATAACCCAGATGTCACTGCATCATCCTGCAGCCTGATTGTATGCAGAGCAGGGGGAAGGTGGACAAGGAGGCAAATCAGTGGAAAAGTGGCAGGGAGGCTCCCTGATAAAAGCAAGGACAGCAGCAGCAAGCACGGCCATGGAGAGCTTTCACCACCTATCTGAGGCACTGACTAGGATTAACACTTGGTCTGACCCGACTTGCTTCTAGCATGGCCCCATCTATCAGTGCTGGAAGGTCACAAGCTGTCTGTGGGGCTAGGAACGAAACCCAGAACCTCTGGCATCTAGCGCTTAGCTGTCACCTCGATACCGGTGGGGAAAAGAACCTGCTAAAATGAATATGGCAGTGGCTCCAATAAATTACTCCATGTAAACTGTAAACACATGCAGCTACCCAAGGAAGTAAATGCAACACTGGGGCCAAACATACATGCCGTGACAGGCAGCGAGGCCGTAGAGCCATGGGGGCTGCTCTGTAACTGCAGGCCACAGAAGAAGCAAAGCCATGAGTGCTGGTGAGGCTCCTGCCCTTTGCTCAGCTGGGCCAGGCTGGGCACCAGGTCAGCCCCCTCCTCCAATGCAACCACAGGATGAGCAAGGAGCCACCACCGCATCCTGATAGCAGATTACTATTGGGGTTTCTGCCTCCCACTCTGCTCCAGTGGGGCAGGCAGGACACTATTTAGGTATTTCCTTTTGACTGAAGACATCTTAGACTTTCAGAGAGCTGGTGATAGACATGTCTTGACAAACCAGCCTGCAGCAGCCCTGGTGGTAGGCTACCACCCAGGTCATGCTCGCAGACTAGCACCATGGTCCCTAGCTGCCTTCACCCCAGAAATGATGGGGCACATGAGCCCCAGTAATGGATGTCCTCCCCACGCACCCCTGCACATCCTGAGGAGCCACTGCCAGGAGCTGTGGTACCCAAGAGGGAGCCCCAGCAGCTGAGTGCACAGCCGGCCACCGCAAGGCCCTCCTCAAGCAATACATGTCATTCACTCGCAGTGAAATTACCTCCTAGGGAGAAAAACTAAAGACGCAGGTGTCAACAGGTCTACATGAGCAAGCAGAAGTTATTTCTGAGTTTGCTCTCACTTTTTTGGCCTTCCCAATACCTCATTGATAGGTCATTACAGATACATGTAATGACCACTCAGGACCCGTGTGCCTGGGTGCCCATCCTCCTCTTGTTGTTTATCTACATCTCACTCCAGCACTCATTCAGCAAGCTGTTACACTAAGCATAAAAACAAGCAAATTATACAGCAGATAAAATGCCAAGCTTCTCTTGCACTGCCAGCTCCATTTGAAAAAAAAGTGATGAAGACTGCATGCATATAATCACAATAATTAGACACTTGTAACCAGCTGAATATCAGCATGCTGAAATTAAAATAGCACAGTTTGAAGAATGTAAGAGGTCAGGGTCTGCGTAGTCCTATCCTGCAGAAGAGAGAGGGAATATTTTTTTGGCTAACTCAGCTCTATCTCTAAGGAAGCCTTATAGTGTTGGCTTTTACCATCTCTCATTCACTAGAGAAGAGCTGTTGAGTTTGTGGTACATCAGCACTCTCATCATAAACATTTTTTAATTTAAGAAATTTAAAACTTGGCTGTGGGCGGCCAGGCCTACATTTGGACAATAATGCTGTTTAGTTTGGTGTTTGGTTTGTTTGTTGTTTTTTTTTTTATTTGACTCTTCCATTAGCATTAAAAATACCTCCTTTTCTTAGCACATTGTTTCCTCCTTTCCGCATTGTGTCGCCACTCACTGAGCAAGTCACTTCATAAAGTCTTTGTGAGTTTAAATAAGGATGAAAAGCCTTTTAGCTAGTTAGTGTTTTTGTTTAAAGGTTGTCAGAATTAATATATCAGCTAATGCATAAGACCAGCACAAAATCAATTCTCAATATTAGCACTTGTCACACAAGTTAATCCCTTTAAAACCAGCCTGATCATCCTGGAGACACTATTGCTAGCTTCAAACATCAAAGTAACCCCCAATCAAAGGACTCTCTAAGTTGAAAACTGTTAACCCACCCTTTTCCCTTTTCAAAATCTTCATTTTCTATTCTATCTTAGAACTGTGTCTCTGAATCTTCCCTTTTCGCTGCTAAAGCAATGACTAAGAATATTGCCTACTTTCTGGAAAAAGAAGATAGAAGAAAAAAATGTCTTCTACTTATGACAATGCAGTCACTGATTTTCTCTGGACACATCAGTCAAGTTTTCCTGCAGTAAGGACTAGGAATAAAGTTACAAGTATTCTATATTCATGTTTTTAATACAAAACAATTGCTTTTTCACTTTTTGTTTTCATACATTTTTTTCCATCTCACATTACCAGAATGTCTTGACTCTACAGCTTTCTAAATCCACAAACTACAGACATGATTAATTTTTACACAACCTATAGTGAGCCCACTTCTCCATTCACTGAGATTTTGCAAATGGCTATTTGAAACAATTTCTTTCCTCCTGAATTCTGTAATAGTAAATCAGTAAACACACACAGAATAACCAGAAAGGGGGGGGGGGGGGGGGGCCC
>JAVJGJ010000037.1:69113702-69131795 GCA_035590215.1 Microhierax caerulescens | reverse complement strand
GTTATAAACTTCAGCATTACTAAGACAGAGATAGAACTTAAAAGCTCTTCACCTCCTATTGGATCATTTTGCAGTATATAGTTGGTGTTACAAAAAACAAAAAGCTACCATGAGAATAAGAGAATCATGAGGTTTTTTGAATGTATCTGATTAGTGCCTTGTTTGATGAAGCCAAATAAAAAATTACTCACAGCAGTTATTGTTAATTTTATCCCCTGATTGCTTGTCTCCATACTGTTATAAACTTCAGCATTACTAAGACAGAGATAGAACTTAAAAGCTCTTCACCTCCTATTGGATCATTTTGCAGTATGTTTGGGGTGTGACAATGTGGCTTCCCACAAGCATTTACCATTAAAATTTCTTACAAAAAAAAGGGGTTGTGTTTTTTTTTCCTAAGGCCTTTAAAAGAAACTTTTCCCAAAGACAAAGTTACCATCCAAAATTTTATCTCTGAAAGTTCTTGATCTAGATCTCATACTGGTTTGCATTCCTCCTGTAACAATCATTTATTTAATATTCTATTACAGTAGTTGTTTCAATGAGAAGTTTCAAACAAGCAGGTTATAAGACAAGATTATCATGCAGAACAAGTACCTTCATGTACAGAGATGAGATTTCAATCTCAAATACTCAAAATACAATTGCAGACATTAATCTTTATTAAGGATTATTTAATAAATCCTGTAAGTCTTCTGTTTGCTGAAAAACTAGCAATACAGAAAATAATTCTGCAGTTAAGAAACTGGACAATACTGAAATCATACCTGGTACCTCACATATTGTAAATAAATGTCTATGACTCTTCTTGTCAGAGTTCACCTAACAGTTCAAAAGGCTTGGGCACCTGAAAAGACACATGCGGGAGACATATCTGTGCAAGAGGTCTTAGCCAATTCACTGAGAGTTAAAGGCAACTGGTTTTGAATGTGAAGATGTTAATGAAACAGCTGTTAATAGTCTTCATCCTTGGCCGACTAAGATTTGGGTGAACAGGGCCACATACCTCATGAACAGCTGCTCTACTGAAGGATGCACAATACATTGCCACATGGCACATGTCATGACCAGGATAAAGCCACTAGGAGCTACCATTACCTTTCCTGCCCTGCAGCACTTCTCCAGCAAGCTGTCATTCCTGCTGCACACATCTCTAAGACGGTAGCTCCCATGAAGGTTTGTGACAGCAGAACACAACTTGCCTTCTTCATACAGCTTGTTTACACAATGAGATATTAACAAATCAGGAAAAAAAAAAAAAAAAACACACAGCAAACAAGAAAAACTTCACGCTACTAAAGCAACTACATAACACACAAGCATTTAGGGTGCAACACAGCTCTATCAGGCCTAATGTTGCAGATATCCAGCAACTGGGATAATGACAAACGCCACAAATGCTGCAAGTTTGTGAACAGATTCAGTGCTCCTGTGAAACTACTCCAGACCTAAAAGTTCAAAAGAAACCATCCAACTACAAAACATCCATCAGTATGCTGCAGGCTGGGATAGTTCTTCCTTTCCTGAGAGTCTCTTTTCCAGGCTTGCCAGAAGTCACCCAGAGTTGTCTGACCCCTGCCAAACTGTAACATTAACAGGCAAAGTCCTCTGGAGTTAGTCTCTGAAGTTATGTGGGGAAACTCCAGGATACTCACTTCCCTCTGGGTTTATGCTGTGCCTCAGAAACAGTTTCACTGAGACAAAGCAGCTTTGTGCAAATTCACAGCTCCAAAAACCACCAGTATCCTCTGATACAGAGTCAGAAAACTTCTGGTTATATCCTGTTTTTCATCACCATCAAAAGCCCAGAGTAGAGGGAAACACTCTTCAGCTGACTTTAGGCTGTATTTGATGTTTCCTAGTGCCAAGCAATCCACGGAGGAACCCCACTGCAAGATCACCCAAAACATCTTTCCTGTCCATGCAGAAGTAATTAAATAGACAAGTCCAAATGGCTTCTATCACTTCAGAGAAAAATGGTTTCTTTCCAACCTTCTTTCTTGCCCAGGAAAAAGTTTGCTCAATGACAAAATATCAATTATTAACTAAGATTTAAGACTAGTGATGTTCAGGTAACAATTACACAGGGAAAAAAGTTACCACAAACATTACTTACAAAGACATCAAGAATAAACCTAAAACAAACCATATAGCACAAGTTTCTAGTCACACAGGTTCTTTTCAATGAAAAAAAAAAAAATCAAAACCAAATCAAACAACTCAAAATTCCTTAGCTCTTGTGAGAAGTCCCTTGAGCACATAACCTTATGCTGAAGCATGGGAACCATTTGAATACTGGATTTCAGCATGTGCTAACCTACTTGGCTGAAATAGTGCCCAGATAACTTACAAAATGTTTATACTGTATTATATACTTCATTAGACACCCAGGGTTCCTGTGTTTAGACCTAAAAGAGATATCTGCACCTATTTAAGAAACAATAGCATACATTTAACTTCCCAGTAATTTACAAGGTCTGCAAGTTATTTGCACCCCATGAGGTCACATACATTTAGTCAGAGGTTTAGGGAAAAGAAACAAGGAGGGATATGTAGCACAATATAAATCATGTAACCTTGTTCAGCAACTTCCTCTTGTATCAGTACAGAAACAGTCAAAAACAACCTTCAAAGAAATGGAGGAGGTCAACTACAGGCCATTTAACCATTGCTGGCAATAACATGAACCAGGCATGAAAACCAAAGAAATACCTTAAAGGTCCGGTCCAACTTTCTAGTCAGTCAGTTCACCTGGTTTTCAAGCTTCCCTAAATCATTCCTCAACACTACCTCTTGCTTAAAAAGCAGAAATTAAAAGATAACCTCAGCCATATGGCAAAATGTACCATCAGCCAGTGAAAACACACTTTGATCCAATGCCACCATTCCCAAGAAAAGGCCACAACCCTTGACAGAAATGCAATGCTTTAGATTTAAGTTTTGAATGCTGAGCCTGAAAAAGCAGGACTCCTGCCTCAAAAAGGCACCTGAAGAACAGCAAAACAAGTTCATGAATTGCTGATTTCATGAATGATTTCTGTTTAAATAAACTACCATTTCAGTAAACTCCCAATATATTTAGTAACATATTTCCTGATTACTTTTAACCTGCCAGTGTGATTACTTCATCAACTTGACACTCAGCGTACAGAATTGTAACACAGGACGACAAGCAAGGTCATCCCAGTCCTGTCCAGCCAGGGAGATTATGCACTTCTTGCTAATCACCACCTTTTTTTCCAGAAAAAGCTTCCTTTTTGATCATCCTCTTTCACTGCACCCCAAGGGTTTCCTCCTGGTTTTACTCCTCCCTGTAAGACCTCTGTAATATAAGTCCATTCTAGAAGACTATGGTCTTTCACCAAACATGTGAATACAAAGTCAGGCACTTCACCCCAGGTCAGCTGAGTAGCAGGAAAAAAAACCCTGCACTACTCAAACTTGAACAAATAAAGATCAGTCATCACTTACTCTTTGGGATTTTACATGCAAGCTTACTGCAGGTATGGCCATCCCCAGCAAATGCAGCTGCCATCTAGATGAACTTAAAAGGGCTGATTTTACTCTAAGGGATTCAAATACAAGTTACTTGCTCTTACTCTCACAGTGGGCAACCTGCTAGGAACTGCAAGGATGGAAGAAGTTTAAAGTGAGATGAACTTAACTGAAAGCCTGTTTGGTATGTTTCTTGCAGCACTCTTGCCACTTAGTTCTGAAAATGAAAAATCTAAACAATATGGCATGTATAACAGTTAAGAAAAACTGATGCTGAGAATCTGGGATGGCTGTACAGGAACATGCAAGAGATGTACACTTTCCAAAATAAACTCTTAAAAATTTTACATCACAGCATTTCACCGCTGCTCCCTATTTTCCTTACCTTTGTACTACATATTCAGTATAGGTATATACATATACCAAACAGGTCTTGAGGTGTGCAGTGGGATTTCAGTAGGATTTAGTCTTTGTTACCCTATGTCTGCACCCATTTCTCCCTTCTGAAAACAAATGAAAACATGGTTGCAGAGTACAAGGCCCATGCCCATGTCCAGCCTCCCCAGTGCAACACTCGCAAACCGCATCAATGAGAAACCTGCTGTCCCAACAGCCAGTCCTTCCCTACCACCCCTCTATCTTCCCCCTGCCACCCCAAAAACCTGCCAAGGCTGAAAATGCCCTGAGCCTTACTGGTTTCACTCTGTTCCTGCAGCTTTCAAAAAGCAGACACTGGGTGCTACTGCAGAGAGTATTAAAAAAAACAATAACAGGAAGAACGACAGTGGGGGGGGGGGGAAGCTTTTTCTTGGTATTGAAGTTTTTCCAACTGAATTAAAACATGTAAATCAAATCTCCACTAAAACAGCCACCAAAAAACTCTTAAAAGTAAATACCACTATAGAAAGGAAAAACAACTGGGGCAATTTCATTCAGAAAATAATCATAATAATACAATACTTACCCAACAAGTGCTTTTATCACCACCCGTTCAGTAATTTAAACTTGCAAGATATAAAAATTAAAAAAAAAAAAAAAAAAAAAAAAAAAAAAAAAAAAAAAAAAAAAAAAAAAAAAAAAAAAAAACCACCGAAACCACCACACTGGACAGCCAACATACCACCTTCCTTCCACCACAGAAATAACGAATTATGAATTCAACTAGAGCCCAGTAGCAGAATGCCTAATTAATTCAAAAATCAAGCATACCATTGCTGACACATCAGCTTTGGGCAGAAGACAAGACTGCTGGAGGGTTGCACAAGTCTGGGATCTGCTGCAGATTGACACCTACAGCTGTGTGGCTTGGACCATTTTGTATAGAAACCTCTACTGCAGATTAAAGATGTTCAACATAGCTACATCATAAAGGCTATATTTAAAAAGATGACAGAAGAAAGAGGAACATCCAAAATCATTGTGGATTCTTTTTTTAATTACTGATAGTGATTAATTTAGTTTAATTTAATTACTAAGCATTGTAATCATAAAGTCATTTAAGTTGAAAAAGACTTTTGAGATGATCCGAGTCCAACCTTTAACCAAACTCTGCCAAGACCGCCACTACACCATGTCCCTAAGCACCACATCTACATCCATTTTAAATACCTCCAGGGATGGTGACTCAACCACTTCCCTGGGCAGCCTCCTCCAATGACTGACAATTCTTTCAGGGGAGAAATTTTTCCTAATTTCCAATCTAAACCTCCCCAGCACAACTGGAGGCCATTTCCTCCTGTCCTATCACTTGTTATATGGGAGAAGAGACTGACTGCCACCTGCCTACACCCTCCTTTCAGGCAGCTGTAGAGAGCAATAAGGTCCCCCCTGAGTGTCCCTTTCTCCAGACTGAACAACCCCAGTTCCCTCAGCTGCTCCTCATCAGACTTGTGCTCCAGACCCCTCACCAGCTTCGCTGCCCGTCTCTGGACACGCTCCAGCACCTCAGTGTCCCTCCTGCACTGAGGGGCCCAGAACTGAACATGGGATTTGAGGTGCGGCCTCACCAGTGGGTGACCATCACTGCCCTTGTCCTGCTGTTTGCCAAGGAAGGCTGGATGGTCCCATGACCACTTCACTGGGTTTAAGAAGAGCCTTGCTCTTTGCTGTAGAAGAAGAGTGACTTTCCCATTTGCAAAATACTCTTTCTCTGCAGTGAAGTCAAAAGGATCAAATAATACTTGTGATGAACTTTCCATACAGTGGAAATGAATGGAAAGGTTTATACCTTAATCAGAAAGGGCAGAAGAAAAAAATACCAGTATATATTTATAGCCAACTACAAAAGGAAGAAAGGCCTTTAGGGCAGCTACAAAGCAGGAATGAATGCAGTTTCACAGCCAAGGGATAAGAATTTTCTAACACAGATAGACCTCAACCACTGCACAAGCCTGATACTTCCTAAAAAACTACTCTGTCAAGAAAAGCCTTGGATAGACTTGGAAAAGTTAAGCAACAAAATTACTTTATTTTCTCAGCAAGTGGCACATATTCAGTTCATTTCACAGGAAAAACAAAACAAAAAACATCAAAACAAACCAACCACAAACAGCCAAAAAACTCCCAGTATTTAATGCAGCATTACTTTTGACCCCCTAATATAATCAATCAACATTTTACAGGACAATTTTCAAAATCACAGAGTAGTTTATGAACTTGGGATAATGATGTCTTTATCAAACAGATCATTTGATCATGGTGTTTTGTTTTGTTTTTTATTGCTGATATGTCTATATTTTATTTGAATTTTATCAAATGAATGTGAATCCTAATTTGAATTCCGGTAAATTTTTTAGTTGTGGCTTATAGAAACTAATTCTTTATTGCAATTAAAACTTTAAATCTTCTACACCACACTAACTTTCTACAAAGTTTGCTAATCTCATTCTGTGTCCTCTGGTAGACAAACTCATTGAAACTCTTTCAAAAAAGCTTTCTATTATGAGAAAAATATTAATATGATATTTAACAGACTTTCTACTAATAGCTAATAATGTAGCAATAACTATGAAAAGGTCAGTAGAGCACATAACTCCAAGCACAGTACCATGGAATGGTCAGGGTTGGAAGAGACCTCTGGAGATCATCTAATCCAACCCCGTTACAGGTTCTCTTAAAGCACAATATTATTTTAAAATATTTTTAAATAATGAATTACATAGCTGTCTCTCTACAGAGCTTCAAAATACTTCACTGAGATATTTAAGTTTGGCTTTTTAAGCAATGCTAAGTATCACTGGATGTATTATGTACAAACTAGAAGTGGCTGGTTCTCAAAACTAACAACTTGATGTCAGATTTGCAAATGAACTGTGAAAGGAAAGAAAAAGTAGACGATGAATGGCAGTAACTGTGACTAGTAAACCTCATGATGAGGAACATTCACAGCAAACCACCAAAAAGCTCATTTCTCCTCTATTTCTGGCCTTCAGCATGTACCATCAAATTTGCTGGAGATATAATGGGCAATAAGGGCTTGGGGTTTATTTTATGTGCACATCTTTACAAGGTTGATTTTATACTTTCATAAAACATGAGCAGAAGAGGTACCTAAGCAAAATTCAGCTCACTTTCTTACAGGAATGTGTATCTTGGGTTTGTTCAGAAATATTCAAAGACTTTGCTGAAGCCTGTAAAATGCCTAAATCGCCACCTCAGAGGCTGGACTTTCCCCACTGAGCTGCATGAGGGTGTTTGTTCAGATGATGCATGAGAGCTCAGCTAAACAGAAGGGGGAATGTATTTAAACTGGGTTAAAGGAAATCTCCAGCTCCCAGGCAGCAGGGAAAGGAGCACAGGACAAAGCAGCGTGACTCCAGCAGCCTGGCATGCGCTGCCTGCCAGGCATGGTCCCTGCTGCCCAGTATCCTCTGACCCAGAGGGACAGCAAAAAACAGTGCCTGCACTCTGCTTGCTTCTCACAGCTAGTCCCAACACACTTCTGCAGTTGAGTGGACTTTCGCAGGCAGCTACCCACATTTGCTAAATTAGCGCTGCGATACACACAAGACTAGCTCAAACAGTAAGCCCAGTAGAAACTCCTGAGCCAATTCATTTCTTCATATCAGCTGAAGCACATGGGCTCAATTTTTCTCTTTTGTCCTTCTTAGCTCAGGCTCCTGGAGCTAGCTTCCCAGGCTCTGCTCATTTCTTCCAGCCAACATTTAGGCTCTCCGTGGAAAAAGAGGAAGCAAGATTAAGGCATTGGGCTCGTTACTGTAAGAATGGAACTGGGAAGACTTCCCCAGCCAATGTTTTAGCTTGTATTAAGCACATGCCACTATTATGTCCTATAACCACTCTTCCTGATGTTTGGGATGCTCCTTCTCACATCCTTGCCTCCTGTAGCAATAGTTACCTTCTTTCACCTTGTCTGACGCATTACTGATGCAAAAGCGACTCCACAAATTTAAGAGTTATATGTTTTGTCACACAATTTGAAGATCAATGTCAGGAACAAAAAACATCTCTGTTGTAGCTCATCACAGCACAAATTCTTCCTCAAAATTGCAATATTACAACTGTCTCGTTTCAATAGCAAGCTTTGCTTAATCTGGGTGGTTTTAAACAAAACACTATATACACCAAAACTGTAGTTCTATACATAAATTTGCACAGCACACTCTCAATGCCAAAAAAAAAAAAAAAAGTCATTAGTGTAAGCTTTTTGTTCCATTGCTTTATTCCAGGTTTAAAACAGGAGATTAAAGTTCCAGTGAGTGATACTACCAGTCACATAATTCACCAAAGCTCTCGATCCCTTGACACTGCTCCTACTCCTGTAGCATACAGCCTTCTGTGTTCTGGATCAAATCTTCAAACTTTTTACTGAATGGACATCCAAAACCTGTATTTGTCTAATCTAGGTGTTATGTTCTCAAAATGGAGGAGAAAGGTGACAGACTTCCAGACCTTCCAGAGAGAAGCAGCAGCACCCTACGAAGGCTGAAGTGCTTCAAGGAGGAGGTGCTTTGTAAAATTCTCATGTAAGCCCTATTCCTGGACAGCATTTGGCTGCCTTAACCTTAAGGTAACTTGCATGCACTTCCAATTTTTGGCTATGCAGTCACAGCATTTGTTTTCTTTACAGATGTCTCTGTTTTGCACAATTAAGGAAAATATTTATGCATGTATTACTTTCTTCTCCAGGAAATATTCTAGGTTAGTTAAACAGGTAATGGGATGTTGTCATTACCCACACAGTACTAGCAATGTCAGAGAATATGATGTAATTGCTTAGTTATGCTTTCCAGACACTCAAGTACAATACAACAGCATCTAAAAAGCAACTTGAAAATACCTGTGTACCACATTGTTATACAGCTATACCTTGCTGAGGAGGGGAACAAGTAAAAATCACTGTGTTTTCCCCACATACCTCAGGACCATTTGAAGCATGTTCATAAAGTTATTTCTCTTCTGTATGAATTTAGAACTCTCCAATATTATGGCTTCTCAAACCATCTCACAGACCCATGAACAGTTTTCTAAGGTCTCCACCCCAATCAGTTACAGAGCACTCAGGCAGGATGCTAAGCACCTTGATTTTCAAATGACCTCATCGCTACCCTGTCTCACAGTAGTCAGGTTAGTGTTCTGCAAAACCACAATGCTTTGTGCATTTACCAAACGCTTTACAAACCAATTAACTACTTACAGACCAAATCCTAGAAGATATTTAAGTGCAGGCTTTATTTTACATACAGCATTTACATATGAACACCACATGCACACACAGTTCCACTGAGCTCAATATATTAGTAGCCCAGGCAGTCATATGTGCATACATTTGGGACACAAATATGTAAAATTCTGCTTTTTCATGAACATGCAGTTTCCTCTGAAAACACAGCACTTCTCACAGCAGCTCACCACTTGACTTACAGATGGGAAGTGAGCCCTGCTGCTCCAGCAAAAACCACCAACTAACCTGTGAGGTCAGGATGGCCACAAACAGCCAGAGCGTCACAGCATGTTCAGGTTTTGGCTGGTGTAGAGTTAATTCCTTTCTAGTAGCTGGTACAGTGCTATGCTTTGGATTTAGGATGAGAATAACGTTAATCACACACTGATGTTTTAATTGTTGGCCTCTTCAGTTTCCCATACTCTGCCAGTGAGGCAGTGTACAAGAAGCCAGGAGAGAACAGAGCCAGGACAGCTGATTCAAACTAGCCAAAGGGATGTTCCATACCACAGAGCCTCATGCTGAGCATATAAACAGGGGGGCATTGGCCAGGGGGGGCAATCACTGCTTGGGGACCCGCTGGGCATCAGTCAGCAGGCAGTAAGCAATTGTATTGTGCATCATTGGTCCTTCCTGGGTTTTATTGCAGTCTTTTTTTTTTCCTATGTCCCATTTCATTACAATTATTATTATTGTATTTTAATTTATTTCAATTACTAAACTGTTCTTATCTCAACTCACACATTTTACCTTTTTCTGATTTTCCTGTCCATCCCACTGTGGGTGAGTAGGGGGAAGTGAGCAAGCAGCTGTGTGGTACTTAGTTGCCAGCTGGGGTTAAACCACAACACAGCAGAAACTCCACATTAGGAATAAGTACCCACACTCATTTTGTTCAAACGAACCATGTTTGCTGTATTCATCCTTACCCCTCTCCCTGCAAGGCTGAACAAGTCAGCCCTGCCATAGGACACAACTAACTTCCCATTCTCTTTCAAGAGCTCTGACAATTTAAGGATGCTGTAAATAATTTATGCCACAGATAGTTAGTGCCCATAAGCAATCAGCTCTTCCTATTGCTTTTGAGTCAACAGCATTTCTGCTGAAGTCTTCTAAGCATTTATTACAATCCAGCCTCTCAGCTGAATAAATACAAGTTGATTATATCAATAACGAGAACGTGTTGTCCTCCTTAGGAAGACTTTCCCCAAAGGGTTCACACAAGCTTATGAGGTGATTTTTGGCTGAGCATGGAGTGCTGGTGGATGCACTAGGAGGTGGCAGGAGGCCTGCAGGACGGTGGCTGCAGTGGGCTGCAGGGAGCAGCCCGGCCCAGGCACAGAGAGGCAGTCAGGGAGTAGCAGCCCAGACCCCGGCGGCTCAGCACAGGCACAGCCAGGCAGAGGGGACTCACTCTCTTCATTAACATCCAGCTTGCAAAGCCGGCAGAGGTATCGCTGGATGTCAGGACGAGTGCCTTCCTCCGGCCAGTGCCAGATCCGCTGGATCCACAGAACCTGGGAGTTTTCAGTCAGCCCTGTCTCAGACACTGGTTGCTATGATATCTGCACTGTCTTTCCTCTGATAACTACTAGTATCACTCTCTTCCTGCAACAACTGCTGACGAGCAGTTATAATACTGGTTTCTGTGCCTGCAATACTTGCCAGTAATAATATTCTGCTAGAGGAGAACAGAGGGGAAATATCTTAACAAAAAATCCCCAACAACAACAAAAAAACCCAAAACCAACCAAACAAAAACCACCCAAAAAACCACCCAAAAAAACCCCACCAACAACCAATCAGGTAAAATACTGCTTATTTTATGGATCCAGGCCAGGAGTCCCAGATACCAGGGATTAAGATGTTAGCTCAAAATACAGCACTGTCTCAGACTCCCCTGCTTGTAACTCCAGCCAAGTCACTTAAGTCTGTGCCACACATCTCGTTTCTGGGATAGACGCTCATTATTTCTTCATCTCACAATGGTTTATCCTGTTCCAAGGCACAACCAGTGTTTTCCAGTCCTATCTTCAACTGCCCACCAGGACTTGACGCCTGAATTCTCCCCTGCCAGCATGTTCCTGGGCAAGTCATCCAGCTTCTCAGTCTTTACCTCCCAACAGTACACCGCACTAACTGATCTGATAATGAAGTAGCAGCAGCTATTATCACCACATGGGTGAGATTCCCCCCCAAAATGGGGCAGGGAAATCACCTACCTTGTAAAGCTACAAAGGGGTAGGTCACACTACTTTAGTTAGTGTCATTAAATCATAACTTAGAGCTGAAACCAAAGTTCATAAACACATGACCTTCACTTTACAAATGTATTGTCCAATGACTACAGCATCTTGGAACTTGAGCAACGCTATCACTTTCATCCTGCTGTATCAATGTCACATAAAAATGATCCTGTTTCTGACAAAAGGAAGTAAAAATGAACTGCTCAGTGTAAGCCACATTTTAAATGTGAAGCTAGAGATCATTATAAAACAAACACAAGTTTTTCACTCACTGATTTTTACATTCATTGCAACATTTAACAGTGAGGCACCTTCAAAGATATAAAGTGAAAAGCTATACAAATATGCATTGTTTTCTAAGAGGAAAGCAGTATCTACTGATGAACAGGAGCTACAAATAAATAAGTAGTGGTTTTCATTACAAAGTTAATTAAGAATGGGGAAATCCTTCCTTGAAATAGGCTTTTTCTAAAAGCATTATGAACATCCATATTCCAAAGTGATGGAAAATGAGTTAACTGCCAAAGAGTATACTCACTTGGTTTAACTATTACAATGAGTGAAAGGCACAAAATCAGGAGCCAATCCAGCAATATGAAAACATAGTACAAACAGAGACTTGCTTTCAGCTCAGTTACTGGACAGTGATTACATTATTACTGTCCACCTTACCTATTTCATTCCCCTGTTGGGGCAAAATTCCTCACCTTAACAAATATGTTTTGATTCCTCATCATTAAGACATTATTACTTATTTCTTTGCTATGAATCACAGAATTCACACTCCTCTAGAAAAATGATAATATCTAAGAAAGCAGCAGGCCAGTTCTAAACAATAACAGATTGGGGAGGGGGGGGGAAGTTCATGTTCCTTCATGATCCGAACGTCCTGTTCTTACTGCCCAGTTTAATCACCGGTGCACGTCACTTCCTGGTCACTCACCCGCTGCCACAGTGTGGGCAGTGTTTCTGCACCCAGCTGCCAGAAGAGGTGGAACAAAACAGGAGCAGATATAATTTGGGGGATTATTTCCTCTTACTCATGTATTTGCTTACATATAACCATATGATAGTACTTGACACTGGCTGGTCTCTGGGACCCAAACTCACAGGTATTATTAACACAGCCCACACAAACTACTGAACAAACATCTTTATCCAGAAGTTTTATAGCACCAGTATAGTGCAAAAACAGCCACCCACACACCCACACCACATACAAGGCAGTAACCCTACAAAATGCAAGGCACGATCTAAGAGTCACAGGAAAACTCCCATTTCGCAGGATGGCAGTCATGCACAAACCTCTGGTATTCAGCATCAGTGTTGGCCTTGCAATCAAGTGAAAACCCATGTAATTCCTGGATGGTATAGCTTAGCCTTATAAATTATCATCAGGATAAGAAATTGCCCTTGTAGCATGATATACTTTTTTTGCAAAGCTATGGTAAACAAAGCCTTAAAATCCTTATTATTTTGTTGTGGTAAACTGAGAAATGTGCTATTAACAGCAAGAGATGCAGAACTAAAGGTCTGCCAGGAAGCTGGCTGGTTAAACTGATGTTCATATGAATTAGAAAAGGCAAAGCCTTAGGAACCAGTGGCAACTGTATCATATTCCTTTCAGAGAGCATCATCCAACCTTTTCTCCAGTCAGATAAATAAACATCTCAATGGTAAAAATATTTAAACAAGCATTCCGTTTCTTCTCCCTATGCAGATAAAACAGCTGTGGGCACAGACCACACATGATGCTCTTCTGCAAAACTCTGTTTTGCCTGTTCCTATATCCGGCACACCTGACCCCATTCCTAGCACAGTGCTGTCTCTCCCTGAGACCCAATGAGAGGATTCCCGAGCATCTGCCAACACCCCATCTTTTTGGATAACTGAAATCATTCTTCCTATTTTCAACTGTGACTACAAGGCAGTAACACACTGCTATTCTCCCGGCCATCGCAGACAACCTTCTAAAAGGAGTTTTTTGTTGCTGCTGTTCCCTTTCATGTTTTTTTCCCCATGTTTATTGTTTGGGTGGTTTGGGGTTTTGGTGGGTTTTTTTTGTTTGGTTGGTTTTTTTTACTCTGGAAGGATACACTGTTTCAAGTCCTGTTTAAACAAATTAAATGTGGAAAGAAAAAGTAACCAGAAGTATTACCCTCAGCTGCAAACCCTTCAATTCCAGACAGTCTTTATTCAGATGTAAAGGACAGCTACCACACCTGAAGGAAAACATGCATCTCTGCTGCAAAACGAGTTAACGTCTCCCTGCCAAGTCCACTATAGCAAATCAGCGTGATGCTTTCCTGGGCAAAGGATGGGAAAGGAGAGGAACCCCACAGCACCTTCCAGAAGTCACCCAGTCCAGCTGCAAACTTCAAATTTTGGGATACACAGCACTTTATCATTATACTGTTTGATGGGTCATCATTAGCTCAGTCTCTTTAGCTTACACAGGGCAGGGAGCATCACCAGTTTTCTACAGCCAGAGAGAATCTGCCTCTGCTGATTTCATCATCTGTCAAATAATAACTATCTTTCATGTGTAACAGTTTGAGGCCAGAGATGCACAACATGTTTAGCAGTAAGGATAAAAATACATAATTAAATGTAAGTCCCAATAAAAAAAAAAAAAAAAAAATACAGTGCCTCTTTGGATGTTTTAACAGCTTAATCTCATTTCCTAGAAAACACCATACTATAAATACTAAACATGGGCCTATCTATTAGTTTTTTTCATTATATATCCACTGAGCCAGTCAATGCAATTTACTTGATTTTTAATTGCTAAAAAATAAAAGAAGGAGAAGAAAGGAGAAGGGGGGACAAACAGTATTTAATACACTGGGAAGATATTTCATATACTCTACAGTTTTGGGAGATTAGTACTTCAATTCTTAATGCAACAGACCTGAAAAGGTGACATTGGACTAGCCTATTTCTCTTCAGTTCTGTAATTCCCACACTTCTGCCACTGCTGGTTAGTAAACTTCCGTCCCCCACCCCTGCAGTGGCATTCCTCTCTGATGTGATCATCCAGCAATATACTGACAAGTGACCATTTCATCAACTGTGAATGCAATGAGTGCCAAAATGAAACATGTATGGTCCCCCACAACATTTTCTGCAGAGGACCTATACTGTAGCACCGACTTAGAAGAATAGAGATACCTTCTGGAAGCAACATAGTGGGATATGCAAAAGATACTTCTACAAGGACTTGATGGGTGGGTTAACATAGATCCACTAAGCAGTTTCAAAGATGGAGAACTGCACTTACCAATAGAACCCATTTAAATTATCCTGATAGCTTTCTATTCTAACAGTTATAAACAGAGTCTTCATTATCCATGCAGACATAATACTGCCATGTCTGCGTTCCTGCCAAAACTGGAACAATAAAACTAATGAACTGTCAAGGCAAAACATTCCAAGAAAAGTTTAAAGCTCCTGCACTTGACACCATAATAATTTTTTTTGCACCTATTCCTCACATTGTATACTGAAATTCTGAACTTGTGTAGTGGTAAAGTAGTGCTCCCTTTCTTATTTCCTCCCAAACAGCCTCACTCCTTCCAAATCATGTGCCTCAGGTTCATGGCAGCAGAGGATATTCATATTGATTAGGTGCAGCCAGGCAACTAAATATCTGAATTGAGATATAAATCATGATCAACAGAAAGATACAGCAGTCTCCACAAAGAGGTTCAGAAGAAGAGCTTAATCTGCATTCTCCCAATCACTGCCTCCAGAATGCCCTATACCTATCCCTACACTGATAACAGAGGGAGCCTCGCCAGCCCCAAGTTAAGTGACTTCATTTACCTTTCCTGCTCTAGCCTTCTATCACACACACATGCATTTCATTTGCTGTTTGTTTTTTTTTAATTACCACAATCATGTGAGTATTTTCAGAAATGTACAAGATATTAGAAGTCAAAGAAACAATAAACAAGTAATTGGCAATAAAAGTGTTGGTCTGCAAGATTTGATTCCACTGTATTGGCTACAAAACTATCACTACAAACACCTTTTCATGATACTTCTCTCTATAGTAAAAATAATTCAGAAAGTGTTGTTTCCAAAAAAAAAAAAAAAATATTTCACTGTTCATCCTCACAATTAATATGAATCAATGGAGTTTCTTCTCTAATTTTCTAGTAGTTGCCTGCTATCAAGCAGGTTTTCAGAGGCTTATAAACGCAACCATGAAACAAGTTAAGATTTTTAAAAGGTATAGACCAGTTAGGTCCAGAATGCCCTTTAAGAGTCTGAAAATTCCACCCTTATATTCAGAAATAATTAAAGCATCAAGAAGTGGAAATGCTATCAAAGTCCTATCCACACATGTTGCCACACCTTGTTAATATCACCAGGTAGTTAGTAGCCCTCTGTTTTCCACAGGAAACACTTCTACAGAAAAGAAAGCAATCCTCTCCCCTTGGCTCCACTGGGGTATATAGTAAATCTAATATCTCTCTTTAAAATAACATCAATAAATTAGAAAAGTAGGATTTAACCAGCACTCAGAGAGGTAAGGTGACAAGCAAGAAAACACTTCTAGGTCTTTCCACGGGGGCAATATTGACAAATTAATGGAAGATGTGGCATTAAACAATTTGTCTATTATTCCTACCTAACTATGTCTTTTTGAGGACACAGATTCATTCCCTTCCTGACAGTTTTCATCCTTTGATATATTCCAGATTTAAAACAAAATGGGAGATGTGTACTACATCTTTTTTTAGTGTGTTTAAAAACAGCACCTTTGTATACAACTTTGAAAGATGAAATTTTTCCTTCACAGAAACCAATGGAAGGTGGCCACCAATTTTAGTGGGACAATATAGCACGACACACTACAACATACACGAGGCCTACTAACACCGCATGCATGCTGACAATTTTTATTCATTTTTTTTTGTTTTAACTTACCATTATGTAACAGCCTCAACACTTGTTCTCAGTTCCAATCCTGTGCCAGTAAATCCCAGCTTGCTTAGGCTGTGTTAAGCTAGGCTGTAACAGAGCCGTTTCTGCTGGAAATTTTAGCAACCCTGTTGTCATCCCAGTTTGCCATGGTTGAGCAACACTTGAGTTTCCCACATGCCTGCCAGGCTGACCTCTTGCCCCCACAATAATCTGCAGTCCTGGTGTGCAACAGGCACAAGGCAGGCTTAGCTAAGCGCCCTCCAGTTCTGCTAATGGCTTGTGATTCACCTGGTAGCCCTTCCCCAGGGACCCTGCCCTGGGCTGCAGCGCACACCCTGCGGCTCCAGCATGCCCCTCTGGACAGCCTCACTGCAGAGCAGGGGCAGGAGAACTCAAGGACAGAAGGAGCAAGCTTCCCAATTTCATTTTAACCTTCCACGTCATTCATGGAATCAGAGGCTAAAATAAAAGCCACTGTCTCTCACTGCATCATGCCCACACACTTGATCAACACCTGTCCTGCGAGGACTACATTAACATGTAACAGGAGCACAAACACTGGATTAGAAATCATCCTACCCGACATACCCACAGAGAGACAGGTACACTTGCAGTCACACTGAAGGGCCATACCTTAGGGCTTACTCCTTTGGAGTTAATTATCTCAGGTGTATTTACACTTCGTATTTGAAAGGATGAAAAAAGTCATTCCAGTTTGGAACTGGCTACAATTTCTACTAAACTACGTCAAGAGCCACTTGCAGCTTGTATCTGTTCAAAACCATGCAAAACAGACAAAAAATACTGAAAAGGAACAAAAATACTTTTTTCCTCTCACAGTAAGAATGGCATCTAAAGATCAAATCACCCTAGGCAGCTTCAAGAGAACCTATCCTTGGGAAGTCATTCTCCAAAAGAAAGGAAAGCAAAAAAGCAACAGCTTCTCCTTTGGACTGCAGTCCTGTTAGGGCCGAGGCCAGGCAGATGCAGCCAAGAATCCTTCACACAAACTGCTGCATGCTCTTTTTTCTGCAAGGGTTAGAAGGCTCAAGAGGATTTTGTAGGATTTGGGGCGGTTTTTTGATAGCTGCTGATTCTAACCTAAATCCTCTGGAAAGCGAGATGAAATATTGAAATATTATTTGCTGAGATGTCATATTTGAGACATAAGTAAAATTGCTGAGCAAGAAAAAAAATTGTCTGCCACCTGGGTGTAAAGAAAAGGCAAAAAAAATAAGACTCATCAGCCTATTAATACAACGAAAAAATTTCTCTGACTGGTGTGTATATTTATGTATATAAGAAAGCTTTTACAAACTGCTTATTAGTACTTCCATAGGAACAAACACCTATTTGAAGCACTCAGAAGAGATGATCAATACCTTGCAGACCACATTCATTCACAGAAAGAAGCATCTTTGTCAGGTGCATCTCACACCCTGTATGCAGAACCCTGGACACCATGTTCTCTCCATTTCTTCCCTATCAACCCAAGCACCCTGGCACCACACGTATTCACAACAGCCTGGCTCACCTAGCTTAGCAGAGGCATCCAGTCACCCGGACTCACTGATCATCTGACCAACCACCACAGTTGCCCCATTCACCACAGGACTGTGACATTCTGGCTGTTACAGACACATCTGCTAACCACCTCACACAAAAGCAAAGCTCAAGGCCTGATTTTTGGTGTTGATGAAACATAAGACAGAAATGCTATATAGAAGAAAAATAAAT
>JAVJGJ010000037.1:69095649-69113602 GCA_035590215.1 Microhierax caerulescens | reverse complement strand
ACATAAGACAGAAATGCTCTATACAAGAAAAAATGCTCTGAATTCCAGACACTGAGTTTTTGCAAGAGTAGGTTGGGATTTTTTAATAGCTAGTCATTAAACTTCTCTCTTTTTTTATATCCCAAGCTAAACATATCACCACAAACACTTCAAATTTCATTGTTACCTTCATTCAAGCAGCACCTACAAACCCTTTTAGCACTCAGAGTCCGCTGTACTGCTTGAATACAGACATCACTCCCCCCAAAGCTTTCAACATTTAAGACCAAGCATTACAGTGCAACAAACAGCAGGAGGAAAGGAGGGAGGGAAGACAGAAATAAATCCACATGTTTACAGACAGTAACTGCAAGAAGAGCCTAGAAAAATAATTAAGAGTTCTTGGGTGAAGGGAGAAAGACTAGGAGCTCCATGAAATAAGGCATTCAGTGGCTATATCATATTTACAATGGATTATTACCCTTCCCAGGATATTGTGTTTAAGCAAACATTCTGTGAATACAAAATAGGATCCCGTGGTTAATGTAATAAAGTAGACTCACAGCTGGACTTTCAAAAACTGCCAAGGTAATATTAAATCAGAGTGATGTAAGTCACTAGTTCAGAGGCTGCATTTTGAAAGGCCCGTCACCAGCACCGTATCAAGAAAATCCTGCGTGAGGAGAGGAAGACAAGCTTGTTACTCCCTGACCTGACTTCACTGCTCCTATGAGAATGCATACTCAAGACTGTTGCTATATAGTTTAATCAGGGTTTGGTGATTGATTACCAAACACTTTGTTCATCTTTGATTTAAGATTATTTGCCTCAGATCTTCTAAATTATTTGGGTTTATTTAAAGTAATTCTGATCTTTGGCTCTTTGGGGAAAATTTGTTCTGAGAAACAAAGGGAAAACTTCTGGTATCACAGTCAGAGCAAAGGTGTTGGGAGACATCTGATGAGAAGTGCCTGTCTGACAGGGAAAGGCACACCTCCCTACTTCAGCACCTGGTGGGACACCAGCCATGCCTAGACCCAGAAGAGGCACCCACCCTAACAAAGGGACTGCCAAAGCACTCACTGCATTTCCCACATATACCAAGGCAGGACAGCATCAAGGGTCTCCACCAAGATGGCAAAGGAGAGACTCCTCAGCTGCAACCCAAGTAAACTGTTCTTGATCAAATCCACAATTGTTCACGGTTGCTCCACAACATCTCTGAACACACTTCCCAACAGCTTCTTTTCCTCACAACCAGTATGTGACACATCATTACTTTTATCTGGGACACTGTTTGTACAATAGTACTGCAGTACTATACTACTCTCCTCCACATGTTTAACTTCTGTGACCAACGCATTCCAGTCCTGTTTGCCTCTAAGCGATTAAGAAAGGAAAACAGCCCTGGACACTTTAAAGACCGCAAGGAGGTAAAAAGAGTGTCTAGCAGACTCCACAAAACATCTGCTAAATGCATTGCCACAGCCCACAGCAGGCATCCCCATTACAGGCTTCAGCAGAAGACCAGAAGCCACAATAGCATGCCACAGCAAGACAAACGGAGAGATCAGCAGCACAGCCATACATGCATTTGTGGAAACCAGTCACAGTAAAAACACCCTGCATGCCAGCGGGATACACCATTCAGGCAAAAGGATGGTAATTCTGCGAGGCAGTGCCAAGCCACTCTTCCCTTTCACAAACATGAAAGCAAAGCACAGAGAAGCCAGGCAAAAAATCACTTTAACTTCAGCCATCTAAAAGACAGCGCATTTAGCCCAAGCTGAAGTCTAGGTGCCCCCTTTGTCCCTCTCTACTCACCCCACCTGTTTCAGATTGTTCTCTGATGACTTAACTAGCTCAAATAACAAACCCTTTGCTTTTAGCCAGCTAAACGTGCAGCAGGTTCTATCTTGCCCAGATGACTAGTAAAGAATTGAGCTGTGGTCTTAAGTAAAAGGGAGACGTAAGGTTAAAAGCCATCACAAGAACTTGGATACAGAGCACACTCCTCACTCAGCAGAACATCCCGGCGGTATGGCAGTACACCTGGCTGACTGCCGCTCAAGAGTGCGTAGGTTACCCAGGATTTCTCACAAGAGTAAGAGCAGGCATGCAGGCAAAGACCAGCTGTAGCAAATACGCCAGGCATCCGAACTCCAGAAATTCAGGTGATTGTTTGTGTAACCCACAGCCCAAATTTTTAACCTGTGTCGTTATGCTTGCTTCAATATGCCAGATACTCCTACAAGGTAAAGACGTTTAAAGCAGCACACCCATGAGATACTTGCTCAAGACCCCTATACGAAAGAAAGAAGAAAAACACAGGTCTGTCTTTAAAACCTCATTTATCATTGGAATTTTAGCCAACACCAAGCTGTCACTGGTACTGCTGATGTGACGCAATTACCCAGACAACAGCACTCCTCCCTTTCCATCCCAAATAAAATACATCCGACCAAACTACTCCTGCTTAAAGCTAACCTAATCAGTGCAGAAATCTGAGATTAGCATAAGGATAAACCTCAGCACAGCTACTCTTATGGCTAACTGCTGATGCCTATGAATTGAAACAACTCTGCAGCTGTGGATGAGCTCTAGATTTATGTATTTGCATCCTTTGAAGCACTCCTTGAACGTACGTGCTTCCCAAGTTGCTAGCGTCACTCATTTTAGTGCCAATAATCCAGATCCCTTTGCCAGGGCCTGATCCTGATAAGCACTGCAGGACTCCCTCAGCATGGATGCACATTTCCATTTTCCTCAGCAGGCAATGCAGACACACAGGTCTTGTTCAGGCAGAGGTCTACAAAGTGATTCTGAGCACTTGTTTTACTTGGCTCTGCTGCCTCTGATCTCCTAGTTTAAAACCCTCCCATTCCCTACAACCTCATTTTTAATTGCAAATTGCACAATGGTTTATTTGTGCATTCTTCATACACTCTGCCAAAACAAGTATTCCTAAAAAAAGCAGCTGGGTTAACTGAGGCAGACTGCAAGATCTCTGAGAAATAAGGCTCATTAAGTACTTAACACTAGCGCAGTGTAAGCCATTCATTCAAAACTCAGAGCACAGATTTCCATTGCTGACTGAAGTAAAAGATCCAAGAGCCAGGGAAGGGGAGGGAGGAAATGCATTTGAGCGTTTCCATCTGCTTTTTCCTTCTCGGCACCGCGAAGCCCACTAGCTACAGCTTAGGAGCTACTCCACTGCACTTTTGATTTGATATCTGCCTTCTGTTTACACTAACAGGTAAAACTGCCCTGCAGCAGCCTTAGTCTGCTCAGCTTACTTCTGCTCATCACAGCAGCTCACTGAGGAAAACAACAGTGGACCACAGTAAGCAGCAGTTGCTCTCTAGCTGTAAAGCCTTTTCCTCTGCTCTTCTCCAGCCTCCAATGAAACATGAAAACCTACCACAAAGAGCTTGGTATCTCACCTGTGGCTAGAGTAACAAATACCAAAGGAAATTTCAAGGCACAGAGAGTGTTCAAAATTATTGCTATGGGTTTATTCTTTCAAAACATCCATAGGTTGCTGCTGCTCGCTCCCATTAGGGGCAGGGGGATTACAAAGAAGTTGACACTTCCTGGGTTTTTTTTAAGAGAAAAAGCTACAAAAGTCAAGTATGGCTTTGGCATTGGCTTGCTCCTTCACAGTCACACAACTATCCACATGTCCACAAGCATCTTTCCCTTGATAAAGTGCCCTGTGAATTATAAACCTGAGCGCAGTACCTTGCTTGAGGGGACAGAGCATTCAGAAAATGAAAAGCAGAAAGGGAATAGTTCTTCACAGAAAGAAACATAACTGTTGTGTCAAGTTTTCAAGGGATAAATGGGCTTCTCTACAGAGGAAAACAAACCAAGTAAAGCAGCTTCTTCACTGAAAAAAACTGTCACAGAGCCCAGGGAATTTGGTTTAATCACTCAAATAGCCCAGCAGAAAAATTCTGACAGCATATGACTTTCCAAATAACGTTCTTCAACACTAATGACCTGTTAAATGGAAGCTAGTTAACTTTAGGGAAAGGATATTATATATTCCTCTGTATAAGGGAAAAGTTCCCAGACAGTCAAACTTCAGTCCTGTCCAGTCCTAACTACACAACCTTTCCTTACAAGATCATGACAATTCAAGGTCAGTCAGTTTTTCAATACATACACAGACAACAGAGAAATACAAAGAAATTAAAATCTTGGAAGACTATTCAATGTGGTCCTTCTCCATTCCTATCCCATGGCAAAGGCCATCCTGGTCATTTAAATACTGTCCTTTCTACTGAATTACACAAATCAAATTGGTAATCTCTAGACCTCTTTCATTTCAGGGATTGATCCCAAAATCAAACTGCGCCCAAGTAGTTAGAAAACCTCCACCTTCTTCAGCAATTTAAGTAGGTCTTATCTACCACTTAACTATGAAAAAGCAACAGCTCTTCTTAAAAGCTGCAGCATTGCTAGTTTCTTGCCAAAGATACCCCTTTCCCAGTCTGATCAGTCAGAACTAGATAAATACTCAGGAATGGTTCCCAGATCCTAATACAGTTTCCTGAAGTCTGCCTCAAATACATAGATCTTTCCAACTCAGTCAAACCAGATGCTAACATCACCAGTCACTATCTTCAAGAAATTTACTTGAAAAGATCTATCCCAGCCCCCACCGGACCCACATTTTTCCTAAGAAGCATCCTTTCACACTAATTTCACAGTAACAGCTGCACTTGCATTTTCAAGGTCATTTGAAAAATTAGCAGACTTTTTCTTATCCCTGCATACTGCGCATTTATTAAAATCTGTTAAAATGCTTGTGTTGCTTTGCAATATGTTTTTTCCCCCCTACTTACTAACAATAAATCTGCCTGCATGGAGTTTCACTTCAGGGAGGAGCTTTACATCTTACTTACAGGTGATATTTGCTAGTCAGAGACTCCGAGACAATTCTCTTCTGGTTGGTTTTCCCTTTAATAACAAAAATATTGCAATATACTTAGTTTGCTATAATGTACAAGCAAATTATACAGATCTCATAGAAATACTAGCATTCCGAAAACAGAGGAATAGCCTACATTAGTGTAGGAGATACATTCTTTTAACCGTAGATTGTTACTTATTTGTCCAAGTCAGTGGCTATGTCTACCTGGAACTTCCCAGGATATCACAACTCATCATACAGTCCAAGGAAATTAAGTTGCCCTGCAAAGTCAACACTTGCCCAGATCTTATCACATGGAATTCATGGGCTAAGCACAAACTGGGAAGCACCAAAACTACACTGCAATCACTTATACAATCAGAGCACAGAGATTATATTGGAAGAAATCATTTTTTAAAAAACATAAAACGTGGTTTGTCAAGCCCAATTCAACCTGCATTTTTGCTTGATATGAGTTTTCCCAGCTGCAAAGTGGAGACTTTCCAAAACAGTCTGCCTTCTTACAAAAACAGCTGCTGAAAGCTCCCAACATAATTTACAACTGCGGGATTCAAGATCTTACCCTTCTGTCATTCAATCATCCCTCTCACTCCATGTAAATAATCACCTTTTGAATCTGGTGGGGGAAAAAAACACCAAACATTGATTTGTCTTGGTCTGGGGACGTGGTGGAAGACCCAAGGTACATGCTCAGTAGGAATGGGTGTAAGATGATTTATGTGATGGCTACAGTAAGTTGACAACCCCACTTGATTATTGGATGCTGCTGGCTAGAGGGTTTTTATACATCTGTACCCAAATATTTAACACTATTAAATAATCATACTTATCATTCATTCAGTTATCAATATACTGCTCAGAGGTCACGTTCAGAAATTTTTATTACCAGTAAATCCAAAGAAATGAGTGTGACAGCAGACACGACTGTCAATATGACCTGAGGAAACAAGATTTCCCTTCTGGCTTTCTGTCACTAGAAACTGCCATTATAAATGTCTGTGTAACAGGTCCCAACTTTCTAACTCTTCACCCACAAACACAAGAGCTAAAATGCAGTGCAATTCAGAAGCAAACATGAGAAGCAAAAAAAAAAAAAAAAAAAATTTATATATAACTTTAGATTTGCTCATATCATTCCCAGAAAACAACAAAAGGCAGAAAGAACTGAAGAAAAGCAGCAGAAACCTCAGTAAAGCATCATTTTTTGAGGGCAAGGCTAAGCCAACAACCACACACCATTCTCAGCAAGCACCAACAGCCATAGGCTAGTAGCTCACACAAGCACTCACTTCTTCCACAAACATTTGAGAAACAAAGTTTACTGAAAAAGCACCCACAGAAATGATAGCAGGGCTTCACCTCCATGAGTCTTCACAGGAGACAAATATTAATATCCACACAAGAAATGCTTCCAGCATTTGCAAGTTAGGGTGTAGAAAAAATGTTCAAACAAATATCCAGTAAGCCTGACTCAAGCCTTTGAACAGTAAGATCTGCAAATCTGCCTGAGATTTCCAAGGAATGGTGTTAAATCCACCTAGAAAACAAACACCATGGCATTTTTGTAAACACATAACCTGACGGAGGAGGTAAGGATACAAATTTATCCAATCATTTATTCATTGCATTGGTTCCAATTAGCGTTCCCACAACTTCCATGCATTTTGTGGCACTAGAACAAAACTGAAAGTTTGATCTTACGCCTTGGAAATTAATAATTTCAGTAGATCCAATGTTACTGAAAAGGAAGAACTTGCACCTGATAATTGCACCCACAGCACTGGAACAGCAGTCCTTAGTAGAACGAGGTAGTGGGATGCTTGGTGCTAAACCAGTACTGACTACAAGTGCACCAAGGGTCAGGGTCCTCAGCTGCACACTTACCCTGGAATCGAACATCTCTCCTCTGAGGAGATACCCAGAAGAAATTATCGCATCATTTCAACACTGGGTGGGGGACTAAAAGCCTACCAGTCAGAAGAAACTGGTTTCTTGTGCCCAGCTTGGTTTACAGCATGTTTAAGAGCCCTGTACATCACCTGCCATGTTCATAGCCTACCCTGCAGCTGTTCTACCAGCCACAGGACTTGGGACAGATGTAAACTGTCCCTTGGCCAGGTAAGAGCGAAGCTATGGAACAGCTAATTTGATCGCTGCTGAGAGCGGATAAAACCCATGAGTTTGAGGCATGGGAAAGCTCATTTCCTTGGACCTCTTTACTAACAATGGCCATAAAAAACATTCAGCATGTAGACTGATCAAGCTCCCCAAAGCCTACTTGAGCTCCATTGCTTTCTTTTCAGTTTCTGTTTGCCCAATTAGAGAAATGCTAGTTGACCCCTACTCTGAGAAAAAATCATGCCTTTTCTTCCACGCCTTCTGCTGTGTGGAGGAGGACAAGGTTCACAGCTGGAGCCTGTCAAGCACAGAAAGCAAGAGGGAGGGTTCACTCAACAGTCTGAGTAATTCCACTGGCCTTGATCTCACTCTCCCTGGCCTTTCTTTGAAATACTCTTCAGAGAGACTTCCATCTGCTGCTTTGTTCTTTTCCAGGGGAAGAGTCAGCTCTTCCACTGTTAGCTATCTTGACAGCAAGACTGCTGTCCCAGGTCACTGCTGGCATTACATCCAACTGCATGAGAGGTCCTGAGACTACCTCTCTTGATCCAAGACGTGAATCTTACAGAAAGAGAACCTTACAATCTCAAATAGGTTATTTCAAAGGAAACAAATATACGCAGGTGAAGACTGAGCTAAAACCTAGCATGGTTGTATTTTCTAACAAGAATCAGAACCAAAAAGCCTGTATTTGGAAAGGTACCTTCTTATCAAACCAAGATCTAGCGGTTAACTCTGTTATTCTCCCTTTAGAGGAAAAGCTGGTGTCCTGGATTAGTATCTGGTATGTTTTAGCTCCCGGATACTGGAATGCTCATCTAAGAAAGGATAAATACAATAGAATGCAATAAAAATGAGTCAGAACATGCTTAATAAGAATTGAAAGACAAGCCAGTGCTTACACAAGTTACTTGGGACAGAAACCCAAAGCCTTGATTTGTTTGTTGTTCTTAAATGGTCATAAAACTTAAAACAACTTTAATATTGGATGTCCAAACTGAGTTACTTTAAAGTTAAAACTTCAGAAAGCTTGAACCCTTGTGGCTCATGTCAGAAAAGCACACTTTTCAGTTTTATGCTGTGTGCCTGTTCTGAACAGGGACTGCATACCAGCTACATTAATACATAAGTACATATAATAACACACATACTACATAGCATGAACACTCATTTTTATGTAGATCTAATACATTACCAGACCTCTAGAGACATTTTCAAACACATGAGATATTCTTGTTTCTGTTTTCAGTAGAAATCTGGAAAAAATAGAGCACTTCACTCTTACATGACTACACAGCTTAAAGAACAGGACGGAGAGAATTTACCAGCCTGTAAAGTAGTCTGGTTTGAAGAGCACTTCAGCGGAAGTAAAAATGCATAGTATTTGCATTAAAAAAAAATTAATAACCCTTCTAGACTCTCAGTGGAGGTTCTTGGGTTCAGCCACAGTGAAAGGGATTTTATAGCACTTGTCAAGCAGAAAGCACGTGTTTAATAATGAATAAACGAAGCAGATAAAGCTACAAGAACTCAGCAGCACAGAAGGTGAACCAGGCTATGGTATTTCACAGCAAGTGTCAACAGAGGAGTGTGCTCAGGCTGAAACAAATGGGCATTGCAGAATCTGAAGATACACTTGCTATCTGGGGAAAAACACATTTAGCAACCAAACACCATCGTGATGCAAGAGGCAGCATGCTGAGTTTAGAAGATTTGGTTTTATTACCTTATTTCAGTTACTCTACTGACCTTAAAATAAGAGTATAACAATAATCTTTGAAATGTATATAATCTATGTAATATGTTAGGAAATTTATAAAAAACTGGCTCTAAGTCACAGGCCTATCTAAAGCAGCAGTTTGTGCAATATTATATGCATTAGTATATGTTCATGGGTGGGGTGATCATAAAACACATGTAAAACCTCAACATCCATTTTATGCATGAACTCTGCCTACAGGAATGGAAAAACATCAATATCCCTGTTACAGATGCTTGAAAGCCACCTTACCACACAGTGGTATAGAAATAACTACAAACCACTCCAATTTTTTACCTTTGTGTAATGCTAAAACCAGCTCAGAACAGATTTTCCATTACAAGGGAATTAAAAAAAAAAAAATTAGAAAAGGAGCATTTTTCTTACAGTAGCAGCTTAACACTACTGCCAGAGGCTACTGTAGCCCAGATACTAAATTTCTTCATGTCAATGCATCCACAATGCCCTAAGCATTAACCTAATGCCCAGTCCAACTGGCCTGTCTCCACCATGCACCAGCAGATCCACTAATCCTCAGGCTGCACATGAAACTGAACAGAGCAATCCAATCCGCTCTTCACCCTGCAAGGGTAGGGTCCAAAAGCCACCTGGGAATGCTCTATACTTAAGACCATTAGAAAGATTATAGCTAAGATACCAAAAATCAGGTTTTGGTCACAGTTTAGGTAGATACATTTCAATGTAACTGAACCAATGGGTAATCCAGAGAGCCTAACAATGTAACAGATCAGTGTTTAATGGATTTCCACCGCCTAAATTTAAAAGACATAGCAAGACAAATTCCACCTGAGCACAGTTTATTCTTTTGTTTCTTCTCTTAGACAATGCCATCAGATTATCCAAAGGTCTATTATGATAACCTCTCTGCTCCTCAAGGCAGGGTGCAACTGATAACTATTAATGTAAATAAATGCAATTACCGGACTTACTCAGTGTCCTTCAAGATACTAGATGGGTAAGAGCCACACTGCACCGAACAACTCTGATGGCTCCCCAAAGATGCATCTGTACCCTACATGTTTAAGGATTTTCCAACATATTTTATTATATTAAATCTTGATTCAGAGAACTGAACCTCAAGACAGCTTGGAACAGTTTTGGGGGACAGAGGGGCAACATCCATGCACTACAGCAAGTCTCTCATATTTTAAAAACACTTCTGCAACCCTCTTGTCAATTTGCTACATTTACCCCAGGGGTAATCCTACAGAAACAAAATCTATGCAGTTTGTGATACTATGGCTTTTCTTTCAAAGGTAACTGCAATGATGTAAATAAATAAGTGTATGAAAATAACACCTTTTACCAAAGAATCTGAAAGTACTACACCAAGAACTAAAGCCCAGTGAAACTGGTGCGGTATTTATAACCAGTCCCTTTGCCTGGTCCATGGAAAATACACTTCAAGAGAACACAAAAACAACTAAGATGGCTTGCTTAATTCCTGCCAGGCTTCTGACTGAGAGTCTCATGTCTCTGCCAGCTCTTCCTCTTTATGTTCCATGAAAAGCTGCTATTACCACTTCAGAAACAGTGACACAGAGAGGTGGAGAAAGTTATTCTTCTTTTTGCCAGTTCTGTCAGGCTGTATATCTCATCTTGCACAAGCTGCATTTTTTTTAGAAATATTACCATTAAAACTAAAAACTTGGCAGGTGAAGATGGCTTGGGAAACCATTTCTGACGCTGGCCCCTCACAGGACGCGTACAGTGAAATGGCTGGTGAGAGCTGACAGCGAGCAGTCCCTCTGATACAGCTCCCTTACTTTCATTCTTCCATGCAGTGAAAGAAGCAATACAGCCAGTGAATCCCTTCCTCCCATCACACTCTAAAGCCGAGTAGCACCATGCAGGTTCGTGCATCTGGCAAGAGAGGGGTCTAGCATTACAGAATTGTACAATTGTGCACGCAGATATCACCTCCTCCTCCAGAGCAGCCTCCTCCTGCTACCTGGGGCTTGGGCACAGGAACAAAGTTACACAAGGAAGGGCCACACTGCAAACTTGCAATACACAGCCTACTCCACAGCAAAGCTTTCTTTGCAGCACATCAAGGTACAAGCACAATAGCATTCCTCCTCTCATTAGGATCTAAGCTACCCTGACACTACACTGCACTTACTCAGAGGCAGAAAGCATCAGCACCAGCAGGCAGCACTTGCAAAGGCAGAGGAAAGGGGGTCCTTAGTGCTCCGTGTCAAGCACAGTTCACTAAAGCCTTCTGCACAAGCTTAATGCTGCTCCTGGCTGAAGGAAGAAAGTACCATTAGCACAGTACTAATCACATCCCAGAGAGCAGTGGAAGACTGGAGCAGTTAAAAGAGGTGAAAGGGGAGGCTGAGAAGCTGATTTACCAACGTTTCCTTCAATTATGCATACATCCTTAAGGCCAGTCTTTATTTCAAACAATTGTCTGTAACGTTTTCTTTATGATAAGAGTAAACAAAAAGAAAAAACAACATACGGAATATTCTAAAATAAATAACGGAAGATAAAAATGGAAAAACAAAACACAAAAAAATGGGAGATAAATAAAAGAATAACGTATTTTGGGCGGACTCAACCACTCAGGCTGAACAAAGACCTACTAAAATTGCATTAAGGCTACATTGTTACAAATTAATACCATACAAAAACCTGCAGGATTTTAATTTCACACAATTTCACGCACAAACAACTGCAGATCCATCTAATAGTGTTACAGGAAATACTTTAAAAGGATAGCACTACACTGGAAATATTACATGAAAATAAGCTATCTTTAGGTTTTAAATATTTTGAAAACATTTAGCAAAAAATACACAAGAGAAAACTACATTTCCAAGGCTTACCAAGTTTAAGAAATATCTGCCAGCTGACAAAGATCATAGTTTAACAATAACAGGGCAAAAAAGCAATGTGTTTCCAGTGTCAGCATTAAGCCTGCAACTACCTAAAATCTTTCTATTTTGAACATGCAGCTCTTAAGAGTTGAGACCTGCAAATCTTGCTGTTTTTAGTATTATTCAGTGCAGGCAAAAAACCCAGCAAGTTTACAATTGAAACACAACATCCCTGCTTCATTAGGCTGCTCCTCAAGACTTTTCTTGGCATTTGGTTAAAGATTGAACACACACTCTCTTCTGGAAAAAGCTTTTCCAAACTTTAGCTGACATACCTAATAGAAGCCTAAGAGACTCAGCATTCAAATTCTCCTGTAGTTTGCCTACATGGTGTAGCTAGGCAAGTAAATGGTAGAAAAGTGACTTCAACATAATTTGTGAGGGAAACAGTACAGATTAGTAAGATATAGTTAAATTCATCAGCAGAGTCAAATCTCTTAGATGTCTTCCCAAAGTAAAGAAAATATGAAAAATTGGGTAACGCAGCATTGTATTCACAGACAAAACCCTTTTTAAAGCTATTTTACAGTCCTTTCAACTGCTCTGGCACTATCCACATAATGTAATTGCATTTAAATTGCCATGTTATACTACAGTTGTTAACCTGTTCTGTTTTCACTTTTTTTTTTCAGCCCAACAGCTCATCTAGCTAGAGAGATAGAGACAGCAATGCAAGCCAGTTGTATGTACTATCTTGCTTCCCCTCAGGACAAGCATAATTTGCACAGCACTCTAAAGATTGTTTTAGGTTTTGCTGTTGCTTTTGTTTTGATTTTTAACCAAAGAAAACTGCTTTGGGAAAGGTGGAAAGAACCTAAAGCCAGATTATACTAACAGCTCCATAATGCCCAACATGAACCAAACTGCTTCCATGATGCAAACAGCATAGATCTAGCAGAGATTTCTATGAAATTGGAGAACAAGGAAGCAGAGAACTTGGCTAGTAGGATCAGGTAAAACTGTATGCAGACTAAGTTCATGGCAGCCATTAAAATTTTTTAGCATAGCAGCATTATGGTCTGTCCATTGTCCCTGTATTTCTGGGGATACTGGGGTCTTTGGAGATACTTGTATCATCTCTGTAAAGAAAGGAAACAGAAGTGGGGGAATATGCTGTTGGGAAAACAGGGATACTAATGTGAGAAGGGACAGACTAAAAAGCAAACCCAAATCATGACAGTAATGTACAAACAGGAAAGTTTCCAGGGACTTGCTGAAGCAGAGAAGATGCAAGGACAGCAAAGAGGGAAATGGAAAGGTACAAAAGGGAGCATAATGATACACACAGTGTATGCAATAATTGTACACAGCATACACCAACATACTTGCACAAAAAACCACAGCAGCATCTTCTTGAGACAAGAGAACAGAAAGCCCAAACACTATGCTTTTCTGACACTTGAAAGGTGCAGATGTGAACAGTGACAGTCAAGAAAACTGGTTGTTATATTTAAATACACTTTACACTTTTTAAAAATAATATAAAATACCTATTTTAGATTTGGGATACAAATAAACTTACCAGGACAGTAGAAATTATTACTCATCAATGCATCAGTACCTAACAAAACTAGTATCTCTTCAAATATTTACTTCATATATTATCTTCAAATATTGTAAACAGAGGGAGAGAAGATGTCGGCTAAAGTCAGCTGCACTAAAAATCCAAACATCTGTACTGACCTACCTTCACTGCTCCTCAAGCTTTACATTGGAGTAGAAGTTCACCTGCACAGCTGTAAGAGGTATCATTCTTAAGCACCAGGCTCAAGTGTTTGTTAAGAGATGAGCTTCTGAAAGGCTTCCCCTTTATCAATAGTTTTGTGTGAATAGTTTCAGTCTTGCTAATGGCCTTTAAGGCAGAGAGGGAGAAGGCTTTTCACTCAAAGGTCGACCCTGAACAAACACAGCAGTGCCCCATCTTCCAATTCAGATCAGGGTCAACAGCCATTCACTTCCCCTAATCAGATCTGAGTAGAAACTGCTCTGCAGCAGCTGTATCACCTTGTTTTCTTCCCAGGCACCAAGAAGAAGTAGGTATCAAATCCTCAAAATTTCACAAAGATCTACAGAAGCAGTGGTTTGACAAAGTTTTCGGTACAAGGGGAGGATTGCTGTTCAATCAGAGAACTGAGGATGTGTTCGGTGAAAGAGACATGTACCTGAAGTGCTTATTCCATAAAGACATGCCTCCGGCACGCACCTTTCAAGCCCTCGAAGCAGAAAATGGAAATGGCTTGCTCTGAGCGACCTCAGCCTCCCAAGCCCCTAGCTGTGAGAGTGCTGCAGACATCCCAACCACACCGCTGCCCACCACACAGGCAGCACGCTGCTGATTGCCTCTAACTACAGAAAGAGGGAAAAATTTAAATCTAGTTACTGACCTATCCAAAAATGACAGAAACAAACACCACTTGAAAAAGCACCGCAGGACAGAAATCCTAGAGGGAAAACAGACCCAGCCTCTCCCCTTTTGTTTTCCATCCCCACATAAACATTTTCTGAAGCACGTCCTGCTGTCACACTGGCCTTCCACTGTACGCAAGGATATTAAGACCATTTGTCAGCCAAGGGAATAAGCCACACACCATCCAGCACCCACGAGCCCAGCCCACAAATCTTCTTTTTTTTTTAATAAAGGTCACTTTACAAAGAACATCCAGAAACATAACCTGTCCAAGAGCTGCTCCCAGCTTGCTCACAGTTTCTATCCTGCAGGCACCTTTGCATCAGCCCCACAGGACACATGAACCCTTTTAATCTGCATTTGTTCAGAGGGGTGAGTGCTGTCAGGATTCATTCGCAAAGCCCCCTGACAGCAATATGACAATAAGCAACTACTGTTCAGCTGATGGTGGAAAGCCTTCCCCTTTACTAAAACCCCACCTATCTATCGCTGTGCCAGAATCTTGCTGCCCTGGTCCCCATGGGGTCAGGCAACAACCTCTCCCACATTCACCACCAGCCATGCGACTTCTTCAAACTTTATACCAACCAGCAGAAACTTCTTTCCGTTTCCTGATGTTAAAAATCACATCCCACAGCTATTTGGACCTTATTCTGCAACCCTGACTCCCCAAGCCAGAGTAGCTCTTTCCTCACCCACCAGGTCAACTAATTTGGTTAAATCTGTTTCAGGAGTGTTGGGTTAGCAGACTCTAGCTCTCATAATCAAGTTTTCATCACAGTAGTTTGTCATCTTAAATAATCAAATTGGGGAAGCTATTGTTAACAAAAAGTTATCATTCCTGAGTTGCCAGAGTGGGTGTTCTGGAATCAGGAGGAGATTAGACAGGAACAAGGGCAGAAATCAGCTTGGAGACTCTGGTAGCAGTGCAAAGCAGTTAGCAGTGGTTATATTTAACAAATAATTTTACATTCTGGGCCTGTAATTACATTACACAGAATTAAATTGCCACCACCATAAGAAAAAAAAAATGAAGCAGAATTGCAGGTGATCCAAATTAAGTATTTCAGTAATCAGACACATCAGTAACATTCACCAATTTTCCCACCACAACAAACAGTTGAAGAGAGAGGCTCTAAGCAAAAACAAGCATTTTCCACAGTATGTTACGCTAACTTTTCAATTAGCAGCCCTTGTGGCCTTTCTCAAGCTTACTGCATCCTCCTCCACATGACTTACAGCAAAGTGAACTACATTTTGTGCACAAGAAATCTTTTCTTAGACTAAGTATCTTCAGGCAGACAAAACAATCCATAAGAGGAAAAAAAAAGAAAAAACCCACAAAATACGGACAAGGTTTTTGCATTTATATTGGTCTACCAAATAACACTTATTCTGTTCCCTTCCAAGCTTTCTCTTTTTTGGGAGAAAAAAAGCCATCAGTGGAGAAGAGCAACTGAGACAAGAAGTTGACCCTAATGCTCATTTTCTATTTTTTATTTCCATCTTTTGGGGAATTATATGTAATAGTCAGTCTTCTACCACTTTTATGCATGCATTTCAATGCAAATCCTTGCTTAGGAAGGCTCCATTTCACAAATAATGGTGGCAGGGTGTCAAGCCCTCTAGAAACAAAAGTACATTAGCAAACCATTTTGGTACATTATATATTCAGCAAGAGAAGTAGAAAGTGTGACAGTTATAAAAAAAAATGCTTTCTAATTGGCTTATGAAAAATTGACAGAATGAAAGATCCCATGAACATTTCAGAGCCATAGTGGATTCCTGTCTCTCACCATTCCTTTTTTCCCCATCAGTTGTTACAGCTGTGAACAGATTTATTGGGTCTGGCTGAGCCCCCCAGCAGCCCTCCCAGTGCTGTGCTTGTACTGGTGGCTGGAAAGGTGGTGATAACACTCCAGCATTTAGGCTACTGCTGGGCAGTGCTTGCACAGCACCAAGGCTGTATCTCCAACCTTCCCCCCATCTCTCACCAGCAGGCTGGGGGTGGGCACGATCCTGAAAGGGGACACAGCCAGGACAGCTGACCCAAACTGACCAACACGATATTCCACACCATATGACTTCTGCTCAGATACAAAAGCTAAGAGAAAGGAGGAGGAAAGGGGTGGGTGGGTGTGTGTGTGTCATTCGTTATTACAGTGTTTGTCTTCCAAAGCAACTGCTATGCATACTGAAGCCCTGCTTCCCGGGAAGTGGCTGGACATCATCTGCTGATGGGCAGTAGAGAATAAATCTTCTGTTTTCCTTTGCTTCCTCACACAGCCTTTGGGTTTTCTTTATTAAACTGCCTTTGTCTTGACCCACAAGGTTTTTTTCCATCTTATTTGTTTTCCTCTTCTCCTGCTGAGGAGGGTGTAGAGGAATGCAGCTGGGTTAATTAACATTGATAATATACAGCTGTGGGCTGGCTTCAGGGGCAGCAGGTTGGTTGATTAGACAAGGTGCAGCTGTGGCTGGTTCTGTGAAGGGGTTGAGAGCCGGTGAAGAGGGAGCAGCCGAGGAAGAAGAGGAAAGAGAGGAAGAAGCAGAAGGAGATGAGAGAGGAAGAAGCAAGAGGAGAGAGAGCATGCCCTGAGTGAGGAGGAGAGATGAGGAGAAGGCAGCAGAGGGACTGGCAAGAAGGGTGTGCTGGTATGAAGTGGTAAAAGACCTTGTTGCAGCCTGATAGTTTTGTGAGTGCTGCGACAGGAGGGGAGTGATAGAGCAGCTTGCCAGGCACCTGGCGTCCAACCAAGGTCAACCCACCACAGTTAGGAAAGATACCTCTCAAATTGGCACTGGTAATGGTCTAAAGTCTACTCAGCATAATTTACTCTGTAGAAATAATCCATCAGTGTACTCTGGTGCCTTAATCTCCCTTTACTCTCTCAATTCAGTTCCACAGATTTCAGCTTTAAGTCAGACTAGCCTGGCACACTGCATGTGCTGTATTAGTGATAGTTGTCTTTCACTGTTGTACACGTAAGAGGGGTAATTCCAAAGTTTTCAAAGATACGTTAAAACCACATCATTACTGTAATCTTGTACAGGCAAACATAATGAATTAAAAATATTAACATCGTGAGCTGCTTAATAAAAAGTACATTGATTTATAGGTTCTATGACTCTTTGGAAATTCACTAAAAGCATTGTATGATCCTGTACATAATTATGAAGTCACATTATTCAATATTCAACACAATATTTTAGATACATACTGCTGATAGCTCCTAGCATAAAACAGTGCATTCTGGTGCTTTCACTCAATATAACATACTACATACCCACTACGGACAAAAAGAGATGATTTCTTCCTAGCAAAAAAAGCCAGAAAAGAATTCATAGAGAGAGAGAGTAAAGAGTAGTAAATATTTATATCTCAATATTTTTAATATTTTTACTTAGAATGTTAATCTGTAAACTCAGTGATGTAAAAGACACCTGTCCTGTATCTGAAGTATCATGGGCTCACACAGATAATGCATATAATGGATATAATTATCAAAGTGGGTGCTATGTTGTCTGCTTATCTTACTGCAGAAAATAGTATTTTTGCACAAATATTTAGTGGAATACTACTAAATTCTCCAACCACCTGGAAAATACTTATAAAAGCTGTAACATGTTAACTGTGCTTTAAAATTATATTCATCTGTGTCTTAGCTGTGCACTGAAGATGTCCAGGGCAGTGGTTTATAATCCTCAAAGCTTGCCTTCCATATTTTCTTTTACTGTCCACTTCTTCAAAAATTAAATAAAGCATCAGCCATTACTGTAATAGGAGAAGGACATACCTTTATTGCTGTAGGCTAATGATAAAGTAGTAACCTAGCATTAATATATAT
>JAVJGJ010000037.1:69041650-69061221 GCA_035590215.1 Microhierax caerulescens | reverse complement strand
GGACAGTGACCCAAACTAGCCACAGAGATATTCCATACCACAGAATGTCATGCTCAGTGTATAAACTGGGGGGAATTGGCCAGGAGAGGCCGATGGCTGCTTGGGGACTGGCTGGGCATCAGTCAGCAGATGGTGAGCGATTGTATTGTGCATCACTTGTTTTTCTTGCGGTTTATTCCTAGCTCTCTTTTGGTTGTCTCCCTTTTTGTTACTGTATTATTTTTGTTGTTGTGGTTGTTGTTACTGTTACTATTTATTTTACTTCAATTCTTAAACTGTTCTTATCTCAACCCACAGGTTCTAACTTTCTTTTTTTCCTAATTCTCCTCCTCATCCCACCAGGGGAGTGGGGAGTGAGTGAGCGGCTGGATGGTACTTAGTTGCCAGCTAGGCTTAAACCATGATAACAGCTAAAACAGGGTACATATTTTCCACTTTTAAGCACTTTAGGAATTTGCCAGCTGTGGGGACACATCCATGTAGCCATTGCCTTGACTTTTGATAGAAAAGTTGAAAGTATTTTCATAGTTCTGCTGAGTAGTTCCTGATTTCAGGGGATTGGAAAGCCAAAAGAAAAACAATTCTCCATTAGCACACCCAGTGTGTGAGGACCTGCAGGCTGCATTCAGTACCTCTCCCTGACAGGGGAATGAGAGGTCAAGCCCTCGCTATAGCTCAGCCACATCATAGAAAGCACCTGTGGACCGAGAGCAAATTCTTCAGGTAGCTTCTGCTTTTGAACTTGTGTGCAATCATAATGATTTCAGCAGCGAATTACGTATTTAAGGACAGAAAGTACCGTTGGATCTGACATGCTGGATAACACAGACCATCCCATCCCATCCCATCCCATCCCATCCCATCCCATCCCATCCCATCCCATCCCATCCCATCCCATCCCATCCCAATCCATCCCATCCCGTCCCGTCCTTGCGCTTAGCCAACTAGTGCGGGGAAGGGTGGTTGGGCTCTAAATTAGAGCTTATTATGAAGGCACGAGGACTGACTGCATTCACGAGCTATCAACTGCTTGGGCAAAATCCGACACCAAATACTCGCATTTAAAACGAAACTGGAAAACGTTCCGCTTGGAGAAACGGTGCACTGAGAGCGAGGAGGAACCGGGCAGTAGGTGGCACAAGAACAGCACCGGGCTGCTCTGCAGCCTGAGCGCCGGGCCGCGGGGCTGTGCCCGGAGCCACCGGCGCTCGCTTCTTTTTTCCCTACAGTATTTATAAACCCTGTTACCCAGTGAGTTTAGCTAACTGAATCATTGCACTGGAGCACACGGAGCGAGTGGCTTAAGTGGAAGTTCTTCGTGAAATGCTAGTTACTCCATCACTGAGTGCACTGTGTACTTTCGACATCCGTTATCGCTACACCATATCAACTGCTTTCAAGCATTACATAAGATGGAATTCCACTGCACATCCAAATAGATATCTGACATACCAAAGTACAATGCTCTAACATTTAGCACTTGGCGTTTGCTAACTTGAAAAATTGTTGCTTACATTGCGATCGGAGCACCTCACAGTTACATTGCAATCAGAGCCTTAAAGTGGGGAAATATAGCCCAACAACAAATCCCCTCTGCTGATGGAAAAGGTTCATTAACTTTGTTTATCAGTGGCATGCTAGGAAAAAAAACTAGTAGAGCCACATGTCAGGGCTTGAGGCACCAATTTGTGGCCATCATGATCTGCAGGAGGTCTCTGTCTTTGTGGAGGAATAGCAGCAGCCCCTAGAAAACCATATTGTGCTGGGAGGTCAGTGATGAGCATCGGATTGTGTGGTTACAGTTAACCTTGGAAACTGCGGCGAGTGAAGGCTGTTGCCTTTGTTGGTTGTTGCCAAGGTTTTTCTCGCTGATTGGAATTACAGGAGCAACACGACTGGGTGTGAACTGGCTCAGCAGTTCCAATTTCTACGCTGCAACTACATGTGTCTTCCTCTCCATGCAGAGATAAACATGTTCTGGGTGCCCTGCCTTGTGACTCTGACACGTCATCATTCATTTACAGAAAACTAGTTGGAGGAAAATTGAAGGGAGGTGTGTGTGTGTATGGTGTTGAAATTGATGTGCATAATTAAGATTTTCTGAATGTCTCCTTTACAATTTGGTGCCAGATGACTGCATGCAAATCACCCAGAATGTTATGAAGAAAATAATAATGAATTGGAACCAATCAAGTGTAAAAAATTATGACTTCTGCCTACTCTAATGCAAAAATGCGTCTACAAATACCTTGTTCTAAGATTAGGTGTGTTTCTGTTTCAAAAAGAACAAAAAAGGAGGGGAGCAAATATCAAATACTGAAGAAAACAAACTATCATCAGCAAAAATATACTTGTCATCATAATGTATTTTCCTTAAACAAGTAAAGTTGAATGCTGCATGGACAGTCTCTTACATTATTCTTATTTATTTGACTGTATGATTCTAAAAAGACAATTATAAGCACCATTTAAGCATAAAATACACCAAAGCTGTCACACCTTTCTCATTTCAGATCTAATTTCTATTTTCAGCCCACACATACCTGCTGTTATATCTCATTTATTGCTGTAAATTATGTGCATCAGAGTCACTGCAAGTAATTGATGACACTGAGATCACAGCTATGCTGTGTCTAATCAAAAAGTGGCTCTTCATCACTTAAAGTCCTCTCAACTTGTATTTCCTTATTCCTCAAGTAAAAGAGGGCAGGAAGCTTAAATCTGAGATATAATTTATTAAAGACTGGAAATAATGCTGGGATTGCCAAGGCAGCTGGAGACTGGACGTGGTGACTCAGGAATCCCTTCCAGTCTGGTACGGCTATGGTTTCAGCAGACCTAAAGCATCATATGATGAGTCCTCCTTGATAGGAACAGGAATAGATGATAATGTCCATTGAAATACCAGAAAGATGTTGGTGGAGAAAATAACGTGGCTCAGCTGCTCCCTGTTATGCCAGCAACTTTGTCCACCACAGCATGTGGCTAATTGACTCTGACTGGTCTCAAAACGATGTTATTGCACAGCTACTCAAAACTCAGAGCGAATTCTTCATGGTTTTCAAAGCATTTCTGCACCACCCATTACTTTCAATTCTGATCAGCTCCAGATGAATTATCTGACACGACTGTTGTCTGGCAAGATGTAATGGGGGTCTGTGGAATTTCATATCTCCCCTTGACAGTGACTTGTGGGCTCGCTTTTAAATTTCCAAACTGTTTGGGGTTGTCATACTGAATCCTGTGTGAATTCCCAGTGTGGACAAGCTACATATGATATTTAACAAAGAATTCAGGGGTAAACATCACTGAATTTTTCTTATTCCCAATAGGAATTCAAAATACTGCTTTTAGTCCAGACTGGGATGGATCCAACAAACTTTAAAATGAAGCTCAAATGCATCCGCTGGCTTATATCTATCATTATTACAATGAGAGCACAAGATTTACCTGCCTACATCAGACACAAAAAATCGATGACGATGGCCCTTTGGATGACCCTACTATGAGATTCAAGTGGCAAGGAAACGTGAAACCCTGCCAGCCACCGCTCTCTAGTTACACCGGTGCATGCGGCCGGGCTTGCCACCCCCCTGTCCCCCCTGTCCACCTCCAGTGGCCTCACCACAGGACCCTGCACAGGGAAAGGTTTCAGGGGTCCTGCTCGGGGGGACACACTGCCTATGTGTTTGCAACACAGCTCATGTGCTCCAGACCCACTTCTAGCTATGCTCTTGCTTGGTAAAGGGTGTACTGCATACAGTAACCTGTTTCTTGTGATCTAGGGAGCATTTAAGGTAAAAATAGCAAATGTATTTGCTGAGGCAAAGCCGATAGGTATGAAATCAGGGGCCTACATTGTCAGTTCGTTGGGGGAGAGGCCATTTTCTCATGTTACAAAACAAGTGCCTCAGACAGCAGTAACAGAGTTATCACTGGCACTCTGGGGGTTACTGTAATATCAAAAGTGAAACTAGAGTGTAAGTCAGAGATGCTGACCACCCCTACCAGTGCAGTACTACTATGCACAGGCTACAGCTTCATTGCGCTCTGAGACCCTCAGCACCCCTCTTTCTGCCCCTTTCAGCAGCAGGGCTGTGGTTGCAAACACAGGCTGTGGTTTTGTGACCATGGGTTTCTGCAGGGCATCCTAATATCCTTGAAACTCTTCTCACTCTGGGCTCCGTGCAGGGCACCGCACGTATAGACCTACAGATGGATAAACTTCAGCCAATACCACAGAGGGTGAGAAAGGCGCCATTTCTCCGACAGCACCTTCCCCCACCCCTGGCAGCACTGCACCCCTCTTGCCTCCCCCTGAGCCCGCTCTCCCCAGGGACCGATGCTGTGCTTCCTTCATGTCGCAGAGGCTCACGTACACCCTGGGCGCGGAGAATCAGGATGAAATTACGTGCTGTCACCTTCATGCATAAAACATGGCATGGCGACTGAGGGACAGCAGGGCCTCAGCAGCCGCACACCGCATCCTCCCGGCAGCCTGGGGCTTGGCCCGGGGCTGCCACAGGTTTGCCCATCGGGGAGCAGGCCGGTCGGGGTGGCGGGGAGCCTGTCAAGCCATGGACCTGTCCCCATGCCTGCAGTGGGTGCGGACGCGGCTCTGGCGATGTGGGGCCAGGCGGCGACGGTTCTGCAGTAAGTGTTGCGTCTGATCCTCCCGCGCACCCATCCCCCTTTGCCACCCCTGTGCTCTGGCCCTCGCCAGCTTGCACTCATCCTGCCACACAGATGGGATCAGCATGGAACGGGGCCCCACAGCCTCCCAGAGCCCACCCGCATCCCCAGGCCCAGGGCTCTTTGCTCGGCTGCTGAGAGCATGGCGGGATGGCAGGGGCACAGCCGTGGCTGCCTGTCCCCTACAGCCCTGAGGCAAGGCAGCCCCTGGCAAGCAAAGCCCTGGGCTGGTGGACCACCTTTGGGAGAGGCTGGTTTGAAAGGGACTTTTCCTAACATGGCTAGACACTTTTTCACATTTCTAAGAGAGTTTTAAGAGGGGATGGTTTGTATGTTGGAAAGGAAATATGGAAAAATGCAGAATAATACCCACCCATCTGTTTTTACCAGCTGCACAAATCAGAAAAGTTTGATTAAAAGGAACATAACCAGGTCAGTGGCTTGTGAAATGTCACAGTGCAGACAATGTCCTTGGGCTTTCTGCTTCTTTGGCTGGTAGAAACTCTGCACATCACTGAGCTAATGTATATATAGCCTTGCTGCAAGTTGCTGGGGTACGTTGTTCACCATTTCACCATGGTTTTACTGGAGGTAGTTTGTGTGCCCTCCATGACAGACCTTATATAATGCTGTGGGTGCCACCGTGTGGAGATCCAGCTACTTCCAGCTGAATTATGCAGGCTCCCTTTCTGCTGGCACCTTGGAGAGGAATGTTGCCAATGGTTCTGCAGACTCAGCAAGGGTAATGTGCCTGGGACAAACTGGGGAAACAGAGGAAATTTCTTTGGTTCAGTCAACTGTAGCATCTAATCACTTCTCAGGAGATGCAATGCAGTGGCTCAGGAGGATGGTCTGGGTTGGCTGGCAAACTGAAGCATCCTCTCTCCTATGGAGCAGATGAATATGGTACAAGGGATCTTGGAATGAGAATGTGTCCTGGTGTTGGCTGGGATGGAGTTAGCTTTCTTCTTAGTAGCTAGTACAGTGCTGTGTTTTTGCTCTGATGTGAGAACAATGTTGATAACTGCACTGGTATTTTCAGTTGTTGCTGGGTAATGTCTATGCGAAGTCAAGGATTTTTCGGTTTCTTGGGCCTTGCCAGTGGGAGGGCTGGAAGGGGCACAAGAACCTGGAAAGGGACACAGCCAGGTCAGCTAACCTAAACCAGCCGAAGGGATATTCCATACCATGGGCCATCATGCTTGGTATATGATCTGGGGGGGTTAGCTGGGGCCTGGGGATCGTTGCTTGGGGACTGGCTGGGCATCGGTCAGCGGGTGGTGAGCAGCTGTGCTGTGCATCACGTGTTTTCCTTTCTCCCTTTTCCTTTGGATTTTATCCTTTTCCCCACCTTTCCATTATAACTGTTGTTGTTATTATTATTATTATCATTATTATTATTATTATTGTTGTTTTTCTTACCTTTTTATTCTGTTTAAATTACTAAATTGTTCTTATCTCAACCCTTGAGTTTTACATTCCTTTCCAATTCTCCTCCTCATCCCTCTGGGTGTGGGGTAGTAAGCAAGTGGCTGCGTGGTGCTCGGTTACCGACTGGTGTTAAACCACGACAGAATGCCATTCAGAGCATATTTCAAAAAGATAAATATAATAAAATGAGAATGCTGTCTGTCAACACCTCTGGCCTGAGGTCACCATCCTAGTTTATCCATGGAGATACCAGGATCTGGTTTAATTTTTCTAACTCATAACTTTGCAACATAGACATGAAACTCTCACAGTTACCTTCTTAAACATTGTTTGGTCATGAATTCAACTCCAATTTTACTTTCAGATTGAAAATATTATTGGTAGTTGTCAGAAAGACTGATTTTCCTAATTGTCGGTTGATGGTGCTCAATTGTTCACTGGTTTTCAATGCTTGCCGTTTTGTGAAAATTTTGGTGTGCCTTATGATTGATTTTCTGGTTGTTAATGAAGTGGAAAAAAAGAAGCAGTTTTGTTTCCTGTCTACTTAGGATTACATTTACCTTTTTCATTTGAAGTACCCTACTCTTCACAAGTATGTATTTGGCAGATAGTTTGCAAATGTATATGGAAACTTCCTACCACAGCATTCACTTTGAACATTAATTACCCCATGAATACATATGTTCCTTACTTGATGTCCTCTGTGTTAATAGCCACTGCCAAATGCGTGCAGCACCACTTAGGTCAAGCTGTAAGAATGAGAAATTTGAGAACGGCAGATACTCTGAATAATTGAAGGAGGTTTCTTTGGTTGACAATGGTGCTGTTTTTGCACATCTCTCAGAGCCCCTCTTTTTATCTAGCCTCTGGCTTAGGGAAGCATTGCAGCACTGAACAGAAAGAAAAAAAGGGGTAAAGATCTTTTATTTTTATTTCTTAATGAGTCTGAAAAATGCTAATCTCTAAGAAGGCTGCTTGTCGGCTTTGTTACTAGAAATAACTTCTTGCATCTTTAATTAGATTGCTTTAGCCTGCATCAGTGAAGGAGCACGGCTCTCCATGATCTGTGCTGAGGCCAGTTGTGAGGACCTGCTCCTTGCAGTTTCCTTGTGTCCAGACTCAGCTTGCCCTCCCTAGCTGCCTTCTGCTGAGGCGCTGCAGCACGACAGCTGCTATTACAGGAGTTGTGCTACTCTTCTGTTGAGAAACATGCAGTTCAGAATTTTTTAAAAAAAATCCAGTAAGGAAACTACTGCTGGCTGGTTTCCGAAGTCCTTGTGAGCACAGGCTGTAGTTGTACCTTCTTGTTAAAGAAGTCATTCAAAGAAATAGCTGGAGGACTTTGCAGTCCTTCTGTGCGTGCCTTTGTGGCCCCATTTTATGGCCAAGTCCCTGAGGGAAGCTTCCTGCAGGCACATGGGCTCACAGCAAAAACGCTGCTTTGAACAAAGGCATGTTTTCAAATGGAGAGCAATCCTTTCCTTGCTGCCTCGCTGGATGTGGCTGTCTCTCTGGCAGAGGGAAAGCAACTGCAGCTTTCACCAAAGAAGACTTCTGAGAGGCTTTTGACATTTGCAAAATTGGTGCTCCATTTTCACCCCACAGCATTGCCTGGTTCCAGTACTGTGGAAGACATTGGACAGAGAGTGTAAGTTCATGATACTTCTATAAAAAATGGTACTGGAACTAATGAAATCTGCTTTCCTAGTGGATACCTCCATATCCATGCAGATGAAAAATGTTGCAAAGCTTTCCTGGAGCGGGGCATCCACAGCATCTCCCTTTCCCTGGGCTCTCTGGGGTCTCATACACATAAATCTGCTTTTTCTTTCATTTTCCTGGGCCCATCCATGTGCGGTTCATGAACCTTGTAGGAACCTGGTGTCTCCCAGACCGCTGCCTGGCAGCTAGGTTTGATTGAAGCTGGCCAGTGGGCTAAAAAATATTAATGATTAGTGTCATCACATGTACAATGTTTCCTTAGGAAAGCAGGCTAAAAGATCCTGCTCACACCAGAGTAGGAAGCTGGTTTTGAATCATGCTAGTAATAACTTCGTGGAGCAAGTCTGTGTTGGGAAGGGTCTGAAAAGCAGCTGTTTGCTGCTATACCCAAAATGTACTTGCCTTCTGGCCATGTTAAAACTCCGGGGACCTGTGGGGAGCAGGTTTCTCTGGGTTTCCTGAAATTTAACAGATGAGGTTTGCACAAAAAGCGTAAGACTTCACATGGAGGAAAAGGATTGTATGTCCCTGATGCAGGATGGCAAATTGGGAAATTCTGCTCGCTGTGGGGCTGAGGAGCATTTTGCTTGGCTTTTGCTGGCTTGCCACACCAGCCTGGTGCTTAGAGGTGCCACGACCAGTCTTGGGTGGTCTCTGCAGCTGTTCTGCTGGGTTGGACCAATCTGTACCACTTCAAATATCACTGTAAGCATTTGGTGAAAGGGAAGAAGGGGGGAAGCTGCAGTAGAAATGTTAAGTGACTTGTTTAGAACCATAATCCCAGCTAGGCCTGAGAGGCAAGACATGGGGTGCCCATCCACACACTCATCCCTGAGTACCAGCCACCCACGGCACTGTGCTGGGCCTGGGTCCTGGTCCAGGTCCAGGTCTGGGTCCAGCCCTTGGCAGCACCACCACAAACCCTTCCTGGGGCATTGTCAGGTATCAGGGGCCCGGCTGTAGCATTTACCCAACAAGGGCTGGCCTAAAAAGCCATATCCTTCTGGTGCTAATGTAGCTTTATCAACCTGTAAACTTCAGGGCAAGGAATCGATGCAAGCTTTGATCAAATCTCACTCTGTATTCATTGCTGGGCACTTTTTCTCCTCACCAGCAAGGTCTACTAGAGTAATGCTGTGAACAGCCCTTTATTATTTCTGCTCCAAAGTGGCTGTGCAATTCAGACAGGAAAATGTCTGCTGTGTATTCCAATTTGTTTCCTAGTAAAAAAAAGAAAAATCAATTGCCACAAAAAAATCAGAGAAAAGGAAGAAGCCAGGAGCAAAAATGTCATCTGGAAAAGAAAAACAGCAAAAGCACAATTTGTACATGAACTGCACAGCTTCACACAGTATCAAAACCTACCTTACTTCATGGTTTGTATAATGGGTTCATAGGGGAAAAAAATATAATTATACAAGTCATTGGTGTTAGGGTAAGCAGTACAGAAATATTGTTCATATTCATAAATGGAAATAATTTTCTATAAGTTGATAGGTGAGCCTGTCTTTAAACTACCCTTAAATGACAATTAAAAAAGAGTGCGCTGTTTGCCCTACTCCGTCTTGGTAACAATGTAGTTATAAATAGTGGTTTTGTTTTGGGAAGGGAGAACGAGAATGCTTTCCTGCAGAGGACTAGACTTTATGCAATATTGGATACAAGAGCTATATTTTACCTCTTACCTCAGGGAAATATTCTTTGGAAAACATACTGTATCATACCTGGAGGCATGACACAGTGCTGTGATACTTGCACAGGCAAAAAGCCTTTCCACTTGGAGTGGTCCATTCAGGACTGATGGAGATTGATGGATTTCAAAACCATCCAAGGCATGGCTCTTTGTCTTCTCAGACCTTTGACGTGTGGAAAGAAGAATATGCAAGTATGACTGATGTTCACCCGTTGCTGTGCAAAAGCTCTTCCCACAGAGCCTTTGTTAGTGCTGTACCCATGCAATGCTTAGACTCAATCCTTCAGTGACTGGAAAAGCATAATGGGTTTCTAGGTATGTTTTGAATACCAATTCAAATACTGAGAGTTTCACATCAATAAGTCTTTGAAAACAACCTCAAGAACATTTGCATGGGTTTCTCTGTTTTTCTTAATATCACCTCCCCCAACCATTCATTTTTAATTGCATTTCAGAGAAGCTGCAACTGCTTTGTCATTACTCATTACAACCAGGGAACCTGACAGCTTAATGGTGAGGCTGCAGCAGACCCCTGGCAGGGCAGCTGGTGATGAAAATGTACTAGATACATAAAACATGCAATAATTCATGGGTGCCAATATTAAGGATTCCTAGGAAATGGATGATACTTGCAATTGCCTGAGCAAGGCAGACAAAAACTTTTGTAACTTAAACCAGTAGCAATATTTATTTTGTTTGTTGTGTCTTTTTCCCTCCTTTGGAGGGCCATACTCTGCTTTATAATTTTAAACTTAGCATATAAACTCTCCTCCATTTCATCCTTTTGGATACAACAAAATTTTAGCATTTCTCAGCTAAATTATTAGCAAATCTGTAACTCTCACGCAGAGTGATAGCAGTCTCATGTGCAGCATCAGTTAAGAAGGATCGTGCTGATACAATAGCTCTTGCTGGGACTGTACTACTGCTCCTGACTCTCATATGACACGAGTTTACAGATGTCCTTGTAAAAAATTCCTGGACCTTAGGAGACAACTGCTGAATGAAAGAGAGATGTTCAGCCACTAAACTTCTCCCAGCATATGTGGGACTTACGATGACTTTCACCTAGGCATAAAACAATATTTGCCAAACACTAGGAGCAGTGCAAGGAAATAACTCTGTCAACAGCCAGATGTTTCTTTTTTCTTTTTTTTTTTTTCTTCATTAAAAATGTTACATTCGTAAGGCAAGGACTTCACTGTTCTGCTGAACATGTGGATAACCCACACTCCCTACATCTTCAGAGCAGGCTAAATTTAATGCCTTGTGCTAAATAGCTTTGGTTACTGCTTAAATAAAATCCAAAGGAATTAAATCCCCAAGTGGACCTAGGGCCAATCTCACTTAAATCCCATGTATACCAGATTTTGAGGAGGTGTGTGAGGCTTGCACTACACGGGGAAGATGGGAACTGCTCCACAGCATCTTCTCCCAAGCAGAGAGCACAGCATGGTCTCTGGGTCTCAGTGCTCGGATCCCTCAGCTCCTGCTCTGAAAACAGAGGGAACAGAGCAATCTAGACATTTTGTATTGCTATAGCACTGCCTCCTGCTCTATTACACCACAGATGATCCTCAGTTCCTCCCCTCTCCTCCCTGAGAACAGTATGGGCTTAAGCTAGTCCCAAAACTTCTAGATTGATAAATTAGTCAAGATAAATCTCACCCTTAGTGATCTTCTAAAGAGGGTTTTATCCCTAACTTTTTTCAAAATAGGTAAGGATTTAACAGTCAGCTGAAAAAAATAATGAGCTAGTCCAAAGCTGATAATTTAAACAGAGTGGTTACAGTGTCCACAGCATAGGCACTAGTAAACTTATGCCAAATATAATGACTGCTTTACTTAATCTTTTTAGCTCTGTTAATACTCTCAATCTGAGTAAGGAGTGACATGTTGGAAAACTAAGCTGGAAACCAAAAAGAAAGTGATGACAAGTAACAACAGATTAACCCTGGGTGGAGTGGAGGACACCATGGCTTAAAGAAGTGCAAAAGACACACAAAATCCTTAAAAGCAGCAGTATAGTCACCAGGCATGGAGTGGTGGCTACCCTGAATATCTGATTCGAGAAGTCCAAATGAAAACATGTAACTTGTGTTTTAAAAGATAAGAAAGAACAAAACTTAGGCCTTGTCAGATGAAGACTTAAACACAAGCGGGATAAATATGTCATCGGGTTAGACGCTATGGCATGGTGTTTATGATGAAATGGGGTTTAATCCCCTGTGGATTACGATCCTGTGCCATAGGCAGCAGTTGCATTTGTCAACACATCTGAGTGCTGGTGGCAGCTTTCCATCAAAGCCACCGGATCCCAAAGTCCTCTTTACAAGTCACCTTCAAAAGCCAGTGTGGGCTGTAAGTCGCCCACAGCTGAGCTCTAGTGGCTCTTCAAGTTTCTCTTGAGGAGAAACCCAGTTACAGAAGTATTTGTAAAGCATCTGTATTAAATAATGGAAAGCAGCTGCTTTCTAAGTGATGGACAGCTATAGGAAATATCAGTATGCATCACACAAATTCTTGGAGGAATACAGACCTCCAGTGAAATATTAGCATTGCACTATCAAAATTGAGAAATACTTTTCATTTTCCTTAAGTTGCCAAATATTTTGAAGTGAGCTCTAATTTTCATATCCGTTATTCTCCAACATACCCACCAAAAGGTGCTTTCATGTTTGTGACAAGCAAAATTCTTCAGTTTCAAAAATGTTACACCATTTGCTGTGATGCTCAAGTCAAATTCCAGGGTAAATTCTCTGCATGCAAACTATCATATTTAAAAACAACGAAGAAACTAAACTTCAATTTCCAATTTTGTTTTTAACATTCAGATTTTAGACCACTAAGACAAAACTGGAAAAAGATGAACATATTAAGGAAGTATTTATTAAGTATATTAAGAATTTATTTATTAAGAATATTAAGTATTAAGGAAACAGCATGCATTAAAAGAATAACAATAAGTGTGTCACCAAGTTTCTGAAACTGCTTAGTGGGAGTATCTGATACATGCATTTACATAAGATGAACAGCCTTATAATGTTTTCACACAACCATGTTTCAGTGAAACTAGGCCCTTTTATTTAATATAAAATCTGAGCTAAAACTTGAACCCTTATATTAAAACAACATCTGTTGCATTCACCAAATCTTGGCACGGTAGCAGATAGACCCACAGATATGGAGGAGAGCTGTACCATGCAGGAGTGTCTCCGTTTCCCACTTCTGACCATCCACAGACCACAAGGAGACTGGCATCTCCCAGCAGAATAAAACACAGCCAGGGACCTGAGAGTCTGGCCAGACAGGAGGAATTGTCTGATGGAAAATATGAAAGACAAAGTAGCTCCCACAACCAGCTTTACCCTACTTATCCTTTCTATTTAAAACCTGTGCTGAAAGGAGTTCAGGATCTGAGAGGGTTTAGTTTTGGGGAAGGGGTGGGCTGATGCACAACTGAATCGTTTCTTGCTTGGAGCGGCAGTACAAAGCCAGGCTCCCACACTGAGTTCCTAAAGCCTAACCCAAAAATGTCAAATCACCTTGAAGCAGAAAAAAAAACTTCTAAGAACCTAGAGCAATTCAGTTTGCCTGTAATTGCTTGTATTTCCTTAGCTTTCTTAGTGCAAGAGCTCCGGATAAATCCAGTATGGTTTAAAACTTAAGTAATTAATATTTTATCTACACATGAATATAGGGTCTTTTTATAACACCCAGATGCTCTTTAGAAACAATGAAGTATTTCATGAAGTTTTTCAGCAAGAATTGAGAAACTTCAGTATCTTCTTGATGCTGAGATGAGCTTTACCTGATGATATCTCTGTAATGAAAACCGGCATTATGTTAGAAACCAACTCCTTTTTAAGCACATGAGGTAAGCCCATGGTTCTTGAATGAACTAATTATTGCTCATTAAGGCTCTGCTTGTGGTAATAAGTAAGCCATTTCCGATTGCCCTGTGTACAATGCCATGAACATGTCTGACTGCTAACAGGGACTAACTTGGGAGCTGATGTACCTGTTACGGGAAGAAAAAAAAGTATTATTCCAACCCCAAGAAGACAGAGAGGTGGAACAAGAGGTGTGCTGCCATGGCCCTAGCAGAAGGGACCTCAAGAGGTTTGCACAAAAATGCTCTTTCTGTGCAATACACAGGTGGGAGGCAGAGCTAATCGTTCCAGCCCAGCAAGCCTGGGCTCCCTCTGATACAGCTGAAAAGCTCTAAGCTGTCAGCAGGTAAAGGATAAGGAGAAAAGCATTATGGTGTTTTGCCACCTATGTGGACCCCCCTGCACAGTGACCAACAGCCACAGGGAAAGGCATCAGATGTGCAGGGAGGAGTCCCCATGGAGATGCTTGGTTCCCAGTCCAAAGCAGTCCTGTGCCGGCCTGCCACGCTGCCCTTCCCCTGTAGCTGGTGGGCCAGGCTGGTAGAGGTGAAGGAGGGACTTCTCCAGAAGGTGCCACTCCTCGCTGCAAAGAAATGCCTTCTGCTTAGGTTATTTGCTAGGAAATATTTGTAGGTGCATATGAGGTGATCCTCTCCTCTTCTTTGTTATGCATTTTTGCAGCTCTAGGGCAGGGGAGAGAGGATCTCTTGGTGCTCGCCGGGAACATCTGTACTGACACGTCCTCAAGCAGCTCATAGCCTGGGCAGATGTTGCTTGGTTACAGTCAGTGAATAATTGTCACAGTTTACGTTACAGTCACAAGCCTAAGTTATTTTGAATGCATAAATAAATAAGAGCTGAGGTTGCAGAGAACAAGTTGGTAAATTTTGAGGGAAATGCATATAAAACTGAGTGCCAGCCAGCCTGAATAAGTCCCAACTGAGATATCTGAAGCTTGTAACTTGTTTGGTGAAATTTTCCACAGTTGCAGGGCCTGGTGGCACAGGTTGGGTCTGCCACAGCTGAGTTGATCAAAGCTAGCCACCACTGGAAGCTGTGAAGAAAAACCACATTAGCAGGTTTAGATCCTCAAAAGATGTCAAAGTACCAAAGTATTTGCAAATACCAGCAGAAGGTACCTAAATACCTTTGATGAGCAGGAGTTTACATGCTTCCCCTTCTTGCATCACTCGCTCATCTAGGCAAGTCCCACCAAGCACAAGTAAAACATGTATGTGACGACCTATCAGGGATACTGTGAAAGGCTGCCTTTCCTCAAACTGGGAGCCACGTTGTGTCCTGCTTACTCTGCTGAGCCCTCAGCTGCTCAACTGCCCCTGCAGATGTCCATGTGTGAAATCCATGTCACCCCCACAGCCCTGGCTCAGGACAGGGGCCCAGGGAAGCCAAGAATCTTCCAAAAATCCATAAGTTCATCAAGAAGATGTTTCCTTCAGGGCAGGAAACAGTAGTGATCTTCCTCCCTTGGAGCAAGGGGCTCCTTCACAGCCACTGCCTGCCTCCTCTGCCATCAGCACATCAATATTTCACATTAATACTCCGGAAGCACAATGAAATGGTTATTTCTAAAATCATGAGCCATGTTCAAGCCTTATTCTGCCAAAGGAAGAGCAGTAAAGCCACCTCTCTTTGCAGCAGGTCTGCAAGGCTTCTGAAGCACATTGGACCTGCAGTAGGAGGTAACCCAAGCCAAGCCTGGAGGATCAAACACCTTTTCATTTCTCATTTTGGTATTTCATAGTTGTATGTCTTCAGTGCAGCTATCACCTGGCCCCAAACTCCAGCTGAGTAGCAGAAATGTTGGCTTATGTCACTAACATTTTTTATGTTGATTGGCAAAGTAAGGGCAGCTTAAGTTTAAGCAAGCATTGGTCATGTACATGCCTTTGTTTTGGTTTGCTAGGGCTGTATCAAATCCAGCTAAAACAGGAAATTAACCTGATGACCTCAAAAAAATGTGCTATTGTGGGTTTATTTACCCTTTCTAATAATATTTGTCACCATATTTGTTGAGCCTCATCACTGTCTAAGAAGAATAGTCACCTATGATTTGTCAATCAGATCAGTCATTTGATATTATTCACTGACATTAATTTGTTACTATTTGAAATATACATTTTTGAAAAAATGTTTTTGTCTTTGTGGCATCTTTAACTTGTTGCAGTCAATTTGATACATTAAAATGATGGGAAAACTTGGCTTTAAAGGATTTGGGTGCTATTGTCATGTTGCCATTTGTATTCAAATTCATCCATTCAAGCACTGATCAACAGAGTCTCTGAAAAGGTCACAGGGAGGTCTTGTAGACTAAAATCAATCATTTCCACGGTGCTACCCTACTCAATTAATCAATTAGAAGTGTTTTCAGGGATCTTTTGTGCCACTTCCAGGACTTGTGTATTGCTAGACTATATATTCAAAGAGTCATGCTGCATGAATTAGCTGTTGTGGAGGACATGCCTTTCTGTTATTCTTAAAAAAGGCTATTTAGTTGGTTGCAGGAAATCAGTCTTGTCTGATGAGTGCTTCCCTGAGTAAGTGGTCAAAGATATGTCTATATGAAGGCACAAAGATAATCCATACAAACAGAATTACAGATTATATTTTAACATACAAAGAAGATTTGAAAAACAAAAGAAAGTGAGGAATGTGAGATCACTTGAAGCTGATTCTTTGGTTAATTGTGTACAAATCTAAGAAAAGGGACTGTTGTGATCTCTGCATCTTTATGCGACATGGTGTCCTCCACGATACATCAAAAGCTACACATTCTCTTCTCTTTCATATGCACGTTGAATTAAGCCCTGTAAAAGTATTAGTAAAGCATTAGCTCTTCTGGAACTATGACTGGAGGTCATAATCTTATTTTTCTGGCACAGAGAAATGTGTGTGTTACTTTTGTACTATGACACAATTATTTTGGTATTGCTTTAATTAGCAACCATAGTTGCTAATTAAAATGAAAACACTGAAGACATACAATTATGAAAAATGAAAAAAATATGTCAGGTATTTTCATTAAATGTATTTTACTTCTTTTTTAAAAAAACAAACAGTAGCAACAACAGATTTCATGGATCTTCTAAGCTTAAGACTTAATTAATGGTAATGTGAGCGAGGTGGATGCTAGGGGGCTGGCAGGGTGCTCTGGAGGGTGCACCTGTTTGAGGGGGTGCTCTGGGAGGGTGCCGTACCCCCCCCCAGGAGTGAAACAGGAGAGCTGCCCTTCTGCGCAGCCCCAAAGAGCCCCCCTCACCTGAAATTGCTCTCTACTCTGTAAATTAGCCCATCCTGTAGCATACGTGCCCCTGGAAGGCTTTCGCCCTGATTCTTCATTCTTTTGCAGGTTTTGCTCTAGCTGTTGTTGAAAAGCAGAAGCTTAAAATCCTCTTGCTGTGGTGGCAGATGGGATTTAGGAGGCATTTATTCCCTGAAGGCAAAAATGTGCGTCCAACTTACGATTTCATTTGTGTGGTAACCTTACAGTGTGGCTGGGGCAGAGATGCTGAGTTGTTTATGCCAGACCTCTCTAATCAAGCTCTCCATAGAAAGTGTCAAAAATAAAAGCCATTTTTTTGTCTCAGTTGCTTCATGAGGACTGTTCAGTCACATAGAAACAAAGTATATATAAACAGAAACATTCAGGTTGGTATTGCAAATATCCAATTGGAGGCAGGATAATGCAAATAAATTGTGTGCCTGATAAATCTGTGTGTGCTGCTAAACCCACTTGCATTACTAACAAAATATAGAGTAAGTCCAGTGGTCACAGCTCTTTGGTGGCCCTTTTTTGATACAGAAAACACTTAATCAGGGGATTGAGAGGTCCATGCCCTCTGTCCTGCAAGATAAACCTGCCTCCTTCTCCTTCCAGACTCTGTGGGTCCCACCAGAGACTGTGACCGCTTGTTTTCTCCAGGAACAGGTGCAGAGCAAATGCCTGCAGCCTGTCCTGCCCACCCTGCAGCCATCGAACCCCCTACACAGAGCCCAGGTGTCCTCTCCCAGGTGCTGGGAGTGAAGATCACCAATGGACTTGAAATACAAGGTCCTGAAGTCTCCCAGGGGAATATTTCCTTCTAGATTTCCTGAAAACAAGAAGGTACTTGGCAAGCTGGGGCTTTCAGTGTGATACATCTGATGGTCATCTACCTCCAAATAATGCAGAATTAGGTAAATTTGTCTGGCATTTATATTCTTGAAAGTGAAACAACCCAAAACAAACAAACCACCCTGTAAAGCTGAGGAAGATTCTCCCATCCTTGGTTTAGATAAGACAATGAAAGGACTAAGGACTGAAACAACCTCCTCTATCTGCTGAAGGTTAAGCTTGTTGTGACCTCCTTAGTAATGATCACAGTTGTCCCCTTTGAGGGAACCTGTGCATCAAGCCCACCGACAGGAGAACCAGATCTTCTTTCAGATGAAGTCAGGTCCTGCTAGTCCTGTCTGCAGTCTGTTATTGCCAAGGTCTCTGCACTCCGTTGGTTGTATCTCCCGTGCAGCTGCATGAAATCAGAAATTAAAAGGAAACAGCGCTTCTCAAAACTTACATAGACTCTTCTTTCAGCTGTATGTCTCTAAGGAAGATCATCAAAGTCTGGCTCCTACATAGAGCGCTTTCATTACAAGGTCACCCGCCATTGGGCTCAAATCTCATGCCCACCTCCTCAGAGATGGTGTGTCCTCCTGCTTGATAATTCAAAGGGACAAGTTTATCTTTGTGATGCTCTCCCCAAGCCATTCAGTCAGGTCTAGAGAAATGGGTTTGAGGAAAACAAGAGGACAAGCCATCAGCAGCCTTACTTAAAATGAGTCCCCCAGCTACTCTGCCTGGGCAGACAGACTCCAGCTCCCTCCACCCAGCTTTCCTGATTCCACAGAGAAAAAAAGTCCTGCCATATTCCCAATGCCTTCATATTCGCTTGCTACAAGAAAGGCAGCTGACCGTCATCACAAAAGGGTTTTCCCATAGTATTTATTCAACATTTCTGTAATAGACATCATAATGTAACTGCTTTTTGCTCCTAAGCATTATGTGGCTTAATTTAGATGGGAAAATCAGCACAATTATCAACTGAAGCTGAAAAAAACATGCTGGGATGCTGCAGCTCATAAAATTAAAACGCAAGATAAGATAAATTAATACTTTTTTATTCAGATAATGTGGCAGCTTGTAAGGAAGTAATTTCTCATCTCATGTGAGATGTTTTTCTGAGAGTTGTGATTTCTATAAGATAACAGCTCCCAGCTGGAGCAGAGGCACGGCTACTGCGGGTAGCTGCAGCACAGATGCTCTGTGCTGGCCCTGTACCTGTGCAGGCAGCCACCCACTGCCCAGGGACTGCTCACATCCCAGCAACACCCATTTTCAGAAGGCAGAAAAGCCTTCTTGAAATCACGAGGGAAGCAAAGCAGATTGCGTGGGGCCGTGAACAGCGCTGGGTACCAGGGAAGGCTCACTGTTCCCCTGTTAGCGCTGGCCTGTTCCTGCACAGGGAAGCTTGACCACAGTAATAAGGAGGCGCAAAACCCAAACAAAAAAAACCTGACTTTGGTCTCACTACCTTCAGTTCCTGATTTCATGCTGATTAGCCACTATAATTTCATGTAAGCTTTAAATGGTCTAAACACCTCCTTTTCCTGTATTTTTTTGTTATTAACTTACCGCTGTTGTTCCCTTGTTAAATATCCAGAGGTGCTATAAATAGAGATGTTGATAGAAATTAATTCTTTAGCTTGTTTGAGTACTGGTGACAACTCATTAACACCCAGCTGCATTTCCCTTTACAGATGGTGCTGCTGGCACCAGCCAGCACTGTCTGCAGGCACCTCTAGCTATCGTCTAGAGGCACTGAAAGTATTTTGAACATGTTGCTAATTAAAGCCCTGAGCTACAAGAGGATTTAGGTGTAGCCAGCATCCCTGACAATTGTAGATGTTGAATAACAAAGTGACACAGCTGCTTTGTGCTGTGCCAACCACATGCTGGTGCCTATGTTAGGAGTACCATGAGCCCACCCAGGAGACCCAGCTGCTTTGGGGAATTTTTTTGTAGGTTAGGTTTTCCTGACTGAGCTCCATCAAGGGGCTCACGGTGGGGGTGGATGAGTGCTGAT
>JAVJGJ010000037.1:69013949-69041550 GCA_035590215.1 Microhierax caerulescens | reverse complement strand
GGGGCTCACGGTGGGGGTGGATGAGTGCTGGTTTCAACAGCAGGGTGGATTGTACCACAACAAGGTGTGCATAAGTGGCTTTATCCTGTGAAGGAGCCTCCTCCGGCTGCCTGGGAACACCAGGCTGCTGCACTGAAAATGGTCTCAGGTCTGAGATGTTTGGTAGCCTGTCTGGGAGTCACTAGTGAAACTCTGGGGCTGTGTGCTTACTGGTGAAAATTTTGATGCCTATGACCTTTGAGGAGCTTTGGCTGCTCTGAGTCACAACATGACCAGCAGACTGAGGAGGTCACGTTCCACCAAAGTTGTGCTGTGGGTGCAAACATGCGTTGTCCTTTTTTGTTTGGGTTTGTTTTCTGTGTTGTTTTTTTTTTTAGGTTGTCCATTATGCACAAGCACACAGGACCACAGAAGAAAGCAGCTGAAGTTCTGGGTCCACAACACTTTCTGAGATCTTTGTGATAGGTTTCCACTGCATTTCACTCACTGCCTTTATACGTGTCTAAACTTGTATTTGTAACAACCCTTGTAATTCTGGAAAATATCATCCTTTTCATTCCCCCTGCAACTTCGTCAGCATTGCAGCAATAGTCATGAGGGATTCAGGACTGGTAAAATTAACTTTGGAGCCTCTTTCTCTGTGGAGGATGATATAAAGATAGTATAAGTGGTAACCTGTCTGCTTTCCAGTGACCTACTACAAGTAGATTACTTATTGCTAAAAGACAGTTTCAAGGTGTCAGGAATAAGGCCAAAGTTTTGTTTTGGATTGGAAGCCATCCTGATGGAATATCATTTATATATGAGTGGTTTTACTTGCTAACTGTTGAAACTTAATATTTAGCAATAGGAATACTTAGGGAGGAGAACCTGGAAAAGCTAGGAAGCTGTAGTACATTACTGGAGTCTGTGGGAGGACCGGATGCCAGATACAAAGTACTAACTTTGTCATTACATCTAATTATATAAACTGTATGATGGAGGGGTCAGGAACATAACCCAGTTCTTCTGGATTTCAGCATCTTCTAAGTCTGTTCTCTCACTGCAAGGTAGTTTCTCTGTCTGAAGTAAGACTCCTCAAAGAAGATAGGGACACACGCTTACTCTCTGGTTTCCACATTAAAACTGTTTGGAGCTAGCAATGATGCTGGTCAACATGTACAAAACCCTCTGATGTCAACGTCAGAAAGTAACAAATTAATAGTTGCACTGAGACAAGACCAAAGGGGACCTTCCCTTGTTCAAACTGCAGATATAATAAAAATGCAAAGACATGTTTTTGGGCACAAAGGCTCACCTTGAGTCTGGAAGCAGCAGACTTTAATACCGAGTCACATGTACTGGGAGTTAAGTAATAGCTTCAGAAAACTGCCGAGTTTATCCTAACGATGCCAGTCATTTAGATATCTCAAGAGAAGAGCGTGGCTTGTAACTGGAGTAATAGGGAATGCTAGACAGAAGGGTGATGGAGTCAATTAGCCCCCATTATACAGACAACAGCAGAGAGGTAGCTATCACATTAAGGCATTAGCTAGGATAAGACAATTGTTGTGTGCTATGAAATCAATTTCTCTGTTGCATTTATTAATATTAGTAGATGGATGAATTTCACTTCCCAGTCTGGCCTTTAGAAATATTTTTTGGACCTACCTTAGTTTTTTAGGTTTAGGATATGTCACAACATGTAGCCAGAAAGTCTCTGCAGGATGAAAGCAGAACTCAGATGTGGAAAGTGCTGATATTGCAGTATTGGAAAAAAATAGCACACCACCTTCCTTCTGTGCCCTGGGCAATTACATGGCCTTTGGGACACTTCTCTATTTTAGGTGATGTTGTGGGTATGCACAAGAGAGGAACTGATAGTGCTACTTAGCACCCAGCAACCTGGTTTCAAGCACAAGCCAGCCCACAAAGTGAGAACAGTTCCTGCTATAGCTGCATCTTAAACCTCAGCCTCAAATGTCCTCAATCCCAAAACTGTCAGAAGTGGATCATTATGATTAAAACCAAATTGTCCTCTCCAAACTTGGAAAGGCCACTGCATGTCACCACCTGAGAGCTTAGAGCCGGTATAAGGTGTGTGCTAAATTAACGGGATTGACCCAGAACAAAAAATCTTAAAAATTTACATAAAAGCAAGGGAGGAAAGCCTGTCAGACTAGTTAGATCCCAAAGAAACTGTCACTGCTGTGACAGTCTGGAGGAGAAGTTTTTCTACTTGGCTACAACTGGGGTTTTGTAAAAACAGATTGTTGTTTGATGGGTTTGAGGAGGAAAACGGTGATAAGAGGAGTGCTTGCAAATGCTTTCTCTGAGCATTGACTTCTACCCCTATGTATCTGTAAGCAATGAGAAGATTTTGGTTTTGTCCTCCTTACTTTTTTTTTTTTTTTTTTCTTTAAAGAAGGTGTTGCCAAGGGGTGTGCTATGGCAGCAGCACCCTGCAGTATGTTATTTGCTTCCTTCCTAATCAAAATATTATGTAGTTGTTATTGCATATCCCTGCTGTAATTTTGGAAATGTAATCCCCAGCATTTGGGGGATCACAATCCTCCCTGCCATGTAAACTTCCTAAGCAAATTCTCTGCCAAGTTTTCACGTGTTCCAATTTCAAGTAATTTTGATCTTATCTGTGTTGTGTTTCCTTAGTGTATTTTATCTTTAAAGTTTCTTTATCACAGTCAAAAATTAAACACAATTGCACTGAGGCTCTGCGAACACAGGCCATTATGTCCCGAGCTCACACGTTTAATGAAGATGGAGCAAAAAGTTACCTGGGCTGCTCTAGTAACTCAGTTTGAGGAGAGGCACAGACTTTATAGCTCCAGTTTGAACTGCTGGAATTTGGCTCACCTAACTTTAGCAGACATGTGTTAGGTGTCTAGGTGATCCCTCTAACTTCAGCTAGTTTGGAGTGTAAATCTTACTAAAGATTGCTAGAATACTCTAGTCTACAAGCTGCAAAGTTCTGCCAATAGAGCCACACTGATGCGGGAACAAACATGAAGAAGTTTTTGAGTTCTGACTACTGTCCTTGAATGATACACTAACACAAATAGGTAATAAATGTGCCTGCCTGATTCCTAAAGGCTTTGTCCAGAGGGGATTTCCCTGGCAGCTGCTTTTTGGCAGTTGTTGAAACGCCCGCGGTGTGCAGCGAGGGTGTGGATGGTTTGAGCTCCCTTCACACACACTTGGCCATCAGTCACCAGCTGCGCTGCTACAGCCGGCTGCGCTGGGTGCCTCCCAGCTGCATGGCTCAGAACACCCGCAGCAGCTCTGCCACAGCTGCGCTGCCTTTGCTCCTCGCACACAGATTCATTCAGAGCAGAGAACCACAGCTAACACCCCAAATCCTTATGCTGCTCCTGGGGCTGTTCTTCCTTAATGGTGAAGAACTGTATGTACTTTCTGATGGTTTCATATTTGATGATTTGGTTGGTTGGTTTTAAACAGCTTTCCTGAACCACCTACTGTTCTTACCTCTTCCTTGGACACCCAGGCTGTCGCAGCCCGGTGCCCCCGCAGCAGCACAGAACTTTGCATGGCACTGGGAGGCACATTTGTCCCGGTGAGACTCAGGTAGTGTAACCCAGGGATTCATTTGCACCCACACACTCAGAGACTTATTTTCACAGCCTGTGTTAAATTCAGGGATTAGCATACTTTATAGGGAGTATACCTTCTAGTATGACTGTTTAGAAACATCCGTAGCATATTTTGGGTAAATGGAACACTTTACATGCCAAATTGATGTATGATGTACAAAGTGCCCTTGCATAGACATGTTAAGGTAGATGGAGGCAGACACTATAACCAAGAAAGCTACGGAAAACCGGCTTTAGGAGAACAGCTTTGGCACCTTTGGCCAGCCAATGGAGCAGGCAGGAATGGGAAGTGCTAAGGTCTCAGACAAAAGCACACAGTAAAAGCAGAGGGCTTAGCTTATCTACCTTGGAAGCATTTGAGCTTGCTGCTCTGGAGTGCTGATGGCACTTGGCCATGGCAAGGTGAGCACTGCATGCTCAGCTGGTCACTGACCTGGAGGCCAAAGAAAATACTCATACACAGGAGGACATCCATAGCTCCACCATACCACCTGCTAGCGAGGAATAACTACACATCTCCCTCAAAAACTGTGCATCACAGCCTTGTGAAACAAGCAGCGGCAGACAGGTCTACACAGTCATTCTGAGTCCTGCCTTTTATTGCTGTCCAGGAATGGTTTTTAAAAAGGTATCACAAATGTTTTACATCAGCCACAATCTTGGTGATGCACAGGAGGATTCTGTTTGTGTCCAGACCTCCCTGTGATACTGAGGAGGTAAGCAAAACATTCATTTAGAGGAGTTTTTTCCCCTGGGGGCTACTGGGATTGCTGGGCCATACTTTGCAATCTTGGGTGAATGTTCCCTTGTTTACACTCTGGCCTCCCTGGGATTTCAAACCTCATGCAAAGCAGCATTCTCCTGCTGGGACAGTCATGCAAATAAACAACTCACTGCTATTTTATGACTTCCTTTGGTTTTCTCAGTGAGATATTTCTAAGCAGCAATTAATGAAAGCAATACCACATAGCATCATTTCTTTGCACTGTTAGTTGGAGTGCTCTAGCACCTGCAGCTGGACACTGCGCATTACAGAATGTGGGCTAACTTAGACCTTCTGCCTTCCATTTTCTTTATTGCTGGTTTTAGTAAGCCTTTACTTATGTAAAGTATTTCCTTTGCTTATGAAAACTACCAGTGACAGATGACATGTAATGTTGTTTAGAAAACTACCAGCAACAGACGATGTGCAACACCATTCAGCTGAATCAACCCATTCATTCCCCACCACGTGTAACACGTTTTGCCCCTCTTTGTCATGTACAAGAAGAATTTTCCCACCAAGACCAACTCAAAACTGCTTCAGCTGGACACAGCTGCCCTCCGCCTCGCCCTGTACCTCCCAGCAGCCTGTATCCCTGTTACACCTCACGTGCGGTGCAGTAGCAGATGCTCGCTAGTACGAGTGGTCAGCAACAAGTGGAGCTGAACCGGTGCCAAGTACGAGGGCCGCAGCAACACTGAAGCATCCAAAAAACCTCCCCTCCTGGTGGCAGCAAGTATCAGGTGTGGTTTGGTTTTCTTGTGCAAACCCAGCTGTGAGGGCAGGGCTGGACAGCACAGGAGGAGCCCCTGGCAGGGCACAGAGAGGCACTGGGGGCAGGGAGAGGTGCTTGTGGGGTGCCAGGCAGCACGTGTCTGGGGGACCAGGAGCTGCTGTGCCTTGGTTTCAGCAAGGGGTCTGCTCACACATGGCAGTCATCCTGCTGCCCACCCAGGTGGGATCCCAGAGGCAGCCTCTCCACAGCGAGCCCAGCTGGCCAACCCATCACATCTGTCCTTCAGCACAAGCCCAGCTGTTCCTGCTCTGCAGCCCATCACTGTTGTAAGGCTGAGGACATGGTATGAAACTGCAGCATTCACATCACTTCAGAAAGGGGATGTTAGACTCAAAACCATAACTCTTTTTGGCATGTGAATATTTTTGTTTCCTGAATCAATCTTGACTCTTGTGTCACTCCTTTCATAAGGGACTGTCAACAAGAAATTCAGGGGAGAGGTTTGAGATTATTGCAAATAAAGGTTTCCTAAATGTTATGCTCAATAAAAGTAAGGAAAAAATCCTAATCAATATATTTCCTTTAAAATGTACATAAATTCAACATATTTGCTAAAAGGTAAATGTTGCATTGGTGTTTGGTCTCAAGATACAGAAGAACAGAGCTGGGTTAGACTTTAGGCAACATTTTTAAGGGTGGAGACCACAGAGCAGTGGGACAGGCTGTTGGGAAAGGATCAGATCCCCGTCACCTGAGGTCTTAGGGAACAATTTATCCACTATCTGTCTAGAGTGGCCTTGCTTTGGGGCAGGAGCACTAATTTCTGCAGGCCTCTTCCAGCCCTATTTTCATTTTCTACACTTCTAAATTTTTCCTCTGTACCTCTGTCCTTAACAGATGTCCCCAAGTCAGCATTGGGTGGCAGCCACCAGCAGCTCCCCGCCAGGTGCCAAGGCAGGAGGTGGGTCTGGGTAGCTGAGGGGGAGCTCCCATGTGCTCACCTCCTCCCTGAGCTACAGGGACAGCAATGGGGCCAGAAACACCATCTCCCACCGGGAAGATGTGGCTGATCCACACCACACCTCGCAGTCTGGGACCCATCCCAGCCAGCAATGAGCAGTGTCTTTACTGTGGCTGAACTGCTTTTATAATGGAGCTTATCTTGTGCTAAAAAATGAACACAAAACCCAAACCGTTCTCCTTTTAATTTATTTCATGAATAAGAAGGTCACCTTTTAGTGGCACTTTATTTCTCTTGGCTGCCAAAAGATCCGCTGTCAATGAAAAGAGCTGAAGGTATATTTTGTGACGAGGGGGCACACGATGCAGAACACACCCTGAGGTTTGCATAAGGTGACTGAGCACATGCTGCAATAATTTGTAATTATTTTATTGTGTCATCTTTCAACATTTTTCCGACTCTTTAAAGACTGATTTACTATGAGGAGGAGTAAAGTGTTCTCCTTAAGGCAGCGGACTTGTCAGGCAATGACCTCCTGGCTACCTGTGCTACCATGGTCAGGTTCTGCCCAGAAAGAACATTTTGCCAAGTAGCTTCAGCAAGAAATCATTCTCTTCCTTTTTGCTGCCATGGATTTGTCTGATGACAGTGGGTAAACATTTTCCTGGTCTGTGTCTGAGTTTTCTCAAATGTTCACGAGAGTTACATGGCTAAGTGTTTGCTGGTGAAATGGGCCTTACCCACTCCACACATGACCACAGTTTTCAGATGAAGTGGAAATTATAACTGGTGGTCATTCTGCCTCTGCCAGAAGTTGCTTAACTTCACTGAGATGGTTTTGCAAGATATAAAAATGTCCCATCAGAAAGTTACTAGGGATCCTCTCCAAGAAAGAGTTTTCCAAATTCAGGTAAACTTTAACATTGATTTAGGGTTTCAGCATCTCTTTCTGTTGGGAAGTGGTCCTCTGTGATCTCCTACCCAGCTGCTGAGTCTCAGCTGGGCCAGTGGCTTTATATTTAGCTTATGCTACATGACTAGTTCTCCAATTCCTTCCTTCCTTGCCCTTTTTCTCTTCCTCCCTTCCTTCAGGGGAAAAATCTGGCACAGATGTACCCACAGTTTAACTGGGGTACCCATGGTTTAGCTGGGATATGCATGGGTCTTTCCCACTCTGCTTCTGTAGTTCTGTAACCCCATCACTTATCTATGAATTATAAAATGTCTTCTTGACAGCCATGTTTCTGGCCCATAACCAGATGAAGTGATTGCATAGCCAGCACCAGCTGGTGTTTGGCTAACGAGCGTACACTAACATAAGAAGATGTGCTCACAGTTTTCCTTTGCTGGGATGCTCCCCTTGCCCATTAGCCTGCCAGAGATGTCAGCAGCGCTCATAGCCCCCTTCTGAGGTGCTGTGGCTCATAGGGCATCATAGCCAGGGCATTAGCAAAGCTCTGCCAAACTCCCAACTGTGAGAAGAGCTCACAGTGATTTCATGGGATTTGCATTTGCTTTCAAGCATAGTGGATTTGTATTAGTTACTTATTTTAAAGAATAATTATGTCTTCTATGCCTAGGTAAGAATATTAACTGTATACCAAAAAGATGTACAGCTCTGTATTCCCACCACGGGCATTTTGGGGGTCCTTTTTTTTAATTGTTGTTTGTTGGGCTTTTTTGCTGGCATCTTTTTAAAGCATAGCAACAGAAAATTTGTCTTCGGCGTTTAATTCCTGCCACTGAAATAAAAAAGCAACTCTCACTATCTCGTAGCAGTGGAGGGAATTTGTACGAGTAACGATGGGCTCAGAAAGCTATAGCAATATATTTTTATTTCTCTCATAATTTGAAATTTTACTCCTTTTAATAGGGCTGTTCCCCAGGCTTCCTTTCCCAATTACTCTGGGGTGATAAAAGATACACATATCCCAACTGTTTATGCCCTCCCTCCTCCCTTCCCACCATATCAAAAAAAATAATGGGAAAAGCAGTTTCTCCAGCCACCTGCAGCCTGTTGTCAACGACAAGGCTATTTCGTACCCAGTGGTTGTGGGTGCTGCAGTCAAGGCTGTGATGCTGTGGCTTTCCACACTGGAAGCAGCTGAGGTGGATGCCATCATCCTTCCCTGACCCTCGGCAGCCTTGCCTGTTCCTCACTGCCATGGGTTGTGAGGCTTCATGTGGTGGCTGTCTCAGCTGTCACCACTGCTGGCTGTCCTGAGGATGTCACTGGGACCTCACTGAAAGCCTCCAGCCAAGGGATTTGTTTGCTGGCTGCATTCTGCACAGTGTTGGTAAGTGCCAGAATAGGCTCAGAGGAAAAGCTGAGGGTGGGGAGACCAGGACCGCTTCCTCACCCTCGCAAGAACCCAGGAGGCTAGCCCAAAACCAAAATGCTGACAACTGTGTGCATGGTGCATCGCTGTTGGTGGGACTCGTGCTTTCTCAAGCCTCGGTTTTGGTCTGCAGTACTTTGTGTCTGATGGTTCCTTGGCCTATCCACAGCAGAGAAGGGCCCCTAACTCCAGCAGCCAGCCTGGATTTTTGGTGCATTCGGCCATCAAAAGCAGGTCTTTCTGTGCAGCTTGGAGGCTCTCTAGCTTCCAGGGGACAACTGAATCAAGGACATGTTATCCTCCTGGTTCTTCCTCTACCAGCCTTTTCCTCAGCAATAAGATACTCGGCAAAACAGCTGTGCAAGTAATATTTTAAGAAACAAAGTGCAACAACGCATTAAAGGGAACATTATGAACAGGATCAGAAGTAAAACCACGCAAGCAAAGTAGAGGAAAGCTCTAGGCAATAACAGCTACCACTGAGTCCTTGGCCCTGGGAGTGTGTTTCTGACAACGGGGCTGTGGGATCTCAGCAGAGGCGTGAAGAGCAAAGGGAGAGCCCAGAGCTGAGCACAGCAGGGGTGAGCAAGTGGTGGAGGCACTCTGGGCATTTTCTAGCCATAATTCCAGCAGTACACCCACACAGTCTTATGTCCCAGAACACTGCTGTGTAACACCTCCAGCGTCTCTGAGGACCACAGCAACTGACTACTGAATCACCATGAATGCATCAGCCATCTGGAGAAGGGCTGCCTTCTGCCCAAGAGCGTCACCATCTCTTGGCTCTTTGGGTCATGCCCATCTGACTATTCCTCCTATCTCTGTGGCTTTGATCTAGTGTGTGGGTCTAGGTGGTGCTCTGAGCATCACCATCTCTTTCGTTCTCTATCCTATGTCCAGACAAAACTCTCAGTACTGGCTGCATGTACCTACATCCCACTTGCTGAGGAATACCAGTCCTATTAGTATGTCTCTGTCCCCCTGCAGTTCCTGAATGCCACCCACATGCTCACCTTCAGTAAGGGCTGGCTGTTTTTTCAAGTGAATGGGGTTTGCGGGTTTTTGGTTTGGGGTCTTTCTACTAAGAGAAAGGTGAAACTGTAGGACTATAAAGAAACCAAAAAGATGTGTCTTCATGTAACCCTTTTTAAGCCTGCATGAAACATCTGACCATCTCACTGGCCATTAAGGTCTGTACATCTGTCACAGAAACAAAACCCCGAGTGACAACATTCCCGAACGAGGTGATTTTGAACTCTACATTGCCTGTACCCAAATATAATGTCTTCTAACATTTCATTTGGATTTGGGCAGTAGATAGTAGACAGGAAAACAAACACAGGTCTTTAAGATAAGGCTTAGATTAAATCTTTCATTTTACACTCTGTGCAGATTTTATCTCCTAAATATTTGAAGTTACCCCTTAAATGCCTACTTCCTGGCTCTTCATTTTGCAAGTGATGAGAACAATCTAGTCTAGCAACTGTGTATCTTCCGAACAGATCACGCTGTATGCTTGTGCTGGCAGTCATTGCTTCCTTGATGAAGGAAATGAAAGAATCTAGTTTTTCACCGTCTTGGTGATAAGAGAAATTCAATGCCTTCATTGCCTACGTAAGCAGAGGGTATTTTTTTAATAACATAGTACTAGAAGCAAATGAGCCTACCTCCAGATCTCTTACCATGGATTCATAACACCTCCCACATTCATCACATAGCATAATGAATAAATAATGTATGAAAAATGCCTCCTAGCTATGAGTGGCATCCTTATTACAGGAACACATAGCATTTCAGACTGGGGAAATCTGAGGAAACTCACTGAAACGAGTTCTAAAACAGCTGCCATAAAAATTCACAGAAGGCTGGTATGAAATAGAGATGGCTTTTTCCCACCAGAACCATCACCAGGCTATTAGCAACATGGAAAAAAGCTGTTAGAACTATGACAGAAGCAGCAGGAGTGAGACCCAGCCAGTACTGCAGGAGCACCTTGGCTGCTGCTCGGCTCCGGGCGCTGCCGGTGGGTTCGCTGGGTGCTGGGTACGAGTTCACCCTGTTCCCTCAGCCGCTTCAGTCCTTGCTGCGAGGCAGCAACCCAGCTGCTGGCCATCAGTCGCGTGGTAGTTAGGCCTTCGTTACTACATTTTGATTACAGCTTTCTCAGCAAAGGAGAACCTCCCCGTCTTGCATTTCCACACCCTTTGGATAAACTGGTGAGGGGATACCAACCCCACGTGACATCTTCTTGGCTTTAACCACGACAGTGGCACCGGTAGCCAGTGCTCCTGGCTTTTATTGGTACTTTTAGGCTGTGACCTGGGGGCTGCACAGCCATTGCAGCTTTCTTTTGCCTCTCCTCAGCCCCTTAGGTGACAGGCAGCTCTGCCCCTTGAACACCCTGCTGACCGGGGCCTGGGGGGGCCTGGGGGGGCAGAGCTGAAGCTGTGTGGTGCAAGGGGGCCTGTGCCAGGAAGGGATGCCCTGTGGGATGTCCCTGTCAACCCACCGCTGAGCTACTGCCTCGGCGGGGTTTGCCAGGGATGACAAGTAACAGAGTGGAAGTATTATAAAACCCAGTTGCTAAAGAAAACTACTACAGGCTGGTCACCTACCTGCTGCTGGGGATTGAGTGATGAAATTGATAAAGGCAATAAATGAAGAGTAAAATTTAGTATGGGTGATTTGTAAGTCGTTCAGTCAGAATCCTTTGCATGCAGAAAAGTACTCATAGTAACTCACTTTGTAGCACGTTCCTTGTTCATGAAGGTTTTGGTGTCTTCAGCAAACCTCTCCTCTTTTGCTGGTTCTTCTCTTAAACCAGCTGTGCCATATAGGCATTTTCCTGACACAAGCATAGCTGCCTCGCTGCTGTCTGCCACCCAAAGTACTCGTGAAAAGAATTACTTTTCCCCAGCTGGAGTTAGTTATTTGTCCCAAGACTGAGTCCTTTATGAGCTTCCACTTGTATTTTGGTAATTCATCACAGGAACTGTTTAGCTGTTCACAACACATGTAAAGGAGCAACAATATAATATATCAATGCATCTGCTTTAATACACTTTAAATACTTAATTTCCCAGTTACCATTTGGCTGCATGTGAAGTGGGAGTGACACCAAAAATGAGTAAAGAGCTCATGGCTGGTGCAAACGAGTGGGATCATCCTCTGGGCTGCTGTAATTCTGGCACTTCGGAAGACTATTTCTCATCGCAAAATAAGAGGAGAGGACTGAAAAGGGATCTGCTGCTTGGTGGAGTCTGTACTTCTATTACTGACAAATAGCACAGAAAATTGCATTTGCTCCCAAATGGAGTCAGGATGTCACTGCATGGGGATCACATCCTCTTGGCTGCGCCTCTTTCACGACAGCCTTTGGATCGAATCATCTCAGCTTTTCACTTACAGACTGTGAAGAATCCAAAAGGCTTTTTATGTCATTCTGGTTGACATAAAATCTTCTTCTTGCTGAAAATTAATTATTGAGCATTCTTCTTCTTATAATATATTTATGGGCTCTTGGGAACCTCTCTCTTTTCGAGCACAGAAGGCATCATCTTAAACACAGCTCAGGCAAGAGAAGTGCCCAGCTCTGCTTTGTGGTGCCTTTCCTGCAAGTAGTTTAGGAGGTAATGATATCCACAGTGCTAATATGCCCGTTACCAGACCTTCTGAGCATTGGCTATGAAACAGAAGATAACCCTGATGTTCAGGATGGGCTGCTACACAAAGCACTTTGCTCAAAGGACTTTCCTCAAATCCAGGTTAGTTAAGTGAGCACTGTGAAAGCCTGCAAGGAGTTGTATTCCATTTTCTGCTGAGGTTCACAGCTGGGCTCATGCGCACAGAAGTGTAGCCTCCCAGGGGCATGGCAGGCAGTGTGACCTGCACCTGCCATAGCTCCTTAACTCTCTTTTCCTGTCCCCAAAGGGACAAGCAAGTGCAGTGGAGTGTTTTGGTGACGTGTTTGCTTCTGGCTTGTAAGGGGCTTATTAATGAATGTTATTATATTGCTGTGCATGTGTTAGGAAAGGTCAGCTAATGAAGAGCACTTTGGGCTGGCAACTGGGTCAAGGAAGCTCAGCAGTCTTGCAGTAGTCCTCTCTGCCACCATGGGCCAGCTACTGAGGAACTCGCATCTCTGTCTCAGACAGTTTTGCTCCACTCATTGGGCTGTGGAGCAAGCAATGGAGGGGTGAGAGTTCATCTGCACTCAGGTCTGAAAGCTGGTGGCTGTCCGGCACAGCACAGCTTTGCCCTGCCTTCCCTGTTCTCAGGAAAGAGGGCTTGAGCAAGCAAGGGTTGCTCAAGCTTACTAGGGCCAGGTGGAGCCACTTGGTTGTGGTTGAGGGTGAGATTGAGGTGAAGGAACAGGAGAGCACGGGCTAAAAGCTCAATGTATTGCTGTTCTGGTAGCTCCTAAGAAAGAGAAAAGCAGTTAAGAAAGTAAAATCCACAAACTCACAGGGTTGGCTCAGTCCTTCTGTTGCTGTTACACCACTAACATATTTTATGATCCTCCTACACCGAGTTACTTTCTTCTTACACTTAACCTTGACCACTATGGAAAAAAAAGAAGTCTAGCAACTTCAAATTTGGTGATTAATTCCACAAGTTATTGCATCCTCCAGAACGCAATCTACTCTGAAGGCTTAATTGCAGGCTTATTGCCTGCCTCAAAAGTTTAGTTTTGGCCTTGAAAACGCAAACAGCCTTATGTAGGCACACTGACAGGGCTAGGTCTGCAAGCACAGCAGTGATGGATTGCTGACCTAACTGCTACAGTAAGTGGGGACTAGAGGGCATTTCATTAAAACCTTCAAGACAAGACCATTTGCCCTGCTTTAATTGATCACCAGTCCCCAGACTCGGCGCAGGGACAAGTGGGCACTCTGGGAAGAGATGTTTGGATGGGTGGAGTAAGGAGAGGAGAAAAAGAGTTAGACTGTCAGTCAGACAAGGCACTTGGAGGGCAAATCTCAATAAGTGTTAAAAGATGAAGAGGAAAACTCTGAAGATTTCAGTTTCCTATGCCTGGAGCATGAGGAGGCTCACAGGTGTTTCCTTCCCACCTCCAGCTTCCCTGCTGCCCCCAATGGCACCCTCCCCACATGGTAATGCCTCAACTTGTCTGCTCCATCCATCAGTTGGAACAACAAACTTTTTGGATGGAAATCACATTGCTTGGATTCTAGGAGGAACAAAAAAATATAATTTGCTCTTAGGAAGGAAAACACAATAAAAGCAAAACGCTTGGAATTACTTAATTCTTTATTCAAGACGCAAGACCTGAATATCAGCTCACGAGCATAACCAGGCTTGGTTCATGGCCAGCTAGATAGGCCTGGCTGTGTTTCAGCTGGGGGGCTTTGCCTGCTGACCCTGCACACAGGAGTTGTGTGGTGCATGAGGAGGTCACCCCATGTCTCCCACAGCAGCCTCCAGTTTCACAAACAGCTTACCGGGCACCACTGGCCACACCTGGAAACCCTAACATAAATTTTTCTGCCTAATATCTTTCTTTAGCTTCTTCTAAGTCTTAAATTTACCAGAAAACTTGCCAGCAACATTCAGAGACCAGATTGAGGTTAATTTAAAATTTGGCCGACGGAAGAAGGCCCAGACAGAGCCAACTCTGCACTGAATATGTCACCAGCTGCCTCTCTGCTCTGCTCTGCTCCAAGAGACAGTCTATCTACCTCAAACAGGCAGCCTTACTTCTCCACCTCTCTCTGATGTTTTTGAGCAACCTAGTTTCACTGGAGAGCAGTCCATGGGGGTTGGGGTTTTCTTACTTGGAAAATGTGAGACCTTCTGGGCATCAACCACCAGGAGAGTGCCAGTCACCAAAAGCAGGGGGTTTTGGACAGGTACCAAAGCTGCTGTGGAGGCAGTTCTCCCTGGGGACGAGAAAGGTTCAGAAACTGTTCTCAGCGAGCTTGGTCCACACGGTGAAGCCCTTGCGAAAGGAAACAGCCTTCCTACATGTCAGTTTTGACATCGCCATCCTGTTTCTTGCCTCTATTTCAGCATGATAATTGCTTGGAAAGGTGGGGGGTAAAAGATCTTATACTTAGATTTTTGTGTAGGTGCTGTTGCTAAGATGCATGATGAAAAAAAAAAAACAAAACCAACCTTAATGTTTTTTCTTTTCACTTTGTATTTTATCCCAACCTGGCCAGCCTCTGCAGAGGAGCAGGGAGGAGGGCTACCATCCCTGTTCCTCACCAGCCGCAGTCTGGTGGGAGGGCAGGGTGCTGTGGCAGGGGGCAGTGACCCAGTGAAAGGTGGGGAGAGGCTCTCCTCGGAGCTCTGCCTCGCACTGCAGTGGCAGGTGAGCTGCTGCATGCTAGGCAGTGTCCGCTGCTGCCCATGAAGCCAGCCCTCGCATGGGCTCTCCCCGCTGTGCCCCTCTCCCCAGGCGTAGCATCTGCCTGTCTCCAGAACTGGGTGATGCTGGCATGAAGTCAAACTGAGATAAAATATACTCTTCCCCCAGCCCAACCTGAAAGATTTTTCACAGGCTGTAACACTCTCCATGCAGAAAGCATGAAGTAGGGCACGCCGGTCTGTCTTCCACAATAGCTGCTTTGTTGCTCACTGTAGGTGACTGTTTTGCTGTCACCAATTTCTTGTCTCTTCTGCAATAACGAAGCTTGTACTGAGGCTGTTAGATCAGCTACAGCACCACTCTGTACTAGAACAAAGAATCTGCCCATGGGGATACACCAGTTTGTTTCTGGTTTTCCTTTGGCCAGCTTACGGGTTTTTTCTATCAGCCATTAGTATTATTTCTGAACTGCCTGTTGTGTAAAATACTAGAACTCATTAACACTCATAATCCAGACTGAGGCATTTTTTTGTTTACTTTGAGAAGCTAAATCCATGACACATCACTGTGGAGGAGAGCCTCTCACTAGCCTCAATATGAGGTGTGTGAGGTCTCTACACAAGAGTTAAACTTGCTAGAAAAAAGAAAATCCTGGAGATGCAAAGAGAAAAACCAGTAATTGCATAGAGTGCCACATTTTGCTGAAATTCTTCTTGCTATTTTTACTTTTCCGTGTTGTACAGCACGCTCTGAAGTAGCACTCTCAGCAAAAAAGGCCAGGATGAAAGGCAGGCTGATTAACAAAATCAAGGCTGCTGAAGAAACACTGATGCAGTGGGTGGTGATCTTTCCCTGAGCCCGCTAAGTATTAATGCAGCAATAGAGCAGGAGGGAACCAAAATCCTCACCATGTACAGTCAGTGGAAGGCTTTAGGTACATTTTATGAGTAAAACTTTTTCAGGATACCATGGTCAACAGCAGCCAGTTTACACACATCCATCATTTGAAGGTGGAAACCGCAGTCTTTACTTCCCACCTTAAACTACTATACCTTCGTGGGGTAGGGAATTGCAGGTGCATGTAAGTGTTTGCAGAGATTTCCTCATTCTAAGAGACTGTACAAATATCACAGTTTGCCCACCCAGCTGCCAGAATTTCTTCCTGGAAGGTATGGATGTGGCTTTTCACTTCTTTCTTTTGATGAGCCCCAAATCCACGTCCCTTCTTTTGACTCTTTGCTTTGCAGGGGAGAGAGAGCGTTGTTCTTCAGTTAAAAGCAACCAAAACCACAAACGCCAGATAGGTCTGCTGTGGTCATTACTCTGTTTCTGAGATGCTGATACTTTCAACAAATTGCAAAAAGTAAGACACTGTGCTAAACCCCCAAAATAATTAAACCCCCCTCTTTTCTGCCCTACTTTGTAGGAGTAAATATGAAGCAATACCTCTAGGAGAGCTATTACGAGCCCACTGGATGCACACCCAGCCCCTGCGCATGCCCCGTACCTCTTGCTCAAGGAGGAAGGCAAGCAGGGTGGGGATCCCTTGCGGTGAGATTTCCTTTACCACAAGTTCCGTTCTCAGCTATGCTTTTATTCTAGGGCTTCAGAAAAAGGAGAAGTAAATCCTGCTGTTGCAATTATTCAGAGAACTCGATCCCAGAGTGGCACTGATGTACCAGGAGGTTGCAAGCAGAAAGCGGGGAGATTTTTTTCAGAAAAAGTTCTCAAAAAGCTGCCTGAAAGCCAGAACAGAATAGACCCATCTCAACATCCTTTTTGTCCTTAACAAAGAGGTTCTCCTCTGCTGTCACATGCAAAACAGGCTATATAAAAGAACTTTTCCAGCCTTTGGAGCCAACTCCTTGCTTTTCTAAAACCAAGATGCTCTGGTTTTAATACAACCCCACTACTAACTGTGCCATGGTCACCTGCAGTGCATGGGTTGGAATAAGCAACTGGGGAAGGATCAAAAGCTTGAGTGTTGGCATTGCCCCTAAATTTGGGTTTAAATGTTCAGATTCCCTGGGACCTTGGTAACAGGAGTGAGTGACACATGGCCTGGGGGAGAGAGAGAGAGCGCCTCAGTCAGGACCAGTATCAGCAAAGGTTTCACATAAAGCACACTGGGCAAGAAACCAAACTACCTCACTAGTGTCTCCAGCCTGTGGTGACGCTGGTGGCACACCAGCTGTGCAGTAACCTGTGTGAGCTGGACTGATGTGATGCCTTCCTAAAAACACAGGAGGTTCAAGGTTTAGGGCTGTTCCAGCTCTTGCAAATACAGTCTGGCAGAGAGAACCCTGCCAGTGAGGACCTGTGGTGTTTGAACCTTCTCTGTAACACAGTTTGGAAACAAAGGCATGGCCTGAATCTCATACTTCTGCCTGGAACATAATTTGCAGTAGCAATTCCTTATATCCACCAGCCCCTGCTAAGCGGTGCTCTGCAAGAGAGCCACAGAATCATGTTAAACAGTAATTTCTAGCATTTTAGGGACTGATGAAAAGAATGCATGGTGGGCAAGGGGGAAATTCTGAGACTTGACAGTGTCCTGGTGATGGAAGCGGCTAAGTCAGACCGCCTTAGAGAAATGCACACATGCTCCTTTTCCAGCTGCCTGAGGCAGGGTCTGAGCCATCTCACAACCCAAACTGTCCATCTTACCCACATTTTGCGGGAATATGGGAGAATGTCTTCCAAAATTCCTTCAGCAGAGAAACCCCCCCACGTTGTCTTGCGAAATGCCTGGGGTCAGTCCTGTCAAGAACCATCTCACAGCAGCAGATTGAACACTGTGCTGGTTGGAACTAGAAGAAGCAGAGAAGACTAGGGGAGAAGGCCAACTCCTGAACTCCTTCCAGCAGCTGGAGAAACTGGGAATACAGTGTACACAATGATGAGCGGTAAAGGCTCCAAACCTGAACAGTCTGCAAGCAGAATTAATTTAATGTGAGGAGAGACATTCATCTACAGGCACCGTTTGTTTGACAGCATGACCGGGCAGTCTAAAATAAATGAGCCAGGGCTTTCACTCCATTTCTAATAGGCTACCTAAAGGAAAAGAAAGGAAACTTGTATCTTTATGGAAATATTACTGAAATATTGCAGTGAATCAACATGCAATATACTTTGCTGGACAATTCCATGAATTTCTTCCCTTTATTTCCTCCAACACCCCATAAAATTACTGTTTGGGAAAGAATGTTTGGTTAACAAATGCTATGGTAGAGAAAACTGCGAAAGTCTTGTGGCTTTGGCATAGGCATTAGAATATCATGTAGACCTCTTTGATCAATCTCAGAGTTTGTTCAAGTCAGTAAAAAGAGTATGTAATTGCTATGTAAACTTTTAGTAAGACATAAGGTTTTAGACACAATGCTTAGCAGGATTAAGCATATTTGTTGGTTATGCAGGGGGTGACACCAGCTAGTTTGCATGTTATTATGGCATGCAGACTGCTTCGCTTTAACAATTTATGGAAACAATCTGAAATACTTTGGAGAGAAACCCATGGCATTTAATCATCAAAGGATGAAAAATCCATCATCTATTTTTTGCTGATGACAATGACCTCACTGGATCACAGAGGAATAGGTGTGAAAATAACTAGGAAGAAAGAATGAAGGCAAAAGCAACCAAACACGAAAATCTGTTACAGGAGGAGAAAGACCGTAGGGATTCTTAAATTAGTTGAAACAGCAAAGATATTCCCATCCCAGCCAAGAGCCATTGGAATGTGCTGGACCCCTCAAGCAGTGGGACAACTTAGCACTCAGATAAGTGTCACCAAGAAATAAATCTAACAAGTAGAAATCCAGCATTACTCAATAGCTGCTCTAGCAAAATGGCATTGAGCCTAGCCTCAAGAGATCCCCTACTCCCACTGCCCTTCCCTAAGGCAGTATCAACTCTTCTTTTATTATTCCCAATAGCTACTCATCTACTCTGTTCTTCAAAAGCTTTACAGATGCTTTGAAACTAAAGCAGCACTCTGATTCACTCAACACTGACTCACCCAAGCACTTCGTTTTGCTGCTTCCTGTCTTAATTGCTGGAAAGGTGGATTTTTTCCTAACTTGTTTCTTCCTAGCTTCCACTAGTTTCCTACCTAATTTGCTTCCTCCATTCTGCAGTCTAAATTGATGACTCCTTGTGCACCACAAAGGTGGAAAAGAGGGTTTGAGGACTGCTCTTATCTCCTCTATTCATATTCTCTCCCTCAAATGGAGTGGTTCCAGCTTTTCTATCTTTTCCTTAAATTCCTGTTTTCTAGCCCTCTGAGCAGTCTGGTTGCACCCCTCCGGGCTGTCACCAGTCTCTGTCCTCCTTGAAATGATCCCTGAGAGCTGTGTCCTGCCTCGGCTGAGACGTCTCTAACCCCAACCACAGTGACCAAATTACATCGTGTCTCTGCTTTTGATCACACCTGATGGCAAGTTGTCTGCTGTTTTCAGGTGTTATTGCTGAACCCCATTTAGTTGCCTCCGGCCTCCTTTCTGAAAACATGGTACTTTAGCAGCCATTCCTCAGCCTGCATTTATGAGGTTTATTATTTTTGCTGGAGCATATTACTTCACAGCTTGCTCTCTTGCATTTAGTTTTTTCCAGACCACTTCTCCAGTTTGTCAACATTAGCTTGAATTTTGTTTCTGTCCTCCAGTGTACGCACACTTCTGGGTAAACTGGCATCTGCAGTTGTAATGAGTGTGATCATATCCATTCTGTCATCTAGGAAATTAAGGGATATATTGAATAATATCAGCTCCAAATTTGCAGATTTGGAGCTCTGCAAAATCACACTTGACCATTTTCTCCTCCTTTGATATTGAACCACTGGGAGCTACTTACTAACTGAAATTTTCAAGATCATATTCATTCTGTGGGGTTTCATCTACGATGGTTTCCTTCCTCCCTCCAAATTGAAATAGTTATTTTCCTTTAAGAAGTTAATGATTTACTTTCATAGGCCAAGTGATACTGGAATGAATAATGTCTCTCTTAGAGAAAGAAGAAAGCCAAAATCACCTTTGATGGGCCTGGTGGGATGATCTGGGTGTTGTGGATTGCAGTGACATGCCTGAATGGACACACGTGTGACTCATCTACGGGATGGAGTCCCGGCTCACAACGTGGCAGGGAACACGAAGGGACACAGTAGGGCAGCAATACCACGTGTGTCACGGTTCCTGCTCACTGCAACGTGCGTGTCGGTTGCAGCACTGAGTACAAGGCTGTGCGTAGAGCTGCCCCCCAGCCCCCAAACCAAGGTGTCCAAGATGGACATGGGCACCAGCTGGGCTAGGGGAGCCAGCCTGCAGTTCTTCAGTCACCACAGCTTTCGCACAGGTCAAGTGTGTTGAGCTACATCCCAGACTGGCGCTGTAACTTCCCTGGCACAAGAGTGCAGCTTGCCCGGAGGCCAGCTCAGACACAGCTCATCTCCACCAGCTAATGCAGTGTACAGGGGTCCTTGGGAACCACTGTCCTCTCTGCTGGGGGCACGGTTCCTGGAGCATGCCCTTTTTTCAGCTCTCCAAAATACACAGTGTGTATTTTAGAACCTCACAAAGATTTGGGCACAGGGCTCCTAAGATCTGTGAAGCTGTGTGGAGTGAGTCATGCCTACTACCATCCTGGCCTGCTCACTCTCCTCTTGGACAGTAAAGAAGGAGAATTCCTCCCAAGATTTCTCTGGAATTTAATATCCCTATTTAAAAAAAAAAAAAAAAAGCCAAAACCCCACACACCCTTAAAACCCCCCCATGGTTNNNNGTCACTGACACAGGCTGCCTAAACAATCTAAGTCCCTGGGGTCCCTGTAACTTGCAAATGAGTTAACAACTAGACAAAGTATTGTAACTCAGGTTTCTGAGGAGGATGTTTATCAAGAGAACTGAAACTGCAGCAATATCCAGAGCAAAACTTTTACAAGTACTCTAAATCCATGTGAATACTCCTTTCCCAAACTGGCCAGTAACAAGTAAAGGTGTCAATCACATTTTCCTACCTCCTCCTTCATACTGTCTCCACCTTAGAGTCATCTGCCCTTCCTTTATCTCTTTTTTTTTCTCCTTGTTTTCCATGGAGGTTAGCCCTCCAAATTCAGTCTTCAGCCCCAAAAGAGCCTCAGAACAAAGCAGGGCACTAACTAAATCTCTGACACCACACAACTTTCTGTATCTTGGAAATCCTCCTTGTGCTGGAGCCGGAGGAGAAATGAATAGGGTAGGGGCTGTTTAAGACCCCTCCCTTCTGCACCAGCATAGCAGGATGGAAAATGGCCAGCTCATCTCCCCTGCTGCTTGTGGAAGTGTTGGTAACTTAAGGTAGGGATGAATTAAAACAACCCCATCCAACACTGCTAAGTGGCACAATTTTGTACATTTTTTCATTGAGTATGTCTTGGCTTTTAGTCCTGTATATGAAAATAAAGCATCAGAACACTTGATTGTTCCCCTGGGTCAGAAGTTTTAATAAAGTTGCAGTGGAAGAAGAGTAAGGTTGGGGTGATTTAAAGCAGTTGTTATAAAAGCTTCTTCCTTTTGCTTGATCTACCCTTGTTTTTGACATTTCCCTAGTCTCCCCCACTTTTTGTTGACATGTTCTTAGAGGATGGGTGTTGGCTTTTTCTGAGAGCAGCATCAGATGTGGTTACATGAAAAACACACACGTCTTTTTCACAGTGACTGCAAAATTGATTTGGGGTTTCTTTTTTGGTGTGGAGTGGGGCTTCATTAGCCAACAGGTGGAAAGAAAAGTTACCGTGTTTTGGAACAGCTCAACAAGAATGAGATAAAAGTAGGTACAGAGGGGAAAAAAAAAAAAAAAAAAAAAGCTGAGATGCTATAAAATAAAGCAGAGAAGAAGCCACTTTGTTAGGCTGGATGGTTGAGATCAGTAAACAGCAAAGACACGGGCATGCAAACCGGCAGGGCAAAATTATGCTGCTCCAAATGCAAAGATGGAGCAGGGGGAAGGGGGGCTCGGGAATCTGTGGGAAGTGAGCTGCTTTGGTCTGTTAATTTATCCTGCCTGGAGGGAAGGAGCATCACCCTCCCCTGGGGGACAGGTTTCTGGAGGAACATCGCATCGAATCGCATGCTGCAGGCAATGTAGGTGAGGCTGCCATCAAGGGCCAATGTGGCAAACAGGAACGAATCAAAGCGACTCCTCTTTGTGCATCTGCAATGGAGGCTGAGTCATTACCATTCATCACCAGACCGACTGGTGTGTTCGTTCTGGTGACAGTTGTTTTCGGGAGAGAGGACGGCTTTTGATGCCTTTTAATTCCCCAAAATAAAAGAAAAAAGGGCTGTCAAGGTAACAGGCATCCGGAGAGGCTGACTGAAAACAGTGGGTAAGGAAATAACTTTAAGTCCCAGGGAAATGCAGTACAAAAGGGAGCTGCCACAATAACCAGGAAAGCATGGCTTGCTCCTTCGTGTTTCTGAAGGAAGCGGTAAATGGCTAAAACTTCCCATGCTCAATTTACAAATGGGTTCCAACTGTAGGACAACTCAGGAAGGAGAGCATTGCTGTTGCAGGGTATTTTCTCCAGGTTTCTTCCTGCTAGGCTGCCTGGCTGTTTTGAGTCACTCTGTATGTGTAGCACTGATCATCTTGCAACCTATTTAAATCAAGCCCCAAATTCCTCCTCAGCAGGAACCAGCGAAGCCTCTTCTGGACCACACCGGTCCTCAGAGACTGACGTGCTCCACAGCACGCTGGGGCAGTTGAGCCATTGTCTTTACAGGGGCTCAAGATTTCTCCCATCCACCGCCTGCTGTTTCAGGGAAACAGATATGGCAACAGCTGCCCACTGCCAGGAGCAAGGTACACCCTGTGACTGCCCTTCCTTCAGCACTTCTCCTTTCCCTCACCCTGGCAATCTTCTCACGCGCTGGCTCCACCAGGCTCTGCAAGCTCAGTGGCTTCCAGCTCTGACCCTGGGTGGCAGCGCCTGCAGAGGTGCAGTCCTCCCTGCAACAGCACACCCTCCTTCCAGATCGATGCTTTTCCTCTGCAGCTTTCATGTCTCCACCTTGTTATTCCTCTTCTCACACCTTTCTCCTTTTTCTCACTGATCCTATCTTCTGCCCTGTTTCCCCTCATCACGCCATAACAGTGTTTTTCTCTTTTTACCACTGTCTTCATCTACTCATCACCATGGTAAGAGGGCCTTACTGAGGAAGAGGGATGCTCCCATTGAAGACAATAGGGTGTAGCTACCACCTAATCGGAGACGGTTCTTGCCTGATGAAATCACTTCAAATAAGCAAGGCTGGAAAAAGGGTGAGGGGGGGAAGTCTAGAAAGATGAAGTGACTTCTGCAAACCTGTCCAGTGGGGCCAGAAACAAGTCTGCTCTCTTACCCATTGAGCCAAAGTGTGGTCTTTACTCCACAGGGATTTAAACAAGTGTAACTTTAAAGCAAAGCACAAGAGGGGCCTCCTGGGAACAGAGCTCCTCAGGGAGTCTTGCTGCTGTGGCAGAGAAACAACCAGGCAGTCAAGCCGTACTGCCCCACTAAAAAGCAGTCCTAGGAGGCTCGTGATTTCAGCCACATCCACCTAGGAAAACACAGCTTCCCAGCCCTGGCAAGGCAGCAGCCCCCAGGTTGCGTAGCCAAGATGCTCAATGTGACAGCAAGGGAGAGGCAAGAGCTCTGCGGGATGCAGAGCCACTTTCCAGGGACTGGGAGGCACCTTACCCTGAATGCAGGGAAGGCTGTGCTTGAGCTGGAAAGGGGATTTTCACCTTCCTACGGTGACCAAGGTGCTGCGACAGGATTTGCTACAGGAGCTAATGAACATGGCTCTAAAGGCCTGGGATGGGATTAGGTCAGGCACTCCAAATGAACCTGCCCATCTTCTCTTTGTCTTCTCCATCTAGACTAGTTCACTGCCTAGGGGGCCAGCTGTCTCCATTTTCAGCCCTGCAGAAACCCACTGCTAGATCTTTTTTTTAAAAAAAAAAACACATAATAATTATATATGAGCTCATTTTGTCTGGTTGTGAGTCATCTACCAGAAGCTCTATCAAACACCACTGCTGTGCTGGGAGTCTTGCTTTCAAGGGTGTGGTGACACATGCAATTACTAGACTGAGTAATCAAAACCCAGTACCGGTTTTACAGTACTGACATTACACACCAGGTTCTGCTAGCAGAGTCCTGAGGGGCTACCGGTGTTAGGTCCCACAGCTGGATGTGCACACACATGCACACAAATATCCCCGAGTGGTCTGATGAAGTCAGCAGGGCTATGCAAGGCTCAGATACCACCTGAAGCCCAAACGTATTTTTGTGCAAGTTTAGAGCAAGTTAATTTGTAGGTAAGGTCTTCTTATAAATTGAGAGACCTGGCAGGAAGGAGTCAACTTGCTTTATAAAATCCAGGAAACACAGCAACTGAATGGGCCAGTGTGATGCAGAATTAGTAGTGACAGAGATGCTCAAATAATGTGCCTATTATTGACAGATGGCAAGTTTTACTTCGATGTTCTTCTGTTGTTCACCTGACCATCAGGAAGGTCCTTAGGTGTGATAATGCACTGAAGACAGTGATTTGGGAAAGTCTAACAGCAAGAATTGTGTCCTTGCTAGTGCATCTATATGGTCACCTGTGGCTTTCCAGCTTGTCCACATGTCCACTGCTGTGGGTCACTCCAGAGCGGGTAAGAATGCACTGTCGCCGCTGCCATGCTAAATAAAAAATAAAATCCCGTGAAGACATGGCACTGAGAGAGCCTGGGGGGGCTACTCTGGTCAAACTCTCCCTGGGGTGAAGGCAAGCTCCTCTGCAGACTGAGCAGGGCCAGTTGCTCCCCAGCTCTACCTCTGCCACCAGAAAGGATCCACATTCATATGCAAAACCCCTGCACCCCGGGCTGACAGGGCTGCGCTCCACTGCAGCACTCCCAGCACGGGGCAGGCAGCCTGGTTTTGAGCCTGTCCTGCCTGCCTCTGCTCCCAAAATCTACTTCTTTCTCAGCAGTAAGGACACCCCACCGCAAAACCCATCTCAAAGGCTGCCTGTAAAAACAAGAAGCGTTATTCGTATGAATGAGACTATTTTCGTAAGTGCAGATGCGGAAGCTGTTACCACCACAATGTTTAGGAAACCGGTGAAAGGCACTAGTCAAGCTGTAGCGTAGGAACCAGTTCAAGCACTCGGCTCTGGCTGCTCCCCGAGCTGCATCCTCGCCACGATGCAGCACGCCCAAGAAGAAATGACTGCGCCCGGAGAAGAAGATGATGCCTTTGGGGAAGGTAAAGTCATCTTTTATTAAACTTATCCCTCTCCCGCTCAGACTAGAAACCCGTTTCTAGCTTGGGTGGTATTTCCTGGGTAAATCTGAAGATGTCTATGGGCTCCAAGGTCACAGGGTTACCAGACTTGCTTTTTCTCCTAAGAGAATAGAGAACAAAGGCACCCACATACAATGAAAGTAACTTTCACACTGGTTCAGCAGCTTGCTTCCTCAGCAAGGAGGTTACTGCAGAAGAAGAAAGCTGCGGGGACACCAAGTGTGCTTTCTGCAGCGGCTGCGCTAAAGAAAGTAGTGCTGGGCACTCAATGCTGCAGGTGCAGCTGCTGTCACCGTAGTAAGGGCTCTTTAGAGAGGCTAAAGGCAACTTGCTACTTAAATTAGCTGAACTAAATTAGCCTTCTCCTCTCCAACTGCCACAAGCCAGGGCACAAAGCTGGTGCCGTAATTTCTTATCCCTAAAAATGCTTCTGCCGGAGCTTGATTCCTTGCTGCTTGCATCCTGTGCCACCGTTTACATGCATACCAAGTGCTACCAGGTCGAAATAGCAGAGATGCAGGTAAGAGGACCCAGAGGAGGAGGAATAATCTGTCTCACGGTGTCTAATTTCTGCCGCTGCTTGCTGCTCCCCCTTGCACTCAAGCAGGGGCCAGGGGGAGAACTTGCTCATGCAAATCTTCTCCCGGCCCCCAGCCCTCCACAGTTTCCAAGGGAGTTGAAGGCACAAAGAGCTGCCTGGATCTGCTCCAGAGACTGTGAACCTTTAAACTCACTTTCAGCACAGCTTCAGCAAACCTCATTTAAACAAAGCTCAGCTGCGGTTGGTATGGAAAACTTAGCAGTGAATAGTGCCAAATCAAGTTATCTGAGCCCCAGTGAAAGGCATCAACATAGAAAAGAAAGCAGTTTCAGTGATGTACTGTCTGTGCTCAAATATATTTCTCACGTATAAGTGCCCCCACTCCTCGCCCTGTGTGCCAGTTTAGGCTCACAGGGCAATGGATTTGCAGAAGAGAGAGGTCAGAGCATTTGCATTCAGGAAAAAATCCCGGTAGTCCAGGGAAGACCTGATGCCACTGGGCAAATCAACTGGCACTGACAGTACCCTGCTGTGCTCCCTGCACCCTGCCCTCACACAGGTGGACGATGCTTCCCCGGATAGCCAGCCAGGTGCTTCAACTTGGTATGGACATTTCCAAGTACTCTGAATAACCAGTGGGCTTTAGGCTTCACTGCTGTCTCTGAAACCTCTAGCCTATATTCTTAATCAGAAACGTAGGAGGGAAGGAGAGGAATGCGTGCAGGTTATTCGACATTTATATTGTGTTATCTGAAGGGAAAGAGACAGTGCTTAAGGAATCCTTTCCAGCCTCTCAGCTAAGTTGTTTCTGGCAGGGCTGATCCAGCAACAGCTAGAAGAAGCTGGCTTTTCAGAGGCAGGAACATTTTAGAAACTTCTCCATGACCCTGCTTGGAGCAGGAGGTTGGACTAGCTGACCTCCTGGGGTCCCTTCCCACCTGAGTTATCCTATGAGCCTGTGAGGTGGTGACAGCCTCTTCAAGTCATCTGTGTGTAACTGGGAACAAACCTACCCCAGCTGTTCCCTCAACCAGAGGATCTGTTGGCTCCCAGACCTGCCAGCTGGAAAGCCCCAACAGCACAGACACAGTGCTAGCCTTCCCCTGCAGCCCCCTCCCCTCTCTCTTGAGCGGGTTAGCAGGGAAACATTAACTTTTTGGCTGCTATTCCTGGAGCGCCACTGACCCTGGAGAAGCCGGCATGCTGCCCCGGGCAGGGTGGGTGCGAGTGGGGCGGAGCAGTGCCGGTCACAGGGCACCCCCAGCCCCCCTCACACTGCACAGACCTCAGCACCAGCCAAAACTCAGCTGCAGATTTTCAGGCCAGATGGAGGCGTTTGTCTGGTGCTGAACTCCCAGCCCAGCACAGACCACAGCTCTTAGGGCATGGGCTAATATTTTTTTATTTTATTTTCCATATCCGGCTTGATTTGGAAAGGGATGACGGCAAATCTCCCACCCACATTTTTAACTTGTCCCAATGCTTAACTACTGTCAAAGGTAGCTACATCTTATTTCTTCTAATATTGATTTGTCTGGGGTTTTGGAGTTTGTTGCCCTCTTGTCCAGGTGAACAAAGAACTCACTAGTGCTTGTATGTAAAAATGTCTCATATAACTACCTGCAGACTGTAGCTCTTGCTCTTTGCCAAGCTGACTGTTATCAATGACTGTTTCTTTATAAAGTGTGAGTTTTAATCTTTTAAGCATTTTCATGATTCTTGGGACCAGTCCCCTGGAGTCATGGATACCAACATAGAGCCCACCACTCCAAAAGGCTTACATCAGGGAGAAGTCCAGAAGTTACACAACCTGTTTACTCCTACTTTATATATATATATATATGCATATATATATATATAAAAATATATACATATCAGGAACAGTTCAAGGATCAGCTAGTATATGTAAGGACCACTTGAGTCCTTTTGGGTCCCAGCATCACATGAGAGTCTCCTCTTCATCAGATTTTCCTCTATAACCTTCATGTCTCTCCTTTTTATTTCTGTGAT
>JAVJGJ010000037.1:68999982-69013849 GCA_035590215.1 Microhierax caerulescens | reverse complement strand
TCTCTCCGCATCAAAATTTCTCAGGACAGAGTCAATACCATCGCATAATTATGGCTTATGCCTTTTGCTCCCAGCTATGCCCATACTAAAACCAGATGAATCAGCTTACTTTCTCAAGTAGCCTCTTCTTGGAGCAATTTACCACTTCCCCAGACATTGTGCCATCTGCATATTCGGTCAGTCACTGTTTAAAGTTCCCTTGCAGGTCACTGACGTAGAGTCCCATGGGGACTTAAAGTCCCCCATAGGGAGAGGACCAGCCTGTGCAGGTCCTCACTTGAAACTGGCATCCTTGATGATTCCTCAGCTGGGTTACATCTGTCTTTTGGACTTCTTTTGGATGCAATCAGCACATCTCATATTGACCTACTCCATTTCAAGGTTCTTGGTCAAGATCTCATGCAGTACCAAGTAATATTTCTTACAAAAGTTCAAGTACACTATCGATACAACTATTTTCTCTAAAACCCTAACAAGTGCCACTGATTGTACTCCGTCTTTAATTTTGCTTGTATGACTCCTACACCAGCTATTCCATAATGAGGCCAGGACCACTGCCAGGCTATCACATTGCTAGTGACACAACATGAACTCATCACTCTCTGGAAATCCTCTGGTGTTTCATGTTTCTTGAGAAATCAGCAAGGAGTTCCTGGCATAACTCTTTTCAAAGCTGTATTTTAAAATTCTTCTTTGGGAAAAGAGGGGAATATTTTAACAAAGGGGAAAATATTTTCTCATTTATATAGAGAGTAAGCTGGCACTGATATTTTCCCACAAGCAAACAAAAACATTTGTCCAAAACTTCTGTATTTTCTGCAGCATCGTTGATAATTTCACCATTTTCAGCCTCTTATGCTCCAACAACATTGTTTTTCCTTTATTGTTTATTGAAGTCCCAAGTCACAGAGCTGGGTGTGACGAAGTATACTATATATATCTTCACAAAAGATTAGGCTGACTCCGGCAATAGGCATTCAAGAAATTGAAATATGTTCATCCTCAAAGAATATCTGTTAGATAATTTTCTTCTTTTCTAATAATAACCTTGCAATTACATTGTGCTATCTCCCTCAAAGACTGAAGAGACTTTGCCAATGACTTTGCTTAGATTCAGTGCAGTGCAGCTCCCTGTCCTCTGCAACGTGGCCTTTGCTTAACAGGGCACAGGTGCAGTATGCAAAAATTTCGAGAAGGAACTGCTTTACCCTCTTGAAAGTACAGGCAGTGGTATGTTTCGTTTCTTTTATGGCCTTACTCACTATGCCAATTCAAGGCAAGTGACTTCAGTTAGTTTTACGCCTTTGTTAGGTGAAAACACCTACTTTGGGGAAAACGCTTTTTAATTTTTAGTGACTCTAAATGCCTGAGATTCTGAAGTTGTAGTTCATTAAAAAGAAATCACTTCCACTAGTGCAAGGCTTCCCTTCATCACTGCAGCCAAACAGGTGCGGGTTTTCCTTGGGTCTGTCTAAGCTGAGGAGCCGGGAGGGCTCCTGTGGCTCCCAGCCCCAGGGAGGCAGGGAAATTTGGACCCAAGTCAGCTCTCTTGGCAGATGCTGGTTTCCCCTGGGAGGAGAGCTGAGTGCTCACACAGAGGCACGGTGCCACCACCCCAGCACAGCCCCCGACCGGAGCTGGGGGCTTGGCACAGCAGGAGCTCCTAGATGAATACAGATACATCCATGCACAGAGTTTGCAAGCACTCAGCAAACATGTCAAGCATATGAGTCCAGGCATTTTGATAGTAGTGATAAACATATCCAAACTGAGAATGCACGGGAGAAAGAGGAATTAGGCTGTGATTTATTGCAGATCTTTTTATACAGCTGCTCCACACCAACCTGTCCTCACATCTTCACTTCCCAGCCCCTGTATGTGCCCTCTGGTTGTACCCGCCGTAACCATGACCTGCCTCTCAGGCCAGAACCAACACAAAATCCCATCTGTGTTCCCAAAGAATGGGGGAAAAAAAGGAAAGATGTCTTCTTTTCATGGTGTTCAGTGAGTGCATCCTCTGGTTCAGCAGACCAGACCCCCACTTCAGGCAGCGCACTGCACGGTGTCAGAGTGCCAAGGCCCTCTCCTTGCACAGGACTGCCGTGCTGCGGCACACACACACACACTCCAGCACCGCCACCCATCAAGGCTGCCAGCAGAACAGTAACTGCATCAAAGTTTTAAGGTATGCTTCAAAAACCTACCAGATGCCTTTACACCCTTGTAAAGCCTGCCTGCCTTTTTTAAGAGAGAAAAGAGTTTTCGCTCTGGGGTTTAGGATCAGCTTTGAGGTTTAGCTGAAATGAAAGGTAGCTGCTGTTCATGGTTATGTGCTCCGCCTGGTGTATTGTAACATTGCTTCTGATGTTAGAAAAAAATTAGGATACGGGTTTGGATGTTAACTTAAAGTTGAGACATGCTCTTGATTCAGCAACAATTTGGGTTAAGCAACTTTTCTCTTCCCCTAAAGCAATACAAGACACTATGCTTTCCTCAGACACACAGCTGCACTGACTTGTCTAAAAGTCACGCGGGGTGACCAGTATCACAGCTTACCTGTGACCCACTGGACCAGGCTGCTTTCCATGCTGCAGCTGGCCAGCCATTCACCCACCACTGCCAGCCCCTCTTTGGGGACAGCCGGCTCAGGTGTGTCCCTGCCCCACCAATCGCATCAAACTGATGCAAGTTTAAGTAATTTATGTCTTCTAAAGGTATTTATGTGTACATGTCAGTACGGCATACCAATGGATGTCTCTCTCAGACATCTAGAGATACCATTTTTCCGGTGTTTTCACCCCAAACAGAGTTCGACATGTCTACTTTTTCCAGCATATGAGTGCCTAATAACTGAGAAGGCTGAGATAGGACATAGGAGACTATGGAGCACTGTCCCGAAAACATTTACAGGTCCCACCAGCCCCACCTGCCCTTTCGGCTTATCTCGTGTTCCTAGAGACAGTGAACACGTATGCCATACCCGCTGCAGCCAGAGGAAGAGAAGTCCCATCACCTCATCACCAAGGCAACAGTGTCTGCTTCAACCAGATAGATCGTAGTAAGAGATGTTTGCCCTATAAACTCAGTGCAGCACCTTTCTCCAAGAGCATGGGCAGGCCTACTTAACATGCAGGACAGGGATGGTGTGGAAAAGAGGGTGCTCTCTCATGGAGCATTTTTGCTTATTCCTGTTTATGCTAAATATTTTGCTCACCTGCTGCTTGCAGCTGCGTCTCTTTGCTTGTTGTCCATGGACAGATGCAGAGCTATGCAGATGGGTGAGAGAGTTTTTGTGGTCAGAGGAGTCTGTGTGAGCCACCCATCCCCACCCCGGGCACCCCCACACCGACCCACCAGCAACGCTCCAGCCCCTGGTGCGTCCAGCTGTCCTGGGCAGCTGGAGGGCTATTTTTAACGGGCATCACACTCCATAGCTGAAGCAGAATGATTGAGTCCGTGAAGCCCCAAGTGAAAAAAGATTGAAATGATAGACGCTTTCTGCTTTGTTGTCTCCCTATTTTTTAATTAAAGATCTTTGATCTTTTTTGCTGTTTCTTTCCCCGTGTCTTGAAGGCAACTTGTTTGGTTCATGTTTGTTGACAGTATTTCTAGATCACTAATAATAACAACAGTGAGGGGAAAAAACAGGTCAAATAAACAAGTGGCATTTATCCAGCCCTCAGAGAAAAGAGGAAGGTATGTACAAGCCAGACAGAAACCACTGATTAGGTGTGCTTGGGCCACGATCTAAGCTTGCAAAACAAGTGTCGCACCAAAGGGTGAAGCAAAATTGTTTCCTTTTCACCCATTTTCCCCCTCCTGTTTTTAGGTAGCACTTTTCAAAGCTCCGTGAAACACAAGCTTCTTGTTACCCAGTCCCATCATTAAAGTCACAAAATAAATGTGGCTTGGCTGGCATGAGCTGGTGACATAAACAACATCACCCCTTTGACAATTTGAGGCACAGCTCAGCCGCCTCTGAAATGAGCTTCCGCCTGCCTGGATGCTAAAACCAAAGCCCTGTGGTTGGCGTCCTGAGGGTGTGACAGTCACAAAACAACCAGGTCAGGAAGTGCAGAGTTAAAAGACAAGGAGTAAAAACAGTCTGAGAACATGAATTAGAGAGAGAGGGGAGAGTAGTCAAGCACTGGACAATGTCACAGAGGCACTAAAACGTTGATGGTGGGGTGGTTTCCCGATGGTAGGATTTCTCCTGTAATTCAGCATTGCTTGGGTGTGATGGATGCTTTCAGGCCCCACAGAATTTTAAGCAATGTTGTCTTGATCTGGCATCTAAAAGCAGGGAAATGTTTTGAAGAGGGGTCCTGATGTGGCTGCCACCTAAGAAATCCTTCCTCACTGCTGAAATTCACAGCTCAACCTACAGACCTTCTGCCAAGGGGAGGTGGGTGCATGTGTGTGCATTTGCACACCCCAAAAAAGATCGGGTGGGGAGTGTGCAGGGAAATATTCACGCTGTGAAGAGCCACTGATATTCCTGTGTCTTTGGCAACTGGAAAACAGGTGAAGCAAAACCGCTATGGAAATCCTGAGCACATTAGGCTTAACGCTGCATAACTTACAGGGGCTGGCACTGACTTACCCCGGTTTAATTGTAGGTAGCCTGGGAACTGGAAAGTTCAGAGCCCTGGAGCGTGGAAATGATGCCTAGAGTTCAAATAGTTGGTAAAAAGATGGAAAAACAAGAAGTGAGGTGGAAATAAAGGAAGCCACAGAGAGTGAGAAAATAAAGTGGAATTTTAGGGAAAATCCTATCGTGACCCAGCCCCCGCCTGAACAAATGGCAGGGATTAATCCATCCGCATTAAAACGGGGGTAGTTTGAAGCACCTCTTTACCAACGCTCTCAGACATTTGGGGTCCTAACTTCTAAAGCTCGTTACCATAAGTTTGCCTCACAGGAGAGAGAGAGAAAGAGAGAGAGAGTGTCCCTCCTGGTGCCAGTTCAGAGGATGGAAATGGGGATCCATCACTGCTGGAGGACCCTGGCTCTTTCCCTGCCCTGTGCCTGGCAGCAGTGGGCACAAGTGTGGCTGCTGCCCATACTCAGGATGCAAGTCCATACGAGTGACCGGTCCCCAGGCAGGGTGGCAAGAGGCAGACCCCCTGCAGGAGCCAGGTAGCCCCATCTTTGTGATCGCAGGTCCCGGCTAGGAAGCCCTGCAGCAACCACTTCCCATTAAAGCGACACTCTGCTCGCACTTTGCCTCTGGACAGGACTCAGTAGCTGAGGCACTGCCCGCACAGCCCTGAGGTTAGGTTCCCACATGCGGTGGTGCTTTCAGTTGTGCCCCACTGGGAAAACTGGTGCACTTGGTGCTGCCCTGATACCTCCCAGTGGGGGAGCTCAGTGCCCAGGTGGCTCCTGCAATATCACTCACCAGACCCATGCCAGGACGCCAACTGCTCTTCACTGCCCACGGCACGGCACCGTGTGAGCCTGCCTGAAATAAATAGTGGCCCATCCCACAGAGAAGAAAAGACACCCCAGCCCCACAAATACTCAAGCCTATAACCCCAGGTAAAATGGCTTCCCTGGGAAGCAAAACCCAAAACTTGCCCAAAAACTCAGACAGAACCACGTGAGGTGTGTGTAGCGTCACACACAAGGGCCTGCAGGGCCTCCCCCTTCGGCATGCCAGGCTGCTCCGGGGGCCAGCCCTGCCTTCCTGCCCATCCTGTGCCTGGCCCAAGGGAAGTCACCTGCAGTGATGAGCTTCTGTGCAACCGATCCCCTCTCCATGCCACGCAGTGCTGGAGTGGAGAGCCCCCGGGGCTGCCCGAGGAGTGCATCTATGGTTGGGTTTGGGAATGGTGAGCAGCAATCTGAGAGCTTCCCCGAAGGGGTGTCAGAGCCACCTGTGGCAGAAGAGGGAGGGCCAGGCTCTCTGAGGGGCTCGACAGGATGGCTAAAAGCCCTGTGAATATATCGCCACTACCACAGACATCAAGATTTCAAGGACTCCTGCAGAACCCTCTTGGAGATGAGCTTATAAAATCTTACATCTTTGCCTTATACCTCTCTGAAGTTTGTCATTAAGATGCCAGTGGGTAACCAGGCTGGCCAACATTCAGGCTCCGTGGTGTAAATGGAGCTTCACTTGCATCCTTCTTACTTCATGGTAGCTCAGGGCAGTGGAAGAGCTCTGCTGTGAACACGGGTGCAACCTACAAGGCGCCACGTTCATTTTAGCAGGATGGCTGTGATTGTGTAGAAGCGCAGTTTGCCAACCAAGAACTCCCTGTGAGTTTTGGAGTCCTGCTCGCTGCGTTCTCTCACTTGAGAAGGAAGAAGAAAAAGATAGGACAGAGCCCAGGTAGTGTCATGGAGCTAACAGAGGCAGCACCAAACAAATGAGAACTTTTTCTGTCTCAAACAACACCAGCAGACCAGAGGTCACTGCAGTTTCTCAGTGGTGGTGATGTAAAGAGCAGAGCGAGTGCAGCCCGCTTCCTCTAGGGATGTTCCTGTGTTCTGGGGTGGCATCTGGGGAATCTGATTTATAGATTGAATTATTTGGGGGAGGCTAGGTTACATCAGGACTGAAGGATTGGGTCTTAACATGCAGTCTTTACACTGAACTAACAGATTTCCTTCTCTTGAGCACCTTGGAGAAAGGAGAGGTTTTATAGATGTGGATAGATTTGAAGCTAGGTACTATCTCCTACAAACACATTCACACGGTGCCACACTAGCCATGCTAGCACGCATTGAGCAAGCAAGGCACTTTTTTTTATTGAGGAGGATGGGAATGTTGAAAAGGGTCCATATAAAAATATTCTCAAAGCAAAATGAAGCCACAGGAGGAGTAAAGCCCTCCAGCACTGCTGGAGTTGGATGGCTATAGCTTTTTTTTTTTAATTTTCCAGGCAGCTCGGGAGGTCCTGATCTGCTTTGCCTCTCCTGTCGCTCTGGGGAGCTTCCTGCCTATTCTATTCCTGATGCCTGTTGTGAGCCAAGTAAGAGTTAGCTTAATCAGCAACACCAGCCACAGATTAGTGCCAAGCTGTTGTCATTAATCACTTCAAAAATCACTGCTCTGAAAATAGTACCCAGGGTCAGATGTTCAAAACCTGGCGTGGTTTAACTGGTGTTATTTAACCTCAGCCACAAAGCCAGACCACGCCCCTAAAGAAACGCTATTTGTTTGCATCAAGTTACATATTATTTGTCATTTTTTAATTCAAATCCACTCACAGCCCCAGTGATGCGGCATGAAAAGCTGCTCTACACCTTCACCAGAGGAAACGACTGCTGTGAGTGGTTAAACACCTCCAGGTGAAGGCAGGCTGGGCCAACAAGCAAGCTGTATCCCCTCAAAAGATGCAAAAGATGCTTAGGGGTACTGGCCTGAGGGTTTGTTCACAATCTTCTCAGTGCTGTGGATGCTCCCCCCCTTTGGAATCTCAGTCCAAATGTTTGGCAGATGCACTTGGGGCTCATTATGTTACAGAGGCAGCGTGTTCATTGCACTCCCCCGAATGGCATTTCATGTGCGCTGCACTTGTTTTATATTTGCTATATTTAAGCCGCAGAAATAGGCACTGGTGAGGAAAAGAGGGCCACGGCGGTGTCTTGGAGGCAGGAAGGGAATGAAAGTAATTTCTCAAAGCTACAATCCTCTGTACAGAACTGTGGCCCAGGAGAAGGAAAGAGGAGCGCGGTCAGCTCAGGGCGCTGGCTGCACTGAGGACCCAGCTGGGTCATCCGTGCTGCTGTCCCTCTGGAAATGATTTCAGGGCAGATCTGGGTTTATACTAGTGCAACTGAGGATGGAAATTGCTTGGAGCCTTTGCCCCAGAGGACTTGCCCCAGATTTCTACTATGAAACTGCCACGTTAGGAACATGCAGGAATACAAGTGTGCAGCACCGCAGGGTTCATACATGGCACTTGATTTTGGAATTTGTCTGGCATTATTTGCTCCTTTCTCTCCACCCCAGCCTTTGCACCCTTCTCCTACTTGACCATCATTTTCCCCAGACCAGGCTTTTCATCCCTGCAGCCCCTCCCCTTCTTGCTGTGACCTGTGGGACATGCTGAGCGGGAGGAAGGCAGAGACCATGTCTACGCTGCTGCTGTAGGGCACAGCAAGGCAAGCCAGAGCCCTAGGTCCTCCCAACCTGCTCTTTCAGTCATGGACCTAGGATACCTTTGGTGGTGGCTAACACATCCCACAGTGTCTCGCCCCATGTAATAACCATCCTTCCTCAGTCCTTCCAGCCCAATTGCCTGCTTCATAGCATGGGGTGGCCGAGGATGGGGCTGGCCCAGCCATGCCTGGTGCTGTTAACCAGGGTGTGCTTGGGCATGTACAAAGACAGGTTTTCTCCTCTGTGCTTCAGTGCTTGCCTGAAATTTGCCTCTCAAGTGCAGGTGAGGCTGCAAGGGGAGTCTGCAGGTAAACATGGACTGGACCCACATTTTAACTGCAGCCCTGGTGTAGCCAGCAGGTTTCGGCAGCAGGTATTACTGCCTGGTAATGTGGGTAGAGGTGACATCAATCCCTAAGAGACCCTCAAACACAGTGGGGATCTCAGCCTGCTGCCTTAGTGGAAGATGAAGGTTGTGGCAGGGAGCCAGGTCTGGGCATTTGAGAGCCAAGGAACAGGGAAGAACCAGGAGATTACTCAAATATTCAAGAGAATCCCAACAAGGAAGCTGGGATCAGATAGACTTTCTCTCTACAAAGCCAAGTCCTTTCCTGGGGATGGTCTAACAGGGCCTCCTTGATCGTGATTATACATGTTGGTTGTAGCAGAAAGGGCAGCCCTGAGCCGGTAAGACCCGTGGGAAGCACTGCACCCCGCTCTCCGCACTCCTCTGGACAAGGTGGGAGAGACGGTTTTGAGGCTGTCCAGCAGGCGGCCATTAGGCCAGCCCATCGTCAACAGCACGGGAGAGGCTGTCTGGCAGCCATGCTCCCGAAAAGCGGGACGACAGCACCAAATCTGTCACTTCAGGTCTCTGATCACTTCCAGAGCTTTGATCATCGCATTGCGTAGCTGACTTCCACCTGTCCAGGAAAGCAAAAATAAGTTTCCAGCAGTTTTTTGTGCACCTTAATTAGAAAACAAGGAATGCTTTTTCAAAAACAGGAGAGAGGAAAAAAATAAGGTCAGAGCTGCACTACTAGACATGCCATCCACACGCTTGGCACGCACTTGAGAGCAGCTCAGCTGGCTCTGGTTGCTAAGCTCTCTGAGAAACTGGAATGTGCTGCTCCCTCCAAGCCTCCATGAATATTGCCACCCAAAACCTGCCCAGAAGAGGCATTGGGACTGATTTTGAAAAGGGGACAGTTCTGGGGGGGAAAAATGCAGTCAGTGGCTCCTTTGTTGTACTCCCCCAGGTGACATACGTGAGGGCAGGCAGGGTGTATGCTTGTGCATAGTCCTCTCAAAGTGAAGTTGCTATCTTGAAATGCTGCCAGAGGCACAGGCCATCGGTGGGAAGTGTTCTTGCCCCCAGGGCAGCTATCTCAGACTAGGCAAAGGCAGCAAGGTGGGACAAAGAAGAGATAAAAGAAGGATTACCTGTGGAAAACCTTATCTCTTGCGGTGCATTAAAAGCTGAAGGCAACTCTCTTCCCTTTCTGCCCCTTAGCCCTGCCCCTCTGCACACACAGCAGTACCTTGGTATATACCAAGTGTGTTCTGACCACCATGCCACAAGGCACAGCCACTGAGCTATACTTTGCTCATTCCCAAAGATCCAGCTGTGCTGAGCATCTGGCCAGAAGCCCCAGAAGACTGAATTTGCTCCTGAATCACAGCAGAAGATCAGCTCAAGCAACTTTTTTTTCCCCACAAAGTGCCCAGAGAGCTGCAGGTGGAAAGGTTTGTAAAAGCAACATCAAGAGAAATGGGGAACTTGAGGGTGGAGCAGCAAGACAGTGATGGGAAGTAAAAGGGGGGAAATGGTTGCACAGTGGTGAGAGGATGTCGGCAGTGAAAAACAAGTGAGGGTCACACTCTTCTAGAAGGAGAGCAGGAAGTGCTGCAGGGTGATGGTGAGTGCAAGCCAGATGTACTGGGCAGGCTCAGCTGACAGAAGGTATAGATGCAGGAAAGGAGTCAACCCAAAGAACAGCATGGTGTGGGTGTAGCAGGAGCGTTGCGGCAACACTTAAATATATTTAGTTGGAAAGAGTAATAGTGAAATTGGGTATGGTCAGCAAGTTAAAGCTGGCATCTTGCCCGCTTTCCTCGTCGATGGGGTCAAGCTCTTGTCTTTTACCTCTCTCCTAAAAAGCCTTTCCAAGTGATGGTTTTGGCACCTGCTGTGCTTCCCATTCTCAGTTATGATCATTCACTTCTTTTTTCGGACCAAGGTTCCCAGGTAAGAGCACTTAGGTTTGCTACCTGTGTTCCCACAGAAGACTTGCCTGGGTGCGATACCTGCTGGAGGTGTCCTGTGAGGCATCTGTCAGCAACATGAAAGTGCCTCGTGCTTCCAGGTACTCCCTTCTGAGCAAGGGAGTTACACAGAAATGCAGCAAAGAGGAGTTACAACAGAAGAAGCCCATATATGAATTGTCTTCCTTAAAGCCTGGGGCAGACCAGATCTGGCTCAGACATCCCAAAGCTCTGGTGTCTTGCTGATCGGCCCATGCTAACAAGAGACCTCCATGTGAATTGCTGTCTGCAGGGTCTGCTGAGCATTGCCACCCACCACCAGCCCTCACCTTCAGGTGAAGTAACCCAGGACCGGGCTAAGTCTTTGTATCTGCGTAAGAGCCAGGCATCCATCCCCACGGAAAGCAGGGAAACCGCAGCAATTGCCCATGTTTTTATGGGCGTCCTCAGAGAGTCCTCCTGCAGAGTATCTTACGGGGGGGAAAAGTTTCCCCCAGACTTCTGGTCAGACTACCGGGTCCTGCTCCCCCTTTCCAGGTCCCCACTGGACCTGAGAGCCGGGGGCTCCTCCTCCTCTGCTGATTTGGGGGATTCAGTGGGCTGGCTCTGCTGATTTGGGGGATTCAGTGGGCTGGAGCCTGTGGGGCGATGGGAAAAGCGAAGTACTTCTCCTTATATCCACCCCCCAGAGTGATGTGTAAGTGATGCATATCAGCCAGAAAATCCTGCTCAGCCCTTGCAAGAAGCCTCCCAGGTGAGCGGTAGAGCGTTCTTAGGCATTCTCAGACTATAATCTCTTCTGTGATAATCCTGATTTACTCTTTGGCCTGGGAGCAAAGGCTAATAGAAAGCAAAGTGCTCTGGCCAAGTCCAGCAGGTAATTTAGGAACTCTGGCTTAGTTGTCTCAAGTATAATGTGGGGTTACCGTTGCTGGGAATGTGTTTGTGAAGGTGCACGAGATCTGGCAGGGAGATGGAAGTACAGCATAATTGGCAATTACTGGTTTGGAAAGGTCACCGTTTTCTGGAGACAAAGCTGGAATCAGCTGTTGTCACTTAGAAATTTCACTGGGGACATTCACGCTGACCTATTTTTAACATAACAGCAGATTACACTGCAATACAGTGAATAATTTATAGGAGTAGTAGCATGATCACAGCCACAATACAATGGCAGCTTCGGTCCCTGCCTAATTAGGGACGGAGGCAGAGCTCTCTGGCATTTTCCACTGAATTAGCAAAACAAGACACACGTGGAATGACCAACCCGAGCCTTTCAAAAGCATGCATGTCAGGATGAATACATGTCCGGAAGGAAAAGTGGGGCAAAGATTTTATCTAGAGCATCCATAAACCTACTCAGTCTCCCAGCAGTTTCGGCAGGCAATGGGAGCAGGGAAGTGGGAATGTGTGTGAGGTTTGGAGTGACAGAGAGAAGGAAATTAGCTCTGCATTTGCTATGCAAAACTATATTGAGAAACCACCACGAGAAACAGCTCATACATACCTAGCACATGCAAATATATAGGATACAGAATATTTCCTTGAAAGAGGAGGCTGCAAAGGAATGAGGTATTTGCATCTGCAACCTTAAGTTTAAAAGATCTTCTGTGAGATAAGATCAAAAGGACCAGAGGGAATTTGTATACATGGGTTACCCGTAGAGTAATTGCCAAGAACTACTGTAGGAGGCTCAAGGTTGAAGTAAGATGCTGCAATTAGTATATGGCACTGAAAACCTTTAACAAATTAACCAGGCTTCCACAGTGAGAGCTGCCGCCCCCTAAAAGGCTGAAACAGACTCAAAAGCGTATTAAGTATGCATGATGAGACATTTATAGCTTTCAGCATTGCCACAAATATTTCCTCTCCTCTTCCCCTGGCATTCCACAGCCCGAAGCGCACAGCTGCTTTTTCCAGAAAGCAACTTCTCCGCCTTGGCCTCGGAGGTCACGTCCTATGGAAACACATGAAACAGGGGTATAGTCAATTCAGTCAGACATACAGAAAGGTCACCCTAAAAATTTCACCTTGGAGCTACAGCAGCAGCACTGCGTTGGCAGCGGCCCCTACACTTTTTCCAGCGGAGAAGGGGGTGCCTCTGGCAACACGGGTGCTGTAGAGCCCACCTGAACTCAGAAACGCCCGTAGGCCCCAGAGGTCTGCATGCCAGCGTGAAGAGCATCCTTTTCTGCTTTTACTAAATCTGGAGTAATTTCCTCTTGTTTCTACTTCCAAAGGCTACAGGGGGCTGTTTGTTTTCAGCATACAACATAAATAACACATGTTCATTATTACTGCTGAAAATTCCTTAATAGGTTGGCTGGAATTGACAGGTTGGGTTTTTTATTCAGTGAGAGGGTTTTTTTCCTCATACACTATGCTCTGTGAAACCCAAACTCTCTTCCTTTGTTGTCATTTCCTAAACTTCTTCACCCAGTCTTATCCTCTGTGTGACAAGTCTGTGTGCTCCATGAGACACCTTTGCATTTGAAAGGGTGGGTCCACCTATCCTGACCCAAATGGGGAAAGACACAGACTTGCAGGGAAGGGTATCAGTATTGCCTCCTCAAGCGACCTTCCAAATTGTGTCTATTTACCAACCTCTCAGACCTGCCAGGGATTGCCTCTGCCCCCACGCCCCCCCCCAACAACAAAAAAAATAAAACAAAACCAACAACAAAAAAACCCAGTTGCACAAGGGGGAGCTTGTTGAAGGACTCTGTAACAGCTTTAAATGTTGGAAAAGGAACAGCAAACCCTATAGAAAATATGACGTGGGTGTTTGGTACTTCTGTTGGCTGATGCCTGATGAAAAGTCCAGTATGAAAAAAACCGGCTGCAGAAGAGAAATGGAGAAGTCCTAAGGGCAGCAATAAATATATGCAGAATTCTTATTTCTATAGAGAGATGTATTTGTAGTAAATAGGACTATACCTTTTGAAAGGAAGACTGAATTTGAGGAAAATACCCTACAGTCTCTGGGAAAACACAGCATTCCTGCCTTTTTCTTCTTTCGTGGGGTAATAGAGGAAAGATGCTCAAAGAAGGAAATGTAAGGTCCATTCGTTTCCATGTTCTTCCATTTACATTCTCCACCTTTAACTGCCGCCTTCAGGTCTCCCGATACCCAGTTTAGAGCCTGGTTTTGCACGCACTGCTGAAGGCGTCGGGGGCTACAGCAAGCAGCCCACCAGCCGCGGGGAAGGGCGGTCTGTTCCCCGCACTATTCCCCGCGGGAAGGAGCGGAGGCGTTTTGCGGCTGCCTCATCTGTTGGCCAAACCCAGAGGCAACAAGTGTTGAATGAAAAAGTGCAAGAGCCCCGCCGCCCCCCGAAAAGGTGCAGGGCCACCGGCTCCGCCGCATCCCGCCGGGGCGAGCAGGGGGGCGCCCGTGGGGGTCCCGCACCGCACCGCACCGCACCGCACCGCCTGCGGGGGGGCTCTGCACCCCTCCGCCCCGCCCGCGGGGTGCACCGCACCGCACCG
>JAVJGJ010000037.1:68986571-68999630 GCA_035590215.1 Microhierax caerulescens | reverse complement strand
GGGAGGGGCGGGGAGGGGGCACAAACCGAGGGCGGGGGGGGTCCCCGCTGTCGAGGCTGGACGTGACTGAGGTGGGGGTCCCAGCTCCCGATGCTGGACGTGGCTGGGGGGGGGGGAGACCCCGCTGCCGAGGCTGGACGTGGCCGGGGTGGGGGGTCCCCGCTGCCGAGGCTGGACGTGGCGCAGTGGAGCCCGGGGGCTGCAGGGCAGCGGCTCCCGTCCCGTCCGCGCTGCCGCCGGCCGCGGGGGTTGTGCGGTGACAGGTCTTTGAGGAGGGGACAGGGGCTGGGGCCGCGCTTCCCGTGTGGGGCCGTGGGGCTGGGAATGCGGAGGAACCCCGGGCTGTGGGTGCGCGCTGAGGGGTGTGAAAAGCTGCGCGGGGGAACTGGGTTAATGTTTTCCCATACCGCAGGGAAATGCTCAGCCTGGTTTCCATAAAAAAAAAAAAAAAAAAAAAGCCTCAGCGTTTCCTCAGGTCTTTTTCTATTTCCAGTGAGCTTTTATGGTATTACTGGTCGGAGGAGAGCTTAGACCCTCTTAAGTTTTCTTTTCAGCCTCTGGCTCATTCCCAAGAACTGATGCAAACATATTACGCACTGGCATTGCACTTCAGTTTACCTTTGACTGGCCTGGTTACAGAAGGTCATCCTAATCCTGTGACCGACCTTTCCATTGCTGCGGTAACTGAGCGTTCCGCTGCCTCTCATTCAAAGTTTCAAAAAGCTTTCTGGAAACTGTGTGTGTGCGTTTGCATGCGTGTGGCCATTCTGCCTTTGCACCCTTTCAAACATCTCCCTGGAAAGAGCTGAGTGTATTTTCAGTGTAATTTCTGTGTTCATTAATCTGGCCGTCCGTTCAGCCACACTCATCTTAATTACCGTGTTTGAACTGCTGTCACACAGCTGGAGCCCAGGGCAGGGAACGTACTCCCAAACAGAAACATTATCTTCATCTTCTCCAGTGGTTAATTAGGTTTCACAAACATCCCTCTCCTGAGTAAACATGAGTGGGAGCACACCCAAATAGGAGGCCTGAGGAACGAGGCTGGAGGAAGGTGTCTTTCCTCGAAGATTTCTTTGCTCCCTGCCCAGCCATCTCTGAAATATTCACACACCAAGAAGAGATACAATGTGGTCCGGTTTATTGTTCAAAAAGCCCCGTAGATGTGGTGCTTAGAGGCACAGGTTAGTGGTGGGCTTGGCAGTCCTGGGTTAGCAGTTGGACCTGATCGTCTGAAAGGTCTTTTCCAACCTCAATGATTTTATGATTCTGTGATTGTGGCCAGGCTCGAGGAAGGTATCCACTGGGATGGGTTAGAAGCTCTGCTTTATAACCATAATGGGCAAACATGACAGATTGTTCCACACTTAACTAAGCGTGGGTGGGTATATATTACACAGTGGGAGTCTAAAGGCAGCAAAATCTATTTTTTCTTCCATAAATTCAACATTTTCTCAGCCAGTAACTAAATCACTAGGACAGTCACTTAAAATGTCTGCTGCTTGCAAGTGCAGATAAACACTTGTGCAATGTGGACTTGTAAAATCCCAGCATCCACAACCCCATGCTGGTTTAACTTTTGATGTCCAAGCAGCACTTCCTTGTGCGGGCTTTGGGGGGTTTGGTTTTGTGTTTTTCTTTTCAAGAAGCAACAGGTTGAATTCCTTTCCAGGATCCTGTCTAAGGAACAGAGCAATTAGCTTTTCTGTGTCTCTGCTCCTCTCTAGAATGGCAGTACAGTTGTATCTTAGAGGTTTTTCTGTAGCAGATTTAACATTTCTTAAACACTTGGAAATGTGCAAGGGGAGAACGGTGGTTTGTGAAGGAGCATCCCTAAGTGAGAAGGCTGCTTTACCTCCTTGTGGCCTCAAGGCACATGACCATTTCATTCACCTGGATCACAGAACAGACATTCAGAGGGTACAAGGCACAGCCTCAAAACTCGCAGCAGCACGTTCACACACCATGCAGGGGGTTACCTTTTGCTCTTTGGTATTTTTAAACCTGAGCAAGCAGAAAGGTAATTCCAGACAAAGCATGCTGCTGCAAAAGGTCCGGTGTTCTGGGGAAAGCTGCCTTGCTTCCCCGCTGGGAAGAAGTGGGAGTGAAAATTAAAGGCAGCATTGGCTTTTCCCAAAAAAGGGATGGCTGGTCTGGCTTTTTTTTTTTTTTTCCTCCCCCCCAGTGCTATACATGTGGCACTGACAAGTTGCTCATGGACAACCCACTTACTGGGGTAGTTTTCATGAGTCGAGCTAAGCTGCAAGCAGCGGGGAGATCAGGAGCTTGTGCCTGTGGCTGTTCAGCCAGCACAGAGCATCAGCTGAAAGCAGGGAGGGAGGGACGGGAGCAGAGCGATGCCTGAACGCTGCTTCTGGTCCTGGCATGTTAGAGAGGGCTGGGATGTGAATTAGTATCGGATAGGGGCTTGTCGCACCGCTATGTGGTTCCTGAATGACTCCTGGATAACAAAATGGGAAGAAAAGTCGTTATTTTCCTGCTTTGCAGGAGCTCGGAGGTCACAGTTTTGTTCACTCAGCTTCCAGTGCTTGCTGCTCTTCTGCCGGGGAGGCTGTTAAAGAAGTTTCTCAGCAGACATTTTCAAAATTAATCAGCAGGAGCATGCACTGACTATTTTTTTCCTCACCAGTTTTGCACAGATTGTCTCACTGACTCCGAGATGTGCTTGCCCTTTTAGAAGGCAGAGAGAAAGAACTGGGCCCACCGTGCATTTAAAATGAAATTTAAAGTCTTTTGACAGCAGAAGCAGTTTTGCTCTGGGAAACTTCACAAACTGTGGTGGCTCCACTTCCAATGTGCGACCGTGTAAATGAGAATTTAATTTCCTCCCTGTAGCAAAACTGCCAACATCTTTGTTTCCCTCACTGTCCTGCAGACAATTAAATTTTACCGGAGCAAGACAGGACAGTCCGTGTGCAGAGGAGCTGGGCAGCTGGAGGAGGAATGGCAGGATGGGCTTTGCCAACTCCCTGTGAGAGGGCTGGAAGGAGCGTGGCAGTGGGAGCCAACCCTAGATGCCATAAACTGGATGATATATCTCTGTGGCTAACATCAGGAATGGTTTAGCTAAGGCTGGGAAGCCCCACGACTGTCCTTCCATGCAGACCCCATAGCAAAGCAGAAATTGAGTCTTTTCCTGGCCGCAGCTGCTGAGCAGCTTTGTGTCTGCTCCTGGGTGCAAATGTTGCTCATGCCCTCGCTTACCTGCAGCCGGGTGGGCTGTGTGGCTGGGCTAGGACAGCCTCATTCCTGTCCTGTCCTGTCCTGCAAAGCTGGTGCTCTGAGCCCTCTCCAGGCAGGCATTTCAAGGAGGAAGGGAGCGGCAGGTACCATGTAATCCTTTCTGGGAGCTGGGTTTACCCCCACTTGGCAACCTAGAGACAGCTGCCGTGCTAAAACCTGGTCGAGCCTCCTCCAGCAGGTGAGCGCTGCTTGTTTGCTTCCCAGAGCACCTCGAGCTCTTGTACTGCGAGCAGGCAGCAGTTTCATCTCAGCTTTCACAGAATCACTGAATGGTTTGGGCTGGGAGGGACCTTTAGAGGTTATCTCGTCCAGCCCCCCTGCATGAATAGGGACATCTCCAACGAGATCAGGTTGCTCAGTGTCCTGTTGAACTTGACCTTGAGTGTTTCAGGGATGGGGCATCTACCACCTCTCCGGGCCACCTGTTCCAGTGTTTCACCACCCTTATCATAAAAAATATCTTCCTTATGTCTAGTCTGAATCTGTCCTGTTTTAGTTAAAAACAATTACTCCTCCTGTCACTACAGGTACAGATTTAGATTCAGTCCCCTGGGTTTTGGCTGTCCAACTCTAGCTTTGAAATATCTTTGCTGCTGGGTTGGGTGATGTTGGGAAGAAAGAGGGTCGTGTCCCCCCCGGCTCCCTGGCCATGTCCAGGTTAATTAGGGAGCAGGAGCCTTGAGCAAGGCTCCAGGAACTGACTGTATCCCAGCCCTGATCAAAAAACAGGTCCCAATATGCACCTGGGAGGTGTGGAGAAGACCGGGTCCCTTGGGTGTTTGTGAATTGCTTTTTGGTAGCCACAAGCACAGGCCATGCCTTGGTCTTTGTATCCAGGCTCTGCACCCAGTGGCCTCAAAAAGAAGCAAGTCCTCTAAGCATGACGCAAGAACTAACTGATTTTTTTTTTCCTAGAGTTCTCTTTTTCTGCTCTGTTTTTATGTTTCAAGGGTATCCTGTAATTTTTACTCCCCAATGACACAAAAGAAGTGATGTATTAGCACAGAAGTATGTGAGCATCTTTCTTTTTCTCAATGGAAGGAACAAATTGAAGCTGACAGTTCCCTGGAACCAGCGCAACACATGAAGTAGTCACAATAATACATTTTATCTTCCAGCCTTTTTAAAGCATCAGAAGCTCTCCAGTCTCTGATGCCTCCAGTAAGCTGACCTTGGCTGGCAGAGCCAGCCACCTCATTACTGCTGTCCCACTGCTCACACCCTGCCCTCTCTCCCAGCCCTCAAACAGCCCGATTAGCTGCAGCAGCTAGAGCTTCCCAGGTCAGGCAGCCTGCTGGTAATCATTCAGTGACACCAGATCTGTTTCAAATAATCCCTTCCACAAGAAACCATAATTATTTATTTTTTAAAAAAAATTCAAAAACCCAATTTAGCCACAACACCCAGGGATTTGTTAGACTTGACTGTGTCCTGAAAACATCACCATCGGGGAAACTTTAAGCCACCAGCCAACAAAAAAGCTTTGCAGGAGAGAAAATCTGTCTAGTCATCACTGAGTTTCTGGTTTTAGCCAGTGCCTTCACCTCTACAAAAGACCAGGCTAGACCGACCCTATCTATTCCTATTTAAACCTGTCTATTGAGCTGACCAAAGGAAGGAACCCATTTACAGTGAAGTCTGTCGGAGACAGGCAAATAAGCACCTGCAAAGAGCTGCAGGAGGTTTGTGTTTCAGCAGAGGGGGCAAGGGTGAGCACCACAACTTCCTTTCTCCTTCCCCAAATTGTCGTCTCACTGTCTGAGCAGCCAAACCAGCTTGATTTGTCCCTCAGTGAGGTGCCTTTCTTCTTTGTCGAATTTATCTTGCACCTGCTAGAAGTCTGAGGCAAAAGAGAGGCCAAAAACATGGTCTGTAGTGAATGTACCCCTTGAAGATGCCTCAGAAGCCTTAGGGAGTGGGGCTTGTGCTTGGGACTGAGATGGTGGCACAGGTCTGTGGTACTGCCTCAGGCAGGTAGGGTGGTTGATGTAGCTCTGTATTCGAAGTCGGACGTGTTTTCTAATCATATAACGTGAGGGAAAGGGCCTTTTCCACAATTAAACAGCTTGACATCCTCTGTTGATATTTAATTTAAAAATGTTTGCTTTTAAAACCTTAATTGTGGTACAGAAGTAAAGAGGTATGCTACAGCTTTGTGCAGTAACATCCCCACAGGCAGTCTTTGGCTGGAGACTTCCCTTGGTACAGAGACACCTTTTTCACCCCTCATCCCTGCAAGTATCCCTGGGTTGTGGTAGCAACAGCTACCACTCTGCACTTTCCCAACCATACACACATGTCTGTGGGTGGTGATGCTGTTGAAAAAATGCCACTGCTCAATTAAGTGTATAATGTATCAAGTCCTGCATGAATGACTGCCCTTTCCTTGTCTTGTTCAGTCCATCCGCAAAACACCATTTTGTTAGTTCAAAGAAGGACTTGGGTTTTCACGCAGAGATGATTGTGGGGTGGGAAGCAATTGGCTGTGATGTGCTTTTTGAACCATAAGGCTTTTTCCTGAATTGCGTGTAACACGCTCAGGCCACATCTATTTAGATCTACACAAAATCTTATGAATAAGAATAGACGTCCGCTGAAGTAAAACAGAGGAAAATGTTTAGTTTATTATATGTTCAGATTAACACAGCCAAGAGCTGGAAATGCTACGACATCTGTGCTACGTAAAACCAAACTGAAGCCATACTAAAAATGCTAAGACTTCAAATGAGGCTGGAGAATAATCAGCTTAAAATTCTGCCTGCATATACTCGGGTTTTGCTTTCTTTGAAATCAGAGGGAGATGTTGCCATCATCTCCCCAGATGGCAGCTGGACCACAGAGCCTTGTTTCCATGCGCGCAGGTGCTTCACTGGAAGTGCTGGCAATATATTTGACTTCCATGCCCTACGCTGAAAGCAGCAGCTCCCTGAAGGTTAGATGGCTTTTCATCTGCAGTTATCCAGCAAGGAGTTGCTTTTTTTCCCATTCTTTCCTGGCTCTACCCTTAAGAAGAAAATAATCCTCCTTCTTCCTGGTAGAGAAGGCAGCACCGGTAGATCCAGTGTAACAGCTCCTATGTAGGCATAAGCTGAATGCTGTATGCATGATTTCTCCAGCCACTGTATTTCTCACGGGCATGTTGTGCTGCCACCAGGTGAGGAAGACAATTCCTTCCGTTGGCAGGACAAAATAGTTTTCCATCATCATATAAAATCATTATATCCTCCTTTTCCTATACCCAGAATGATGGTCCATTACTATGATGTGAACTGGAAAATGCAGAAATCTCAACAGGGGGGGAAAGGAGAAGAGAGTGGGAGGGCAGCAGAGGACAAGCTACGGGATCATTCCTATAAGCTTGTCATTAACCTGTGATGGCCTTGATGGGCTTTTCCTTTAAATGGCAGACTGTGGAAAAGCAGGACTGTGCTGAGATGCATGCTGCCTTAATTTGTGCAATGGAAGGTTATGCAAGATAATTACCTTGTAGTTCAGTGACAATACATGCTGTCAGATCTGTTCAATCCACAGTGGGTTTAGCCATGATGTCTCCGTGTCTAAAAGACTCAAGTGGTAACTAATCCTATGGCATGGCTGGAGCATATGACATTTTAAACTCAAGATTTCTTTTTTTAATATCCACTACAGATTAAATTTACCAATTTAACCTGGCTAAATCTACCTCCCATATATTTAAGGGTTTCTTCAGGTTGCATTGGCTGTGTCCGTGACAGTAAATGATGGGCATTTGGGATTGTTCTCAGGCATTAATGACAACAGGCACAGACCAGCCTGTATCTGTGCATTAAACCCCCTTGTCCTCCAAAAGAATAAGAACATGAAAACCGCTTTGGGAATAGTCCTTGGTCCATGCTGCTTCCCGAACCATGCCCTGTAGCTGTGTGGGAGAGCACTAACTGGACAAAGCCAGATCTGTGCCAGCAGTTGCTCAATGTAACCTCCTTTGCCCCAAGGAGCAGAAAGCCCTTGCAGATTCCAGAGGGAACAGCTTTTCTATACTGAGAATCACAGAATCATAGAATGGTTTGGGTTGGAAAGGACCTTTTTAGATCATCCAGTCCAACCCTTCTGCAATGAGCAGGGACGTCTTCAACTAGATCAGGTTGCTCAGTGCCTCGTCCACTTGACCTTGAATGTCAGGGCCCTTTAATGATCCTGGCTAGAGAAGATGGTGGTGGTTTGGGGGAAGTTTAGGCTGTTTGGTGGTGTTAGATATGCACTGCTGTCTCCTATACCTTTAAGAGTTTTTAAAGATTAAAATACTTTAGCTAGAAGAAGAATAACCTATACCACAGCTTTGAATAAAAGTTGTAAAACTCACGTATGTAAGGTCTTCTCTAGCACAAGTTTCAAGGTTTGAATTTAAATGAACCGAAGCCAAGAGATGAGAGTTACATCAGAGTGCACAGCCTCTCTTGGTTGTGCATGATCAGTGTTCAGCTCCTTGATGTACTAGAAAAGAGCTTCAGACACATGCTATAGCCAAATATAAGTGAAGTAACACAGGACTTTTATGGCAATGCTCTTGAAATGGCCACACTTGTGAGGTGTCAAAAAGATTAAATAAATCCATTGCTACAATGCTCGTATATGGACAAGAGCATCCAGCTTTAAAGATCTTCTGTCCTAAAACATGTAGTGATGTATCTTCAACAATATTTTAGTGAGCTATGTGCCATTAATACACCCCTCGAAATAGAAAGATCATATAAATATCCAAGGCGTTTTAAGTCACCCTAATCCCAAGTATTTAAAGAGGAGCAGCAAAGCATTTGTATCTCATTAGCGACTGAAAGGGTTTGACAACAATGATGTTTTACTTTCCTTTCAGGGATGAAAAGCCTGTTTTATTTGTTTAATTTAGCTCACTCATGCTTACATTAGAGCATACCTGGAGTGGATACCAAGTACAGCTTCAGTTTGTCTGTCTTGGCTGAAGAGAAACAAATAATCTCTGGAGCAGCCCACTGGTTATCTAAACCAACCTACACAAGTTTACTTGATGCGTTTACTTTCCAGCAGATGCACAGAGGTAGTATCCTCAGCTTGCTGTCCTTGCTTGTGCTGCTGCCGTCTGCATTAAATGAGGGCTGTAAACAGCAGGAATATTGGTGCAAAGTAATAAAAGAAAGAGCAGTCTTAAGGATGATTTTATATTAAACGCTGCTGGATCGCTGCTTTTCTCTCCTGCCAGTCAGAAGGTTTTTATGTTCATCGCTTACAGCCTGAGAAAGCGAAGCCACTCTACTGCTTACACTTGACATACAAATTCAGGTCACTGCTCAGAGTCATCATGGATTTTGCCAAAATACTCTGACTAGAGTTGCATCTATTGACGTCAGGGAGGATTTACCCGACCCGTCCTCAGGTCTTACTCATGGGCTCGTCCAAATGTTACTGTTGGTCAGTAAGGGACAAGGGAAACCACCAGCACCACTCGCCGTTTCCTAGGCCTCCCCTGCTGCTAATGCTTGCAAAAGTGCAGAGTAAGTTGATTGCTTTTTATGATCTGAGCTGAGAAATTGCAATTCCATCCATCGCATGTGGCCAGCTGGGCAGCGTTCAGCAGCGTGTAGGCAGGGAAGTAGCCAGGCTGGCTGCTGCTAGATGGAGCAATGCCCACAGCCTGTTTTGCATCCTGTTAGCCTTACTACTTGTCACAAGATCGCTCCTTGTAGTTGATCTCCTAATACAGGGATACACAACAGAGCAGCACCAAGCCCTCCACCTTTACCACCACATAGCACTGCCGAAATGGCAGTGCAATTCACTGCACGTGCAGCTCATCGCACCGAGCCACTGTTTACGGGTTTGGTGCAAGGCGGGTTTAAAGCACGGGAAGATCGTTCTCAGTTGTTTTTCAGAAATTACCTCCCTGTAAATTATTTGCTGGCACTTGAATGGCGGGGGGGGGGGGGGCGTTGCTTTTAATTAAACCTTTAATTTACATAAAGAATAATCAGTCGTGAGTAGAATTGGAGTTGACTTCTAATCAAAGATAATTCTGCATACCAGGGGGGGTTTGAAATGAATGAACGTCAAATCTCATTAGACAGCCAGATCCTGATCCCTCAGCCACACATACATACTGTAACAGACCAAATCTTGCTTATCTACACTAATGCCAGCTGAATATGATTGCCCTGTGTTTCTAGTGCGGTAAGGGCATGGCGCTGGGGAGGGCACCGCACGCTCTCTCCAGCTGCCAGCGCAAAACAAATGTTGGAACTGGAACAAAAAGGAGGTCAGCTACCATGAACCCGTCTGTCACGTGCAGGAGCCACTTAGGATCGAACGTATTTCCCTCAAGTTTTTTACAGTGAAATCACTCGCATTCCCCTCTCCTTATCTTTTTGGCACGTGCTATACCGAGGGTATGGAGTGATGCTGTAGGGGCTTCTCCGAGGGGAGGTTAAGAGCTGGAAGGGCCGTTCGTGGCTCACCAGCAGGGAAACGGGGCACGTACCCAGAGCTCTGGTGAAAGGGTAGGTGCAAAAAAGGCAGGAAGAAAGCTAACTGTGGTGCGAGACTTCTGGGGTGCTGCTTTTCCCTTAGCCACTGCCAGTCATTATTTCTGTGCTAGTGGGGTGACGAGAGTTAGCCAAAAGCATGGCTTACAGTAAAAATAAAATATGAAGTTAAAAGTCCCCACGCTGACTTTGGCACCTAGGCTGGTGTGAAAGGCAACCGATGCTTACTGAATTCATGGAGATATATTGCAGTGGGAGCATCAGGTATCAGCTCCTATACATTTACAGCTAAATACTCTTTTTTCTGTTATTGTTGTTGGGTTTTTTTGCTATTGACCTGGATTTTTAGCTTTTTTCTTACTGTTACTATTGCTTTTTGGTTTATGTACTTCATCCAGTTTGGGTAGGAGGAACAGAACAAACAGCATGAGCTATTCCAGATGGCAGACAATTTGTGTTTCTGCTCAGGGTGTCTAGTGATGAGCTAGCAAATACTGTAGCATTTAAGTTGAAAATGTCCTTACACACAACATAAAACATGTTCTTACGGAAATGAGACCATAAAGTACAAGTCTTGCTATTAGTATCAAGTCTTGGGGAAAATATTGTTTGAAACAAAAGCTAAAATTTGGTACCAAAATACCCAAAGCTAACATTTTCGTTTATTAGAAACAGGTAACTGTGCCTTGTGCTCACTCACAGGGCTTTCTGCATGACAAAGTAAAGCTCCCAGCTATGGGCTTAAGTAGAGCAATAAAAGATGCATGAGTTGCATAAATAGTTCTTTGTGCATTGTAAAAACTGAATCCACCCAAACTGAAGGTATTGGAAAACAACTAATAAAAGAAAGAATCACGGGAGGTGTTACTGATGCAGATAAATCCATCAGCAAAAAGGGAGCACCTTTTTGAGAGATCAGAGAGATCCATCAGAGGCTAGTTGGTGGTGAGGCTTGGATGTCCATGGCTGGGGAAGAGACCCATCCCAGCCTGCCAGTGAGCTGCAGTGGGTTAAAATGGGATTCTTGTTGCTGGAAGAGATAGGGCAGAAGTTTGCCTCCCTGTGCTGGGGCAGGAATACATGGGTACCAGTGGGACCTGGGTGCTCCCAAAGCTCCCATTTGAAGGAGGGTGAGCCACCTCTGCTATAGCTCCTTCTCTGTGCGATACTGCTCTCGGTAGCCATGCTGGTAAGCCCACGTCGCTCTCTTTCTGTACGCTAAAATTAACGTTTGAAGCTCACAGATCTGCTGGCCTTTCACTGGCTGACGAAGGCTTGGGAAGTGTGCTTGTCAGTATAGCCATATGCTGCTATTTAGGAATATCTCATAGCCTGGGACTTTGATGGAACAAACGCACATGATTTTGTTCTGGCAACCAAGAATAGTTCTTCAGATGGAGCTCACATGTCTGTACAACTCTGGCAAGTGCTACCCTGCACGAGGAAGGACCAGCCCAACCACTGGGAGCATAAAATGTGCCATGAAAGTCATAATTCATGTAATCCAGTGGCCAATGGAAGATAGTCTTTTACGGGTGCTTCCAGGAGATCCCATCCCACAGAAATACTCCTGACACATCCAGGAATTATAAGCCTGTGCACTAATGCCTAAGAGCTTTTGTCCTGAAAGTGTAAAAACTCTTGTGCAGTAATTACATCTCTTCTGAAAGTTTTTATAATGCTCCTGAGCACTCCTACTCATATATTATTGTCAAATCTTTATATTAGAAAACCATCCACAAGAATGTCCACATTTTCATCCAAGATGCATACCTCTGTGCCTTCTAGGAGTCTAGGGAACATGGAAACCATAAATTCCAGGTGGTTATTTGGGCTACTGGCCATGCTGGCTTCATATTGCCAGGGTGATTCAATTAAGTCAGAAGAAAGAAGTGGGAAAATAAGTTTTACAAATGACTAGACTTTAGGCTACAAAAGCAAGCAACACCAGCTGAAGGCGTACTGAATGAGCTTAGCATTGAACTGAGCCAGTGTAGGTCTAGAATTGAGTTGTGCTTTTTGAATTTATGAGTAAAAAGCAGAAAGAATTGGCTGGCTGGCAGAAGGACATGACTTCTAGGGCATAATCAGTTTCTTCCCTTGCTGGATTTATTCTTTTGTAGATGCACACTCCTAAATATGATCTTACTGCAATTACAAGCTTTTACCTTTGTAAGCTGGTCAGCTAGTCTGGTAAGCAAAACACAGATGTTGACATAGATGAGAGAGGAACGTATTCTTTTCTTTCATTGTTCAAGAAGATACTAGTTCATTTGTTAGACACACCCCAGCTTTACAAGTAAGAAGTGTTCCTAGCATGCAAACCAGGATCACTTCACTTCAGTAATCAGGCACTCGCATCAGTTTAGTGGACTCCCTCAGCTTACCTTAACGTAAATAATTATCATCAATTTTTAATGGACAGCCTAGAGACCACAGATCAGCAGAAGGAACAACACACAAACCATCTCACTGTAGGGACTGCAGCTCCATAGATACTGAATGGACCTTGAAATGTGTGTCACACAAAAATGTAATACAGGAACAAAGGATTATCAAGGTGTCTTTCAGTCATTGAGTGCTACTCCACATTCCCATTTAATCAAGCATTATACAGAATCCCAAGTGTCCTCAAAGCCTCTACTCCATGAACCCCCAGCTGCAGACAGCTCCTTAACACCCTACAGCGAACCCTAGACCCAGAGCCATAACTGTAACTACTACAAGGCGAGAACAGGAGGAACCAAAGGCACCGTCACTACTGGTATATTTATTGCAGCTTTACACGGTTGCTAGTATGTGTAGCAAAAGTAGCTTCCCCTTGTCATGTGGTGAACAAAACATAGCATCTCCAGATTGGTCATGGGGAAAAAACAAACAGAAAGGGACTGTGCAAAAGTCAGTCTAGGTTTAGCAAACGTGATTTGGACTGAATTTCACCCCTCTTAGCTTGGACTGAAGTCCATGCTGTTTATCAAATATTTTGACATTATAGGAGGTGGAAGTCCATGCTGAGGGTGATGAAGAGAGGCCAGCCCTGTGAGAGTGATGGGCTCAGTGGTCCCTTCCCCTCTCATTAGCTCAGGCTCAGCTGTTCCCTCATTTCCAGACTGAAAGAAGAGCTGAGAGAGGGGACTTTTATTTCCCCAGGGCCAGAGGCATCATCACTCATCTGCCATTCCCTGCTGCAAGCTGTCAGTGAATAGTGCAGGGAAACAGTACTGATAGGATTTCACCTTATCCCTCACTCACTGATGGGCTCATCATTCAACTGCCATGCACTTAGCACAGGCAGTACTAATTA
>JAVJGJ010000037.1:68928213-68986471 GCA_035590215.1 Microhierax caerulescens | reverse complement strand
TGCACTTAGCACAGGCAGTACTAATTATATCAATTATGCTTCTACACAGCACATGCTTATATTAGCAGTAAGCAGACTGGTGACTTTTGAGAATGAAACATCAGCGGTTCATTAGCTATGTAGATTAAAAAAGTAAGCATGCTCATTGCATCCACTGCTGAGGTGGATCACTCCAATCTCAAACACATTTAATACCATTTTAGATGTGCAATATGCGTTATATTGAGAGCAAAATCATACTGTATCTAGAAGGCAGTAGCATTATACCACAGAACTACTAAATGCAGACTTAGAAACTCGATTGCTACATTGGAATAGCACCAAAATCCCCTTAGTGCTGTTCATCCGTAAGGATATCAGTCAGGTTAGCAAGAGATCTGGGTAAGTCCTTGTGGGCTGAGCCTTAGTGAAATTTATACTAGTGACTACATCTGTATGTATAATCAGAATACAACTGTATTATTAAATTCAGCAGTAGGTTTATTTAGTTGATAGCAGAGGCCTGTGAATGGTTTAAGATGCAGGAAAACAAATCCCCCTCTACAAAGTATATTACAACAATGTAGCAAAAACTCATTGCTCAAAGCACAGTTGCTAGATGTAGGTATTGTAAATAATCCATTGATGTGCCTGTATGCAGCCAGTTGATGTGAGTCTGGGCTAAGGGGCTGCTGCTGCTGCTAGGCAGAGTCGGTGTGATTTTGTGAGGTCATTTGGAAGTATCTGAGATGTCAGCAACACAGACTTAAATCTTAGGAACAGATTGTGTTTGTACAGTAGAGTCAACCTCTAATCTGAAAAACTGAAAAGTAACTGAACAGAACTGGGAGATTTCATAAGTTCTGACTCTGTTACCTCCTTTTGTCACAGTTTTCTTCTGTACAGAAATTAAACATACATTAATTATCAAGATTATATATAATATAGATAAAGGGAGCACAAGCCTATCTGGGCTCTGAGTTTTGACCACTTTATGCAAAAGTAAAGCAAAAGTAGCTCAAAGCAGGTCTTCAATTTGCATTTCAACTGCACTTCTTCCGCATTTCCTTCTGGTACCTTGAGGAAAGTCTGAGCTACTAAAGCATTGCAAAGCTATCTGAGAGCTTGAGCAAAATAAAGAAAATAAATCAGTACATTCCTTTTCCAAATATCTTAATTTTTTAAATTTCCCCAAAGGAGAAGAAAACTGAAATACTTCCAGTGTGTCTGCACACTGGACACAAAGATTTTGTTCACAGAGAAACCCATTCATCCTTCATTCACAGTAATACAGAAAATACTCATTGTGTGAAAGATGCTAGCATTTTGACAAGAGTTTTGAATCTAAAGTAATCACATTTTTATAGCCAATGTGGTCATGATTAGCACTCAACTTCAAGTTTGGTTTTATTCCTCTCATTTTCTGAGGAATGGCTGATGTTTACGCAGTTAGTCTCCTCTGACTGTCAGCATTGTCTTCTACCCTCCTAGGTCTCCAGATGCTGTCAGGGGCTGTGTTAATCATCCTGTCAAAAGATGCAGGTGGTGAACACTTGCAAGGGATCTTCTGCTCCTTGGCACTCTGGACCCAACTTTTAATGCAAATCCTCATATGCAAATGGGAGCATACAGCATGCAGCCTGTCTTAAGGTTATTTGCAAAACCAAAGGGAACTTACCGTGCAGACCCCCGATAGCGGTTGGGTGGTTTGTGCTTTGTCTCTCAGGAGCTGGTTCTCGGTGACGTTTGAACCATCAGGTATCAGCTGGAGCGGGTGGATGCTGTACCGTCTACAGAGATTCGAGGTTTGACCCCGGCAGCTGCGAAGTGGCTTCTGCCAAGTGCTGGGTACCAGCAAACCTGAGCAGCGCTCAGCCCTGCAGAGCTGTGGTGAGAGCCTTAAGGAGCTAGGTGCGAGTACAGCGCCAAATTGGGACTTCCACTGACCAAAGACTCAGACATCTCCAGCTGTGCCTGGAGCCTGTTTATCCCTGTGTGAGTTAGCCGAAGATCACCCTCACTGCAGCTTCTCCTGACCCTGCAAGGAGAGGCTGATCCCGAGCCCCCCCGCTCCCACCCTCTCCCTTTCCCTGTCTCTCCTGGCCATGGGTTTCTGCCCAGCACAGGTGCTAATGGCCCTGACCTGCCCAAGACCAGCATCTCTGGCCCAGGGGTTTATCCTTGTTGGTTAAACTGGCTCAGCCCTGAGCTGGACACGCTGCACCTGGGCTTGGCCAGGGACACGGACGTTACCTGTTGCCCACAGCAAAGGAGGAAACTGGCCTTAACTGCAGCCCGGGTGGTATCCCTGAGGGCTGTCTGGTCTCAAGGGGCAGCAGTCCCTTCTGAAACAGAGAGATCTGTGCTGGTTTGGTTGTGCAATAGAGAAAACTTCACATTGCCAGCAGCACTGGCAATGCTGGGACTGGAAGAAGCATTTCTGGAAGAGCTCTTGCAGAAATATTCCTGACAAAGCAGCTCCTCAGGCAATGCAGTCCTCTCCACGGAGAAGCAGTAGCTCGCCATGGCACGTACCACCACCTCAAAGAGCATTTGCCCAGCTTAGCACTACAAATTAAATATAACTGGACGGCACGCAATGTTTCCCCACGTATTTGTTTTCTCCAGTGACTGTTTGCCATGCAGGCACCACGTAGCTCTGGTGCTTATCTTTAATAAATATATTTTATTGTGAATTTACATTGCAAATTTGTGGCCTTCAAAAGTGGCTCCTTTTTTGGACACCTGTGATCGTTCCCTGTTTGTGGGAATGAGAGGGTGGTTTAGGTTGGCTGTCCCCCTTGGCCCCGTAGGTCACAGTTTCACAGGGCATCAGCTCCATCACCTGCAGGCAGCTCCAGCCCCCACCACACCATCCTGCCTTGGCACTCAACTCACCTCTCAGCCCAGCTGTTGGAGCAAAGTGACCTAGGGGCGTGGGTTTTTAAACCCTGGGTATATTTAAAAGCTGGGTCCAGCTTTTAAAATAAATGGGGGAAAATACTAGCAAAAAAATCTCTTTTTCACTTTTTATCACATTATTTTTTAGCTGGCCTAGTTTCTCAATCCATTTCACAGCACAACAGTGTTAGCAGCCATGCTAACACCCCGGGAAGGAAGGAGGTGGTAAAAGGATGGATGCTGGGGGATGGGGGAACTGGTCCCTGGCGGCACCCACTGACCAGTGCCCTCTTCTTCAGCATCCTCCTTCTCCTCCCGCTCCCTGCCCTGCTGCCTGGCCTCAGCTGGCTGTGGCACTCCTCAGACAGCTCAGTGAAGCCACTCATCTTGCCAGACCAGCACAAATCTGAAAATTTGAACAGAAAAGCCTGCTTCATTGTCTGATGAGGGCAAGCACCAGGGCGGAGATGGGGAAAACAGCACATCGAGGAGGAGAGGAAGAGGGAGGCATCCCCCTTTGCCCCCATGGCAGCAGCAAGCTGATGGAGTTGCTGTCAGCTGTGGCACCTGTTTGCTATTTCTTTGTGGGTAGGTTGCAATCAGCTTTGTTTGGTGCAGATGCTGAGCTGGGCATTGGAAATGAGCACACATACAAAGCAAGGGTTTCCTCCCAGTGTGATAAGGCCCCCCCAGACACATGAAATGCAGAGCATATGGTGCCTGAAGCTTGTTTACTCATCTCTTGTCATGGTGGAGAGCATCCCTCTCTCATCTCGGCATGCCGTAGCTGTGCGTACACCCACTGCGTCCTCCTCAGCAGCCAGGCGGGAACAGCCATGGAGGAGATGGGCAAGGATCAAAAGGGAGCTGCAGGACTTGATCCATGCTGAATGAATACTCTTTATTTTAGTTTATTATGCGTACATGACAACACTTTGCTAGCCTCTAAGAGCTCTGCACAATCCCAAAATAATCTCTGGGACACCCTGATATAGCAGGTGGGGACACCAGGGCTGAGGGAGAAACATGCCAGGCATGGCAGCTTCATGCTGAAGCTTCTGGTTTCTAGTCCCACATCCAGACCCTCTCTGTGTCTCTGGCACATTTTCAGTAGACCCCAGGCCATAAGTTTGAAGTTAAGATCGGACCATTGTATTTCTGAGGCGGGATGATTTGGCAACACAAACGGGTTCGTGGCCTCTCATGGGGTTCAGTTACCCCTTTCCATGACTGATGGACACCAGGCAGCCCCAGCCTTGCTGCCTGCTTCTCACGCTCCATCGTCACTGACCTGCTTTCCGTTGTTTTTCAGGAATATCTTCCAGGCTCCCTGAAATCATGTCAATAGGATCACATTCATTCTCTCCAGGAGGTCCTAATGGGATTATCAGAAGCCAGTCCTTCGCTGGCTTCAGCGGGCTTCAGGAGAGACGCTCCAGGCAAGTGCCATGCTCTGCAAGGGGAAATTCCAAATCAAGCCCTAAGGGAACCCTGGGGTTTAAGGGGTGAGGGTGGAGAAGAGGCGAGAGAGTGCTGCCTTCTCTCTGACTTGCCGAAGAAAGCCTTCTAGGTGAAAATATCTCCATATATCATTTCTATAACTAAGCTGGCACCCTCTGCCTTGGGTACCAAGTGCCTGTTTACCTCTCCCCCATTAATGCAGGGCCTCCTCGCATGCCTCAGAGCTGTGAGAGAATTTCAGAGAATCACTTTAATTTACTAACTTGTGCAGTGATCTTTTCAACATGTGAAATGCGCAGGAAAATTATGCACTTCGCACCGCCCCCCGTTTAAGGCCGTTGCTACCTAAAAGACAGTTTTCTCTTGCTGCTATGAATTCAAAACAACCCCGTTTCCCTTGCAGGGCAGCCTTCATGTCCTGCTGGAAACAGGGCAGAACTTGGCTGCAGAGCCTTTCCTGGCACCTCCTGTTAGCAGGACAGGGCTTAGGGCTTTCCGTTGAGCAAGCCATCCACTCCCTGATGCCCCCAGAGGCTACTTTACAATTAATTTTAACTTGTTTAAAGTCTCCGGGTGCCAGAACACCGGCTAGAAATCGAAGAGGAATGACGGGCAAAGGCAAGGTTGCCTCCCATTGCCAGCTCAAGCCAGTGGTGGTTGTTAGATGCTGGCCTACCCCCAGGAGAGCCACCGAAGAGGCATCTGTAGGCAGCAAAACTATCCTCCCTTTGCTATACGAAGCTGCCTACGGGCCATGCTCAAGACCAGCAGCATGATGCTGTCCTCCAGACACTCTCTTAACCAAACCCCAGTCTTGCTTAGGAGCCCGCAGGCTTTACTTCTGAGATTATCTGGGCTTCCCTTTGCTTTTAGCACCTGGATATACCTCAGCCCTTTTATGGCTGCGGCTACACAATGTGAGGCAAGGGAAGGGATGGTCTAAGGCAGAGAAACATCTGAGGAGCCTCAGACTCAGCCTGGTGTTTCCAACCAGCATTTGTATCTCAGCAAGGCAACTGGCACACCAGAAGCCGACAGCACATGTCCCAGGCTGTTCAGACCTCTTAACCTGTCAACAAATGCAGTCCTTTAACTGGCAGACACAGAAGCAGATTCATTTCTGCTAGCAGAGATAACATCAGAAAATTTCTTCAAGCTACGCTCCTTTGAGTTCATTATGATTTATAGGGATTTCCTCCTCTTTGATGTTGATTTTGCAGGTGTAACTCCTTTATTGAAAATTCCTCTGCACTCAAGAAGCCCCAAGCAAAGGTGAAGAAAATGCATAACCTGGGCCATAAGAACAGCACCACGCCCAAAGAGCCCCAGCCGAAAAGGATGGAGGAGGTCTATCGAGCCCTGAAGAGTGGCTTGGAGTAAGAGCCTTTATCCTGTTTGCCGACTGAAACTTTCTGTGACATTTTAGAGCCTAGGGAAACATAGCACAGCAATGGGGATCCTTAATCATAAGAGAGGAACATATGCCTCTTGGAGCCTGGATTGTAACATTTAAGATCTGAAATATTTCTACGGGAAACAGGAATACAGGGAACAGAATCCCATTTGCACTCAAATTGCTAGGAAACCTCCCAAAGGCTTGGATTTCAACATTAGTTTGGTTGGGGTTTTTTTTCCTAGAGCCCTCTCAGAGGGTTGTATCACCTTTAAGATAACATCCCAGATGATAACAGGGCTTTTACCAGCCAGATACAAGGGCAGCAACTGGAAGGCACCAGCCCATAAACTAAGCAGCAGATTAGCTTGCTTGACACTGGTTGTCCGGCGTAAGGAGAACCTGGAGCTCCTATACACAGCTAAATAACTGGCTCCTTTTTATTCCCAAAAAGGCAGCACAGAGCTGCTTTTAGGGCAGACCGACATAAATGAATTTTTGCCTGAGAACGCATCCAGTGAGGAAAGCCGTTTGTTGGGCAGATTTTCTTTTAGGATGGTCAGCAGCCAGCTCAGTCTGTGCTGCAGAGCTCAGGCATCCCTTCTCTGGTTTGTGTTCACAGTGAGTATCTGGAAGTTCACCAGACAGAGCTGGACAAGTTGACTACTCAGTTAAAAGACATGAAAAGAAACTCACGCCTGGTACGTGTCACGCCTTTTCATCGTGCACAGTAACCTTTTTGAGGTACTGGAGCAGCTGCGGGGTGGGAGAGGGATACAGGGATTTTGCGCTGATGCTCTTCTTCCCTTCCAGCCCTGGTCTTGTTGGTGATTTCTATTGACTGACAAACATTATTTTCTCGTGGTGCTGTTATGTTGCAAAATTAATCACTGTTTCTTGTTTTCTCTTGCAGGGAGTCCTGTACGATTTAGATAAGGTACGTTACTCCCTTTGACACTGCTTTTGCTAGGGAGCAGTAGTATCCACATGGTGTACGTAGCTGGCATGGGAAACCACTCTCAGCCAGATCTACTAGCCAGGCCAACACTGTTGAGTTTACCCTTGCAAAGGAAGAATTCCCACTCCCCTCCTCTTCCCGGGGGCTGTGGTATTGCCCGGCACCTCCGCCAGCTGGCTGTGCTCACTAACTTAGCATCACACTTACCCCATCAGCCCTTTCCCCAGGCCTGTGGAGTTACACTGGCCCTGGGACAGGCACAAGGGAGGAGACAGACCCCTGCCAGGGGAGGAGAGAGGTGGAGGGGTGAGACCCCCTATACCCGTCAGCTGCCAGCCGTTACATCCACCGCCTTGTGCAACATCACCCTGCCAGCTCCAGGCAGTGAGGGGGTGGCAGGGGCATGCGAGGGGGTCTGTGGGAGCCAGGTCAAGCCCCGGCTCATTCCTCCTCCTGCCAGTTCTGGGGAACGAAAAATTGAAACTATTTTCCCTGCAGAAAATCTTGAGTGAGACAAAAGGAAAGCTTTCCAAAACTTTTCCAGAACAAGTCTGGCTTTTTTTTCAGTCAAAATGCCAAGCTTGGTTTTGCTGTCAAAAACAATTTGCTAAGGAAGAGAATGGATTTGGAAATGCTAAACCCGATACGTTTTAATACAGGTTTTCAAAGTGCTGAAAATACTATATTTGGGGCTAAAAAAGCTCTGATTTCCCCCCACCACCACCACCTTTTGAAGAATTCAAAAAACTAGGAAAATCCCATGAAAGGAAAAGACTTTTTAGTTTAAAAATACATTAGGTACAGAACTCAGTGGACTCTGTTGTTAGCAGCAGATTAATGGCAGTAAGGCGGGAGAGCTGATTCCAAATTCATGGGCAACAAACCCCTGTGTGTTTTAAGGAGGAGTTTCCCAGATTCATGGGGACTCGCAGAGCTCGTGTGGCAGTGTCTTACTGATTTATTGAAATGTGCCTCACCCTCTGCCTCTTCCTTTCCTGCAGCAAATCAAAGCAGTCGAAAGATACATGAGAAGGCTGGAGTTCCACATTAGCAAGGTAATGAGCACTCCTATCATCTTTCTTCTGCATCTGCTCCTGTGTTATTAGGAAAACAAACCCTTGGCCTCCTGCTACCCCTCCACTCTGGGGAGGCTGCCTTGACAAAGCCTCTCCCAGATTCGGTATTTTTACTGCGATGAGCTGGTGGTCAGAGCCAAAGAAAGGGTTTCCACATGGTTTGTAGCCCCCAAGGTCCAGCCGTGCCCCAAGACACTCCTGCCTGCTTTTAGGTACAGAGAGAACACAGGGTCAGACACTTGCTGGGAAAAATCTCGCTCACGGCATGCTTATTTTTAAACTGTAGGTAGAAAGAGAGTTACATCTGAAAGTAATTTAATTCAGCAGTTGTCTCTACTGTATGCAGCAGCTAGATTGGATTTATTCCTGGATTTCACTGCTAACGCTTCTGCTGCGTGGTTTGAGGCCCACATCCACTTGATTACATCGGTGAGAATATTCAGTAGAGGTACTTGTGATTTATACTGATACATTTTAGAGCTGGACAAAATCCATGGCATGTATTCTCTTACTTATAAACATATCTGCTAGCAATTAGTTGCTTTTCTGAGCTTGACAAACGAATGAATTATTTTTGATGGATTAAATGTCTTTTGAGAATCATTTGAAAAACGTTCATGCAGCTTGAAGTGCTCCAATTATGACAACCCATCCAAACCTTTTAATTTCAGTGTTCTCTTGCTCTTGGAGCCAAAAAAATAAAAAAATCATAAGGTGATAGACTGAAATTTCATTCCCCAAACCACCTTCCCTCTTGCTGGCAACATGAATGGCAAAATTAGTGCTTCAAGAACATTTCCATTCAAGTACTTCCCACTCCAGCCTTCTCAGAGCTAATGGTTTCTGGGCTTATAATAGGACTGAAAAACACGAAATGCAAGAGATGCTGTTCGTCGGCATTGCTCGAGCTTGCTGAGTACATGAGTTCACTTTCTGTAACCCACAGCAACAGAGACAAAAGGAACCGAGCTGTGCTGCATTAAATCTTACGGGCTTGGGCAGGTAAAGAGGTATCTATGTTTCTAATGATAGAGAAGGTCTTTTTCAGCAGTACCGAATCAGGGCCACAGCGATGCCTTCTGCCCTCTGCACGCCGCTGCTCTGCAGAGGAAGCAAAGTGAGCAAAACGGGATGTGCAGCAGCAGTCCCCATGTTTTTAGGGGGGCAGATGAGTGTGCCCTGGCCATTCTCACATGGGCAGGGGCAGGGGCAGGACAACCCCGCGCTAATGCACCACCCTGGTGGCAGAAATAAATACCAACTGACAGCTATTTATATAGTAGCTGTCTTTAGCTTGCTGACTTGCAAGAGAAATAGGAGTGGATATGACTTCCTATAAAAAAGCCTAAGAAGCTTTTTTTGTAACTTTGAAATGGCAAAATGCTACCTGTGTCTCTATGAGCCTTTGCTGAACTCTTTCACTTTGCAAAGCAGTCCCTGTTTTCTTTAAGGATCTAAGTCGGAGGCTTTGGCTACTGGATATCCAAGCTAGCCCTGTAAAAGTCAACCTAAGGCTTTGAAGCCACCAGGAAGACCATTCCCGTTCCAAACAAATAAGCCACAGCACTTTTTGTTAGAGGATAAGCAGGCTTGGAAAATGGGATTTGGAATACGCCTGGATTGTCACATCAGGCTCATTTCTAATACAGCAACACAAAATTGTAGACTAAGGAAGCCAAGGCAGTGGATGCTTTCATAGAGAGAAATTCATAGCTGTGAAAATCCAGTACTGAGCAACAAGCATGATGGAGCACAGGGCAATCGCTTGATGTCAGAGATAAGATAAAACCCAAACATCATCCTATCTTAGCCCGGATATTAGAAGCAGAAGGAAGAGACAGCTTCTTCTATTCCTTTCCTTCTCCCCATTGTGACAAAATCAAGTTAGAAAACTTAAATCTCCTGTATCTGGCAGATTAAGTTTATATAAATATATATCACTATATATAGCTAGCATATATATATACACCAGCTATACCACTTTAGACTCCTACTGAACATCTCAGAGTAAATATATACATTCATTTCGGGGATTAGAGGGAAAGGGAAACCAAAACACAAGATGCCTGTAAATCCATTGCACACTGAAGGTGAGACTTTAAACAGTATGTGACTAGGTTTTGTAAAACTTCCAGAGTGCTTCTGAAACGTTGGGCACCTAAGTCATGCCAAAGGAGTTTAAGATAGCTAGGAAATTATGTGAGTGCCTGGGAGGCTGAAGTTCAAAATATTTTCTTAATTTGACATTAGCTGTTTCTAAGCCCTTTACTTGTGCTGATTCTGGCTATCACTCCCAGTTTCTGGAGGATGGGCAGTGAGAATTAAAAAAAAAATCACTTCCTGCTTCCAGTACTACCTATTAGTCAAATATTGCAACAGCCTCAATCCATGGCTGATGTTAGCAATACAGAAAACATCGCTGGCCCTGTTAAATGTGCTATTGAATGTGTCCAGTCCCATTTGGCAGTGTGGGTGTTGCAGCTGCCTTTGAAAGAGCTCTTCCATGGTGATATATTTGAGAAGGTTGCTGCATGCTTGCCCTACTGCTACAATTATACGTAGGCAAGGGAGGGGAAAGGGAGTAGCAATGGTTAAAGGTGTGCAGGGCAAGCAGGTGAATTGCTGGCAGCATCTAGCGTCGCTGTAAAGAGACTTTCACAGTGGAAGTTATTTTTATCTTGTGTTTCTTTTTCATAGACTGTAACAGTATCACGGCTTCATTTGCTCAGCCCATCCATTGGATCTAACAGTTTGGCTGAGCTTCCTTGTAATGCAAATTACTTTGTCGGGTTTTCTGGCTTTTTTCAATACACCTTCCTTGTTCCCACTAGGTGGATGAGCTTTACGAAGCCTATTGTATCCAAAGACGTCTCTGTGATGGTGCCAGCAAAATGAAGCAAGCCTTTGCAATGTCTCCTGCCAGCAAAGCAGCTCGAGAGAGTTTAACGGAGATCAACAGGAGTTACAAGGAGTACACAGAGGTACATCCTCATCAGTTTAATCATCTTTTCACTCTCACACCATTGGAGGGCTGTGGGAACTTTACCAGTGATTGCAGGGAAAATTTCATCCAGAGAAAGGATTTAAAAGCAAACTCAGCAAAGAAGAATTATTATTTATTTGTTTGACTTCAGGTAGATACCTGATGACTTACAAGGACAGGTTACCTGGGCCCAAAGAGTTCCTTGAGATAAGGTTTGTGCTCTATGAGAGCAGGGTTTATACGTGGGAACTGCTGCACAAGAAAAAAGTGTACATCTGTCCCAAACCTACTTAAACTCCAGCTACCTCCTTCCTACCCACAGATTTGGGGTTGGCAGGTTGGCCGGAACCCTTGTGTGTAAAGACATCTGCTGCATCCTATCCTGTTTACTTGCTGTGATCAACATTTTGTTAAACGGGCAGTAGATGAACAAGGGTCTACAAGTGTTACAAACATCCCAGCACACAAGCTGCCACCGTCTTCCTAAATCCAAAGGAAGAACTGGACAGGGTCCAGTACCCATCTCTCACAGTCTTTTTTCTTAATGTAGTCCACGTTTCGTGAGAGATTAAATCCTGCTGGGAGCCACTTTGGCATGGAGCTGCTGCTGGCACATATTCTGGCTGGAAAGGACTGGGATAGTGACCAGGTTACGTTTCAAGGGCCACAACTGCCCTCTGCTAACGGGAATATTAGAGCGCACAGAAGAGCATGGGGTTACATTCAGCTTCGGTGCAAGCAGGCATAGCTCAGCTGCCATTTTTAGGGTAAGACCTAGCTAAGCAGCAAGGATGGCTCTGCAAGATCGATTTTTATTGCAAAATATCTTTCATTTGCATAACAGAATCTTTCCTTCAAAACACACCTTAAAAAAAAAAAAAAAAAAGGCAGAAAAAGGGTTTGACCTCACTGTTCTCTTTTCCTTTTCCACCACAGAACATGTGTACCATAGAAGCAGAGCTAGAAAACCTGCTGGGGGAGTTTTCCATCAAGATGAAAGGTAATTGCCTTTTCACCTTTCCCTTCTTCCTCCTAACAGCAGCAGTTGCTGTGCATGTTAGCGAGGGCATCAAGACATGCTGGGGTGACATGCATTTATGGTAGGTGTAGCTTTCCCCCACCACATGCATTGCTGAGCCTTCAAACCCCCAACTTACATTCCTGCCCACTGGAGAGGATCACAGAATCAGGAACATCAAAGCTTACTGAGAGACTGTCTGAGATGATGCTTCTTGTTTTCAAGGCTTATTACCTCTCTCAAACACTCCTCCCAACAGCCAGAGCAATTCAGTTTTGAAGGCTGCTGTACCTTTTGCCTCTATTTCCATAATCCTTTAAGAAGATGACAGGGAAAGTATGTGAATGCCCATGTAGCTGAAGTTCAAAACACTTCCCTAATTTGACATCAGCTTTTTCTAAGTTCTTTACTTTTACTGATTCTTGACTACTATTTTTGAAGAAATGTAAAAAAGCAAAGAGCTGGGGGTAGTTTACCATTTAAACACCTAGACAGCTCAGTGATGGCATTCATCTTTACATTTTATTCCTTGTCTTTACGACAGGGGACTTTATGGGTTTGAATACAATGGAATCAGTTTTACCTGAAACCTCAGTGAATCACCAGGTATTGCTAATGCTGTTATCCCTTTAAGACTCAATGTCTTAAAGAAGAGATTGTGGGGGCATATCCTTTTTGGATCTTCAATCACTGGCATGAAAATAGTTCTATAAAACAAAATCAGCATCTAAATATTAATGCACTCTCAATTCTTCACTTGAAATCTTGCTATTTAAAAAATCCATAGTATTGCTTGTAGAGTTTTTAGAGCTCATAAATATCATACAAGGTTTTGATCCTGCCTGCCTTGTCACAGTTGTGAGTTAATTGTGTCCTGTGGTTGCACTGCATAAGTCATGATCTAGCTTAGATTAAGTTAAAATAGTTACTCCATGCTCCCATATTAGAGAAAACAAGTGCAGCAGCTGTTAGAGTTCTCCTAGCTCCATCCCACAGCACCAAACCTCAGGTTTTAAAGCCTGCACTCTTCAGTACTAGAAAGGCAATCAAAGATGCATAGATGTAAGGTTACAAGATGGGCACGTGGAGACTGAGCCAGGTATTGCTACACAAAAACCCACAGCAGAACCACAGCGTGGATGTGCTGAAGGAGAGCCCAGGTCACACAGTATGGAAAGGGAATTGCATCAGGCTAGGTCCCTCAGAGCGTTTCCTTACCTGCTGTAAATGCAGTGCAGTGCACAGTTCCTGACAGCAGAACGTGTTGCAGAAGGTGTCACGGCATCACAAATGGCTGGGCTGAAAAGGTCTGGCCCCCTCTCTCCTGTCTGCCCAAATCCTCTAGCAAAGCTCAAGGGTTCTCAAGAAGACAGGTGCTATGCTCACGCACAGGAGCGGAGCACAAACCGCAAATAGCTACTTCTGAACATAGTTCTCATAATATAATGAAGCCCAAATTAGACTAGAGCAAAGAGAAACGCCATATGATTAAGTATTCTCTAATTATGTCTTCTAAGATTTCTATCCAGACAGTTTTCCCGAGGAATAGGAAGCCGACAGGACAATCCAGCCATTGCTGTTGCTAAAGCCCACAACAGCTCTAGCACAAAAGCCTGCAGATCGTGCAGCAAGCTCCCCCAAGTCATACTGCAGCATATTCAGCTAACTTTAGGATCTGCTTTAAAATCAAAGCATTCCTCCCTGCAAAGCTTATCTGTTCCTAGCCATTCCAGTGAAAGTTATTTTTATTTTGTGCCCTCTGTCATTTACACTGAAAGCAAGCCAACCTACACAGCGCTGTCAGGAAGCAGTGGGCCCACACTGTGCTTTTATGACTGATATTTAAAAAAAAAAAAAAAAAAAAAAAGCTAACCATTTTCCAAAATAAAGAAATAAACTTGCCAGCAGGCTTGGATTACTGCTCAGGATTAATCGGCTGTTGGAATTAAACAGGAAAAGCCAGAGTGGAAATTTAGAAGCTCCTGTGTGGACTCCGCATGTCCTGTTATGATGTATAGAGAAGCACCCCCATACCTGTTGGAAACGCCGGGACGGCAGGAGATGACGTGCCCAGCCGTTTCACTGGGGGAGAGCAGCGCGGTGGTTTTAGGCATGAGGGGCTCTGCAACACGGAGCCCAGCACCAGCAGCCGCAGTCCAGGTGTCCAGCATCCCGCACACAAGCGGAGCTGGACATGCTGCACCAACTTTAGGTGTCACTGCCACTTCAGAGCCCTGGAACGACCCTTTCCTCGACTTAGGCTGCCACCCCAGGAGCAATCTCCTGACCCATCTGCATTACAAGCCCAGTGCTTTTACGAGGGTGTGACATTTGAAATGGTACAACAGAGCCGTTGGCTCCTGCCGTGCCTTTAGCCCCCACAAGCCACTCAGTTACCAAAACGTCGTTTCCTATGGCAGTGCTTATCCCCTGTAATCATTCAGCGCTCAGTCTCCTCTTCATCAGGCTGCAGAGACTTGACCAGCATGGCTGGGCCAGTCAGGGCTCACAGACCTCGACATCAGGCAACATCCATGTGGAGTTTTAAGCTGTGTTGCCCCAACCTCCCACCCCACCCACTGAGCAAAGAAAAGGCCTTTTATTCCCCTCCCAGAGTCTCAACGATGGGGTCCCAGCAGCGATCAAATTCACTTACAAAAGCATGCCTGGGGAGAGAGAAGCAGCAGTGGAGTGCTAGTAAGCTTAAATTATTTATAAACAGTAAATAAATTAGAAAGGAACTGGTAATATGAGCTCTGTGCAGGGGTCTTTCTGTTCTCTAAAATGGTAAGATGAGTGAAGAAAACTCTTTTCCAGTCAAAGAAAGGGTAGAGGAGGATCAGCAGATCACAGGGATGAGCCATGACTGTGTGCAAGGATCTAGCTGCTCCTGCAGGCCAGCTAACAGGACTGATTCAGCCTGGTAAATAAAGCCATCATACTTGCCTTGATTTTAACACACCTATATATATATGTCCAGTCATGGTATTTTAGGATAAAATTTTAGGATAAGAGACCCCTGCAAGTTCATTTTCATTCCTTTCTCTGCCACAGGCTTTGCATGTGTCTTCAGGATGGTTGCTTTGGGTTTGGCTACACTGGGGGTTTTAGGCTCACCCAGGCAAAGCTGGGTACCAGTTTATACCAAAGCAAGTGCAATAGCTACCTACTGAGCAGCTCCGTGAGAGAGGAGACGTTCCCTCTGTGGGAAAACCAGCCCGTTGAATCCTGTAGAAGGGCAGGTCACGGGCCCAGGTGAGGGATGGTGACTTCCCCAAGATTTCAGCATGGTCCCTCAGGGAAATTTAATTTCATATGCACAGCGTCGATGTAGAAATACCATCGTCGTGTCCTACATTAAAAAAAAAAATAATAATAACCAAGCACACATGTACAAGTGCTTTGCTGCACTGCTCCCCCGTCTGGGGAAAGGTAGGATAAAGCTCCTATTACAGATGGCAAAAAAAGGGTTTGACTATTGGAAGATACTCAGCTAGTGTGGGAATGATAATGCTACGGAAACACCAAGCCCCTCTCACTTGCTGTGCCTCTATTAAGATGTGCTAAAAAGGAATCCGTGCTAAAACGTGTAGCTCGGTCTGATTAGTGTTAAGCAGCCAGCACTACATGGTAATCAGCAGCTCGCTGACAGCCCGGGTCAGTGAGGGTGTTAAACTGAGCTTCCAAAGCCAGATGATGGCAGAAAACTGTTTCTTCTTTTTCTGTAATTATTATAGAAAAGGAAACTTTCAGCTCTTGTAGGCAAAAAAGCTGGAAAGTGCAATTCTTTGATATGCGAGAAACCATGAACTAATGAATTCTATACGAAAGGAAAGAAAATTAAGACTGCTAGCATGGGGAGACGGTCTTGGTTTGGAGACCGCAGAGGTGGCAGTAAGGGGGGTTTAAAAACACACCCCAGTGGGGTGGGCTGCTGGGCTGGGGGGGCTGCCACCCTCTCCTGTGCAGGCATGGCAGCAGTGACCCCGGGGCACCCCGCTGCACCCTGGGCACCCAGACCCTCCCCACAGCCCCTCTGTGTCTTTCCTTCTCAGGTCTGGCTGGCTTCGCTCGGCTCTGCCCAGGAGATCAATATGAGGTATGTCTGCATTGGTATATGGTTTGTTTAACAGCAAAAGAATCAAAAGGAAGGCAAATTTCTTCTGCTTTTTCCATCGCGATGAACAAAACCTTTTCACGTCGGCACCCCAAGAAACAGCTATTATTCTTCCTGTATATGATCTGAAAAACCCTGCAGTTCTCTTTATGTCTGCCTTTGCCAGGGCATCTGTCAGAAGATCTGAAAATTATATTCAGAGCACTGGATGATGGCTATTTGAAGAACTACAAGTTGTTGTTAGTTTGGTTTTTTTAACTAATAAAAATCTTGTTTGTGACAAACATTTCTGATTCCCCAAGAAAAGAAGCATACGCCCCACCCCATGCACACAGAGCAAATTGAACGCATCCTTGCAAGCATCCTCTACTGGATGCTGAGGCTTTACTTCATCATAAAGCAGAGTAACAGAAAGACACAAAATAACGGTTTCTTGAGACCCAGATGTTACCTGCTGTGAGGCTGAGTCAGGATCTCCAGTCACTGTGGTGTTCCAGTGGAGAACATCAAGAGCAGGTTAATTAGGGATGGGTTAAAATAAAAGCCACCAACTCTATCCAGAACAGAGCTAACCCTGCAAGAAATTTGCAGCAGCTTAATCCTGTATATGATTGTATATGTGTATGTATATGTATATGTGTATGTGTATGTATATGAATCCTCCTGCAGCTTCTTTGTTCAGAGTCATCTAGTTACATGAAGGTCACAGCTGGGGTGAGGGGTATATTGCCAAAAGGACTGATTAGGAGAGCTGAGAGGCAGAACTCCTGCAGGACAGACCTTTCCTTCTGACTCGATGGGGAGCAGAAGGGCAGCACCTACATCACAAACTCTTCCAACATTTTTCAGACCCTTTCCCCAATTCTGTTTCTGATGTTTGTGCATAGTGAGAGCAGATTTTTCAAGAAAATAAGAGGATTTTTTATTTTTCAGATTTTCATGCGTTATGGTCGCCAGCGATGGAAACTGAAAGGCAAAATAGAAGTGAATGGCAAGCAGAGCTGGGATGGAGAAGAAATGGTTTTCCTCCCTCTCATTGTTGGACTGATCTCCATTAAGGTACACATGCTGACTCCTTTGCCTGCAAGCAAGGCAGGAGTCAAGAGGCTGCCTCCTCCCGCACCAGCAGCAAAAACGCAAAAGCAGATCATTAAACTCTTTGAAAACGAGCCGTCATTAGTATTTCCAACACACCTGCTAGAGTGAAGTGCTATAGTGTTGTCCAATCTAGATGCTATGAGACAAAACAGTTTGGGAATCCTGTGGGAGAGGTTGTCCTAACTCCCCGGGGGGGTGTCATAGCCACGCTAACAGGGCTCTTGTCTCTCGTCACTCTCTGGCCACTCAGATTATTTGCAGCAAAACAAGGGAACACTGAAAACCTGTTTGCTAACAGCATTCAGGAAACCAACAACAATGAAAAACCCCAAACCAAAACATCCCACTACTGATGAGTTTGTTAATACTGCTCAGAAAAGAGAGCAGCATCTGTTGATCCAGAGAAGTACATGGGTCTGCCACTGAACACACGCAGGGCCAGCTGGGCATAAGCTGGAACAGTCCTGAGGTCCGGTCCCACCACCTTGTGCAGAAAAGCAGCGCTACAGTGTGAGGTAGCAGGGCTGTGAGATTTCTGCTCGCAGTGAGATGGGGACCCGTAGAAAAAACACTTTTGGCAGCTTCCTAGAGCACAGCAGTTCCCAAGATTTCTTAACGCCTGCAGCCCCTGTTGCCATCTGACTCTATGCCACATCACCTGGGAAAGAACAACCATTGCAACTTCTAGCAGTCAGCAGCAACTTTTCCTCCCAGACCAAGTCTTTCCACAACTGCTCCATCCCCTCTTTGCTCCAGGCCTCCACACACACTTCTTCTCCTGGCTGAAAGTCCATGTGCTTTCCTTCCAAAAAACCTCCAACTTGGAGATACCCATTCCCTGACCCCTGTCTGGAAATTGCTGGTAATAATTATTCCAGGTGCCCCTGGTTAGGCAGCTTAAACAGAGGAGTGTCTTGAAAGTCTCACAGGAAACATCCCAGTTAGACACTGCAAAAACTTTATGGAAAAAGAAAAAAAAAAGCAGGTGATTACAAAGCTACTAACAAAATAATCCCAAATGTGTGAGACAGTAAGCTTTCATAGAAAGTCAAGCTGCAACACAAGGCGAGTCACTCTCCCCAGTCTAACAGCACAGGTTTAAGGTAGAAGGTTAGGAGAGAACCCTTTCTCATAGTACATGAGAGCTACAAACAAGAGTCCCAGTACTATTAAGGTTAATGTGTATATTTTCACCCCTTTTGGCCTCTTTCCAAAGACTTTCACATAAAAGGTTCAAGAACTAACTTTCAAGCAAATAGCTGAAGGTTAGTCTGTACAGGAGCTGCATATGTAACTGTCCCCCTGAATTTTCAGGCAGGTATATCTGTAAGTATGAATAGTGCTCTACTCTACTCTTACTATAAAACCATAGACAGAGGCGGTTCCTCACCAGTAGATCTGTGGAAGTCCTCATCAAAGGCCACATAGATGCAAACAATTACATGGCTTCAGAGTTACAGGAGATGAATGCATAGAAGAGAGCTCCCTTGGGAATTACTGAGTAGGCGAGCTTCATCAGAAAATTCCCTGTCATGAAAATTGGCAATTGGTGAGCGAGTATGAGATGGAAGAACATTCAGTATTCTCTCCCTGTTCTCACTTTTCCCTTGGGCTCTGCTTATGGCCACTGCAAAAACCCCAATACAAGACTGGATAGCCCCTCAGTCTGAGCCAGTGTGGTTGTTCTCTTCTGACACCCATAAAAACATAAAGAAAACATACAACCATAATTGTATGAAACTATGCATTTATTTTAAAAAAAAAACCAAAACCACAACCAAAACCAAACCCCCGATTTTTCCCCTGAGTAACGCGACAAACCTAGTCATGTTCTAGAAGCCTTTCAGCAAGGGTAAGAAAGGTAAGAAAATCAAACCCCTTGCCTTGTAACAAAGGATTACAATGCCTTATGTGGTCCTGGATGTCCTGTTCTTGTCTCTTACAGGTCACAGAAGTCAAAGGACTTGCTACTCACATCCTTGTGGGAAGCGTTACCTGTGAGACAAAAGACCTGTTTGCAGCTCGGCCTCAGGTGGTTGCAGTAGACATTAACGACCTCGGCACAATAAAGCTGAATCTTGAAATTACCTGGTAGTAAGTAGAGCTGGTTGATTTGTTGGTCACTGGGTCAAGCAGCTGTAAGAATTCAACCAACGAGAAAAGGTCTCTCCGTGTGGTCTGTTCTCTCTGTTTTGCTCCCTGCTGAGGCAGATGGGAAGGATTTGTGGCCCAGGTTTGGGAGATGAGAAATAGTTCATGGTCAGCCATAGGTTCCCTGCGTTCCCCATGGCAAACGGGGTCGTGCCTAGTTTCAGCTGTTAAATTAGGTTTGGTAAGTACTGGCGTTAGGAGACACGTGAAACAAATAGTGACCAGTGATCATAGAACTGTCTAAAGTGTATGCTTCTTCCCCAGGCTCAAAGAAGGGACGTAACTGAGTGCTCATATATTCATTAAATGTTTTTAATATTAGTGTAATGTTCAGTGGCGTCGCCCTGGATTTAGGTTAGCATAGCCAAGTTCAGAAGTTGGCCCACCTTTAAAAGCTGGCCCCTAAAATGGGCTTCCTACACCATGAGGGTGGTGGGAAATCTCCAAGCATTGTCCATCTGCATTGGTCAGCCTGCGTAAGCTGATGGAGTTAGGATTCAAACCCAATTCTCACTGCATTTTAATGAAATAGGTAAACGTCACTTCTGAATAAGCATTGGTGCATCTAACCTCTACAGCCACGTGTGCTCTTTCTAGTAATGCAATAAACATGAAGCCAGCAATAATGGCCGCTGGTTTCCTTTGTAATGCAACAGCTCTATTAATAGCAGAGCACCTTTCTCATTAGTATGTGTGACACTTGGCAACTCAAATCTGAGAATACCTTTCATGTGAGAAGAATAACATCAGACTAGGCTGCATAAATGATTCCTGAGAGTGGAACACTTTTATCAGAACCGAAAGCCACACTTATGAGCCTGCTGTCTAATTAACTACATTTTCTTTTAAATGCTTCTGTTGAAAAACTTGCTACCTCTAGGTTTTGATGTGCTAACAAACCACCTTTTCAAAAATCCTTTCCATGGACCTGAAATTCCTTCCCGCTCAGCCTAACAACTTTTTTTTTCCCTCTGCTTGTGTATCCGTAGTCCCTTTGATGTTGAAGACTTGACCCCATCCACAGGAAATGTGGGCAAGGCATCTGCTCTCCAGAGGAGAATGTCCATGTACAGCCAAGGCACTCCCGAAACACCAACCTTCAAGGACCACTCATTCTTTGTAAGTTCTGTTCAGCTTCATGTTTATGCAATGAGAAGCCCTAGAGCAGTTCAAGCACTGCAAACACTTCATTGCTTTACATGTCTAAGCTTTTTTCCCCTGGTTCCAGCAGGTTACCCTTACACATGCTTAGAAAGCAAGTGCCTTCCTATCTGCTAATCCTAAAAGATGGTGACTATGATCCTGGCATCTTTGAAACTATGTGGCCAATTATTGCATACCTATTCTTCTTGCCAGAATGCTATGACACTTGAATAATCTTTATCAAATGTACCTTCATTTTGTAAAAGTAGTTAAACAACCATTATAGCAGTAGTATTTTTAATGTATCCTGTGACAAAATTTGCCCCTGTACTGAAGATATTCAAGGGTGCTCCTGCATTTTGCATGAATCGAATTCTGAATGCTTAATCAAGACTGTGTATATACAAACTGAGTAGGCCATCTGCACAGATATGAATTTTACGAGTGCTGCACCCCATGCCTGTAATTTAGTTGTCTGGTACAAAGCATTCATTTAACTTGCCCTTCCTCATACCCTCTTTGCTTTAACTGTTGAAGAAATGGCTGCATCCCCTGCAAGACAGGCCAAAGTTGACAATCTTAGATGCTCTGCAAGACACTTTCTTTGACAAGCTTCGTCGCAGTCGCTCTTTTAGTGACCTGCCATCGCTCAGGCTAAGCCCAAAAGCAGGGCTAGAGCTATATGTGAGTCCTGGTTTTTGTTTGGTGAAGGATTTTTTCAGTCCCCATGTGGCACCTCCATTCCCACGCATGCTTAATGTGTTGCTCTCCGTTACAACTCACTCATTTTGCTGACTGATTAGAGGGGAGAACATGACTCTGAGCCCATGCTGCTCATATTAAATCAAAATTCCTCTTGGTTTCTACAGGGATAATGACCAGAAGCCAATTATTTGTGGGCAGAGAGCAGGGCAGGAATACAAGCCAACAGTATTCTTAAAAACTGCCTGCTGCACTGATTGATGTTTTACATTTGTTGAGTGACATGAGTCTAGATGCTAAAAGCATACCCATGTTGAGGGAAGGAAGAAATGAACCTTTGAGGATAATTATGTTTAGGGATAAAAGTTGCTGATAGTGCTGGGGAAAAAAAGATGCAAGTTTGGACACTTTAACGTTATGCACTTTACTAACATGTGAATGCCTAGAGTTCTTTCCAGCAAATCGTCAGCAAAATGGTAGTTGCCTTTCATCTGTGCCATGCATTTCTGTGAACTGGACACATAAAAAAGCAAGATTTGTAGGTCAGATAGGCAGGTTGTGACTCCTATAGTGATCTTTCCCCATAGGTCAGTCAAAGAGATAAACGTATGTATTATGCTGTGACCTTTTTTTGGGTCTGTATACACTATTTTTGCTCCCTAAATTATCAACATCCTGGTCAATGCATCACCACACAATTCTTCTGGTTCATTTTGGCAGAAACTCATGTTGAACAGGACTTCTGTGTAACTCATGTTCAACAGGAGATCCATGCCATGTGCAGCACACACTTTCGACAGAAAAGAAATAGCATAGTAATATCACCATTAAAATGCCATGACAGTAGAGAAACTTGTGGAGCAGACTGTATTAAATTTTAGGGATTGCTACTTTAGAAGTCAGACAATAAATACAACAGAAATCTGTAACGGGTAGGAAAATGCAGACAAGGTGGCTTTAACACCATTAAAAAGAGACATGCCACAGGAACTAGAGCAGTGCACTGGGAATGCTGTCTGAGGGAATCTGGTAGGATGAGCAGAATTCAGGTCTCTGTTCTGGGACTCACTTCCTAGAGCTCTCTGCTTACCAGAGAGATGTTGAGCCCAAGTTTTCCAGCAGTTTTCCTGCTGAAATCAGGAGCTGTGCCAGATGAAAGCAGGAGTTGGATTTGAAATAATTTTCCCATCTCTCAAATCTTGAATGCTTCTTTAATCTTTTTCCTTGCATCTTTCTTTCCCGGGCACATACTGTATTTCTTTCCTGTTTCCACTGCTGCATGAAAAACATTTTCTCTCTTTCTCTGTCATTTTTTCAGTCGAATTTGCCAGATGAAGTCTTTGAAAACGGAACAGTGACCACCGAGAAACGGCCTCTTTCTTTTACCTTTGGTGACCTGCCTTACGAAGACCGTGTGCCCCCTGCCAACTCAGCAGAGTTGTCTTCTGCTCACATCAGCTCCAGCCCTGACATCACTGCCACCCCCACCCAGCACCAAGCCCTCAAGTCCTCCAAAAGCTCAAGCCTGGACTGTAGCAGCAGCGGCTCCTACAGAGACTCTGTCACTGAGCCGAAGGACCTGCCATCCCAGGGAGCGGCTGAGAACAAGACCACCCCAAGGGCAGCTCCTGAAGTTTGCCAAAAATCCTCTGATGCTGGGAGTGATCATGTCTTTATAGAAGCAAGTGTCCCGGTGTCTCTCCTGCAGGACACGGATGAAGGTTCAGAGCTCAAGCCTGTGGAGCTGGACACCTATGAGGGCAACATCACGAAGCAGCTGGTAAAAAGGCTTACGTCAGCAGAGGCACCCATGACCCCAGAGAGGCTGCCATGTGAGGGATCAATTAGTGGGGAATCAGAAGGATATAAATCTTACCTCGATGGAAGCATTGAAGAAGCCTTGCAAGGGCTTCTCTTAGCTCTTGAGCCACATAAAGAGCAGTATAAAGAGTTTCAGGACCTGGACCAAGAGGTGATGCATCTAGATGACGTCCTAAAAGTGAGTATGTTTTCAGAAAATACTACTCTAAAGAAAATCTAGGCAGGCAGAACCTCCTCCCCTGCCTCACAAACATCAAAGTAGGGTTTTTGGAGATAAGTAAAATTGCTCAGTAGCAGTAGATCTGCTCCTGTTTGGAGCATCCTTTCACAGTGTTGCATTTTTAAACTTACAAAGCTTACCGTAGCCTTGTGTCCTCAAACAATGGGTCTTTTAGTCTGCTTGACACCTGGGGGAAAGAGAAAAAGGTGCAATGGCAGAGCCGCAATTCAATTATACCCTTCTCGAAAGAAACCACTTGTGAACCCGTTGCTTGTGCCATACCGGAGATCAGCTTATAGCCAGCTTTGTGCCTTTGAAATCTATGGGTCACATCCTCAGTGGGTGTGCTTTAGCAGCTAAGCTGTGGAGCTGTGCAAAACTACAGCAGCTGAGGATCAGGCCTTGTAGCCATAGAAGCTGAATTTTCTAAGTTGCCAAAGCACCAGTCTCACTGAAAGTTGCCATCCCCTCATCGCCTAGGCTTCTTCCAAGCCCTTTCCTTTTTCCCCCGTGCAGTTTTAAAATGAGAGACATCCTGCCATCACACGAGGACAGACAGGAAGTATTGACAATTAGAAAGAAGAAAGGGGTTTTTGCATGTGTGTTGTTCAATATGTCTACTGCTGATCACTGTGACTCATATCACCCCCATGAATAACGTCATGATGCATTACTGTGCAGAGTATTGTATGCCCTTACTTGAGTATATACTTGAAATAATCATTTCAAATGCTTCATATTCATATGCAAGTTGGTCTGCTAGTCATTTAAGCCTCATCATTTAAAAACATGGCTGAGGAGGAAGGAGGGAAGCATTTATCCTTCGGCATTATCATTTTGTGAAGAAACTTTGTTAGCATCCTTGTTTCCACTGGTGTTTGCAGCTGCATGGTACTTTCCCAAGTTAAGCGCCTTTTTGGCAGCCTGCAGCCCCTGTTTCTTGCATGATTTCCCAAGGAGGTTCAAGCAGGCAAAGCTACCATTACTATTATTTTTTAATTTCGTGGCTGCTCTGCAGCTTGTACAAAGAGGTCAGCTTTCCAAACAGCAGAGGGACAATGGAGACTGTTTATTTACACTCTTATCAGAAGTTACAATGGGACAGACATGGGATGTGGGGGAGGACAGACAGACAGAGGCAGACAGGATTTCTGCATGCTTGAGATGGACGCCTCTTCCAAATCTGCTTATGTCTGTGTGTTGCCTGTCGATCAGCCTGCAGACTGACACTTAGCGTCACCAGCAGCCGTGCTGGCTCCCCGTGCAAAAAGGACTAGCTGGAATCCATCTGTGGCTGAAGAAATCTCTCTTGGCCACGTTACATGGGCAGAGAGAAGGAGAAGCCCATGAGTTGCTGTTTGCTTTTGCCTGAAGAGACAGCACTACCAGCCCTGAAAGAAATGGTAGCTAAACCCATCGTTTACCCATCCCACTGCAGAGGACGTGGGATACAGCACCCACCTGTGTCACAGAGGTGTTGGGAAGTGTGTTTGATCGGCTAGTGACTCTACGGTCAGTTTAAGGAGTCAAGCATCGTGAGTGCTAACATATGAGCATCGTAGCATTAAAATCATGTGCAAAAGAATTGGAAACAGAACTCCAAGCCCCCTCAGCTCTCAAGGAGCTGGTGTTAAATCTGAACTCAGAGGCCAATGCATTTCTTTCTACAAGCTCAGATAAAGTCCTGGCTCCTGCCTGGGACTAGAAGATGTGGCTTGTGCAGCACCAGTGGCTCCTCCTCGCTGTTTCTGATCAAATAATCACGTAGCGTTTCAGGTGCTGAAGTCATGGCACAAACCAACAGAGGTGATCCATCAAGTTACATCTGATCCTGCAAGGTGACCCTGGAGGAAGCTCTGTGGGCATGTCTGGATGAATCACCACATGGGACCAGGGCCTTTGATACTTCCTACAGCAACAGCAAGGTTTCCATCACATTTCCTCCCAGTCGTGAGATGGAATGGCTTCCCCCCTCTCTAGCACTGTGAATTTCTGAATTACGATACTGCCTTTCTCTGTCACCTAGGAATCTGATGCCTGATTGGCTAAGCCATGTGGCTTCAAAGGCCACAAAAGTCCTCTCATCACATGAATAAATCTGCAAATATGGGATCAAATTAATTCCTGGCTAAGGTCCATCCAAGTTACAACTGGAATAAATCCAATAGTGCCATTGGATATGTATAAGTTGGCTTCTGAGGCTAGAACAGCAATTATGGAACGTGCCTTCGCCTTCCAACTTCCAGAGCTTTAACTGCTGTCTCTCCTTTTGGAGGATGCCAAAAGTGCATCACTTGGATTCAAGATGTGCTTCTCATTTCTATAAAACACATCGAATTTGGCCTGTGAGGGTTTTTTTGGGGGGAAGAGAGTGGGATAGGATGGGAAGGGGAGGAGGAATGGAAGGGATTTTCCCGTTCTCAGGCTTTGATTGTATATGCTGTGAATATGAAGGTTTGAAATGAAACACCCAATAAAATGACGTTTTAAAAATAAAATGAAGAATTTGAACATTTGAAGCTTTATCCTTTTTTTTTCTTTTCTTTCAATAGTAGCTAATATCTGGGGTTTTCATTGGTTCGTTCTGCCTTTGCAGTGCAAGCCAGCAGTAAGCCGAAGCAGGTCCTCCAGTTTAAGTCTAACAGTTGAAAGTGCTTTAGAAAGCTTTGATTTCCTGAACACCTCTGACTTTGATGATGAGGATGGTGGTTGTGTGGAGGTTTGTAATGGTGGAGGAGTTGCAGACTCAGTATTTTCAGATACTGAGATTGAGAAGAATAGGTAAGTTTGTAGCAACTGCCAGCTGTGCTTATGCCAAACTGATATCCCAGCTCTTTGTCGCTAACAGGGGATCCCGGTGCACACATTATTCAAGGAAGACTGACTAATCCTTGATGAGTTTATAGGGTCAGAGAGTTCCCTGTGGCTGCTGCATACAAAATCTTTAACTTCCAGGATGATTTTTTTTTTCCCTGTTCAAATATATGCAATCTGTCCTCCAAAGGAGAAGGGTAAATTAAATTGAGCTGACATCAATACTGGCAGAGCCTCTTCCTTGACATAGGTTTGGACCTGGCTTTCCTTGGATGTAATTACTAATTCCTCTGTGGTTTTTCCCCCCTCCCTTTGTCTTTTCTCTCTAGCCGAATGAGTCTTTGCAGTGGATTAAGCTTGTCAGTAACAGTAACACAGGGCCAGATTTAAGCAGCATGGTGTAGGTTTCCTTTGGAATGTAAGAGTGATGACTGGTATTCTGTTCATGGCCCTGCGTGTTACCTGCCCTTCTTTCATCACTTCTGCTCTTTCTGAGAAAAAAAAAAAAAAAAAAAAGAAAAAGAAAAAGAAAAAAAAAAAGGAAAAAAAAACCTGTGGTGTTTGTGCTGTGGTCTGCCATTGTCGTGTGACTTTAAGATGCTGTGTTTCAATCATTAGATCCTAAAGGCACCTTTGGGTACTCGAAGGTGACATGATGCCCAGCAGGACCCTAAGCAGCACTAGAGCTGGCAAAAAAGAACAGAACATGGTTGCCTTGCACCCCACGCTTTCCAGCCAGGCAGCTATACTTCTTGCAGCTTATCATGGCCTGTGTAAGACAATTCTGAGTGCAAACAAGTAACCACCATGCAGTTCCCATCGTCTCACTGCATACATATCCTCTTCCCAGAATAACACTTGGTGGGAAGAAAAACGTGAAAAATTGTGTTGCTTGCTAAACTGGCACGCTGAGCTCGGTTCAGTCTGTGTTGATTGAAGGATCTGGCTTTAACCAGGCACTTTGGCACAAATTTGAGTTAAGCAGCAAAAATTTCAGTTAGTTATAAGCTAACTTACAAAGCAACTAAAATCTTTGAAGTTAAAGTAGAAGTTAATACTTCTGGTTTTGCCCTCTGGCTTATCCCTAGACGGTGTCAATTCCTGCTTCCATTTTTAGATGTGTAAGTGTGTGACTCAGTGTAAAGATTGCAAGTGTTGAAACTTCCGAACTTGCAGCCAAATGCGCTTGTCTTCTGGGGACTGACCTCGGGCTTTGCATTTAAACACAAGGAGAACCGTTTGTACAAGACAACATTGGGAATAATGGTTTAAAACACAGCGAGAATAGCTTTATGCTTTTACAGAAACAATTGGCAAAGCAAGCTGTACACATTGTGCCTAAAACAGCATATGAAAACATCATGTCTCTTACTCCAGCAGCGGTTTTTCCTTTCCTTCTGTCATGAGGATTAAATTTGGCAGCAGGAGGATGTGGAAAGCACAGAGCTGTTCTTAGCAGCTCGGTGCTTGGGGTGGCACAGATTGTAATGGTGCTTAATCCAGAGTGACTGGGCAGATGAGTCACCAAGACGGGAGAAAACTGTCACCACCGAGTGACAGTAACTCCAGGTTAAAAAGACTTGCTGTTGAGAACTTTGCATCGCTCAAGGCAAACCAGCCAGGGGACAGAGAGCTGTCCCCTCGGTGGGCACAGCCCTCCCGTGCCCAGCCAGGGCAGCGCTGCTCCGTTGCGATGTGATGTGTTCATTGCGAGGTTTCTGGCTGCTTTCAGCTCTTCTGCCATGCTCGTTGCTCGTCGCCCTGAGTGAGAGTGTGTGTGTGTGTGTGCTGTGGCAGCTGTTGGCCCTGCACTGACCTCCCTCATCCCTCCTCCCCAGTTACAGGACGGAGCACCCAGAAGCCAGAGGCCACCTGAGCGAAGCTCTCACTGAGGACACGGGCGTGGGCACCAGCGTGGCCGGCAGCCCTCTGCCCCTGACCACAGGGAACGACAGCCTCGATATAACCATAGTTAAGCACTTGCAGTATTGCACACAGCTCATTCAGGTACTGGGGCCAGCTCATTTGGGGCATATATTTTAATATGTTTCCTGCAAGCACCAGTGTGCCTGCACTGTGGGGTACGAGTGGGCTGGTAAGGTCAGCGCTACTCCTGGGACTGCCACCATGCTGGGGTAGGAAGGTGACACCTTTCACTCCCAACCAGAAAAGCCTCCATCATCTGTCTTGGCCCATCTCGGAGCAGACCTGATGTGGAAACTACGGGGCACTTTGCGGGTGCTGCCCAGCAGAACTGACGGGCAGCGCGGTGGGTGACAGGGGCAGCCCCTGCTCTGTGTTACACATGTCCACTGGCTTTGCCAGGAGGTCCCTGGTTAAGGCAGCCCACGTCTTCAGAGCTAAAACAGAAGCCCATGGCCTCCCTGTTTCACCAAGCGCCAGATAACGCTGTGATGCTCAAGACCAGAAATGAATTTCTGCACATGAGATGGAGAGGTCGTCTGCAACAGACACAGCGAAGGCAGCACGTGACAGCCCCCCGGGACATCCAAGTTGTCTGCTCCTGCTCACAACTAACTAGTACAACCTTTTAGAGGGTTTTTATTTTCAGAGCCCAAGCACAGTAAATGTGATTTTAAACCTCCAGCAAGCTGCTCCAACAAGCAAGGGCATCAGGGTTTTCCTGACGAATCAAAATATACCGCAGCTTACTCTTTACAATTACTTGACTCTTCCATCTTAGATATAATTAGCTTTATTTTCCCAGAGGCCCACTGAAGCAATAGAGAGTAATCCTGATTCCAGCACACTCAGCAGTAAGCTGGACACCCTGCTGACTCACAAGGATGAGAAAAGGGGAGGGTTTTGGTTTAAATACAAGAGCACATGGTAAATATGCAGTTGGAGGAGGCGACCTCATGCTATGTCCACACACGGAGTAGATATTACATGGACTGCTGAAAAAAATACAGATGTCAGCAGCTGGGAGTATTAACAAATATTAGGGAATATTAGCAAAAGCGCCAAATTAATAAAGGCACCCGAGCAGTTGATCAGAGCTGAAATGGAGTGGAGAAGGAGAGACCAGGCAGGTATGCCTGAAAGTCCGCAGCCCATGTTATGTGACTAATATTCTTTTCTGGCTTTAAGGCTTATGATGGTGGATTCCTTTAGCTTTGCAGAGTGTGTAAATCAGTAATTATTTACGCAAATGGCCAGTTGGATACTCAAGTGTCTGTATCTGGATGTAGATGTTAAAGATTTAGCAACAATGCACATCAATCACAACCGTAACATATCCCAGAGACAAGAAACATTTGCAGTTAAGGAGATCCCATGGTTCCAGGCAATGAATTTGCCATAGCACTGCAGGTACCAGGTGCTTTGGAGTTTTTTGTTTACTTCTAAGGGGTATTTTTTAGTTCAATGACTCTTTTTCCTCTCTTCCCATTTGTCTTCACCAGCAAATTGTATTCTCCAGTAAAACACCATTCGTGACAAGAGACCTCCTGGATAAGCTGTCCAGGCAGATCCTTGTGATGGAGAACATTGTGGAGATCAGCACTGAGAACCTGGGAAACATCACCTCCCTTACTGATGGTAAGAGATGAGTTAGGGGGGGGTCCTTCTGGAAAGGGTTTGTTTGGGCATGCGTGCCTGCGGAGATAATCGCTGTGCAGAGCTCACCACCGCTGCAGGAGGTGCGACTCAGTTACGGGCAGGTGTAGCAGTCACCACAGCAGCTCGGGGGGCTCACTCGGTCTTCAGCACTGGTACCCAGAAACAAGCAGGTGAGAAGAGAAAGGACTTCTTATCCCGCTTGATGTGTAGAAGGTGGACAGAGGGCATGGCTGTGTTGAGGTGGGGATGCTGCCACCTCTGAAGAGCCAAATTCTTCCTCCGCCTCTCCTTCCTGAGGAAAAGCAGCATCTGCCTCATACTATCAGAGGCATGATACAACTCCTTGAACACTTTATCTGTTTTATTTTTAGCCATCTCTAGGGAGAATTGTTGAGTTCTTTTTCTAGTTGTTTCATCTATTTTAATACCTTGGAAGAGTTTGACAAGCATGTAGGTGCTCACCCTCGTGAGCACTCTGGCAGGACAGGTAAATACAACATGGTGTATTTACTTTGTTTATCAGAAAACTTCTTAGAAAAAACTTATCAGAAAACAGGCAAAATTGAGTGACTCGCCCAAGGCCACACAGAGAGCTAGGACAGGGACCAGTCTTATGCAGACCATTTGCAGTATTCCCGTATTATTTTATGATATTTGAAAGGATGAGGCATCAGTGCCCAGAACTGGATCAGGAGCAAATTTTCTCACATCCTACCACGGGAAACAGAAAAAAACATTACAAACTCAGGGTAAGCACATGATCATGCTCTGTGAAGGTAATGGCACAGGGTGATCCACCAAACAGCTACTGTCCATCAGTGGGCTGGACTGAGATTTCCTCCACTTACCATCTTTTCTCTTCTGGAAGTTGATGCTTCCAGCACGGCTTTGTTTCATCGTTCATTCTGTATTCTCCTCCAGCAATTCCAGAGTTCCATAAAAAGCTGTCGCTGCTGGCTTTCTGGATGAAGTGTACTGGCCCTTCAGGAGTGTATCACACATCTGCAGACAAGATGATGAAGCAGTTGGATATCAATTTTGCCTCCACTGTGAATGAGGAATGTCCAGGGCTTGCAGAAACAGGTACCAACTGCTGCTGAAAAATTGTGTCAGTCATCAAAATGGAGAAAGGTTGTGTACTGGGCTTTACTCAATCTTCATTGCTTTGTCTTCCAACCCCTTGGAGGTCTGTTTGGCCACTGATCCAAGATCTCATTTGAAAACTAATGCTACAACTCTTGAAACAGATTTGACCCAATAATCACATCAGAATAGGAGAAAAAGGTGAGGTGAGAAGAAAAGAAAATACTGTTTTAAGGTTTATGAGCTAATTGGAAAGTAAGTCTATTCCCAAATACAGGTTCCTAAGTGATTCAGTGAAGGAGGAATCCTCACACTTAATTTTATGTGTCTGTATATTGTCCATGCCCCAGTACAGTGCACAGGGATGAAATTCATAAACATTCGAGTGAGTCTATGTGAACATAGGTTGCTATTTGGAGTGGGATGTACCACACTTCAAACTCCAGGTATACGGACTAGCTTTCCCGGGGACAGAACAGGGATGCAGGGTGACTTGGTCAGGCGTGGGCACTTGCACGGCAGATGCCTACCCAAGGCAGTGTTCTCCGTCTTGCTCCAGCCCTCACAGACAGTGCCTCAGAGCAGCCTTCGGCGTGCCGCACGCTCACACAGGAACGTAAGACCAAGCACAGGGAAATCCTGTCTCTGTGCGCATCCCCCCTGCTTCAGTGGCATCACGGAGATGTAACTGGCAGTGCGTGTGGATATGTGTTCAGCGATTCGGGCCATCATTTGGGTAGAAAGGGTGCTGTATTGATCAGATAGGAAGCTGCACTAGCCATCCGTAAACTGGCAGAGGTTCATCCTTACAAAGATATCTTCTGGTGATGAAAGTTAGACAGGGAGAAAGTCTGTCAAGCTTCTAACCTAACCACAGGTGAGGTTAGAACCACTGGGAAGTATCTGGCTTTGAAGTGCACTGTGGTATTTTGCCAGCAGCTTTTGCTCTCACTAATGCATCCCTTTGTCTGTGGCTGCCTGCAGTCTTCAGGATCCTGGTGTCTCAGATCTTGGACCGGACAGAGCCTGTCCTCTACTCCAGCATGTCCTCCGAGATCATTACTGTCTTTCAGTATTACAACTATTTTGCCAGCCACAGTGTTAATGACCTTGGAAGCTATTTGCTGCAGCTCGCAAAAGAAGGTAGGGTATATTAATTCTGACGGCTAACAGGGGAGTACATCAGTGTCCTTCTGAGCTCAGCACAAACGGTCCAGCCCCGAGGCTGATTTTACAAAAGAAGGTGGTGAAGGAGACAAAGAAGTACCTTGGGTACCAAGTCTGAATGCGCCGGAACAGTTGTACATATCAAGGGAAAAGAGCTGATGCAGATACACCCTCAGTCATTTCTATTTTCATGTTCAAATGGGAAAAATCCCTGTTGAAAGAGTTACTTTTTAGGAAATGGCTGGTGGTGGTGGGCTGGGCCCAAGGTCTGGGAAGTTTTCTGTGTGGTAGTTTGGATGACATTCCGGTCTTTCACCATCCTGTATGGAGAGACCTTCTGAAGTGCTGAGCAAGTCTCAGTAGCCAAGGGATCACAGCACCTCAGTGTCTGGCAGGCTCTGCCACCGAGAGCTAAAGAGAGAAGCAAACGCTCCGCAGAACATGCTAGACTGCAATCCCTGGCAAGCCGAGTTTTTGTCTCTATTTGACACCCAGTTAGAAGAACCTTGCCTAGTTTTCATTTTTTATTTGGGCATACTGTGGAGCTTTTGCTCTGAAACCTGGAAAAAAAAGGCTTTTCAGACCACCTCTGAAACATATGAGCCCCAGCTCTTGGTGGCAGACACCTGTCTGACTGGGAAACATTCTCACAAAGATGCTCTGGAAGTCAATACACTGACAAGGATACTGGGTTTCACTTGTTACAGGGAGGATTTACATCTTCCAGCAGAAAGCGAAGATTTGACAAGCAGGCCCTTAGCTCTGGGTAGGCGTAAGTGTTGCAGTGTCCCACCTATCCCACTACTCATCTCCTCCTTTGGCAGAACATCTGAGAAATCGGCCCAACTTAAAGCCCAGGGAATTCCCTGTGCAGACACTGCAACGCTGCAGTTGCTGAGATGGGGACTTTTTTACGCCCTTTTTGTGTATAGTATAAATCGAGGATTGCTGGTGGGGAAGGGAACAATTTGAAATATTGAGAGGATAAAATAAGTAACCAGGACCTTTCTCTCGCACTTCTAGCCTCTGTAGTTCAGGTGCTGCAGTCAGTGAAAGATGGAAAACTGCAGCAAAACGTGGCCAAAATAAACTCCAATAACCTTCCGCCACAGCAAGAAGTTTTGAGAGCTTTGGCTTTGCTTCTCAATGAAAATAAAAATGAAGTCAGTGAGACTGTGGCATCACTTCTGACAGCTACCACAGAGAACAGGCACTTCAGGGAGAAGGTAAGCGGCAGAAAATCACCCATCGCATAAGAGACCTGTATCGTCATGACTTTTTTTCTGCCTGTGTCTCAAAGGTCTAAGTGTATACTCCAAGCTTGATTGAAACTGATCCAGAGGGACTCCCTGTCTAATTTTTCTGCAAATATGCAGGTCTGTTTCTGTCATTATGCCCGTCTGCTTCTACCTGTCATTACACTAAAGAGGTACTAACCAAAACTCTGCAAATACTCCCCGAGTGCTGTGCTCTCCAGCTATCTTCCACACTTCAGCATTTCTGCTGGCCTGTTTCAGACTTGCCTTCAGTCCAGGGCTTCAAGGCAGCAGTCCCCAGCATCACTGACAGGGCAGACGTACGTCTGAATTCTTTATTTTTTTTCCCAAAGGAGGCTGGGATCTAGGGGACCTCCCACCACTTCTGGAGGGGATGGACTGCCTTGGGCAAACACAGCTCAACTGTGAGATCTAAGATTTTAGTCTGTCACAAGTACCAAAGGCAACGAGCAGGGCCAGGTTAAAAACATAAATTAAAGAGAAGGGAGAAGAGGAATAAGAAGAAATTAGGGGTTGGCGCCTACCCGTTCATGGCAGACTTTTCCCTACTATCCCTCTCAGGAAAGAGCAAAAGAAAAGGCAGCTGGAAGAGCAAGAGAAGAGGAAGGAAGGCAGAGGGAGGAGAAAAAGGATCTCACTCTTTGCTGCTCTTCTCTGTCAATCCAGTCTCCTCTCTGTTTGCCCTTCTACCTCATCTTCCATGCTCTCAGCCTCTCGGTATCTCATACCATCCTTCTCCATCCCCAGCTTCATGGAGGCAGCATCTCAGGGAAAATATAACCTCCTGGAAGAGGCGTGGGTAGCTGACACCTGGTTCACTGCCTGCAGGAAGGACCACGGGGGGCCTTGTGCAAGGGCGTTACGCAGCCGCATAACGTAACAATGAGTTCATTGCACAGCCAAGTGCCTCTGAGATTTGCCGCTTGCACTGGTTTTGTTCGCTCAACAGTAGCTACTAATTTCTAGGGCCAAGCAGTATACTGGTCTAGCACCTCATGCTAACCTCGTAATAGCTACCTGCAGTCCCCCTGGGGTCCACCCCAGCCTGCTCGTTACTATCTGAGACCACCTCAAGGGTCAGCTCTTCAGCTGTTCAGACTCCGAAGCCCATTTAAAGCTCCTTGGCGATTTACGCGGAAGGGTCCTCAAGGGTGCCAGACTGTGCCTCACCAAAAGCTGGCCTGAGACTACTAAGATATAATGAGTAGCCAGGTCTGCATCTGCTGCAGGGAATTATCCCACCGTGTTACCTGTAGCAGGGCTCTGCCTCTGCACCCCACACGCTCTCTCAGGGAGGTGGGCTGCAATCCCTCTCCCTTTAGTAGGGTAGCAGTGCTTCCACGCTCCACCCTTCTGCTCCACACAGGCACAGACGTTTTCACCATTATTCTATCTGTTTTCAGGCCTTGATTTACTACTGTGAAGCACTAACCCAGCCCAACCTCCAGCTGCAGAAAGCAGCTTGCTTGGCTTTACGATACCTCAAGGTAAGAGGAATTCATTGTTGCACTTTGCTTTAAAGAAAGGACAGTTGATAGGTACAAACAAGAAAATAGAAATTGCAATAGCAGCATCAGTAGTGTTTTTGGTTTGCATCGCTGCACTGCATCCTTTTACAGATACCATGTTTTCTGGGAACAGTTTAGAAGCTTCATTGCAAAAACAAGTGAGCTCTGCAATGGTGACAAAGTTTATCTTTTGCGTATCACCTTTTCCTCCCTCTTATATTGACTTTAAGAGACTTACTTCCACATCTCAGAAAAAAAAAAAAAAAAAATCATCCACAGAGTACTGACTGAGAGGCGGGAAAAAAACATCCTTTCCCCAGATAAAATTAGTTGTAATGCATGTGGCCTGCAGAAGTAGAAGAGAAAGGGGAAGGCAGGTCACAGCTTGTTTTGTGACAAAAAAATGGTGCATCTGGGCGCTACAGCTTCAGCTAGTATCTCGTACTGTTGCTGCATTCCATTCCATGACAGGAAGGAAAAATGCACTTTTGTTTTGGCTGTATAAAGCCATGGGAAACAGCAGCCACCCCAGCCTGACGGATATGGGACACTGGGGCAAAAAACGTGTTCTGTGAGATAGACCCACCGCAGATTGACTGTTTGTCCCTCAAAATTGTCCCCTGGAGAAGACAGCTCTAATATGTGACTTCGTTCCAGCCTGATACTTGTAATACATAATTCAATATTGTTTAAATATGAAAAAACTTTTTCCTTAAATGAGAGGAACAGCAAGGGCCATTACAGCTCTGCTGCATGTGGGGCATGGTGGGGGTTTTGATCTCTCAGGAAAAGGCCAACTGGGAACCAGTTTTGGGAACTGGAGCCAGAGACATTGAACTTGAGCATTTTGGCTCCAACACATCTTGAATAGTGAAAATGGAGGTTGCTGGGGGAAAAGACTACTGAAGGGACATATCATCATTTGGGATCTTCACATAAAAGCTGAAGCCTTTCTGGAAGATATTATTTGAGAGATGGGAATGCTACAGTGGGTAGGTGACTATGGATGAGCTAACCCAACGGCAGTCTCACCCACATCATGTCAGCTGCACGAGGTCCTACTGTACATCTCTGAGGGGTTTTGCAGATCGCAACAAAGCTCTGCTGCTGTGCTCCCATCACTCACAAACATTTGAGCTGTAGTCATCAGCATGCACCCGATGCAGACTTGCCCTGAGTCACGCACAAGCGACCACACTGAAGACGAGATGGTGAGGTTTAATGGCTCTGGTAGCTAAGCCCTCAGTCAGAGCATCGTAGACCAGACCTGTGCCCCTCAGGTTGACAGGGCTCATCCAAATACTGACTCTGTTGCTCAGTGCCTCTCCCAGGTGTCACACCGGGGCGATAACCTGCCCTTCCTTTCACTCATCTCTCTTCTTGTCATATTAAATAGCCTGCCAGAGACACTATGACAGCTGCTTTCCCCAAAGGCCTGACATTTTTGTAGCAGAGAACAGGATTCTTCCCTGCTTTCTTCCCAAAATAGCAGAAGCAAGGCAAAACTGTGGAAATGCTGGTGAGCGCAGGTGTCAGTGAGGAGCCTGCAGTAAAACAACAGGGCCAGCCAGCCAACATGCCCCTGGCAGGCACAGCTGGGGTGGGAGCAGCTTCCTCAGACCTACCAGCTTTGACACACTCAGTAAGCCTGTCTCTTGTTCATCTCCCTGCCATACCTACCCAGGCACTGTTACGGCCTTCTTCCGTGGCCCATCAATCACCCAGCCTGCAGTCAGAAGCAGCAGGCAGCTGGGCAGACAGATCTATGCATGTAGCACATAGGGTATGAAATTCAGGAAGGATCCACACTGACAGCAGAAAACACACGTCCTGCTAGATGCTCCCCCTCAGGGAAACCCCATTCCTTGTGTCTCCAGCAAGGCCCTTCCCTTGGAGTAGGAAGGGCAGCGCAGAGGATGGTCACTGTTTCTATGCAAGGTTGTGAAATGAAACCACAGCGTACTATGCAGTGCTAACGTGCTTCTTTGTGCACTTCCCAGGCTACTGAGAGTATTAAAATGCTGGTCACGCTCTGCCAATCTGACAACGAAGAGATCAGAAAAGTGGCATCCGAAACCCTGCTCTCCCTTGGTGAGTTACCTGTTTTAGAGCATTTTAGTACTTTATTCTCTTCTTTAACAGAGCAGCATGTTAAGACACCTGAGTTATACAAACATGTGACCCTAAATTGAAACAAAATTTTAACTAGAAACTCGAACAAGTAAGAAAATATATATTCTTACAAAACTTTCCTTTTGAAGATCATGAAAATGAGCCAAAAAGAGAGAAATCTAATTGTGTAAGTCTGGAGGGGGAAGTAGAAAAGGAAAAAGAGCGAAGCAGAAGTTGACAAACAGAAGTAATTTGTAATGAATTTGAGAACCAAGCAGCCTTGATGAGGCAGGGCTGGCACACTGCCTGTTGTATCTCATCTACAATCCTCTTGGGGATCCCCTCCTATCACCCCTGTAATCGCATAGTCACACTCTCAAGTGCCATTAGCACTGCCAAGTGTTCATTTAACTTAAATTATCCTTATATGCTTATATGGATAAATACTAGCCTGTGAGTCCTCCTTTGCAGAGTACCTCAGGGCACCTTGCAATGACCCTCATTTGTCCTCAAGTCAACTGACACCCTGTTCATTAACCTGTCATCTAGCTGCATAGCAGCATGTGACTGCAAGTCTGGCTGCACAGTTTCAGCGCACCAGTGCTTCAGTAGCACAGAAAAATTTTATTTTTCTGGCCTTTAGACTAGGCATGAATTTTTAACTCCATGAGTGTGTGTCAATCTGTGACATTAGTTATGCAAACTTGTCAAATATGCTTTCATTCACCAGTTTGGCAGTAATTCACTCTGCTGCTGGATGTGCTGTCACTCAGCTTATAGAACAACTGGCCCAGGGACACTTTTGAAAACTCTGGGAGATTGTACTGCCATTCTTCTAGATGACATACAGAGACCATTTTGGTCCCTAATGGCCAATTCAACACATTAGGCTCAATGCTGTCTTCAGGTGCATATAGATGACAGTACCTAAGACAAAATGGTTTGAAACACAAATAGTTAAATTTAGCAAATATACTGCTTCCTCTTTTCCAGAGATATATAAGTAAAGATGTAGGTAGACTCGCTTCTTTAAAATGCCAGGAAGCGAGATGTGGGTAAACTTCATATTGTCCAAAAGCAGCAGTGGATAAATGTCATCTGCCTCAGGTATATCACAGCTGCAGCTCAGACCTGGGCAAGCCCCATGTCATTTAGTACAGTGTACAGATACTGTCATCTAATCATACAAGCCATGTCCGATTCTCTCTTGCTCTAGACAAAACCAGCAAATCACATGAGAAAATTTTTAAAAAAATAATAATTTGGACATTCAAAGCATGGTTAAATTTTACAAGTAATTTCTGCAGTTGCGTTCAACAAGATGAATTTTAAGAAGGGGAAGGAGTTACTGGCAGATCAGTACTTTCTAACAGCAGAGAATCCAGTAGTTTAAATGTTGTAGGGCAATGACACAACACAAAATATCATGCTTTAACATTTTGCATTCAGGTGAAGATGGGAGACTGGCATATGAACAGCTGGACAAATTTCCCCGGGAGTTTGTTAAAGTTGGAAGCCGCCGTGGAACTGAAACTGCCACAGCTTTTTAGGTGGAAAAAACCTGCCTACCAGGTTTTAACAGGCATTAAGGTAGGATGGAGCTGCACGTCACTGTGGAGAGCAGAAGAAAAACTTTGAAGAATTCTATGAGAATGTCCCAAAATGTAGCAATTTACAGACTTCTTAAAGAAAAACAAAATCTAAAATCCATCTGAAGGGTTCCTATTGGCTCCTCTTCGCAGCTCATGATGGAACAGTTGGATGGTGAAGAACAAAACTTTCCTGACTGATTCATAACAAACAACATAATTGCAGTTATTCAGCCTCAACAAACTTCTGTGAGTTTTTAGAATCTGGCATCTTCATGTATTTTACTATTACATTTACTTCCTTGAAGTTGTCATTAAAGCTTGATATGTGCAATACTATATCTAACAAGGACAAGCAGGAGGTCACCTAGTGGGACTGCAAAGAAGCTTTCGCTAAGCACCTGCTGCCATGCAGTGACCCCAGCAACAGTCCAACAGCAGGGAACACCACTCAGCTTTCTCAGCTTTGTCTAAGTAATGAAATATAGAGCAAGTTTCTTCAAGTTTTGCCTCCAGAAACAGCATGATGTAAACCCTAGGAGGTGTCACTTCGGTGACTCATACTAAATGCCTCCACCGGTCTTTTATTTCCCTTCTCTTGCCCTCCAGCAATGAGCCATCATTAATCCAGAGATTTGTGAGTGGGATCAAACACATAGGTTTCTGAAAACCAAATGAAAAGGTAAAGTGCATTTATTTATTCCCAGAAGTGAATACGACTAATTGCATGAGCCCCCCAAAGCCATGTGGTCCTGTAAGTTGTAGGCAGGATTGAATTTCATAGACTCTAATTAGTGGATCATAGCTTCTGTAGATGATTTCAATATAAAGAACTAAACCTAAAGTGGACCTCAGAGGCAGTAATAAACAGAGGGTGAAGTGAATGCATTCTCCCCCCACCAGCTCACTGCAGGGATGAAAGACAGCCAGTGCTTCAAACTGTTGATTATGAGCCTTACGTTAACAGAGGAGGTGGATAGTTTAACAGAAGAGTGTTCCTGTACTGTGTTCATTATGCATGAAATGCTATTTAGATGTCAACTCAAGTATCCAAATTTGCATAGACTACATAGAAAAGATTGCAAACAATTCACATCAAAAGGAAGCCTTTGCGCCAAACACACTGGCAGACAGGGGACATTTGGATTTTTTTTTTTTTTTTTACTGTGAATGTTACAACAATGTACATATTTGTATATTTATAAATATATATATTCTTCCTTTAATTAAAGTACATTTTGTACAGTTCAGAATGCTTACTTGTTTACTAAGGTATACAGACACTTTTTGCAGAAGGTGAAACAACCACATTATGGTTTTTATACCACACCTATCCCATCAGCTGAACTCTTCCAAGGTGTCCCTTTTGTACTGACTTCTGGCTTTTTTTTTTTTTGCTTTTAGTTTTGTGCATTTGTACTCACCATATTTCCTATCACATTTAAGTTATAATAAAGATTATTTTTTAATTCCTAAGCACATCAGTCCATATGTATAGTCACTCTTTCTACCAGCAGCCTCTCCACTGTAAGGCTCATACAACTTTCACATGCAATCCCAGTATCATAGGTGGCTCTTACATCCATTACTTGCAGCTGGATTTGGGGCAAACTGTTCTTTTGAACCAAGGCATGTTTTAAAAAAAGCCAGCTTTAAACTACAATGCTGCTTTGGAAGCAAGGGGAGGACTGTGCTCTGTGTTCCTTCTCTGGTTACTTCAATCTGCGTGTGCAGGCACTTGCTTCCATCCCAGAGCATCAGCAAGAGGCCTATTTTTGAAAAGATGAGAAGATTCTTATATTCCCACGTCTGTCAGAAGGTCCTGCCTGCCATACATACTATCTGTCAAAAGCTCGCTTATAATTTGCATATCACAGCACTGAACATGATTTTGTTAAAGCAAAAGCTACAATGTCATTGGGTTGTAGGTGCTACATTCCCAACTGTCACTTAGGAACAAGTGAGATGAGTCCACTTTCAAGCAAGCACTAGTACCCTCCATTTCCAGACACTCCTAGTTTAAGTTCAGAGCAAACCAGCTTTGTGCACCATTCAAGATGCTTGTCAAAAAAGGCTCCACAAGAAGTAGCAGAAAATATGCCAAAGAGGCTCTGGGACTGCTACCAAACTTTCACTGATTACTTCTTCCCTTCTAAGAACACGGACTCTTCCCAAACAGAAACCACTCCTCCTCTCACAAACACTCAGGCTCATGGGCAGACCTGGGGAACACAGAATTGCCTATCGAGCACAGCAAAGGGGCTGCTCACATATACAGGTGCCATGCCAAACAGAACTTATGTCTACTTTCATCCCACTGCAGTTTAAATCCACCCTTTGAGAAGTCTATTAATCTAAAGCTTATCTTCTATACCATTATAACCAGTAGAAACCACATATACAGCTCATATGAACCAGAAAGGAGCAAATCCTGCTCTTCGTAAAGTCAGTGAGGAAATTCAGAGGAATTTTAGTGGGAACTGTTAGACCAAATTTGGTTCCTGTTGTCATATCTGAGACTGACAAGCTGGAACCTGGAATATCGATGTATAGAGGCTAAATTTCACTTTGAGCATTAAAACTGTTTTAGACAACTAAATAAAACAAAGAATCAAATTCTAACATGATTCATAATATATTAAAAAAATCACTTTATTTAAGAATAAAACCAAACAAAATTCCGTAACTTTATGCCCTCAGGGCATCAAACCCTTGAAAAAGTTACAAACCTTAAAGCTTCCAAAACCAGAAGGCAAATAGAAAGGAACAAACCATGTATTTGTCTCATAACTTACATGTTTTTATTCTCATAGAGCTGACAACACTCCTCTTTCCTGCCACATTAATGCAAGAGCTCTGCTTTGTGAAATAGGAAAACCCAGATGCATAGAAGTGAATATAACAAGACAGACTCTTACCATCTAGCAAAGAAGAAACCAGCAGGCAGTTATTACAAAACCTGTTTCATACAGCTGTAGCAGGTTGACTCAAACCAATTTAAAGGTCTGGGTCACCCCAGAAAAGCGTATTAGGAAAAAGTTCTTGTACCAAACTCAGCAGCAGTGCAGGCTGAAAGAGATGGGACCTCACCAGGAAAAGCATGCTGGGGAAAGGGGTTTGCCTGCTGCTTTGGTTGGTGGCTTATTTTTACCTCGTGTTTTTCATGAGCTATGGTAGCTTTCACTAACCTCACCATGCTGTTATTGTCTCCCTGCATTCTGCCTCGTTGATAGAAACCCATAGAGCCTCTGTACTACTCCAGCTACAGTAGCAGCTAAGTTAGGCTGCCCAGTGTCACACTGCTATCAGTAAGGTTCCTCCTGTACCCAAGCACACCTTCAGAAAAGGTATATACTGTAGCTTTACCCTATACTGCAGTCTGTTATATACAAATCATCGCTGACTAAGCATTCAAAACTAGGAGTCAATAGAACTGCCAGACTGTGTATCTTATGTACAAACCCCTGCTTTGCTGATTTGCAATGGAATTACCCCGATTATAGGATCCACAGCACCTGCCTTCAAACATCTGCGGTGCCCCCAAGGCTAAGACAGAGGTATCATTACACCCAAGGGTCTGACCTTGAACACTGCCGATCACATTTCATTACAGGCAGTTGTTGGCAGACCGACAAAGCAGCAGCAAATTAAAGTTTCTCAGAACACCATTATAATTTGCTGAACTTATTTGTGTTATTACAAGAATAGAAAGAGAAATTAACTATACACAACAAACATTTTCTGCTGAAGAAAATGTTGATAACACAATTCAGTCTCAAAAACAGAGCACAGGAAACACATGGCCTTGGCATATTTGCAAACTTTCTGCTCAAAATCTCAAATCCAGTTCTGAAAACAACCTCAGATAGCCCTTAAGGAAAAAAGTAAGTGAACATGCAGCACACTTCCTTGGCAAGAATCGATGACCAACTTCATTACTTATGCACAGGCTGCAACACATAACAACACTGTAGGCCCTCATGTAAGCAACACCATGCCGAACACCAAGCAAGTTTCATCTGCCCAGCCAAGTAGTTATTATGACCCAATTCACTTCTCCACACGTTGTCTTAAATACAACAGGTGTATACATTGAATTGCTACTTTTGTTAAACAGATTAAAAGTTCTTCCTCCCACAAACCATACACACACACAAGTTTGCTTGCCTCTGCTCATCCCTGCACAGCTGCTCCTCCTTGAAACATCTGACACTTGCAAATGGCCTGTCTCTCCACACCTCAGTCTTATATAACTGTAATTGTCCTGAGAGGACATGTTTTATGGGAGAAGTGCTAGGACACAGCAGATGCATCCCACTTCTGAGAAGCCTTTGGATACTTTAGTGAAAGATGACACTGTGGCCATAGCCTCTACAACAAAAGGGAGTCAGCATGCTGGTCAACTTGGTACACAAAAGCATTTGACTTCTTGGAAAGAACCAGTCTGCAGTTAGGTTCCAGAACTGACAATTTTATTCTGCTAGACAGAATGTTCTCTCTAATTTAGCTGGATATGAAATTCCTTTGTCTTTAGCTAAGTTTAATTTCAGCTGTTACATAGGTGTGTTTCAGTGGTAAATGAGTTTCCTCTTATTAAACAAAAATAAAAGGTCAGATGGTTGTAAAAACTAATTACACAAACATGTCTAATTTCTACACATTTGACAGGCCTTTCACACACATACAAAGTACTAGAACTATGTTACATGGTAAGTCTAGAAACATGTATGTTTTTAAAAGAACTCAGAAATTTCCAGGACAGTAATTGAAACTTGAACCCTTTAGAACATTTTGAAACAACTATTAATGGAACATCATAAAAATTCTGACACTTTCATGCATTAATATTTCTAAGAATAGGTGCAGGGAGACTGTTTGATCAAGGTCCAATACATATGTGATGGAGATACAGGAATAAAACCCGTAACATGCACTGCCACAATTCAACTCTCACTCCTGGTCTTCTGCAGTATATTTTTTCAAGGGTTTATATAATAAACTATTCTCTCTCCTAATGAACTAAAAAGTAAAACCATAGCAGCCTTGGTTTGAACAGTTCAGTAGCATGTATACATGCACCTAAGTGGCATATGCCTTGATGTAAAAAGTTGTTCTGTTACAGGTGGCACAAATACCACAATATAGCCAATCTGCCTCTGTGAAGAACTTACATGATTTATTCTGTATACAGTCCATTTCAACAGAAGGATCCAGCTACTCAAGGAAGCGTCTTGTCTTTATTTAAATAAAATCAATCAAGAGAAAGCACAAGATTTAGATCTTATAAGCATTCTTTACCATCTTGGTGAGATTAAGGAAAAGCCAGATGCAGGTAACACACAAAAATTCGTGATTTGTTACTTTCTGGCAGTTTTCTTCTAACAGCAGCACCAAGAAAGAGGTAAAATCATGGAAAAGTTGCACTTGCTGCCCCAGTTGGATCAGTCCACCTGGCCACCTAATTATGCAACAGTGCTTTCTTCCCTTCTACAGCCTCTACAAATGCAAAATATTCCTTATGTTTAAAAACAAAGCCACTTCTAAAAAATTACTTAACTATAAATAACTAAAATGTCTTCCATCTCAGATTCTAAGCAATTTTTTTATCATAGTTCTTCTACAGTAGTAAATAAAGAAAATTTAACTTGTTATAATGATCTTGATGCAGTGCACTTTAAGTCACTTTACAGTATTACCTATTTCTTTTGAAGAGAAAACTAAGGTTACTCTACAAAGCAGTTACTCAGTTTATTTTTTAACACATCAATGTTACAGGACACACCTTTGTCACTATTTCTGCACTGTGATGGAAAAAAAATACATCTAAACACCCTCTAGAGCACAAATTGGAAGCTATAATCTTTGTTTACAAAGCCCCCAGGAAAGCACAATTCTTCACCTGTGCTTCCCAAATTCAAGGTGAAATAAAAGACAGAAGGGATATTACTTCCTACAACAGTTCTAACATTCCCTGAGTATCAACAACTGAAACCAGTTGTGAAACATCTATTAACTTACTCAGACCCACAGGAAGAGAGTTAAGATATGGAAGGAACTTAAAGGTGCCAAATCAACAGCTCCACAGATATGTTCAAGTACACACTGAAATGCCTGTTTTGGCAAGGCCAAATAGATCCATAGACCAAAATCCCTCTCACTATCTGCCTCCTGAAAGCCACTCAACTTCGAGCTCTTTACAAGATACCGCAACAGCCAGCCACCATCTTTTGAAGCCTATCCTTGGAAGGCCTTGTTACTTGCAGAACAATTGCAAAGTTCACTCAGAACTGGAAATCCTGTATTCAACTTGCTTTCCCCTTCTACGTCAGTGCTTTCAAATGCAAGCACTCCTCCTGCCCTGCCCCTACGGATGTCAGAACAGGTGCTCAAAGTTTTAAAGGCGGCTTTTTATTCCTGTAAACCCTTCAATACATTACCACCTTGCTAAAAAGGTGACTCATTTCTTGGTAAATATCAGTGCAGTACTTCAAAAAACAGACATCGAGTTTCCTTTCTGAATAGCTCTGAAGTAAGTGTAGGCTGCTGCTATTTGGAGCAAGAACACACCACCTTTTCTCTATAAGCCAATAAATGTATTTCTAAAAGATACTGTCTAATGCTTTCTACTTCAGCCCTCACCTGTACATCTTGAAAATGCTCCCTTAAAAGACAAGAGGAAATTAAACAAGCCTAAAGAGCATAGATCTAACTAAACTTTGACAAGATCTTGACTCATTACCCTTTCCTGATTTTCTGAAGCCTCACCAAGAGCACGTAAATTTTATTTTGCTTTCCCTATCCACTAAAACCACTCTGTTCAAAAATTCTGCAAATTTAAGGAGTTAAAAGCTGCCCAGGTACTCCCTAAAAAACCTGAAAGCTTCCATCTACAGTAGCCAAAATTTTCTTAAATCTAAACCTAGCCATTCCCCACACAAATATGAGGCTGTTTTGGTACGGCAAAGATTTATTTATCAATTTTCATGTATCATATCAGACCAACTGATAAGATATTTACACAACTGTTTGAAATACACAGTATTTGCATTTATACAAGCAACTCTGTGCAGCCTGTAGTAAGTTTTCACACAGTATCCAGATACTCCCACTGCTACATAACTCCAGTTAAAAACCAACACCTGTATGCAATGCTTCCACAAGTTTCTATGCCTGAGAAGTTTCAGTATATCCTTTCAAAAGGAAGCCTGCAATTAAAAAACACATAATCCTATTTAAAGGTTGTCATTCCAGCTGCAAATTATTTCCTTCCTTTGAAGCAAGATCTGACATACTCCCCCTTAAGCCACCTGATACTTGTGATGGCCCTTCTTCAGAGTTGCTCTCTGCATCAACTTCACAGTTAAGCTCTTCAATTTCTTGTTTGGATTCCACTATAGCCAGACCCTGCAGCATCTCAAGATTATCAGGTGCTTGCCCAGTTAACCTCTAGAACAAAACAGAAAACAGTGAACTTAAGACTTTTTCTACTTAATAACCAGTGAAATAAGACAGTGCATATTGAATTAAGAAAACTAATTATCTTAATTTGGCAACTGTTTATATAATTAACACATTCCTCAGAAAAATCTTAAGACACAAGTTGAACTGAAATTGCTATCTCTAACTCACAGAGCACATCTGCTTTGTTGATTGTTAAGTCTTCCTTGTGTCCTTCAGTAGGACATGATTTGCCTTAGGAAACCTAAAATACAGGGAAACTGCTTCTCAAGTTTCCCAAACCTATATATATAATACTATATAGGTTTAATTTTAGAAAAAATACTATACAACAATTAAGTTCATTATTTTTAATCAGAGATAGTGAAGCTACATTAGATCTAGATGAACAAGAAGATGCAAAATTTTCTAACACTTGATCAAACTAAAAGTTCCTCACCTAACCTGATCTAAGGAAGAAAAACAGGACTGTCAGAGGCTGCTTTTGAGGCTTCTGGTTGTTTGATGTATCACTTAAGGCTCATTAAAACCTCAGAAGTGAGCAGCTCACATAAGTGAACTTAATGAGGAACTGTGGAGAAGTTTCCAACTACACTAGTTCTTTAAGTTCTTAAGGCATTTAATTTCTGCCTGTGGCTTTATCACTAAAAAGCAGCAGTCCCTGAATACCAAAATATTTCAAGTGTAGCAAATTAGTGGAGTCTTTTCAGATTGATCTAAATAACTGCACTAACTGAAAATTAACTCAATCAAGTTGCTTGCAGTAATCTTCCATTTTGTTTCCACTTCCCCAGTCTAGTCAGGGAATCAAAGTATTTGCCAGACACATCTCCATATCCCCGTTCAGAGCTCAATCCCTACAAAACCAACTTAGTTTACATTACAGTTTTAGTATCAAGATTCCACGGCTATGTATTTATTACAGCTTCAGAGGCTGTTACAATCTAATCCTGGTAGAGGAGTCATGGAATCAGTGGCAGAACTACCTGCCCCCAAGGAATTCCAAGAGGAAGCTGTTTTGAAATTTACGAGTTTATGAACCCTACAGACCACGCATTACCCCTTTTTGGGTCACAAAATTAGTAGTTCCTCAGTGAAACCCTGATTTTAAAGGGCGCAGGTACCTCCCCCCTCCCTTTCACTGCTCCACTTTGAGGACCAAAACTTGAAACAGGGACACAAAGGACACAGCCAGCACAAACACTTCATTTAGCCAGCAGCCTCACAGACTATCAGGCATGTGAATTTAAGTCATCTCAGAAAAGTGAAAATGAACCCTTCCTTCCCTTGTCACCATTCCTATCATGCAAAGCCTATTAAAACAGTAAGCTGAAACTCCTCTTCAGAAAACATTGTTCTTAGTATCTTTTCATTACTCCTGTGGACTCCAAGGTAGGAAAAACTTATCCCCTAAAAGGGGCTTTATGCCTCTAAATTAAGGCAATTCCACTGGAAACAGGTCAAGACAGTAATTTTAAAATGAAAAGTTGTGTGCACACACAAAACAGAATTCACTAAATATATCTTTGCTGATTCCTCACTTTTTCCTTCTACAACATTAGCTCAAAATTCCTTTAAGTACCTCAATCATGTTGGTCATATAATGCACATGTTCAGCAAGGGTCATTAACTCCTCATTTTCTTCTTTGAGGCGAGCAATTTCACCATCTTTCTGTTCGATTTCTTTGTGCAGCTAAGTTCAAATAACAAAATGTTAAAACAGGAAGACAATAGCCAGTGATAAAGAAATTATCTTTCACTAGCTACCTTTTCATTTTCTTGAAGCACTTCATATAGAGCCTTCCTCCTTTCTTCAGCCACTTCTTTCCAATATTGAGACGAAGGACTTCCTAAAGTATGAAGCTACAGTAAGTCTGTGCCAAGACTGAATTCTTGAGATCACCTTAAGGTATCTAACTTGTATAGAAGTGTTCTATAAACTGTGATAATAAGAACTCACTCCATATAGTGTTTTCTCAGAGATCAGTTGTAATTTACAACTAGAGACATAAGCTTACAGAAAACAGTGATCCTACACTGTATTAATGGCTATACAGGCAGAGTCTTCAGGAAGCTGTTCAAGCATTGGCAGCCAGGCCAAAGTAACAAGACTTCTTAACACTGTTGCACACAATGGTCCTCAGCTACTGGTTACCACCAACTCATTCTTAAACATTAGATATTTATACTTTAATTTACTAGGCTAGAGAGGATTAAGTATCATTAATTCCTGCTAGCCACTAAAAAAATAAAAAAACGAAAGCCCTTACCTAACTGACAAAAGAACCATGTTTCAAGTTATATTCCAATGGAAGCATAGCATTTTAAGTACAAGAAAATATTTCAGAAATTGCCACATACCTTTTATCATGAGATCTACAGCTTGAATGACATCATTCATATTCTCATTGTCTTGCTCTTTGTCCACAGACACCTCAGCTTTACAAGCCTTTGCGGTAAACTTGTTATTCCAGAGTTTCCTTTTGACTGACGATTTCTTCTGCATAAAACACAGGCAGGTTTAACTTCAGAGCAACATTTCAGCTTTTTTAAAAATACAAACTTGTAAGTATGCCCACTCATGACTGCAAATAAGTCATCATGAGCCCCACTTGCTTCACCTTAGAGAGTTCCAATTTAGACATCATCTTTGATACCCACAAGTTTAATGAAAGAAAACTAACATTTTCCTGAAGTACTCTGAAATTGCCATTTTTTAATATTACTAAAACAGTAAGCTTGTATCATACTAGTAAGCAACTTGCATGTTTTTTCAAGTATTAGTTTTCAGTTAAAAGCTCAAAAGCATTTCACTATGAGTAGAAATAACTACACAACTCCAGGTTATCTTTGAACTCATACCTCATTACATCTGCCCACCAGGCAACCTGTTGCTGAAGGCTGAATCATTTTAAGAGTCCGTCTCGGGGCAGCACTGCATGTGGTGTCTGTGAGGTACTTCTAGAAAGACAAATATGGCTTCACACAGTTGCTACTCTTCTCTACATAAACTGAAACTTAGGAATTTGTTATGCTTCCATTAAGGTAACCCATGGTTCATCTTTCCAAGACAAAAAGATGGTACTTTAGCCTATGTTAAGGTTTATGTAAAGAAGTGCACCTAGTTACTTGTAGCAAAGAATTATCTTAATCACATGAAGCTACGCTCAGTGCCCACCTCAGAAAACCCTTACCTTTCATAAATGAATGTGAACAGCTCTTATAGCAGAAATAATCTGACCAGACTTCAAGGCCATTTACAGTGCTGTGACACATGACCTTCAGCCAAAGTTCTCAAAGTTGTATTTGACAACTTCAATTAGACACTGAGGGACAAGAGACAAGTGACTGCAATTGCAAGTTTATGTGGTGAAGTCACACACATCACTTCAAGCAGTACCTGAAGTTTTTGCTACCTGTGAACACCCCCTCAACTGGTGTTCACTGAAATAATGTATTGCTTTGATTATCCATTAAAATGGATCTAAAGCTTCCTTGCTTCGATCCAGACAGGCTATTGTTTTGTATAAACAGTATGTTTATCACCTTTCCTGTCATGCATAAATACCCATTTCCTGCATTAAAGTGTTCTGATTGGGTTGGTTAAGCTGCCACCATGGGACAGTAAACAATGGCAGATAACCAAGCAAGAATAGCCAGAATACAATGCTGTACCAGCGTGAGAAAGTTACCGATTCACACTACTTCACACAACAATTCACCTTTCCCACGGTAGTTTCTGCCACCAATTATACTACTGTTGAACTACAGGACAAACACTAACTGCTGTGGGAACAAGAAGCACACCGTGTGTCAGACACTGCTTGCTGCTATTGGAAGTCAGAGTTAAGTATACTCTGCCAAAAAATTATTGACTAATACCCAAGTTAACCCATTAAAAGTGCAGAAAGCCACACTAAGGAACTTATAACCTAGAGTTACTATAGGACAAGATTACTACGTATACCAGTCAAACCTCAATTGGCAGTTTTCATTAATATCAGAAATTTTCATTACAATCACTCTATCCCTCATGACAGAGGGCTACTGACATCTTATTTTATATGGTATTTGTACAACTCCCATTATGGCCTACGTTAAAAAGTTCAACAAAAGTGTCTTGTAATAAGACTGAAATAGGTATAAGCCTTAGTAACTTATCAGTCACCTCTTAAGAGCCTAAATCCCTTCAGCATTTCCACCAATTCTAAGGCAATTATGGCTCATGAGGGTGACTTCAGAAAGAGAACTGCCTGCACAAACACCTCAGTTAAAACATGCTCATCAAAACAGATTTAACCAAGGTAGGTAGCCAGCATCTAAAAAATACCACACGGAGAGACAGCAAGCTTAGTGTCGAAGTAAAAAGGACTTGCTGAGCAGCAAGAAAAAAACAAAAGTAGTCATAAGCACATATGGCCAAGCAGGACAGTGTTTGCAAGCCACACTGCCTGCCAAGAGGTTACTCAAGCCAGGAGGCCAGAAGCCTGGTAAAAGCACACTGCAACAGATCCCTTTGCATTCCTTCAGTGGATATAAAAGTCACATCAGACAGAGGGAACATTTCCCAGAGAACTGAGGGCAAGCCTCTCAATAAAGCAATCCCAGTGTTTCAGACATTCTTGGTAAATTTCACCTTCTAGTTTTTATCCCTTATCTGCTCCCATATTTCAGCTCCAAGACTTTAAAGCCTATACCTGCAAAGATCCTGATGATTTTTCCACATTCATTTTCTGTGTCATTTTGAAATTCATAGGATCACTGGAGGAAAAAAAAAAAAAAAAAAAGCAAAATATTAGTAGCACCCACCTGCAACCGAAGCTCAGGGACACTAGTTACAAAACGACACAATTTCAGTTTAACCAATTTCTCTGACAGCATTAAGACCCCTGCCACGAATCGCGTGGTCGTTAGGTTCCCCCAGCGCCCCCCACGCCCGCCCCACCCCCCCGAGCTGCGAGCGCGCTGGGCACGCGAAGCCCCGAGGGGGACACCTCGTGCCGCCACACCAGCCCACCGCAGGCGCCACCACAGATCACGGCCCCCTTAAGCCCCTCCACGGGGACGGTGTCACACACTCTCTGCCCAAGATGGCGGGGGGAGGGGAAGGCGCCTTCCCGCTCCCGCCAGCCGTGCCCGAAACGTCCCACCCCGCTCGCCAGCGTGGCCAATGGGGAAGGGAGGCGGGAGCCCGCCAAGACCCGAAAGCGGCCATGACAACCTGTGGTCCCCCGTGCGCCCAACTGAGAGGGAACCCGAGGCCCAGCCGCTCCCCCCCGCCCCAACTGCCCGCCCGCGCCCAGCGGCCGTGCGCGGCCCCGCTCACCGCCAGCGCCCGCACACACACAACCCACCACCCGCGCCTGCCCGGCGTGCGCCTATAAGGAGCGCGGAAGGCGGGGTCGCCGTCACGTGATCCGCCGGCCACTCTCCGAGCCAATCACAGGCCTTGCTCGCCCGTGCCGCCGGCGGAGCCACGCCCCGCGGGCCTGTGGCGGGAGGCTGGGGGCCTGAGGGGGGCGAGGCCGGCGGGCGGTTCGGCGGAGCCCGTGCCTGCGCAGGTGGGCGGGAGAGCTGTGCAGCGTGAGGAAAAGGTAGAGTACAGCACTGGGTTACGAGGCACCTCAGCTATGAAATGCACGGCCTGGCCCTTCCAGGGCCTCGGGGAGGGGGGGCACAGGCCTGTCTGGTGCCACCTGCCCCTAGGCTGGAGTCATCGGAACTGAAGCTGTAGGAAATGAAACGCACAATCCTTGCCTGGTTGTCACAAGCCTGCTTAGGTCTACTGGTTCCATACTCAAAACCTTCCTGTGCCTTGAAACTAGATACAAAGTCTCTCCGACTGCTTCCTCACTGCCTTCTCACTTCTATTACTTGTTGTATTTTTATAAAGACATTGTACCAAACCAAATTTAATCACATATCAACTTTATCGTCATCACTCCTATGTAAATGCAGTACAGGCTGCAAAACCAAGGAAGAAAATTAATATGGTTAAGCCACAACAACTGATACACAACAATTTTACATACGATATAGGCTACAACTCTGCATTAATTATGCATAAGGTATGCTGTTAACTTTGTTAGATGTCACTTTACAATTATGTTCTCACAAATAGTTGCACATTCATTTATGCCAATAGTGTCTTCTGCTGACTTGTGAGTGAATGTAGAGTTAAGGACACATTCCCTGCCATCGAGGTCTCTAGCTTAGAGCAGCTATCAACATTTTTTTCCAGGCGATATGATGGTGGTATTAGACATTAGGATAATTACAGAGACAAATGTTTATTTAACATGCCATTTTGTCAGTCTTCTGTTTGGAAATAAACCGTATGACAATTACAAGAATGCCTTAAGGGGAATGTCATGGTCCAATGAAAGAAAAGCAGAACATAAAAAATGATGAATTGGGAAATCTTTAAACAAGGATAAGGAAATAATGCTGATCTCTCTTGCATGAACTTGTTCAGCCTCCCATTGATCCATTTAAACTCATTGTCCACAATATCCTTTGGCAAGGACTTCTAGAGCTCAAATATCCATTGTCTGAAGGACTCCCTCCTTTATTTTTTCATTTGAACCCAATTCCTATAGCTTCATTTGATGTCCCTTGTCCTTGTACTGGAAGAGACAACAAAAAATTGGCCCTCATCTAGGCCACTGTTAAACAGATTCCCCTCCAGTTTTCTCTCCCAGGTTTACTTAGCCATCCCTTACATGAAAGCTGTTCCATATTTCTGTTCTTTTGTGAACTGGGTGCTGTTTGATTTGCCTTTTTAACAACTGCTGAACATCAGGCAGACATTCTTGGGGAAATACCTGCCACAATACTAAGACCTTGAATAATGGTAATTTCAAAGTCTGTCACTTGATATGTGAAATTAAGGTTGTTTTTTTTCTATGTGCGTTCTTTTTTGTTTACCTACATTGAATTTCATTGACTGCTGTATTTGCCGGTTACTCAATTCCATAATGCCTTTCTGCAGTTTGTCAGTCACCTCTATTCCTATTCACTTAATAGTAGTATGGTGTCATCAGCAAGCTGTCACCTCAGTAAGCTTTGTCTTCTATCAAGAAAATCAAAATAACATGCAGAAATGTTATCCAAATTACTGTTGTTCTGGTACAGTACTAAAAAAAAAAAAAAAGTCCATGCTCTTGAGCTAATTTAATTCTTGTTGATTCTAGAAGAAAATTTGAAATTTCCGTATTCCATAATACTAGCATATATGCTAAACTCCAGTCAAATATACACATAAATCTTACCAGCATTGAATCTTCTTTCAGAAAGATCTGGATACAGGTAATGTGCACATAAACACAGTATCAGAATATTCCTATTTTAAATTTTATGTATTGCTACATAGCAATATAAATATGCAACATAAAATACATTATACAAAATATTTAAATTATATGCATGCACATATTTATATACATAAAAGACAATGTGTGTATTTTGTGACTGTGATACAATTTTTGTAGAGCTCATGTTTTGAAGTGAAATTTTGTCAAAGATTATCTTTTCAAAATTGACTTTTAGTTCATAAAAAGTTTTAGTTAGATTTACAGTTCAGAAGTGGAATAACTGCTTTTCAAAATGTTGGTAATTGGAAAGGGGTCAATGTAATGGGAGATGGTTCTGTGACAGTTCACTTTGTTTTGCCTTTCAATTTGTTCCTTGCTGGAGGCATGTGATCTGGAGGTTTATTACAAAGCTGCCACTCCTTCAGTTTAGCCAGCTGAAGAACATGTCCTATTATGAACCACCATGTCTCAGAGTTTTCCTTCAGTTCGGTCTCTTCAGTTTGAAAGGTTTGTAAAGAATCCCTTCACCATGTCAGAATGAATACTTAGAGCTTATTATTAGAACCTTATTCATAGTTTTAACTGTGGGAAACCAGTGTAATTATATAAAAATCTCACCAAAATGTTTCAGGTTACTTTATTACAATAATTCCTATTTGTAAGTGTGAAAACACAAAATACTGTAATAACTGTAACACTATAATAAAAAACTTTTGTGGCTGAAGGTTAAATTTAAATAGGGGTTATGGCATTTTTGCATGCAAAAATCTGTCAACCTAATGCTAGCTGAACATATATTTCTTCAGATTGACTGCAATATAATGCATTTCAGCTTGTTTGTTTCACAAAAAATAGAACTCTCTGTCATGAATACTTGACGTTTTGTACTTCAAGTAAGCCTAAGCAAACATGCCAAGCTTTCCCATAAAGCTCAGCCAATTTGTTATTCATGTCAGTAGAGAATGTGTACTTTTTACAGCTTTTGTACTCCATCGCTATTGATAAATGTTATCAGTTTTTATAGCAAATAAAAACTGAATAAAAAACTTTTTGGAGGACTTCACGTGCCTGGGAACATGGGAATAGGTGGGAATGCACCACCCGGTCTCCAATAACTCTGGAGTCCAGACTTCTTTAGGCGCCTGTGTGTGGAAACTTCCTAAGCATTACACAGAGAGCATTTGGACTTGGCTATCTGAATCAAGTACTGGCAAAACAGTATTTGTACTTGACAGTCATGTTGTGCCTTTTGTCAGGGCCTGTGTTGTCATCCACAGATAATTAACTAGCTCTGGGGTGCTTAAGGAGTCTTTATGTCTACCTGCCACATTAAGTGCAGGTAAATTATATTGTAATCTTGTATTTTGTAAATTAAGTTACATATGTATCATGAACTCCTTTCTATTTATTAATATTTAATGTATGCAACTGCTTTAACTGTTTTAGATGCAGACAACTACTGTGGAGAGGGTCAAGGGAGTCAGTGCAGTGTTGTGCCTCTGAAGCACGTGAATGTCTTGCCTCAGCCCTGCTCCGGGTGCAAGACCTGCAAAAGGGCCCAGGGAAGGATGCCCCGAGGCTGGTTTTGGGACCTCTGAATCAATAAACAGGAGTTGTGGCTCCCAGGGCCCCTTTCTGCTGTTCTTTTGGCCCCTCTGACCCATAAAAATGCCATTTGTGTGTGGGATAGTGCGGCTCCCCGCGATCCGCCGGGTGGCACTAGGTGGCAGCGTGGCATCACGTTGCCTAACGCTTTCCCTCCCTCAGCCTCATGTTACTGGGGCCTTAACGTCGAATAGAAGGGTGTTCCATGTGATACCGATAAGAAGTTCATGATTTGTCATCTTTTCCCTAGGCTAATCAGCACGGAAGGGTGCAGGCTAATGCAGCACTGTCCAAAAGAATGGATTATATACACAGCACAGGCCAGGTATAATGGATTTTTCCATTTTTCCATTCTTCAATGATGGCTGCTATTAATTAAATCTCTCCAGAGAGTTTGCAATTTTCATACATTAGAATAAAAGATTGTCCTGTGAACAGTGGTCCTTAGTGCTTCAGTGGTGAAAAGTTGAAAGAAAAATCTACATCTCACCTTCTGAATTTTCCTCTAGTTAAGTACTGTGTGAGTCACTATGACATCCTTTAAAACACTGTTAAGTCCTAACCTTCTCAGCTATGGATTTACCTTGGAAAAAAATCCATAATATTTATATAGTGCTTTATATTTAAAAATAAAACATTCTCTATAAAGGCTAGGAATTATTAATCCATTAAAGCCATTTCCAATTCTGTTGACTACAAGTATTTAGAATATTATTTACAGAGTGAACAAATAAAAAAACCTTGTTTCCAATTTTACTTTTACTCTTACAGGCACCTGCTGAGCAAACACAAAACCTATGCTGGAACATGACTATCTTTGTGTTTTGATACATCAAACCAGTCTAATAAAGACAAATGCATTTGCACATCACTGAGAACACAAAAATGACACAGTACAGTGACAGAGTCAATAGTCTTTCAGATATCAAAACACTTTGTCCAGTGGAATTTGAGTTGCATGTTTATATACAAAGTGCAGGCAGGGATTTGTTTTAATGCCTTTCAGACATTTCCAAAATAAATGCAAAGTTTTAGAGACAGGATGTGCATTTGTTATACAAAACAAATGGCTAAGCTGTTAAAGAAATGATAACTACCAATACTCAGAGGCAATTAATTGTGTGTCAGTGTTTGGGGAAGCTGTCATCACAGCAAAGGCACTGAGAACCTTTTGACATCATAACCGCACACACTCAATGTGGGACACCAGAGCTGCTGGTGCTGATTACAGAAGTTACCATGAGCCAGCAGGAAGTAGCAGGGGTTTGACTTGAGCAACATGCTTATCTCATAAAACAGATGTGACAGGTGCAGTCTAACACTCAAATCAACTGAATGATACCCGAGGTGGCTGCCTCACAGCCTGGTGATGCTTCCTTAAAGCCAAGTACATCTGTACTGAAGCCCCAGCCCCACGATGAACCACTGGGCCCCACTGGCCTTCCAGAACTGACAATCCTTGCTAAGGGCCAACCGCCACACAGCAATTGATTTAGTCCCACCTCATCATGAGTATAAATCTGGCATTAAGAATCCTCTGTTTTGAAGACAAGAACTTCAATTACCAGATGGGTCAATGGGCCTGGACCTCTCTCCTCCCCAAGCCTCTTTGGTAAGACTCGTATCTCCAAATATGTTGGATGTTACCTGGGAAAGTATTGTTAGCAAAAGTGCTGAAGTCTTAACTTGAGCTCAATTTTTACAGCAAATGCATTTATCAACAGCAATTCTGAATTTGTTATATCTGCTGCTTTAATAAATCATCTAGTTTTTCAACCTTGTGAAACTGTTGCAATGAAAGTCCTTGAGAGGGTTCTGACACGCAAACGTTGACTGATAAGTGGCTGTACATACAGTCTTCTAAGGCATAAACCATTTACCAAATCTGAGACTAGGATTGGATGTAACTGCACCTAGACTCCTCTCTGAGAAGTTTAGACAGCAAGGGGGTCCCTTCTTAACCTTGTGACTCAAGGGGAGGACTTTTTCCCCCTTGGCTACTCATCAGACTCAAACACATAAAGCACTCATACACATAAAGCAGCAGCAGAAAATGAGACTGCACATAATCAAGTGTATTTAAGTGTGTGTGTGTATATATATATATATGTATAGATAGATAGATATACACACACACATATAATTGATAAGACAGAACAAACCCAGCGAGATAGTAGGTATGGTTCATCCAAAGGTTAGGATCAATACCTGATGTGCTCAAGAATGCATATCCCATTTTATGACCACAGCCATATGACTAGAATGCAGGACATAGGGAAGTGATGAATGAAGCTTAATATTGTAGCAATAGCTGTGCAGTGGATATATCCACACCATAAAACATTCCTTACATCATCCACAGCATGATGTAAGGAACATTTTATGCATTAAACATTGCCATTTCTCAACACAAAAGCATTCCTGTTATGTCTTAAAAGGTATGTTTTCTCTAAAGGCAGAAAAGAGTAAATCACATTATATTCTGAAGTATATGAAAGAGTTTAATTGCCACCTAATTAGTCTTGTTTGAATTTAGAAAGAATACTAATTTATTTTTGTCTGATGCATAAACATTTGGCACTAAATTAATCATAGTTCTGGTTTTGAAGCAAGTAGCTTCAGGGATGATACTACTTCTAACATACACAGCCAGTACAGTATGCATGGAAAGTATAAACAGATAACAGTATCCACCTCATCTCTTCCTATATATGTCTATAACATATATATCAATTTCCTACAATCTGTTAAAAACTGATTATTAACTAGAAATTATTAAGCCTTCAGTAACTAATTTTTAAGCTGGCAATTAGGAACAGAGGCTTTAGAGTACAATCTTGCCCACATGCTTATGAGTAAACATTTAATTCAGAAAACAGGATTTAGACTCTGAAATCACATAAATTTGGGGAAAAAACACCCAACAAGGTGTTTCTATAAAGTTATCAATCGTTTTTAGTTTACAGAAAAAAACACAACTTACTATGCAACCAAAATGTGAAAAAAACCTACAGCGCTTAATTTCACTGAAAACAGCAAGGAAACAATAGAATGGTGAATAGAAAATACATGTTTTTCAGAGTAGAAAAGGAAAAAATGTATAAGCAACCAGACATTACAAACTTGCAGTGCTTCTCAAAACTACAATTATTCAAACGCTTTCTTTCCCAAGGAATACATTTTTGTGACAAGGTCTTTCCTACCTTCACACAGAGTATTGCCCATGCTGCCTGATTCTGTATTTCTCTGGGATGACAGCTGAGCAGTGTCACCCCCGCCCCACTGCAGAAACTGAAGTCCCTAGGGATATGCATGCATTTGATTTCCTCAAAAACTACAGGACTGCAGCTATGTGGTAATGTACAAAGCCCTCCTCACTTTGGGAGAAAGACTAAAAGACACCAGCTTCTTTGTGCTATGTTAACCAAGCAGAAGCTGATCCGTTCTACTGACTTTTGCTCAGCCTAGATTTAACATGCAGAAGAAACAATGTTTTTGCTGTGCTAATGGGATTGAAGCCTAAAAAAAGAACTATTGCCTGTTTTGCATATACTGCCACAACCTACTTGCCAGGTTTGTTTTCTATATCATGCACATTTGTCTTAATGATAAAGCTTATATATTGTTTTAAACCAGATTTGAAGAGAGGCAGTATGTATATGTATATGTATATGTATATGTATATGTATATCTATATCTATATCTATATCTATATCTATATCTATATCT
>JAVJGJ010000037.1:68884036-68911030 GCA_035590215.1 Microhierax caerulescens | reverse complement strand
GGTGTTTTTGGTATTTTTAATAAAAAAAAAAAAAAAAAAAGACACCCCCCCCCAGCACAATATGAGAGGGGCAGTATCATTTGCAGCTGTAAGATGGGGAGCTTACAGATGTCTGTCAGTTATTGGGTATGTCATCTGGCACACTAGTAAGACTCACAAGATGATCTCAAGCGAGTCACTTGATTCACTTGCTTGTCAGGGAATTATGCCCAAATCTGCAGTGATGGAACTAGGTCAGCCCCACAGGAGATCTGTTTGCTCTGACGCCAGGTGGAACCATGTACCATTTGTCCTGATTACAGTGATTTTTTTCTCTCACTACTTCCTTTGAGACTCAGCTCATGTAAGAGGCAGATTTGCCAATGGTTAGGGTGAATGTAGTACAGAACACTTCCAAGTGTTAAGTCTGATGTTTGCCAGTTTACTCCCAAAGCTAAGCAAGCTCAATGGTAACAATTCCTTCTAAAGTTCTCGCCAAGCCTGGGTTAAGTTGTGAAATACATTATGAGGTTAACATGCTGCTGCTGGTGGAGGAGTAACTGCAAAGGTTGTCTTTAAATAATCAGTTTAATGAACTGCTTCTAAAATAACTGGCCTGCATATTAACGATGTTGCTCTTATTAATTAGGCAGCACTAAAATACTGCGGTGAATAGTCTGTTATAGGGGAGAATTCACTTGTTACTTCAGGAAGGGTTTTTTTTCTGTTTCAATCAGTTTATGGCAGTCCTTGCCAGCCTTGAATGGGAGCAGGAGGATCCTGTTACTTCCACATCGAGGTTTGCCACTTCTAATTTGCCTGGATGCTTTTCAATTGCAATTATGTAGATATGATGAATGCTAAGTGATAGAATGAGACCACCTACCCATGGTAGGTTCCTGAGGCAGCCAGCTTTGATTGAGGGAAGTCATGTTGAGTTGCAGTGTGTCAGTTACACAAGGGCAGAGCACACAGAGCTGAGAGTGTTCTGAATCTTTTGGCACATACTGAATCTGGCACCTCCTTCATTCTCAACCTCTGCCTTTTATTTCAGGTAACAGTCAAAATCACTCCTGTGTTTCAAAGAGGGGGTGGGTTTATAGTAGTTGGGGGAGCAATTTAAACCTCACTTCTGTTTCCTCGTACTCTACCACATGAGTAACCTGTGGAAGGAAAGCAGTAAACTTAAGAATGAGAAAAAAGATGACTGGAGATGCCAGAACACATTAATAGGAAAATAACTAGAACAGCAACTGCTAAACTCACTAGGTGTGTCCACATGCTGTGATGGATCCTTTCTGTCTGCTCATTCTAATTGTAGAGGAGATGGAGATGCTTAAGACTAATCATAGTGCTCCAGGCAGAGGAAGCTGTAAAGTGAGAAACAATTTAACACAGTGAAGCATATAGTTCTGCTGAGCAAAGATTTAAAACAAAAAGGGTTGCTTCTGTAGTATCTTCACAGAACTGCTTTAACAGAGCATTGCGTTTCTATAAATGGGATTAAGGGATGACTCTGAGCATGAGTGCAAGTACTGGGGAAAAAATAATTATGAATGTACTGTTGAAGAGAGGATGTACTGTTGAACTTTCAGTAGTTCAACTAGCCACAGGCACGTAAGCCACCTACGCTTCTGCGACGGTCTTGGAGAAAAAGCTTTTCTTGAGAACATACATACCACAAACAACTGTTCTCAACTTGCACTAAAAATACATGCTGATAGCCAGAGCCCACTATAGATGCTTTTTTAGAGAACTTCCACTGAGGGGTAAGATACAGCTATATCATTTGTTTGAAAGTAATTTTGGACAGATTGCTGATATGTTAGTAAACTTGTTCAACTTCATATTGAAAATCAGTCTGCATGAACAGGTCACTTAACGCATTGGAAATAATTTCTTTAGCTTTAGGAATGCGTAAAAAAAGCCCTAACTGCACATTTAATCACAAAATTCTAATCACTGAAGACAATGACTCAACTTCATTGATAAAAAGAATTATGCATGCCCCTTACTAGTGCAGATTAACTTTTTCAAATCTCCCACTAGAGAAGAAAAACTAAGGTCATGGCTTACATAAACTCACACTACATATGTAGCATTGCTGTTTTTATTACAGTTTGATATCCGTGCCAAGGATCATTTGTCATCAGTTTGAAGAAAGCAGTCAAACCTGTCCGCAACAGTGCAGAAGGAGACAAGTCTTCAGCTGATGAATAGCAGCTTTACCGCATTCAACCCAGGTCAGACAATCTCCAGCCTTAGCCTGATTAAAGGCTCACCAAATTTATTTTGATACATCCCTTAACTCAGCTGATGATTTTTAAACAAACAAAACCAGAACTTCAGGTAGGCAGAGGTCAAAAGCCCTTATGACCTGCATTTTCACATTTGGGAATCACACGGAAATGATGAAATCTCATGTGAATTTGTGTACGAGGGTTCCACCACACTCTCAACCCCTCCATGCTGGCAAGTTTTTACTTTGCGCAAAGAAATGACAAAGCTATTAAATAATCTTTAGAAAGGTAGTTTCAAAAGGCTTTATTGAATAATTCTGAATTTGTTACAGCATCGGTAAACTACATTTTGTATTAGCCTGCTTTATACTTTCAAACCAGTTTTGATATTATATTATAGGAACTCTGCACTACTATCTTACAGAACAAGTAGTTTAGTTTGTAAGCATACATACTGGTGTTTGAATGTGACGGTGACAGCCCTGAAGACAGGGTTGCTTTGTCATACAACGACACCACTGGCAAAGGAAAGATCTCTTAACATACAGTCATGCTGGTAAACCGTATGGCTGGTCCAAAGGCTCCTCCCTTCTGCTATCTTGTCCAAAAAAAGCCAGATACATCCCCATGCTTTCGCACTCTGTTCATCCCGAAATAGGCACTAATTTTAGGCTTGTAGCAATTCTGGTGGTGATTACCAAATTTGTTCATTTATTATGCAAGTGAGACAAATATACTTTATATAGACTATGAGAACTTTGTGCAAATGACGTCTTAATGCATAAATGAGAAATTAACTTGGGTTCTTAAGCCCAGCATTATTGTTTTTTAAATTACTTTCTTAACTTCCTATATACTTTGTGTGTCTACCTTGTGCAATTAACTTTCCTGTTGCTTTATTTGTTAAATCCACGCTGGCAAATGCAATATTTCTTCCTTGCTTCAGAATCTCAGCTGTAATCAGTATCTCTTCTCCAATCTTAGCAGCAGAAGTGTATCTTCAATTAAGAACAAAATGAACAGGTAAGAGACTGTACAAAGCAAAACTCCAAGAATATTCTTGCATTTTCAATTATCATGAAGGGAATCAGCAGAAGTGAGTAATAAAGGCACATCTTTGCCTTCCTGCCTGCTTGCAAATTCCCCCTTTCTTAAAGCCCTTGAGTTCCTCTAAGTACCACAGTTGTAATTCAACATAAAAGTTCTCTGAGAAAATGGAGGGTAGAAAGAAACCCATTGGTTTGGTTCTAAGGAAAAGTCCATTAGGTATCAAAGACCTCAGTTCAAAGTTCAGCTACAAGTCCTCTTCCAGCCACTGCTGGCTCACTGCAGCCTTTCTAAACTAGTCTGACTGGTTCAGCTGCAAAAGGTCTCTGTTACAAAGGCTCCAGAATGTAATTTCAGTGTGGAACCTAAGCATGGGTTAACTGCTTTCCATACCCCTGGTCAGAGAAGTCTTGGAAATCTGGGAGGCCTTCAAACTTCCCAGGTTTAACACTGTTTCCATTCATTAGATAACTCTTCGGTTTTATTTATGTAAGTAGTAGGGTGTGCTTTTAAAACACTCTCCAGGGAATAGGAAGAAATTCCCCCACAAAAAGCCTGGAAAGAATTAGGAGGAGCACAATCCAACCGCAATCTGAGGTAAGGGGACATTGAAATGCAGAATTACAGAGAAGAATGTATAATTGCTGGATATAAATCTTCGTGAGATAAATTTCATCAACCAGTCCATTTTTATACGTGACACCATGTCAAAATTATGTAGTCATGCCTAATGCTGATGTAGCACAAGCCCCATTAGTTGACAGGGGCAGGGTTTCATTCTCAGAGGCTGCTGCCAATTCTCTTCCGATGGAAAAAGTAAGTTTCTCTGTTTCTGTCCTTCCATTACTGAAATACTTTCTTGTGACAACTTTTTAAAAAGCTCCTTCCCCAAAAGGAAAAAAGTTCTATTACAGCAATATTTGATGGGTTAAACAAAGCTATTAATGTTTCTTCACATAAATTTCCCAAAGATTATGCTACTCAATCAGACAGTGCTTTTTCTTAAGATTTTAGCCCTTATGCAATTGGGTAGGCATACTCGAATGTAAATAATTCAGATGTTGGCCTCTTGTTATATATACTACTGTAGGGAAAAAACATCAATGTAGGAGAATTTCAGGTTTTCATTTCCAGTAACTTCCTACTCATTACAGTAGTTGTATAAAGCTTAAATACATGCTCCAGTCCCACCGGCCCAGTGGAGAAATGAGAAGGTGCTACGGGGGAAAGGAGGGAACCTGGTAAAGATACACATCACTCCACACACGCTTTTAAAACTGCTTTTATTTTTTATTATTATTATTATTTTTAAAGACAGTTTTGATGCAGGGTTACTTTTCCAAGATTTTTAATGCTCTGTTAGTTATTCCAAGTAGGATCACTTTCGTTCCAATCAGTCATAATCTCTTCAGTAAAAGTAATGAATCAAAGCTGATAAGTTATAATAGCATGATCAAAGAAGGTTTCAGAACGATTTATTTTTTTTCTTTAAAGACACCGTGCTTTAAATTTGCATTGCAGGAAGTACTATTCTCAGTATAAAACTACCTTTAAATGACACATTTCAAGGTCAAGGGAATCTTCCTCCACTGAGAAATCCTGATTCCATTTATAATTCATCCTCTATGTGAGCATACAACAGAGCTAAACTGTTTCCTGTTTTAACATTTTATGGACTAATACTGAAAAGGGGTTTATAGAAAGCTGCTTACCCTAGAGCTTGGTGTTTGAAGACACACTCTAACATATTTTTGCAAGCAAAGACAAAAGTTGAACCAATTCTGTAAAGCTAACAATTACCACCTAACAACATCCCTTTACATTCTATGTATGAATGGGCACCATCCCTTAAACTCCTGTAACTAGTAGAAGTTTAAGGAAGTCCAACTTGAATTTTGCAACCAAATAATAATATCCCCAATTACACCACCCCCACCCCCCACCTTAATTTACAAAAACAAGACTTCTGAAACCAAACACCTGTTTAAAGTGAGTACTACAGCACAGAAATAACGTACAATGGAGTTGACACCATGTTAGGGGAAGAAAAGTGAGTATGTTCTGATGAACGTGCTAGATGATACCTACGTGATGTTCATGTCCACACTGACCCCAGGCATTGCTCTTTCCGTGTACAGCAACGCTGCTGTCGACACCACATCCACAAGTGTGGCTGTCAAACCTCCATGTAATGTACCACCTCTGTTTGTATGCTCCTCCTCTACTTTCATTTCACAAACAATTTTTCCAGGAGTTGCAGAAAGAAGTTTCATCTGTATAACCAAAAAAGGAATAAAAAGCTTACTGATGATAGTACCAACGCCCGATACTGCCCTGATTCAAACTGAAAGTAAATCTTGTTTAATTCTGGACTCATGAGACAAATTAAAACACAGAAAATATAGTAATTCTCCTGTCACATTAGGTATTTCCATAAATTTTGAGCAAAGATTGCTGCCTTAGAAAAATAGGTATTTCTAGTGCAGATAAATATTTAAACTGACCACTTAACAAAACTTCAATATTTGCTATGCTCTCAGGAACTGCTTAGGAGACAACATTCTTCTTCAGTTTTCCTTTTGCTTTAACCTGTGACTGAAAAGCCAGATTAGAGGGAACACAAAACTGCTCTATATGAGCGTACCATAGTCATGAATGCATATTTGTTAGCACACAAAATGGAAACATGACTGACAGTAATTCATAATCATTATACTAGAGCAAGAGCAACCTCAATCAGTAGTAATCAAGCAACTTAAAATCAGTATTTTGAACTGAGCACTGGAAACACTAATCAGATTGGCCTCCCTGCACTGAAATTCATATTCCTGGGTATAAGTATGCAAGACTGTGTCACACTGTATTACAGCATCATGATCTGTGTATACACTTTTATTCCAACCCATAGGTGTTAAACAGAAAGTTACAGTACATCCATGTTATCATGCTTCCCTCTACCCATCCAAGAAGCTGGATTTTTGAGACCAAGGTGTTAGTGAAATTCAGTACTTTAAAATCTTTTTTCAAGTTTCTTCAGTTAGTAACACTGTATTACAAATCTGAAAGCAGATGCAAACCTGGGGTAAATTCAGTGAATATATTTACAATACAACTAAGACTTTAAAGTACCTTAAGACTGTCACAAGTGAAATGCGGGTGTAATATTTATTATAAGTCCTACTAATTTACTAATTCTTTTACAATTTTTTAACTTACATGTTTCCATACCGTAGCAGCTGAGTTGACTTAAATATTTTTAATCTTAAAAGGAATGGATTGAAATGTCTCCAGTTTCACTATTCCTTATTTATTCTGCAGTCTAAGAGCTCAGTTTCAGCTAATGCCCCTTTCTGATAGACCAAAGTTTATCCAAGCTTTGCAGAGTAATGATCCTAAGGTAAACGACAATGTAGTACACAGTCCATCTATGAATGGAAAAAGCTGGAATTAAGCAGAGGGGAACATCACTGAGGCAGTGTCCTAATACAGAAATAGCAACTTGACCAATGAAAATCCCGTCTCAAAGCAGGCATGCTGCACTGCCTAAGTTTCTGACAGAATTTCTAATGAGGACTTTACTGATGCTTGACACTGGGAGCAGATGGCTTCCACTACAGTCAGGGAGTTTTCCAATCCACCAGCAAGGCAAGGAAAGCATCTGGCTTCATTTGTCATTGATCTGGCACTAGCTGCATGCTCTCCTTGACAAAAATAGTTTGGTATTTGAACACTTCCAGGGCTTACACAGCTAGAGTTGCTAGTCTGTCCTTCCACAGTCCTTCTGTGCTTGTCCTCCCACACGTCTGTCTCACTGAGCAGTACGCTGCTTCAGCTTCCAGCCACTACTGTGATGCACTACTTTGGAGAAAGGGCTTTAAAACCCACAGTCATTTAAAGCCCTATATAGATACCACATTGAAATTAAACCTGCAACAAAGTCTGATTCTGAGCTGAAAAGTTTCAAACTAAAATCTGTCTTTTCCAGAATAGGAAAAATCTTGAGTCGTACTCAGTTACGGCAAGAAAGGCTTCAGGTATCTCCCAGAAAGACAGCAGATACTTTAAATTCAAACAAAACTGTACTTTTTATTGTTACTATTATTATGTTCATAACATAATTCTAGAAGGAGACTGCAGAAAAAGTCTAAGAGTATTCCAGAGAAAGGTAGGAAGCTTGTCTCCCAAGGCTCACTTCCAGCCACTTACCCTTATGAACTGAAGTACCACATTTGCTCTCCACTTAGTAGGATTATAGGGTAAAGGACAGCAAAGTTATCACAGTGAAGAGGTGACTAAGAACTAACTGAACTCTATAAATAAAGGAGCTTCTCAAAGCTTTATAACTTAACTTTTATATACAAGACCAAAATATCTTGGGGAGACAAGCCAGAGTTACTTTGCAAATAGATACTTTCTATTAAATGCATCAGATCGCGGAGCTGTCAACGAAAGCACTGCTTCCAATATCACATCCTTTACAAGGCAAAACAATTTTTTATGTGGTTGGTTTTCTTAGATATATGTACTGCATCACTCCATGTCACAGTCACACAAACAGACAGAAACTAAATGGAGAATTTTAGCATTGCAAAATGTAATGAGAATACCAAAACTGCTTCATAGGACCATCCTACACAACAGCTACACTACTGCACGCTACAAAATTTACGACAACACAGTAATGTCATTTCAACTGTTTTGATCGTAACACAGCATGACATATGTTGCAGCACTATCAAAACTAGCTGGCTGCAACAAGGTTTTCACCATCCCATACCAGGTTAACTTCCAGAAGTAGCTTCCATGCCTTGCCCTGGCACGGCCACCAATCCACAAGGTTTCAACAGTTCATCTACTGTCCGTGCTGCTTCTTAATCTTCTTCAGGCCAGTCCACCCTGCTTCTTGCCTCTGCTGCATCCAAATTCTTTCTGCTCTGGGCTCCTCTTCTAGCCAGCCTCTCCTCATCCAGACACCCTTCTTCTCCAGGGGCTTCTCCTTGTCTCTCCTACATCCAGGGCGCTCGCTCTCCTCTCTCTGCTTCTTCCAGGCCTCTCTTCATCCGGTACTCTCTCCTACATACCCCTTAGAGCTATTTAACTACTTAGCAAGAACCATCCACAGCTGCACATTATCCACATCAGCCAACCCACCGCCCCTGAAGCCAGCCCACACCGCATATTAACAATGTTAATTAATCTGCTTTCATTCCTCTACAATTCCACTCTTTTTTTCTTTTTCTTCTTAACATTTCATACCTTATGTATTTAACAATCATCACAACCTTTTTACAAATAACCTTCTCATAGAGTCCAGACAATTTGTCCCTGAATTCATACACATATTCCTTCTTCACTTTTATCTTGGTCTTTTTAGCTTCTGGGGGCTGATCACCTTTCTTCTCATCTGCTTTCTTGACATTTGGGATTTTGTTTATTTCAGAGGGATGTTCTAATGAGCTTATAGTACCTTGCCCTTTCACCTCTTGGGTCACACCGGACAGTAACCTGAATGAGGTTGCAGCCGCAGCAGATCTAGAATACAGTATTATCATATCATTCCGTGTCTTGAAAAGCTCCTCAACATCCTTGCGGTCATCCATTTCTTCTATGAGTGAATACACTTTCAACAAGCACATGAACACCAGCAAGAATACCACCAGGCCGAGCAGCAGCAGGAGCTGCCTGTGGCTGTGCCATCACCACTGCCTAAGTCGGAGCCACTGCTGTGGGCTGCTGCCACATCCGTCCGTCCACTCTGCCACTACTGCCCGTTACCCTCAGTCTCTTAACTCCACGGCAGTCAGGCTTTCTTCTCTTTGATCCCAGCAGCTCACCTCTACTGGTGTCTGATCCGGATCTCTAGGCTCTCCTCACCTATCTCACAGTGATCTGGATTGCAGGCTATCCCCACCTGCCTCCACTATGTTGGGCACTGCCGTAATGTTCCCCAGCACAGCCATCACTGCTGTAGCTGCTCATTACACTGATTCTCATAATCTGAAGATCCTGAGGTTAAGCTTCACACAGGGCACCAACTGTCACAGCACTATCAAAACTATCAAGCTGCAACAAGGCTTCTACCATCCCATACCAGGTTAACTTCAAGAAGTAGTTCCAGTGCCTTGCCCTGGCACAGCCACCAACCCCCCACAAGGTTTCAAAAGTTCATCTACTGTCCGTGCTGTTTCTTCAGCCTCTTCAGGCCAGCCTACCCTACTTCTTGCCTCTGCTGCATCTGGATTCTTCCTTCTCCAGCTCCTCTTCCAAGCTAGCCTCTCCTCATCTAAGCCTCCTTCTTCTTCCTGCTTCTCTTGGGGCCTCTCTTTGTCTCTCCTACATCCAGGGCACTCTCTCTTCCCTCTCTTCTTCCAGGTCTCTCTTCATCCAGTACTCTCTCTTCCATACCCCATAGTGCTATTTAACTACTTAGCAGGAACCAGCCACAGCTGCACATTATCCACGTCAGCCAACCCACGGCCCCTGAAGCCAACCCACACTGCATATTATCAATGTTAATTAACCTGCCTTCATTCCTCCACAGACACAGAGCTGGACCAGTCAAATACATTCCTTTAGGCCTTGTGCAGAAACTCATAGAGCACCCGAGGTGCTCATGCTTTCAGCCCTGACTTCAAGGTGAGGTGGGAGATGTTATAACTAGCTTTTTTTAATTATTATTATTTTTAAACAGAGAAGAGTAATAATTTATCTTGAAATTTCACAGTCCTGAAAGTTAGCTTAGTCACAGGTACCGGGAAGGGAAGAAAAGCAGTTACTAAGCAACTCGCAGAAGGTTGTTCAGCGCAGTCCTCATCTGAAGAGAGGCACTCGAAGGCTGCTCTAGTATTTGAGAAGAGTTCGGTAACACTTGTACCTTCTACCATGTGTGACCCTTGCAGCCACACAGTCCCTTAGGAAATCCTGAATACGTGGAAAACAGCATCAGGCCCGCACTGCCGGGCTCCTGCAGCGCCCGCGGCCGGGCCCCCGCCGCCAGGGTTCAGCGAACCCACCGCAGGCCTCCACCTGCTGCAGCTCCGGCGGCCTGGCCCCTGCGGCCCGGGGCCGCCGCTCGCCGGGCCACCGCAGGACAGCACGGCTCCGCAAGGCCTCAGCCGAGCCTCCGCCTGCGGAAAGGCCCCGGCCTGGTTCAGCCTTTTATGCTGGAAGGGGAAAACCCAGGTTCTGAACGAGCAGCCCCGCCTCGGGCGAGCGGCCGCCTCTCCAGTCAGGGGCTGCCGCCAGCGGCCAGCCGCCCCCCGGTCTGTGCACCAGTACCGTAAGGGCGAGTGCCAGGAGGACGGGGACAGGCTCCTTCCAGCGGTGCCCAGCGCCAGGACAAAAGGGCAACGGGCACAAACCAAAGGAGAAGTTCCACCTGAACATGAGGAAAAGCTTGTTTGAGGGTGACAGAGCTCTAGAACAGGCTGCCCAGGGAGGCTGCAGAGTCTCCTTCTCTGGAGACATTCACAACCCACCTGGACGGGATCCTGTGCAACCTGCTGTGGGTGACCCTGCTCTAGCAGGGGCCCGGACCAGGTGATCCCCAGAGGTCCCTTCCAACCCCGACCGTCCTGTAACTCTGTGCCCCTGTCTGGGGGCCGCCCGTACCTTGCGGAGCACCCGGTCGAAGCCCTGCGACTCCACCATGTACTTCATGGCCTCCTTCAGGCTCTCCACCGTGAACCCCATCTTGCCCGCTCCGCCGACGGCCGCCCGCCCGCCCGCGCCCCGGAACTGCAACCCCGGTGGGCGGGACTCGGCCCGGCTTCCGCCCGCAGGAGCCATGGAGAAGCGGGAGGAGGAGGAGGAGGAGGAGGAGGAGGGCGAGGGCGAGGCGGCCCGGCGCCCGCAGGCGGGGAAACCGCTGCCGGTGGAGGAGGAGGAGGAGGAAGAGGAGGAGGCGTTACACCTGGCCAAGCGGAGGAAGGTGCTGTGCTCCGAGTTCGCCGCCATTACCAGCAGCGACGCGGCGGTGGCGCGCAGCTTCTTGGCCGGCAACGGTTGGCACATGGAGGTATAACGCGAGGGGGGGGGGTTGGCAGCGGAGGGAGGGGGGGGCTACCCCAGCGATCCCTTCTCTGCCATCTGCCTCTGTGTTTCAGAGGGCGCTGAACGCCTATTTCGAGCCGCCGCTGGAGGACAAGGAGGCGGCGGCCGGCGGGGCGGCCGTTAGCTGGTAGGTGACCCCCCGGGGTGGGGGGCATGGGTGTGAGGGGAGCGGGGCCTGCGATGCGACCCGGGGGACGGCCACCTCCCGGGTCGCAGCGGTCCCCCTCCACCGCACCTCGCCCATCTCAGCCCCGGTCGTTTCTGCTCCTCAGGCTGAAGTTCCCATGTTAGTTCTCCTTGTTTTCCACTCCCCACTTTCCCGGGGAATGGCTGTCAGCCTACGCTTCCCCTTGGTGGGTGTCCCAGCCATCTTCCTCTGGGCTAGCGGGCTCGGTCTCATTTTCTTTTAGTGGTCTTATATTGCGCTGCAGTACCCGTGCAGGTGGTATTATACGCATTTGTGTACGTATTCTACACATAATACAACAAATAACACAACAGATGTATTATACACACTTGTATAGGTGTAAACTGTGCATGTGAGCGGCATACTGGGTGTACACGTAGTTGTATTTCTTAAAAGAAGTTGGCGTGTACATGCACACCTTGTTAAACGGACCTGTGGAAGTTAGGGTCTAAGCTCTGTGGTCTTAGATACACAGACAACCTCAGAGCAAATCCATAGGGCGTACCAAGGAATTGAGCTTTTTACAGACCCCGGCCCTTCGCAGTCCTGAGGGAGGCATTTTTCCTATGAACTTATTTATTACGGTCTCACACATTATATAGAAAAGCCCTTTATCGTGATGAATAAACTGCATTTGAAAACAGCATGCCTGTTTCTGCTCGATACGTATGTCTGAAAAAATGCAAGCCTGCTGAACATTAGCAGTGCTTTCTAGGTAGCCCGTGATGAGGCAGAATATGGCTGTATCAAACTGGCAGCAGCCTTTTTTTTTTCCAGCCTCTCTCTGTCTTTGCACAGTGGGTTCTGTCTTGAGCTGTTGTATGCAGGTTGTGTTGGGAGAGAAGGCTGTTTGGAGACCTCCCCATCAGGGGAGGATTATTGCAGACTACACAGACTTTGATCTTTCATCTCATAGTCCTTCAGGTTGCAGTATAAATATAAAAAGTCGTCATGAAAGTACTGGAGGCATATACCATGTTACTTAGCTTCTTAAATATCCCTTAGCTTCCTCTCTTTTGTCTGCTTTCCTTTTTCTGTTCGGTTTAGATTACCTGTGCACAGTAGTGGAATATTAATGTTGTTTGTCAGCACTGCTTAGAACAGCCAATGCATCCTTGTGATATCAACACTGTGTTCGGGTCACAAGTCCAACACACAGCACCTTTGAGCTGCTATGAAGAAAATCAACCCTTATCCTAGCAAAAAACAGTGCAACCATGTGTTAGCAGGTGCAGCATGGTTCGCTTCAGCAACGCAGTCCCCAAACAGTTACTAGCCTGGGCACTCAAACTTAGTGTTGTTAATGTTAGCCTTTATGAAATCAACAGGGTAGACGGGACCTGTGTTTTTGAGGTGGCATTTGGGGTGAATATTCCCAAGAAAAAGGATTGTCAATGTGTCACAGAGTGTGTCTGCACATGTACCTCCCCAAGGGGTTTGGCAGTTGGGAGAATCTCAGCTGTACCACAAAGACGGCATGTAAAAAGCAAGTCCTGGCTGCAGTTCTTTGTTTCCAATATGCTGGGAAGTGTTTGAAAAACTAATATACACAGCCTGCCTCTAGCATGGGGAAAGAGTTGAGTTACTCAGGTGCTTTGGATTACTTTGGTTATTGTCCGATCAACTTAAACCAGAATGGTAAATGTTATGCCTATAAGAAGGAGGAAGAACCACTTACTTCACCTGTGTACTAAGGCTCAGTATGACTGAGGTCTCTATGTTTTAGTTGCTGCGCTTGTAAATTATGTTGAGATCAATACATGTTAGCTTATTTCTTGGGAAAGTTTTAAATGGCTGCGTGTAAGTTCTCATGGGTCTAAAATATTTTGCTTTAGGAGATAAGTGGGAGTAATTGCAGGAAGAATAGTATCATGCATGTTGACAAACAAGTAAACTCTCTCTTTTTAGTATTGACCTCACAGCAGATGCAGCTACTACTAGTAATGCTGGTGTCAATAGAGCAGACTCAAGGCAACAAGAAGATGACAGCAGCTTCTCCCTGATAACTTGGAACATTGATGGGTTGGATCTGGGAAGTCTAAAAGAACGAGCTGGAGGAATTTGTTCTTACCTGGCGTTGTAAGTGTAGTTTCACCTTTGTATTGTGTACCCAGCTTTAAAGGGAAAAAACAAACTTCCTGGTTTAGATATTTACAAATTTTCATGCCCAAATTATCTTAATGTTAGATGCAACAATACAATCACCATAAATCCTAAATAGCTGAATAAAAGTTGATAGAGGTGTGACCCTATGCAGCATCTCAAAGGTTAAATATTTTGTGATGACTACTTTACAAAGTTTTTATAATTAACATTATTGTTCCAGTTGCAGTCATACGTCAAAAGCATACTTCATACTTCCATCTTGTACATAAGAGAAGAGTGAAAATGCAAGAAACTTTTTTGTCTCATTTGGGTTGTATGAATAACTTCATGCTAGAGCAAGCTTTGAAACAACAAAAAAGACCTTTTTTAGTGAAATGTGAAAAGTGGCTCTCTAGCCATTACTGTCTATCAAAAAAGAGAATGCACAGGGTAAGACAAAAACAACAGAATCTGTGATTGCCTTTTGTAGTTCCATCGGTGGAAGCCTGACGTGAATATATTTATTTGTGAGCAATTTAACAATTGCTTATGTTGATTTATCTTAATACAGTAACTTATCAGTGTAAATTAAATGATTTAAACAAGTAATAATTTTAAGTTTCTCTTAAACCGGTAGAAACCTCTTAACTAAAATTTTCCCTTGATGTTGTTAATCTGGGGTGACTATTTTTCTTATGTAAATAAGGCCTTAGGTTTGTCCTTCACCTACTTAAAGCAGGGCTCTTCAGCAGTGTAGCAAAAATAGGGGCAGATCTGAAGTCATGTCTAGATGGGCATTTTCAGGACTGTTGTCCCACATGAACTGTTAGTGATTGCGCAGCTCTAATACAATAAAAGAGCTTGTCATGAGACTGGAGAAAATGAATGGCAGGTTACCTGAGAGGATCTGTTGTAAAGGAATGAGGTGGTGGCTGGAATCTCCTGGAGAACTTAAATTGGGAGAACATGTTCCACAGCTGCTTTGCAGCTGCTTATGTTTAATTCCTCATGTATGTAGTATATGAAACCTGTGCAAATGTGTGCAAGATCAAGGTATAGGGAAGTCATGCATTTTATTACCATGCCATGTCCATGTCCATAATAATCATTGTTTCCTCCTTTTTAGCAGTGGTGATGTGGCTATGTGCTACATAGTATGTATACATCATACAAGTATGATGGAGACAGTTTTTAGTGTTTTTTTGAAAAAGAGATTCTTACTATATCTAGGAAGATGAGAATAAGGTGCACCTGAAATCCCTGACCCTGTTCCATTTGGTCTCAGAGTGTAACAGAACTACCTTTCAGTAGTTAATTTAAGATTTTTTTCTCACCAATTTCAGATACAGTCCAGATGTGGTGTTTTTACAAGAGGTCGTCCTGCCACAACTCTCTCTTCTACAGGTGAGAGCAGGCAGCTATGCTATTATTCCAGGTAAGAAATAACCCTCAGTTTCTAACTATGGAAACTGGAAGAGTAATTCTGGTTTTATTCTGTCTCCCTTACCAAGATCTCTGACCGTTTGTAGGAATGAAAAGAGTAGAGTGAAGAAGAAAGCACTTAAATTACTTTCTGGGTTTTGATATAGGATATAGTTTGACGCTCATTATGCATGTGAAAAGCTTTCTTGCCTGGTGGTTTTCTTTGTATTTTTTCTGCATTTTGAAAGGCTTATAGTAAGGGTAGCCAAAAAAGTGCCATAGATAAGTAATTTCTTATATATTTTCATTTTAAAAATCTGAAAAATTAACCCTGCTATTATATAACTTTTTAACTGATGACTTCATGTCTTACAAATTAACATGATTCTCCCAGATCATGGTAAAAAGGTCTCTTTCAGAACCTTAACTTCTTTATGGCATGGCAGAAGATAATCTCAACCATTCCTTCCCTGTTCATCTTTAGGTGCCATAGATGGCTATTTCACTGCCATAATGTTGAAGAAATCAAGAGTGAAGCTACTGAAACAGGAGATAATACCTTTTCCAACAACCGCCATGATGAGGAACCTTTTGGTTGTGCGTGTGAGTGAGTCACTATGTACTAAACAGCTGTATTTCTGCCTTCAAAACAAAAAATCCCAGGAAAGGCTGGACTGGCTTTACTCTGCGACAGTCCCAAACAGCAGAAAAACTTCTCCAAACATTCAAACACAGTTGCATTTGATAATAACAAACTTAAATCTTTTATGTAAATTACTGGCTGCATTTTGTTTTGAAGTCTCATAACTTTTACTTACTTATAACTCTTTATTTTGAGGGTGACAGAGCACTGGAACAGGCTGCTCTGGGAGGTTGTGGAGCCTGCTTCTCTGGAGATACTCAGACTCTGCCTGGACATGATCCTGTGCAACCTGTTCTAGGAGAAGCTGCTTTAGCAGGGGATCGGACTAGGTGATCCCCAGAGGTCCCTTCCAACCCTGACCACTGTCTGATTCTGTAAACCTCTGAAAACAAAACTAAAAGCCTGTTATCCTTCTGTAAGCCACTTTTCTCAATGTAAAACTAATATTAACCAGAGCTCTGTCATTCAGTAATTTACTTTGTGATTACATTTTACCTTTGAACTTCTTTGAACATGGTGTGAATGGTAACACTGCCTCTTTGTTTCACTCACAGGTGAGCATATCTGGTAATGAACTTTGCCTTATGACCTCTCATCTGGAGAGTACTAAAAATCACTCTAAGGAGCGTATGAAGCAACTGCAAATAGTGTTAGACAAAATGCAGAAGGAGTCTGAGTCCACTACTGTTATATTTGGAGGGGATACAAACCTCAGGGATGATGAGGTAAATAGAAATAAGCAACCTTGTTAATTTTGAGAAGGTATTCTGACAAAATCTTCTCAGGCTTTTCTGTTGTCTTTATGAAAAATGACCTGCTTAGGCAGAGCAGAGATATGCAACATTTATCCTTAAAACGTGGAAGCATGACTTAAGTAGAAGCTGTGGCATTGCTATGCTGAAGCACTATTATAGCTGAGGTGATGTGTACAAAGAGCTCTCTGCCCCTGCAATAACAAAATACTTTATTTGCAACATTTATAACTGAGAAGAGGCAGGAATAGTTGATGAAATTTTGATTTCAAAAATATCTTCTCATTTTGAGAACCTGATCTTTACTTGCTCAGTTCTGATTCTTAAGAGTTAATGCTTGTGGAATCAATGGAAGAAGAGGGTGCTCTGGACAACTAGATCTTGGGAGCTTAAAAATAGTCTCTCATCATAGAGACATTAAAAGTTAGAAGTAATTTTTGGGTGCTGGTACTAAAAGTGAGATTTGTGCATGATTACCAAAAGGTCAGTGTTTCATCCTTCTCTGTTGTGAAATTCCATTGCAGTGAACTGGAATGACATTACAGCTCTTACCAGGAGCAGCACAAGTCTTAGGAGGAGCGGCTGAGGGAACTGGGTTGTTTAGTCTGGAAGAGATTTGGAATCTTATTGCTATCTACAGCTACCTGAAAGGAGGTTGTAGGCAGATGTGGGTAGGTGTCTTCTTCCAGTTAACTAGCGACAAGACGAGGAAACAACCTCAAGTTGTGCCAGGGGAGGTTTAGAATGGATATTAGGAAAAATTTCTTCACTGAAAGAGTGGTGAAACATTGGAACAGGCTGCCCAGGGAGGTGGTAGAATCACCATCCCTGGAGATGTTTAAAAGACGTGTAGGTGCGGTGCTCAGGGACATGGTTTAGTGGTGGACTTGGCAGTCCTGGGTTACTGGTTGGACTTGATGATCTTAAAGGTATTTTCCAACCTAAATGATTCTGTGGCATTGGTTCAGAGAACACGGTGTTGACCCCCAGACCTCAAAATTTCAGAGCTGAACATTTTTTTTTATTGTAACATGTTATGGATTTAGAAAGTACTACAGGAATTGGTCATGCTTTAGAGTATCCTGAGAAATACCACAACTTAGAAACATTTCCAGTATCTTTGTTTCTAACAACTTATTTTTTGCAGAAAAAAGCAATGTTGTGACAACTCAGTTCTGGTTTTGAAGGTAAAATTTGTGAATTCAGTATATTCTGGATTTTTTTCCCTCCTCTTCCCTTCAGGTTACTAAACTAGGTGGCTTACCTAACAACATTATGGATATCTGGGAGTTTTTGGGTAAACCTCAACACTGCCGCTATACTTGGGACACCCACTCCAATACCAACCTGCGTGCAGAGTACAAGTGCAAGATGAGATTTGACCGTGTTTACTTTCGGCCTGCAGTGGAAGGGGGACATATTATTCCACGAAGCATGGACTTAATCGGATTGGAAAAACTAGAATGTGGCAGATTCGCTAGTGATCACTGGGGTCTTCTGTGTAATTTTGATGTGGTACTATAAAAAAGAAGAAAGGCATGCATTGTTTGTTTTTAGGTCATTTGTTCTTGATTTACAGAATTTTACCCTCTCGATTGAAGTGGGGCATATTTCAGTTTCCAACCCTAATGCAGTCTCTGCTCTTGACTTCCACTGGAATGGCTTCATTTCAAGCTAGATTTCCCTTTTCTTTTGATTTCCTAATAGAAATATTTGGTTTTAATAATGAATGCAAATACAAAAACAAATTATAGTTTTAAAATGGGAGAAAAAGACTGTAAATACAATCCATAAACATAATGGTTTAAGAGACATTTTTATTTTGGCATGTATTATAATCTCATAATAAATGCTGCTTTTTAATTTTAAGAATAATGTGCGTGCTTTTTTTTCTTTTTGTAATCATTTCCATCACCCGTTACAACCCTCTCTTCTGTAGGGTGTTTTGTTTTAGCTTCTGAAGTTTATGTTGTACATACCTACACCTGCAGGCAAGACAATAAAAGGAGCTGAGGAAAGAATTACTAGATTCTCATAGAATAAGGGTTTCTTAAGTAATATTGGACATAAGAATGATATGCATTCTGTTCGACAAGAAAAGGGTATAGGCAGATGCATGAAGTTTTTCAGTTGGGATGGTTGTATACCTTCCTTTGTTTTTATTAACCTGGATAGTTGCAGATTAAAATCTTACCTTTCCAGCGAGCTTCTAGAAACAGTGCTCTTACAAACTGCTGTGTAAAGTCTGAGCAACTCAAGGTCTCACTGGCTTTGCAAAGATCAAACAGACTTTCTTATTCAAAGAACTGTGTGGTCAATCCTAGAGAAGCTGCTGTTTGTGCAAAGTACCAAGCTGATTTAAAAGGGAAAGTCTATTAACATTTTGATGTGAAGTTCAGTGCATAGGTGTGTAGAGGAAGCCCAGACAACTTGTCAATGACACAAGGTGAACACAGAGGCTGACAGCCTAAATTCCTTTACTTGTAGTTGTTGTTTGTCTTTGGTCTTGAGCCTGGAGCTTACAGCTTGTGTTTTGCTGGACTGCTGTGGTGGGTTGGCTATGGCTGGTAGACAAGCTTCCAGCCAGCTGCTCGCTCTGTCCCCGTTTCCACAGTGAGATGGGAGGAGGAAATGGGAAAAACAGAAGTAAAAAAGCTCATGGGTTGAGTTAAAGACAGAGGTATCACTTACTAGTTGCCCTCGTGGGCAAAATAGACTTGATTTGGGGAAGTGGATTTATGGCCAAGTAATAGATATATTTTAATTACTAAGTTGGGTAGATGAAGATGAACATTAAAATATTTCCCTTAAACAGCTTTCCTCTCCTCTTTCTCATGGTCAGTGGCACCCCAGGCTCCTCTCTGCCCCTTGTTATTGCCGCAGGGCGCACACTGTCCCTTGAGAAAGGTAAGGGGTGGCAAGGTGGGGGGTTACAGTCGGCTCACAAACGTGCCTCTTGGCTGTGCCCTTCCTCTCCCGCTTTCTGCTTTGGGGTGGGTCCTCTGCAGGCTCAGGCAGTATCTGCTCCACCGTAGAGCACCTCCTCTGATCTTCATGGTCCCTCTGCTGTTCCTCTTCTTTTTTCCCTCTTCCTTGGCCTGCCCCATGTTTTCTGCCTTCTTACATATGCTTTCTCTGAGGAACCACCAGCTTGGCTGTGGTGTCCAGCCGTGCCCTGCAGTGTGTCCACTGGAGCTGGCCGTGCCCAGCATGGGACAGGTCCAGCCTGTCCTTACAGAGGCCCTGGCAGCCCCTTGCCAGTGCCTGGGCACCCACAACCCATGCAACTTAAAAAAAATATAAATAAAATAGGTGGCTTCTTACACAGGCAAAAAGCAGCAGCACCCCCCTGGAGCCCTACCTGCCCAGCAAGGAAAACTCCACTGATGCTGTTATTGCTCTGACATGGCTGATGGGTCTGCCTGTGTGCTCCGATGAGCCAAGTGCCGGGGAAGGAGGAATGTGTCCAGGCATTGCCCTTCCCACCTCTGTTCTGCACCCTGAAACACAGCGAGTGGGGCTTGCGGTGTTACAGGGCGGTGCAAGACGATTCTGTGGATCCCTGCCCTGAGATTAGAATGGAATGGAATAGGCCACCGCAGTTGGAAGGGACCTACAATGATCAATCGGTCCAACTGCCTGACCAAGTCAGGGCTGAAGTTAAAGCATGTTATTAAGGGCATTGTCCAAATGTCCTCTAAACACTGACAGGCTTGGGGCATCGACCACCTCTCCAGGAAGCCTGTTCCAGTGCCTGACCACCCTCCTGGTAAAGAAATGCTTCCCAATGTCCCGTCTACACCTGCCCTGAATAGGATCCTGAATAGCCAGGATCCTTAACCAGCTCCAACTTGTCCCAGGAAGAGGGAGGGCTGAAGTAGGTGTGGTTGCCCATTGATTCAGTGGGAGGTCTAGGTGACCTTACTAAACAAGCAAATAAACCTCAGGATGTTAATTAATCTCCATAGAAATCAGCTGCAGAAATCTCCAGTTCTGCTTACGCTTCTTTAAACTTCAAACCCCAAATTCCTTTTACTAAAGGTGAAAGAAGCCAGCCCGTTTTGGGAAGGGTGCCCAAATCCTCAGGTCCTGATTACTCTTAACATATCCCATTATTCTGTAATAACTCAGCTTCAAAAACAAGGAGGGAGAAGTCAGTGATACTTTTTTTAACCCGTGTTGGGCCTGTGATCTCTTCTTTCTGTTTGCAAATAAATAGTTCTATGAAAAAGTGAAAAATACCTCCAGCTGCCAGGATATTCCTTCCCAGGTTTAAAGCGGGGTTGGCACCTTCTGACTTGCTGCATGCTCACTTCTTCCTCACTAAAGGCCTTTGAAGAAATGTCCTGGGGTTTGTTTTCACCACTTGTACCTTCTCTCCTTCCCTGGTAGTTACAGCCACAGGTGAAACTGAGGGCAGGGGATAATAGTTTAACTTTCCTAAAGGTGCTGGAGAAGGGGAAACCACAGTGAACTCATGCTTCATCACAAGAAACACCAGTTTATGTGGCCTTCTCTATTATGACTGCTTTTGTTTATGTGGCTGCATCTTCTGGACTAGTTTGGAAGATACAAAAAAGGCTGATTGCTGTTGTTCTAGATTAGATTTTTAATTTGGGAATAAAAGAACAGGGAAAAAAAAATGGATTCAGAGCACCATGTGAGACTTAGCTTGATGCCTAAACTCCAGCCCTATCTCCAGCATTGACTAACTGCTCCCTTCTCTGATCAGCCGTCTTTTTTAACCTTTGAAATGGTGAGTGGGAACATAGTATTTTCACTAGGAACAAGCAAAGATGTAATGCTTCGTAAGGGCAAACTCATTTTTCTAATTATAAAACATAGGCAAGAGGAAGACTATATTCAGTGCAATTAGTGGTTAGTCATTCTTTCAGAAGGAGGAAATCGTGCATACAACCTTTAAAACTTCCTGAACTACAGGAAAAGTGATAATACTTAAATAAATTTAAGAAGACATAAATGCTAAATGTTTTACTGACTATTGGATGTGAAGCAATACATCTTTAATTAAATATACTTTAAACCACTTAATAAGTGTCCAAATTGCTGACAATCAGAGCCCTTAAATTAATTTGCCTCTTAATTTAATCAGTGATATAAAAGGGAAAATATCTGCTGAATATGGCAAGTAAAACTTAAAGGGATAGAAACAACAAAGTTAAAGCAAGCAAAAGATGTCTTGGTTTACAGCTTGTAATTTGGTTTGTTTTCCTGATTAGTAACATAATATTATGCCATCTATACTCCCAAAGGACTTAAACATATAAATGTGAGAAAATGCAATAATTCTCTCCTATTAATAATGAACAGCAACAAAGGACCTTGTGGAAATCATGTACTATTAGAGGCATTATTTTATTAACACTTTGATTTAGGTATCAAAAAAAGCAATTTCTTCTGAGGACCCAGCAAGTCTTAAACATTTCTACATCAAAAGAGCTGAAACTTACTAGAAGAAAAGAGGTGTATATAGAGCAAAATAAAGAAATGTTAAACATATAGGGAGGTAAATAATAAATAGATGGGTTAAAAAGAATGGAAATTAATAGTAACAGGGAAAACCACAGTAACAGCAGAAAATGATGTTCTCATGATTAAAAGTATCAAGACCATACCTAAAGAATGTGTGTGGTCTTGACTATAGGGAGTAATCTGAAACTATACTAATAAAAAATTATTTTACAAAGAGGAAGTGCATGGAAGATTGAGGTTATGAATGTCACACATATACAGGTTTGGAAGTCAATTTGATACCAGAACAGACAAGACATATCCAAAATTACTAGATCAAAACACAAAGATGATAACCTGTATTATGGCAACACCTGCAGAGCCTATTGTTATGGTTGCTGTACAAAATAAAAGATGAGAATAATTAGAACCAGATGAGCTGTGTTTGACAAGCAAATGGCATGATTTTCAGTTGTATCAGCCCAGCTTGGCTGAAAAGCTCCACAAAGGTCATGTTATCCCTTCTGCATATTTTAGTGTACTTTCACCCGGCAGCAGCCAGTCTGGTACAAACCCTGCTGAGGACGCAGTGCTGGTGCGTGGTGCCTCGAAATACCCAGCGCAGGTAAACCCAGTGCAGCGGTTACAGAATGACTTTGCTTAACTTCCCTGGGGTAAATTTCTCAGCTTTTTGTACACTAAGAGTATAAGGAAGACTCATTAATGGAGATTTCTAAATAGCATCTTCTTATTTCTTGGAGGCAAGGCTTGTTGTGTAACATCAGCTCATATTAAACAGACTCCCAGCAACTGAGAAGCCATCAGTGTAACGCTGCCTGTTTCATAACAGCTGAGAAAATAGGAGGCTGGAACAGGAGGTGCAATAGGCAGAAATGTTGCTAAATTACAACAACTGAAACAAAAGTAATACTGTATTTGCAACAACCTGCAGTAAAATCACTAGTGTTACCTTTATGTATTTATGCACATATGACAAGAGATTGGCCTACCAACAGAAGAAGATACAGCAGATCTACAGTTTTGACCAAGGAAAAGGGTATGAGTATTTGTTTGCCTTGATGAAGGGTAACACTTCAATGAAGGAAAGAAAGGAAGGTTTACACCATATAATTCTAACATTTTGCACTGTTAGATTTCCTGATACCGTTACTGGTGGGGCAGAGAAGCAAACAGAAACCTGTCGCAGCACTCTCCACACTATCAGGCTGCAACAAAGTCTTTTACCATCTCGTGCAGCACGCTCTTCATGCCAGTCCCTCTGCTGCCTTCTCCTCACTCAGGGCATGGTCCCTCTCCTCTTGCTTCTTCCTCTCTCATCTCCTTCTGCTTCTTCCTCTCTTTCCTCTTCTTCCTCGGCTGCTCCCTCTTCACCGGCTCTCAACCCCTTCACAGAACCAGCCACAGCTGCACCTTGTCTAATCAACCAACCTGCTGCCCCTGAAGCCAGCCCACAGCTGTATATTATCAATGTTAATTAACCCAGCTTCATTCCTCTACAGAGACCTACTCAGAAACCATTTGTTGAGGCAGAAGTATTGCCTGGACGTGGTAGTAGATGTTGTGTGCAAGTACAACTGGCAATGCTGGACAAATATGGCTGAGAAAGGCAACTCGCCTTACTGTGGCTTTCAAAATTCTCCCAATTATTAAAGAATCAGAAAGAAATTTGTCTCGGATGCCCTGGAAGTGAATGCAACCCTCTTTGTCAGTGTTGGCAGACACTTCCTTGAACTGAAACAGGTCAAGGCTTTTACCCATTTAAGATGGGAGGTGGGGAAAAAGGGTATTTCTGGAAAAGCACCATACAATCTAACAAAAGTTTGGTAACCAAAGCAGTGCGTCTCCCAGAACCTCTTTGGAATAGATGTCATGTGAAAAACTCCGGAGCAGCAGGTTGAGCTGCAGACAAGCTGGGTGGGAAGGGGAGGGAGGGCAGGGGGCAGGGTACCGGGGGGGCTGCCCCATCCCCATGCAATGGGAAGAACCTCCCTGCGCTGCAGCAGTGGCATGTCTTGAGTCAGGGCTTCCCTGCCACTAGCACCAAGTGGGTGGCAGAAGTGCCGTTTGGGGGTGATGGGGGCAGGGGGTTATTATCAGGCATCCGAACTGCCTCCGGATCTCTGGCAGCCGGTTAGCTGTCCTGGCCGGTGACAGCTTCAGGGGCTTTTTGTCTACCAACTGAATGCGCCTACCGCAGCCAGGTGCTGAAGGTAACCATGTCAACATTTACCTAGCAGGCTGTGTTTTGCAGCTTCAGTGGCCTTTAGGTAGCATTATGGTACACGCAGCCTATTATTTCATCAGTGTTAAGCCTTTTAGCTCGTCAGTGTTATGGAAGGCAAGAGCTGGCTCAGCAACGAGATACCACCTTAGCCTCAGCCATCTGCAGTAATCCTGCCTTCGTGGTCTGCTCCCCCCTTTCCAAGTGTTTCTAGAGCTTGCAGGCAGTTGGCAGGAGGTGCTGCAAGGTTTCTGGAGTGGGAGCTGCTCACCCTGATGCCTTTGTGCTCACATGGGACTAGCTGCGTCCTGCTTGTTCAGCTGAGAAGGAAGCCTGTGTGCGAGAAAGCCAAGGGCACCCGTGGGCCAGCTACTGCCGCGCAGAGAAAGCAGACGGGAACAGTTGCCACCTCTCGTCCTTTCCCCCCTGTTTTCCCTAAGATGGTGGGAGGCACCTCCTGGCAGCATGAGAAGAGAAGCCTGCACTGTGCTAAGGAGCCTGTTGCATACTTGGACAGATGGCTCAAAAAGCGCTAGCACTGAGTCTACGAGTGAATACTCTTTCCTGCAGAAGAATTTATTTTTTTTTTTTAAAAGAGTGCAGCTATATCTAGTGCTTTTGCAGCCAGTAAAATTAGGAACTCACAACCATGCAAAGCATTGGAGGACAATCATCTTCCCCTGCTGGGTCTGTAAATCAGCTCTCGATGGTGACAGGAAGGCTGCAAGGCATGAAAAATGAGGCTGCCTGGCAAAGGGAAGAGCCAGGCTTCCTCACTGCGGACACATTTCCTCTTCAAAGCCAAGTAGTCTTGGTCAACATCAGAAAAAATACAACATTCTCACTGATACTTTTGTGTTGTTACTAGAATAATTGTTTTTACATCACATAAGCAGACTTCAGCCTCCATAAGTCTGGCCCAAAGATGGAAATCACAGAAACTGAGGAATCAAAAATTGGCAAAGCAACGTAGCATGAAAAAATATATTTAAAAATACCATCAGACAATTCCTTTCGGCTCCTTCATATATATCCACAAGAAATCCACTATACCAGTTCAGAGATTGAATTCCTTGCTTTACAGAGCAAGTATGTGAATTACTGGCTCCTCACACGTAGCTTCAGCAAATGTCATACAGTCTATTGTTAAAAACATGGGTAAGGTGGGAACTGGAAGGAATGTAAAAAGAGGAGGTAAAAACCAGCAGTATGCTGAAGAGATGACATTCTTGCATCTTTAGAACACCTTTTTTTCTCAGTCATCCTGTAACACCTGCAAAATACCATTTTCCTGAGTCAAGTATTGTCAGTTTATTAGAGGCTAAGCAGAACTCAGCAACTGATGGGAGCAGCCATAAAGGCGACCTGGTTATAAAGGGAAAAATGCAGAACAGCAGATGCCTGCTGACATACTGACAGGGAAGATGCCTGCCAGCCTGGGAACCAGGAGCATCCTTGAGAAGTGCAGCTGGCATCTTTGAAGTGTGGGCAAGTACTGAGAAACTGGAGACGTCCTGAGATACCGTTGATAAGCACAAAACTAAAAAATTGTAACAAAACCTTACCATCTTGAAAGGTGAAAAATAGTCTGGAAAAGTCCTGAGAATGTAGGAATTGGCAACTGCAGTTGGCAGTTCTACCTGGAAGACAAGGAAAGCAGTCTGGAAAAATAAAAATTGGTCTGAAAAAATAGAAACCATCATTATCTATTGGCTGTCCCAGGTGAAAAATGAAAATTAACAGCACCCATTGCCTGCTCCATTTGGTGATGTCCTATGCCCCCTTACATCCCTGCAATAAAAAACCTACTTATTTTTTACCCAAAATGGAGTTTGTCTTTCTGAGAACTTCCCATGCCATGGATCCTTTTCTATGAGATCTAGGTCTCCTAGACAGACTGGACCCTTGCTGGGAATGCCTGGCTGACCCCACACTCCATGACAGGCTTGTCATTGAAGTGAGACTCATGTTATCGGTCCTTCTCTGGGCCCCCTTCTGAGGGTGATTGTAGTTGATCCCACTTCTGGGATTCATCTGGTGAGCGCGGTACTGGTAACAGTTTGAATATGTACAGGTATACATTGTTGTGTGGGTGAGGAAAATAGGAACATCTTTGAGCTGTTTTTGCTCATAACTTTAATGAAATACGTACTGTTTATTGCATATGTTACAATATTTTTATGCTCTCCATTCGTTCCCCCACAGCAATTCCATGTCTCTCTTCCTCGACCTGTGCTGACGTCCTCCATTACGCAGCTTCCAGACAAAGCTGTTGTGACAAGCAAGACAGGGCATGGTGGCAAAAATCCTATTCCCTCTCTTCACGGTAGTCAGCAGGATACATCACCCTTGGGTGCTGTGTTCCTTGTGCCAGGACCTGCAGAATGACTTTAAACCACAAGATCCTCCAAACGCAGCCTCGGGAGTTTGTGCCCTGGGAGCATCCTAGTCGCAAATGCCTCAGGAATTTGTGCCCTGGGAGCATCCTTGTCGTAAATGCCTCGGGAGTTTGTGCCCTGGGAGCATCCTTGTCGCAAATGCCTCAGGAATTTGTGCCCTGGGAGCATCCTTGTCGTAAATGCACGCAGGTGTGTGTGTGGGTTCTGTACGGGGCTTTGGATACGGCATGTGGAATTTGTCCTTTAACTGATTTATCTGGCTTTCAGGCTTATCTTCAGAGTTCAGAGTGATTGTTTTGACTGTCAACTGTGGGACAGGGCTTGAGGAGCAAGCCTCCAAGCATGGTTCAAAAAACAAGCAGGGATAGGTTGGACATGCTGGAACTTGTCGGCCACAAACCTTGGGATGACAAAGGGGATGAATAGATAACAGCCAACAGGATGCCGACTGTTGAGTCATGCTGATATGGAAAT
>JAVJGJ010000037.1:68855957-68875445 GCA_035590215.1 Microhierax caerulescens | reverse complement strand
GGCCATCATGCTTGGTATATGATCTGGGGGGGTTAGCTGGGGCCTGGGGATCGTTGCTTGGGGACTGGCTGGGCATCAGTCAGCGGGTGGTGAGCAGCTGTACTGTGCATCATGTGTTTTCCTTTCTCCCTTTTCCTTTGGATTTTACCCTTTTCCCCACCTTTCCATTATAACTGCTGTTGTCGTTGCTGTTCTTACCTTTTTATTCTGTGTAAAGTATTAAATTGTTCTTGTCGGTACCCTGGAGTTTTACATCCCTTTCCGATTCTCCACCCACCCCTCCAGGTGGGGGGCAGTGAGCGAGCGGCTGCGTGGGGCCGGTTGCCGGCCGGGGTTAAACCACCACATGCGGGTTCGGGCATTGCTGGTTTGAGCTGATAGCACTTCTACACTGTCTTCAGAGAACTGAGAGAAAAGGCAGTATAAGAGGGAGAGAGGAGGTTTTACATCAAGCACCAGCATATTTATGGTAAGCGTAGCATAAACATATAAACTAGAACTATTAAAATATATTTTTTTTTTATTTTACTACTACAAGAAAACGGCATTAAAACTTGAGGTTTTTTAAGAAGCAATTGCTTGGTCAGGACCATGTGCCAAAGTTACCAGTACTGTCTGCTCCTTAAAACACCCTGAAGAGATCAGAAAAGCTGAGGCCCTTGGAGAGCTGAGATGCTTCCACCTGAAATTCTGTGCAAATACTGATCGATTACTCTTTATTTCCACAGTGAAAACCATGTACTTATAACTTAAGAAACACCTATTAGTGAAAGGAATATTTTAACACTGGCATTCTGAGCTAGTAATTGACATACACCACATGTGCTGTATTATCACAATCACTAGGAAAGATATTTTTAATGAAATCCAAATACCAACTTTAAGTGCGCACTCAATTCACAGTATCTCAGATATTTTCATTTGTTTATATCATTTCACATTGAATAAAACTACTCCGTGTTAAATCTGTTTGTGCTGTGTTTCCAGACCCTGGGAGCTCGTTCTCCACTTCTGCTGTTTTTTTTAAGAAAAATGGAGACAATTCCGTCACCAGGTCGCAAAGCTCTTGGGCACAGCTCTGCTCCCCTGGGTTGGTCCCATGCTGCCATCGCATGGTCCACGGCTTGGGCAGCGTGTGGGGAAGAGGAGGGTATCACAGTGGCACCCCAAACAACTGCTTGGTTGTACGGAGCCTTACTACGGGTAAGGAACTAATGTTGCCTATAAAAAAATCTAGTAAAAATTTAATGTTTTCTTGTGGCATTTTCTGGAAACATGGGAACATTGTCTTTCAGAGCTTAGAAATTTAGAACAATTTCTGTCTCATGTGATTGCTGAGAGGATTTTGATAGTATTAAAACACATGCACCACAGCTGCAGAAACCAGAACACAGGTAAAATAATTAGGGTTTTGGTGTGGGGGATTTTTTGGTCACATTTTCAAGATAAATCCATGACATGTTATAACCCAATTTGAATTCAGTAACTTCATGCTGACATAAAGAAGGATTAATAGAGTCAGAGGTTATAGACTTGATAACAGGCTCACCCCTCAACGCCAAGTGCCTCTAAGACCACATGTAACATGAACTTTATCAAACATTATCGTACCTACTTTAACAGACCACCTTTTTCTTAATTTAACCTGTCTCAGCATGACCACCCATGCCTCACTTTAAGTATCATATCATATTTTCTTTGTTCATCACACAAATAATGGAGAGACTGAATCAAACTGAACAAACCTTTGTAGAACAACAGTAAGTATTGTAAATGTTAGGAATCCTGAATTCATGGGAAGGTTTCAACCTTAAGAAAACTGAGGATGTGTCCATTTGAGTCAATGGCTGCCAAATCCCTCTAAAAGCATTGAAGAGACTGCAGGCAGCTACATTAGGATGAGAGAAATTATGCAATAGAGCATACCTCCAGAAGAAAAAAAAAGTGGTAAAAAAAATCTAGAGAATCAGCTCAGATATCATAAATTAACATTTGATCAAATGGATCCTGTTCCCCACATTTACAAAAAATAATTCAATGCACATCAAGAGATGGTGAAATCTTCTTATGTGATGCTTCATGTCCGATGCTTTCCTTGTCTTTCCTGTAATGGATACAGTTACCACAGAAGATTCCTTGCACCCTTCTAACTCAAGTAAGGAAACAGTGATGCAAGTAAGAAAATTTAAGTTTTGCTCATTAAAGGGTAGGTAAATTTGCTAATTATAATTCTAAATGTACTTTACATAGGATGGTTTCGCAGTTTGTCAGGGAAAATTGTCTGTTATAAGTCAGTATGGAAATGGAAGACATAGATGTTTCTACCATATCTCCTGTGAACATAATTCTTGGAATTGTCTCATTGTTTGTGTGGTTTTGTGTCATAAAAATACGTTTTTATCTGTATGTATACATTGCAGAATATTTTCTAATGGAAAGCCTTCATCAGAATTTAACTATCTTTGCTGAATGCACTTACTGATTCTATTTTCCCTCAAAAAGCCATTTTAGAGGGTTCAGGACATTTGTTGCTGAAGAGTAGGGAAACAGCAGTATCCAAATTCCCTAGCTCAGCTCAGTGCTGTAAGCAAATGTAGCACTGGCTTCCACTTTGGTATATCATGACATCCACCCTCAAAGGGTTGCTTTGAATAAATCTCCAAGAAAAGTCAACCAGTCCTGACTTCTGCTAAACCAGTTTTAAGGCTTTGTGCACTGTTCCTGCTGTGATGAGCACACGGAGCCCTTGCCTTCAACAGTTTTTAAGAAGCCTGTGCAATGATGAATTACGGGAGCCCACAGAGTCAGACTTACAGATTTGAAGAGGAGGGCAGACACAGCTCTGCAGCACTCTGTACGACACCACTGCCCCTTGCTCAGAGCCTGGGCATGCAGCTTTTCTTCCTGAAAGGTACGTGAAAGCCTGGTAATACGGAACTGAACAGAAGCCTTGCCGTCGGCATACATCTAGGCAGGAGTTAACCCCAGGAGATGGATCATCCGTATATCGAGCATTCGCAGGAACAGGATGCTGGGTGAGAGCTGTGCTACTCTCTCTCACAGTGATGTGGAACGAATACTTCTGTGCTTGGTCACAATTTTTAATGGAAGAAAGTCTCATGGGAACATCGTATACTTGCAGTCTTCCAGGCATTCAAAGCAAGTTTTAAGTATTGCTTTTCTGTTCTTGCCTTTCGGAATGTGCTCAATGGTTACCAGATGCGAAGACACTGGTAACACAGTCTTGCTGAGTTTGTAAGTTATTTAGAAAAATGCTTGTAACCGTAGCAATTTAAAAACCTTGACGGTTACTATAAGTACCACCCTTGGACTAAATCTGGTAACGCTTTTTCAAAATAAATCTTTTGAGCAGGCCCTGCAGTGGCGTGCATCTCTGATTAATTTATGCAGTTATGAGCCTTTTTAATTGATAGTGGTTAGCAAACTTTCTAAATCTGTAAAACTTAAGCAGGCTTAAGCTTCCAATAAATACCACTGTCTATTTTTACACTACAGCTGCCATTTAACAGGAAAGGAAAAACCTCAGCCTGAAGTTGCTGATGCTGAGAACACCAAAACAGGGATTTTACTTCACCGACAATGCAGCAGGAGTGTCTGCCCACATCAGTTTTTATCTGACCTGCTCCAACCAGAAAGCAAAACCTCAGAATTTTTATCACAGCATCATCTAGAAATCACCAATTTGCCTGTTGCTACGATCTTGACTCAAACTTATCTCAAGATTAGTGAGATTAACCAGAGAAGATGGGTGCGTAGAAGTAAGTTTAACTTTATCCTTTTGTTTTCTACCATCTGACTATGATCGCTGTTTCTTTTATTCTTAAATTTGATTAACCGCTGCTTGTGTCAGGTACAGCAGCTTTACCAGTTTCCTAGCACGAGCTCTGGAATTTGAGAACTATATACATCCAGATTATGTGACACCGCTGTGGTGTCAGCTGGGGATCCTCTGGGCTGGGCTATGTGTAAATGCGCTGCAGCTCGCAGGGGGGACCGGGTAGAACACCAGTGTAAAAAGCAGGAGAATTAGAGCTTTTTGGTCAAAATACTTTCATATTCTGACCATAGCCTTGTCTCCTCACACCTGCTCTGCATCACCTCTTTTTCTGAGTAAGCTTGGGTCATCATCAGCCACACGCACAGGGCTCTCGTAGGAGCTGGATCGGAGCCTTCTCCAGCTGTTTTGAATAGGACTGAGCTTCCAGGCTGCCTGGCAAATTGTTCCACTGTGTAACCACTCTCAACATGGAGAACTTCTAGCTTAATCCAGGTGGCATTTCCCTCGCTGAAACTTCTGCCTGTTGTTTGTCCTGTATCCGTGCAGCTGATTTTGGCAAGGAACTGAGTTGTTGGGATAAAAATAATCTCAATAAAAGACAGAGTAGCAGCTTCCAAAAGAAGGAACCTGATAAAACTGAGGTGTTATAGACACTTCAAACTGGGTGATCTGACCTAATAAGTTAATAGCAGAGAATCATTACTCCTCATACATTTTTTTTTTATTGGTAAGGCATTCCTTTTTCATTAGGGTCAGAGGATTATAAAACATTTGTGCCACCCAATAGAAATGATCCTACTTACTAATAAGTCTTTGGAAATATACACTAAAACTGGACTGTATTAAGAAGAAAAGTGCCAACATAAAATTACGCATAATTAATGGGAACATATAAATAAACCAGAGACAGAGAGAAAAGGACATTCTCTCCATTGATCATTTTGAGATTAATTGCTGATATGCTTTAAAGACATGCCAACTACTACTATTTTTATAAGGACCATTTCACAGAAGATGAAATCCGTGTAACTATGAATATGTATTGCAATTTATTGCCTGAAAGTAATTACACTGTTCACATACCTTAGTCATTATTATTTTGAAGACTAGAAGACAGAGCTTAAAAGGTAATGTGAAACAAAGGCTTGTTAAAGTCTGCTAGTAAGATATATATATATATGTATTTTTTTAGTGATACGCAGCTGCTCTTGTCTCTTCTGCTTGTTTGCAGGAGGTGGGCAACATCACTACTACTGTTTTCCAGGGGTTAGATGCAGGAAATTATTTTTCACATCTCTTTCACATAATGGTCAAAGTGAGCAGAGTTACACAGCGAATGACCTCTCTGGCTTTCTCCATTTACCAAAATATTTAAGGTTTCCTTTGCTTTCACAGTGCTGCTGCCAGGGTGTGTAGCTACATCCTGGTTTTCACAGACTCACAGAAACTTTCAAAGGCTTTCACTGTTCATCTGGAATGTAAATATGAAGCTTTATTGCTAAATCTTTTAAACAATGTATTAGACTGTGAATAGAAAAATTATTTTGTTCAGAGTAAAGTCCTCTCTTCTGGGCAGAAGAGAAAGCAGACCCATTCATTAGAAATATCCTTGTAAGAATGGCAGCTTGTACAAGTCTTTTTAAACTGACTGCAAGGTACATCAGTTTGGGTAGCGGCAGTTCTTTGGTCTTTCAGTTATATTTAGCAGATTGAAAAGAGAGCAAATTAAAATTCAAGAGGTGATGCTGATGCATGGTAGCAATTACTAAAAAAGCGCAGTTGGTCTTAAAAAAAAAAAAAGTCTGCACTCTCCTAACCTTAGGGGGCAGATTATTATAATGCAGATTTTCTTCAGACCCTCAAGATTTCATCCTTCCACAGGCTCCACTGTAACTAGAGAAAGGCAAAGAGGAGTATTTTAAAGTTTGAAAGGAAAGCTGCCACCTGAAGTTTGCATGCCTACAAGAGAATTAATAATGGCCTGCATAGGAAGCAAATGTTTCCTTATCAAGCCGGTTATATCAGCAGGTGAAAGATTCTTCTAAATTGCTTGGAGACTTCAAAGCCATATTCTGCAATCCTGTATTTGGTGAGCTGCAGGGTCTGTATGTTATCACTGGGTAGGCTGAACTCAAAACGTATTTGCTAATCAGGTGCTCAAAATTAGGCGGGGTTGTTGCAGTTGCTTTTCAGGTTTCTCACGGTGCAGGGCAGCTGCATGGAGCTGGTTGGTGTCACACACCCCTCACAAGGCAGTTGGCAAAGAAGAGTTTGAAAATCCTGTGCCTGTCCCTAAAGGAGATTACTCTTAATGACAACTTCACTTTCACCCACAATGTTGAACTCATAATCATCTTTAAATGTAGCTCAGTGTGTCCAAAATGTATTCTTTCTCTTCACTTTGTGAGAAGAGAGCAAACATGTCCCATACAAGATATCTGAAGTCTATCTAGGAAAAAACCCTGTAGGTACTACTTCAGCTCTAGCTCATCCCCATAGCTTGTAATATAACATAAAACCATACAAAAGAATACCATGTCTTTTGCCATTTAGTACCTATGCCTAGGATAATAAAAAAGCATGAAGCTGTGAGAGTGTCATGACATGAGCTGGTTGCTTATATCTGAAGAATTACTGTCCCCAGAATCGCTTCCTGAAAAAACTGCATGATTTGCACATGAATGTTACTATAATTAGAAGGGGAAAAATTAATTGGAAGACAAAAAAAAAAAAAAAAAACAAATGCAGAAGTAGTAAGCAATAAGGACAATGCTTCCATTTAATTTTGTTTAGTACAAAAGATGTGACATGACAACAGCATTCAAATTGTATGTGTGCACATGACCCAGTGAAGGGTAGTTTGTCTCTCACAGGTTAACTCCTTTAGTCTGTTCCACATGGATCAGGACCTTAGATTTGGGCATGGTAGAAGAGTTTCCAAAAATGTGAGTAGTTTTGAGTTTAAATCTTGAGTTGTCCCTGGTTTTGTGATGGATTGACTGCTGATACTCTTGCAGATCCCTTTTGGTTTAAATTTGTATGCTTCAGAGATGAGAAGTTTAATTTTAAAAATGCCTACAAAGACTAGCAATTGCAGACAGAACACGTTTTAAAATAAGCACGAGATACCCAATCTAACAATATTTAATCAATTGCATCACTTCTCTAATTTGTAAAAGGCACTGTCTCTTACAACTTTTGCTCCAAACTGCTTGGTTTTGGCATACAGTTGCCCACTCTGTAAGTAATGTTCTCTCCTTTCACTATTTGTTCAGAAATAACTGCCAACATTAAGAAACTGGGTTGTTTATCATACTTCATAAACCCAGCTCATTATCCTCCCGTATTGTTCTACAACTCCCAAATCCTCAATTGCTTTAGTACCCACTTTAGTGCCATACAGCCTAATGTTTGTCACAAACGGCTCTGTGAAAGAGGAGAAACAACAAGATTAAGAAAGGCTTGAGGGAAATACAGAGATAAAACTTCATGTTATTGATAACAAAATAAAAATTATTTGATTTATATCCATTGGCAGAAACCAGACATCTAGCAGGGAAGTAGAGTATCATGAAACTTGTAATTTCAAGTGCCACCCGTAAACATTGTTGACAATTTTAAACACAAGAAGTGCCCACTGGATATAAATCCCAGCTACTTCCCAAACCACAAGTTCTTTGCATGAGTTAAACCTGAGCTACTGTTCCATGCTACAAAGTTTGTACTCCTCTGGTTTTCCTATTCTGAATCCTTCCTTTTCACAAGCATTAATTGTGTTACTTAAGAAGCATATAACTTACATGAGAGGGTGTGGGGATTTTGTTTTTTTTTCTTTTCCTTCTTTTTCATGTTTATTAATATAGACCCACATCTGTTCTTGGTGTGACAGTTTTGTAGAAACATTAATTAGGACTTCTGATATAGTAATGAAACACCTACCTACCTTGTTTATATGAAATAGTTTCATGTTATTTCTGCTTTTAGGTATAAGCCAATTTTGCTTTTTCTTATCCTTACTAGCTTAACATACCTGACAATTGTTCTACAGTTTTGGTCAAGGGTTCTTGTCCTCACAAGGCCAACTTCATAACCTCGGGCTCAGCAGCATTCAAAACAAAGACAACCCTGGAGCTTGAAGTGCTGCCTTGCAGAAGAAATGGCGTAAGGAAGGGGGATTGCTCTGAAATATGTTGTCCTCCTAAACCATGTGATGCTTTCAGAGAACTAAATTGTCAACAAATTGTTTGCTGATGGCTCCTCTGCAACTGCTGCTCCCCCAGCTTAATTTTCTTATGGTTCCACAGACATTTACAGGATGAGGCTTTGTTTTGGAAAGATGCTATGTGGAAGCATTTCTTTTTGTCTTTCTCCACCAATGTTTATCTTCACTGAACAAGGTCAGAGTTAGCATCAGGACACCAATATCTGTAAAAAGTGTACTAACAAGACAAGCATGGACTTGGTGTCATTGAGTTCCTTTACTGTGATCTCAAATGATCCTTTTCCATGGATGAATACTATGCCAAGTGACAATTATATCCTGAGTTGCTGTCCTCTGAAGTGAAAACAGAGCAGGCTTTATACAGTCTGCTTTGTGAAATGACTGATGCTTATGCAAGGTCAAGTGCAAAAGGAGCTATCTGATCCAAGTGGTCCTGCTGTGTAAGGTACCTGCCACTGAATGGAGGGAAGACAGGATTACATTTTTACCAGTTAATAAGCATTCGTAGAAAGTCTACTTGATGATAAGTGGGACTGCTTCTTTAAACATGTTTATAGAGTGTTTTTTAGTTCCTTCCTTCAACTTGATTTCTGTGACAGTATAATGCAAATGTGTATTCTGGCTGCTCCATGACAGTTACCTTCTTCCCCAGTCATTTCCCTTGTCTGACCTTGATCTATAGATAGGTTTTGACATTTAATGATAATGTGGCTTGTGGTAGCAGAAACCATAAACCAGGATCTTCCCAGTGGCCTCAAGCCAGAGTGTTACTTGTTAGATAATAGTTAGAATGGAATGGTGATAGTGATGGGTGAAAAAATCTGAGTTTTTGCATTTCTGCTAGTTTAAAATAAGAAGATAAATTTCTACTAGAAGTATCTGTGATCTTGCAAAGTTTCTTTGGTTTTGCAAAGCATGCTGGTAAAAAAATTATTCAAGTGTTTTTTGTCCATATATTTAACATCCTTTAATCTCTTAGTTGTGTAAATGTGGAAAACAATCTTTCTAGCAAAACCACTCCAATCGTAAGTTCATATTTTTCTTTTCTCCAACATGATTTTACGAAGCAGGGAGTCAACTTTTGCCATAGGTATAATCATCCACTGAAGCAGATGGAGTAATAGGAAGAAAAATTAAGGGCAGACTTTGACCTGTCTGTCTAACAGCTTTTCTTCTAACAAGTCAATAAAGTGTAGTCGAATATGGTCAAAGTATACCCTTCAACCTGCATAATATCTTGCATAATTTCTCAGGTGGGGAAAGTCATAAGGCTCTACACGTGATTTTGACCATGTAAAACGTAATTGTTGACACGCTGATGCAACTTGATACCTTTGGTAAGCTTTTGGTTCATGACTTGTAGCAACCTCACTTTCCACATTGAAATTTATGATCTGCTCATCATTTCCCAATCAAAAAAATTCTCATTGCATACATAGCTAGCACACAGATGATGCCAGTCTTAGGCCTTAGTCATTTGAATGAGATACATCACAGTTTTAATACACTAAAATAACTGGTGACAAAGCTGACATGATAAAACATGAGTCTGCCTGGAAGGGGCTGTGAGTGCCATCTGCCTGTTCTCAGCCAGTCCACTACAACTGCATGGTACCCTGGAGGCTAGAGGTCAGTGAAAAAATCTTTTAAAATTAATCTTAGAAATAAGAACCTTACCATTATTTAAGACAAGGATTTACTTGTCATCAGAACACCAAGCTTTCCACCTAAACATCTGCATGAAATGTGAAGTATGTTCTGAATCCCCACTTCATTGATACCATTTTGATTTATTACCTTTTACACTTGTAAGTCACTATCCACTGGATCTCCCCTTTCTTACATGAATTCAGAGGTATGGTTCCCACCTGTGAATCTAAGAACAGATATTATCCCTCTAAAGGTAAGTTTGCATTCTAGAACAATCAAACAACCTTCCTATGCTTATCCAAACCCAGAGTATTTACTTGAGGGAGTTAGAGCAGCACCTGTATTCCAGTGCACACTCTTTGGCTACAAGATTATGTTGGTCATCTCTCCATTTAGGGAAGGTTTAGGTCATTTTTCACAGAGTGGTACCTACCATGCATCCTTTAACTTGGGAAATATCTCTTTGGACTTCACAGGGAATTCTGCCCTGAATAAAAGCAAATCAGACCAGTAAAGTCTAGGCAATACGAAACACAACACCGAGGCTCCTATGAGTTCCCAATGTAGCATGGCATCTAGCATTAATTAGTAATTAATTAATTAATTAATTAGGCCTGTGTAGTAGACCAAATAAAAAAATCAAAAAAAGAAGTGGGGAGTCAATTTAAATCAATTATCAGATAATATTTATCCCCTTGGAGCAAGACGAGTCTGTCAGCCACTGTATGTTATTCAACCCAACAGGAAAAGTTTTTGTTGATTGTGTGGATTTTGTTGATTTCCCCTCACTTATTTTAGCAACAAAGTTTTACAATGTAATTTTTTAAAGTTGTATTTAGAAATCAAACAAAATGTTTCAACATTATTTTCAACTTCAGCTGAAAGTATTTCCAGTTTGGTAAACATTGTTCAACAATTTTCCATTTCCTCAAAATCTTTATTTCCCTTGGTAACTAAACTGGCTATCCACACATTTCTGCCCAGCTCCAAGGTGTACCATCAACCCAAGTAATAGGCAGGTAGTTTTATTCTTGGAACACTAATGAATTCGAATAAGAAACGTGATCAGAAAACAAAAGTCTTATTTGACACAAAAACCAGTGCAGTGTTCCACTTAAAGGATTTTACAGGCAGAATGCTCTGCTTCCTTGCAAGGAAAATGTACCTTGACTTTCTAAATATGCTTTTGTATCATAACAAGATAAAACCAGTGAAACAAATCACACAACCACATACACGGTTTACCAATGTGTTTCTCAGTGCTACTGTCTTGTTTTATTTTCAGTAAATTGGCTGTTGAGAACCATTGCGCTACAGATTCAACATTTTGTAATACTGCTCCATGATTCTGCTAAACTGGAACAAGCAGAAGCCAAGAAAATTTCCTGCCCGGTTGCAGTGGTGCTTCTTGCCCCCTTCCCTGGGCTGTTCTGCCATCTCAGGAATCTCTGTTTCGGCCTTGGCATTTGAGTGATGAGTTGGGTGGTGAAGTACCCCTTGGTTGTACCAACAACTCTTGCATGACTAAAGCGGGGAGTGGTACTACCTGTACCAGGAACTCTTGTTGCCTGGCAAAAGTGGAGACAAAACCGATAACCGGTCATTCTTTGACAGCCTGAGTGGAATGGTACTGTTGTCACTGAAAAATGGCCAACTTGGATAACGTCCAGGATGGAGTATTACCAACGGCTAAAGCCAATCATCTCTGACCCTATAAAGAGCAGCCCAAGTGAGACCCTTTGAGCTCCCCTGGAGCTGGGCTGCAACCAGCATGTCCCTCTGAGCGGGACACTGCTCAAAGCTTGCAAATCCCAAGTTTGTAATAGTAGGGCAACTGTCACCGAAAGGTGATACCCCTGCCCCTTGAGGCTCAGCCCTTCACCCACTGAGAAATGCAAAGGCATCTGACGTGTGTATTTCAGCAAAGTCAAGAGGAACTTTCCATAGGTATACCTTTGTACATTCATTTCTACACACCGATCCCTTTGTGTTTGTGTGCAAGTGTGTGCATGTAAATTGATTTAGATACCTCATAACCAATACAGTATAAGTGTTACAATTTTGGATCCATAATTAAATCACTGTTATACTTGAAGTAAATCTCATTGAATCACTTTTAAAATGTTAAATTAATTGATGATTAACTGCTACTACAATTTTGTGATCAACCTTAAACTGTGAAAAAACCTTCACTCTCTATATACCCTTAGATATAATCCGTTGTCCAAGTCTGGGACTAGGATTGGACCCAGCCACACCTAAGCTCTATAGGGAGGTTAGAAAGCAAGGGGGACCATTCTGAACCTCAAGACTCAATGGAAGGGTATTCTGTACCTCTTTGTCCTACTCTTTACATCTTTTCCATTAGAGATAAATCATTGGTCAAGTCAGAGACTAAGATTGGATCTAGTCACACCTAAACTCTACCAAAGAGCTTAGAAAGCAAGGGGGTTCTCTCTAAACCTCGTGACTCACTGGTAGGGTCTCCCTTACCCCTTATGTCTTTGATCCCTGTGTAAATCATTTTAGCTTAATACTAACTTGATTTTTAATTTGGTTTTCTTTGTGTGTTCTATCCATATAACAAGTAATAGCGTGGGCCTTGCCATCAAACTTTGTGAAGTTGCACTCCCACAAATTCATATTAAAGCTAGTTTGCTCATACCTTTGATGGTGATTCTTTAAGTGACAACATAAACTACTCATTTGTGACACCAGTTTAGAAATGGTGGTTGAGATGACGTAGTTGAAAGACTTTGGTGCTAGGAATGATTTCATTCTGATAACAAGCTTTGGTTTAAACCATAAAGAACAGGCAGATGGAAACCAAGTTCTTGTTTTACCTCTTAGGGAGCATTAAGACAGACATATCTAAGAACCTGGCAGCTATGGGAAAAAGCAAAGAAACTAGGGACCATGATAAGACCATGGCTGCTGTGTGACTAGTTACTCATAAAGGCTGAAAAGTCACAAGTGGGTGAAGACAGCAGAAGCTAAAATACTTTTTATTGTAGGTATTATTCCACACTCTAATTATAATGAATAAGGGAGTGATTAAAGCTGCAAAGCAATGACTGAAGTTCAGTGTTGACAAAACATCAGCGTGTGGATCTCTACATCTGTCAATGAAGGACATGGTAAGATACGAGCTATTGAATTGATTGAAATAAAAATAATAAAACTAAAAAAATGTGATTCAAAAATAAATCTTTGATAGTACACAGTTTTATTACAATGTGCTTTTGAGTAGACTTCTTGTGGCTCATCTTTACTCCATAGCAGGTTCATTTGATTGGTTGGGGAGATTTTCGTATAAACTACAGGTTCTACATGTCATTGCATGGATTTCTTAGAATATGGGCAAGTAAGAATTCAGGAACTAGTGCTATATTTGAGTAAGAAGACTCATTTTTACAGAATTTACTTAAGGCCAGACTTTATAGACTGTCTCTTAAAAGCCTATGCCCCAAAAGGTGAATGACCAAAATTCTAATTTCTTTAACTAAAAGCTTTGTGATTCTTCAAATTAATTTTATCTCTCATACCCAAATTTACACAGATTTCTTCCCATTCTTTTCCTTTCCTTCCAGGATCAATTCCTGTTGCTCACTCACCTGGCCTTTCTACTGGTTTGGTTTTTTCAGAATTCTTGTGGGACATTTTCCTGGATGCTAATGAGCATCTCTATTCCCTTTTATTCTTAGATCAGTAGAGCGATCCTTGAATAAAACAAGTTGCACAATTCTCTAACAGTTTATACTCTCTCAACACTGGTTGTTACTTTTTATTGAAATTCCTGAATCACGGTTGATGTTTTTATCTTGTTTCATTCATTTATAGGCTCCAAACTGTTTAATCTGTCCAGATTAAGTCTCACCCTAAATTAAACCTGGATATTGCCTACATACCTGTTGCAGACAGTTATGAACTATGAAGATGCATGTTAAGACATTAACTATACATAGTGATCTGAAAATCGTAACCCAGCAAATTCCTGTGAGATCTTGTGGGTTTTAGTGGAAACTCAACATCAGCTTGCTGAAATCTTAAAAAGAGCCGCTACAGCTAGATAATTAAATGGCTCTCATTGTCATAAAAAACACCTCCCTACTCTGTCTTTCTATAAGTAACACTCAAAAAGCTGTAGCCAATTTTAAACTGTAGCTCTCTTTCTTCCATCTTGACTTTCCTTGCTTCTCAGCCTGAGCTGGAAACTCTTGGGACACCCTGTTTGCATGGTGTCCCAGCGCAGGGTTCCAGACCTCAGTACTGGAAATAACAGTGTTCCAGAATAACAAAACCCCACTGAAAATAGTGTTCTTCCTCTGGCTCTGTGGTACACTTCCATTTCTCAAGCTATACCTTTCAACTACTAGCACACACCACAGTTACTACTTTGATGCTCTTTAGTACTGCCAGCAGTTAAAACCATTTTTGAGTAATACAGTGTACAAGAAGCATGCGTAATTTCAATAACTCGTGACGCATGGGTCAAGAGCTGTCGTAGGTCCTGGGAAAAACAAAATGAATGTTTATCCTCCTTTGATCCTCACTGGCTTCCCTCAGGCATCACTCCCTTCCCCATCCGATGCCTCACCCCTTCCAGTTACCAGAGGTGCCTGCAGCCACCAGTGCCAACTGGGCTTGCTGGGTTGCAGCAGGAAAGCTGTCCCAGCTACTGTGCCTGCAGTAGGTCTTACAGATTGCTGTCATTAGCTAACTATGGATAAGTATCCATTTCCAGTGGCGGGGATTTGCATTCTACAGGAACATGTCTGTATTCAGACAGCACATTCTGGGAAATTTTAATAAACCAAAAGCCTGCATTTCCTCAGCAAGAAAAAACAGAAGGGAAAATGGCCACTTAACACCCAAGTAAGGATTGATCTTGAGACTTTATGCATTTGTGCACATAAATCACTATATAACTGGTGCACAGAGATAATAAAAAATATTACTTACAGAAAGTCTCACATATCTATGCACTCCAGATTTTTATAAGTCACCAACAAGGGGATAGCTTCCCAGGAGCCCTGCTTTTGCAATGCTTGCTGTGACAGAACATTCCTCTGTATCCCTTAAGGTCCTAATTTGTATTTACTAAGAAATATTTCCGAAGTCCAGAGCTCTGACCTGCCTTGAGGCTGTTTCCCGGGCGCAGGTTGTTTGTGACTGCGCAGCTTTGCACTGCCAATCTTTTAGTGTGGTACATGGTGGTAGGTCTTTATAAAGAGGATATTACCAGTTTTCTAACTGAGAATGAGAGGTAATTTCACGGGATGAGGGCATCTAGTGACCCGATATGCATTTACCTGCTTGGCTGTTCCCTCGCACGGCTGAGCCCGCCGGCCCGCCAGGTAAGCATCTTCTGAGGAGCAGCGAAGAGGGGCGTGCTTTGCTACGAGGTAGTAGTCTTGGGGTTTGGCTAAGGCAATATCCAAAACAGCGGCAGCCACTTGACCACTTAATTTTCAAATCAAGCTTTTTGAAATGAAACGTTGTACAGAATTAGTCATCATTGCTACACTTCTCATCTACAGCTGTGCCATCTCCCAGTCTGTATTTTCCTGATATGAATGATCACTTACACAATTCTTGCAGAGTAGATGGTAAAATCCTGATACTTTTAATCTCAAAGGCTTTCTGTTGAAGTACACAGCTGCTCAGCACAGCACTGGTAGTTCTTTAAAAATTGTTTTAAAAATACTTCTTTTTAAAAAATTCTCCTGAAAGCATGATTTATTACATCTCAGACTGATGAAAATTAGTTATTCAGCACTGCAACTCCCCTGAACTAGGTTTTATCACAGAAACACTGGAAATCTGATCCGTAACGATCCATGACACACAATAGTCACTGTTCTTGAACTGCATATTGCCTGGAGTCAAAAATGCCAGATTTCACTAATGTAAAATAAATATCAGTAGCAAAGACATGTGAAACCATGAATATCTCCGTTTATACCATTTTCAGAGATACCAAAATATCACATTCATACTTTTAAAAATAAACCAGTTATATAAAATAGATGTTATAAATATTAGAATAATTAAGGAAAACAGTCAACCAGTTAACTACTGGAAATGGAAAGTATATAGTAAAAGCTGTTGGTTTAAAAAGGACCTATATATTTTTACAGCCATAAAGAAAGTCCAGGAAGGTATGCATCTGCTTATATACACTTGTTCGTAATGCAGAGGCTAAACCCAGGTGTAAATCTGTATGTGCACTGTGAGCATACTCTTCTCCTACTGTACTAGCAGTATGATTAATGTGCCGCATAAAATCTTTTTCCATGGTTGATCCAGAAGGATTATCTCAGAAGGATATAATCAAAAATGCAGTTGCATTGAGGATCGATGAGGTTGCCCCCTTCAGTGAGGTGTATAACAGAGAAAAACCCCGCGTGGATGTAGCTTCTGATTTAGGCTTTTCTGTGTTGGTGCATGGGAGAATATCTCTGTAGTTCCTATTATTAGCCACTGACAGACTGGATTTCTCCTGCACAATTTCAACTTGGAAAAAACCCTGCTAATAACATACAGCTTTTCACGCCCGTGTTTGCACTGAACGGGTAACTGGCTGGGTTGAAGCTCTGTGTGTATGTTACAGGCAAACGCCAATGCAAGCAGTTCTCAAAGTTTCAGGGCACATCCAGAAAGGTTAAAAAACATCTGTTCAAACCATGTGAAGAGATCACATCCCTAATTCTGGAGTGAAACTCACCTGTTCGTACTACAACAAACCCTAAACTCAGAATGGACTTTTTAAAGAATAGTTTGTACTGGTAAATGCAATATAGTACGGAAATTCTAAGCCTGCTTTGACTTTGAGAGGGATCAGGCCTGTCCTGCATCATCGTAGACTTGTTATGCTCTGTGGTGGTGTCCTCTCACCTCCCTCACTAATAGTGATATTCCTCAGAAGACCTGATTTGCCCTGGAAGGTAACAGCAGGTGACAGATGACAGCACAAAGCACTACTCAAGGCAATTCTTTTTATCTCACTGTCTTCCTCATTACTGAGGTTACCCTAAGCTGTATAACCTCCTCTGTAAAGCCACTGCTCTCCCTGCTGGAACGTGTTGGCTGGGGGTGGAAGGAGCAGCAGACATCCCCTCCAGACCTCCCCTGCAAGAGCTGGAAGGCTCTGCAGGTGCTGACCCAGAGCCAGGGACAGAGAATTTAGGGGAAGGCAAGTCACAGCAGGGCTGGTGAGGATGCACAAGCAAGGACACAGCAGAGCACAAAACTGATGCTCTTATGACACCACGGCAGCATACACAAAATAAATTTGCAAATTTGCATTGCCTATATTTACCACTATGATAAAATAAATTAGTCTGAGACCCTATGGAAATGGCAAACTTTGGAGGATTTGGGTAGTAAAGTGAATAAATATGAAGTAGTTTGATTTTCAACATGCTTTTTATCTGATGTTTTTACTGCTTTTAATTCCCGTCTTCATATTCAGAAACCTTCTATTTTCACTAACAGCAAAATTTTAACTGGAACAGAAAAATCCTTTGGACTTTATTTCAGGTCATACACTGGTAAAGAATTAGGAAATACATGTTCATTGGAAATAAAATTAGCTAAAAAGGAAACATTTCTTTCACCTTATTGCAGAGCCTGAAGCAAGAATCTGAAGTCATTCTTAGGGAATTAGATTGAATTCTCTACTATTTCTTATTACAGCATCTCCTCAAATATTAATACTGGTATACAAAGCATGTGACCACCTTATTTATAGAGAAAATGACTTAATCTTCTTCCATTTTAGCCAACATAGCCCACTGAAGTTGGCAACAGCAAGAATACTGAGTAACTTTTTAAGAAAAAATAATGCTGGGTGCCTTTCAGCCCGATTACCGTAACTTCTTAATATCCACTGTTTATTGAACTAAAAATTCAGTTTCACCTGCACATGGGCAATTTCTTTCAGAGAGAGGGGAGGATTCTTTTTCATGCAGAAAATTTTCATTCCAAACTTTTCTAAACAAAATTGTCATTGACATTGCTGTGATTATTAGTTGAAGTTTCTGATTTCTAGTATTTTCAAACTGACAGATTTATTTCTTCAAACAAAGAAAAATTGTTCCCAGAATAAAAATATATAGCTTCCTTTTATTTCCCGATTCTGAAAATTACCAGGTGCCAAGCTGTGGACATAAAGGAAATTGAAGACCCTTCAGGGTGACCTGAAGAACCACAGTGGTGAGGAATTGTGATACAGTTGTTTAGGCAATTTTGCTGCAGCTGCTTGGAACTAGAAAAATGAGAAATGAGTTTTCTGTTGCTAAATATAATGAATCCCCTTTCTGTGCTGTCACAAATTGTCAAAGTTCATTAACAAGAAGAAGGATGTAGTGAATGCACATATAAAGGTAATATGAATATAAATATTTAAAATGGTGCATATTGCCACAGGAGGATTTTTTTCTCTGCTTCAGTTATCGCATAAGATGTTTCAAAATTAACAGATATAGTGATGTAACACAACTATATATCTTCAGAGCAATTTGCTATTATTTGCAAAATTAGCTACATTTTCAAGTGCATAGATGCAGCTTAATGGCTTCATTTCAGGATAACATTTAAGCCACATTTTATTTAAATCTGTGGGTATGCAAGGTTTAAATACCTTGCTAAATAAAAAACTTCATCAACTAATAGCAACATAACTCACACTTTTAATTTTGCAATTGTATGAAATTCAGTATGGTTCAGCTTGATTTTGAGGACAGCAATGGCTGTCATTTACTGTTTTATGCAATATATGATTAAATGTACTGTCAGTAAGGGATGGTCAGATTTCTCTTTATGATTACTGTAAAATACTCATAATAACCATTTCACTTGGAGTTATGATAACAATAAAACTGGAGGAACCTACCTCAGGCAAATTTTGATTTTTCCTCAGACTTTAGCCTTGGCTTCTGCTAGTCAGACTGATCTGGGATACAGCAGAGATGACCGGAATCACCCAGGACCCTGCACTTGCATATTCCATAGAGCTCTTTTAGCCCAGCAGATGTCCTGATGGACACTATGAGTTTACACTCAGGACGAGCTCTCCTGCAATCCACAAGCCTTGCTGGCACAAGACTCAATTTACATTTCCCAGCTCTAGGAGAAAAAAATATACTAAACTTTCCAGAATATATAAGTAGTATTTAGACATTTAGTAAAGGTAAGACTTCTGCAACTACAGAAATGAAATATATGTCATGCACTTTTATAGTCCTTGCTGGCAAGTGAAACACGGTGAATTTGTTTTGTACAAAACTGAAGGGATGCTGGAAGTCATCGAGCAACTTGAACACCTACTGTCACGGTAGAACAAGTGCTTCACGGTAATTCAAAGCATCCTACTGATTTGAAACCTGAAATGGCAAGCTCTGAAGTAGAGGTAGCAGAGAAGTCCAGCCAGCTGGAGAAGTTACTCTTCATTCTTCTCTGGCCTAGAAGAACATAGCTCATTTACAGTGCTCAGAACCCTTTCAGCCCCAGGCCTTGTATCACTGTATTCTGGTCACATTCACTCTTCCAGCAGACCCTGCTCACAAAGTACCAGCTCCTGAGGTTCAAAGAAAACAGCTGCATGAGGACTTTTTTCTTTTTGAGCTGTTCTGCAGCCTCAGCCTCCATGGGAGGTTGTGTCCCTGTACCCAGCCTCCTCACTCGCTACCCAAATCCTCCACAACAGTAATTAGATTGAAGCTGTATTAAAGAGGACTTTTTTCTCTCCTCTCCTCTCCTCTCCTCTCCTCTCCTCTCCTCTCCTCTCCTCTCCTCTCCTCTCCTCTCCTCTCCT
>JAVJGJ010000037.1:68819264-68837685 GCA_035590215.1 Microhierax caerulescens | reverse complement strand
TGATATCTGCCCCACCACTAACCCCCATGGGCTGCGGGGGGACAGCCTGCCTCACCAGGGTCTTCACCAGGGGCTGCAGGGGAATCTCTGCCCTGGCACCTGGAGCATCTCCTCCCCCTTCCTCACCAACCTTGGTGTCTAAATCTGCAGACTCATACTCTTGCTCCTGTTTCAGGCTGCAGTTGCTGTCATGCAGGTTTTATTTCCCCTTCTTAAATACGTTACCCCAGAGGTGCTACCACTGTCACTGATGGGCTCAGCCTTGGCCAGCAGTGGGTCTGTCTTGGAGCTGGCTGGTGTTGGCTCCATCAGATATAGGAGAAGCTTCTGGCATCTTCTCACAGAAGCCACCTTGCAGCCCTCCCACTACCAAAACCTTGCCATGCAAACCAATACAAGCTCATACTTCAGAAATTTCCCAGCACCTTCCCTGCGAACACCCTCTCCAACACCCACCTGCCCTGACCAGGCTGAGACCACTGGGGCTGTGGGAGCAGCAGGGTGACATCTCTTCAGGCAAGACCTGTGTGGGGGGTACAACACATGGAGCTATTTGGGATCTTACTCTTTGAGGTGTATTGTCACCGTCACCGCAGTAATCCAGCTACAAGTAAAGGTGTAAAGTCTGCCATGCGTGGGCTAGGGTGTGCATCAAAAAAGGGGCAGTATGTTAAAGCAATTTTGCCAACAAATTAATTAGTAGCCTTGGCGCTAATGGAGTGTGTATCACGCTGATAAGGAGCAGGGTGAAGCAGGAGCAGTGTGAGGGGCCCTTCTCTTTCCCAGGGTGGTTTAGTGGGTTTTGTCGGAGGCAGAGCCGCACTGCAGTGCATGGGAGTCTGGCTTCTCCATCGCTAGAAGAGGAAAGCAGATACCGTGTTCATATCAAACAACAGCTATGCACATTGTTCTGCTCCAAAACCTACTCTGTGAGATAACACAGCACAGCCTGTAAATCATTTCCCTCGTGACATCGCTCGTTATTACCATTGCAATGAGATATACCTTTTGTCGCTGGGAGTAGCATCAGACACTGAAGATTTTACTCCGATTCTATTCACTGCCCGCAACTCTATTGGCAAGATACACTCGGAGGATTTCAGGAGTGCTGGAGGGTCCACATAATCCTTGGAGATGAAATAAAATACCGTGTTCCTTGTAGATATGGTAACAGATTATTGAATAAAGCATATGAAGAAGAAATAGGCAAAGCATATAAAAAAATACTACTGGTATCTGGGTTGATCTAACATTTTACACTCCTGAACAGCCTGTTAGCTTGTATTTTTACAGCATGACTTCTGAGCCCAGAGCACATCTCAGTATCACCTGTGTGAGACAAACCTTTTAGAGTGCTCTTACTGCACTTCACAGGCCATTATCATCCATTAGGCAGAGTAAAAAGTCTAAGCACTGCTAAGTTGTACCCAGTCATGCCTCTCTGCTCTTTGGTTTATAACAAACCTGCAAATAGTTGCCACCTTCTTATTGCAGGCTTAAAGTAGAAATGCTATGTTGGGAAAAAGGGCAGCTTGCTTGAGTTCAGTGGTTAGTAGATGGATTTTCAGTGAAAAAATAAATAAACACATGCAATATGTTTACTTCTGTTAACCTCCCTTTTTTTCTTCTGGAGGTCTCCCCTCTCCCCTGCCTTTTGTTGCTTTCTTTAAACAGGAGGGAACACTGCAAAACCGCACATATCTATCATTCCTAAGCATTCTACATGCCCTGCTTACCTGCTATGCAGTAATGATTTTCAATATGTTTTAGCCATTTTTTTCTGAGGTACAAGTGATCTATCCAAAGATGCTAAACAAACATGTCCTAGGCGATTTCAATCTATATTTTTAGCTGCCAGGCTATTTTTCTCTGGATAGTGCAGTTCCAGTTTTTTAAAATGAGTGTCTGTGACACCAGAAAACATCAGGATGGCATTAAAATGCAGAATATTTTTTTTAAAATAAATACATATTAGAAAGGCAATTTAGTAATGAGTCATCAGCAATCTTCTGAAATGGACCACCGCTATTTGCCATTCCATGTAGACATCAGTTGTTTATTTTGAAACATAAAACAGGTACTTTTAAATCCATTGTGTGACCTCAGAATGGCTATGCAGAAGACAGAGAAATTAATATATCGATATTAAAGAGTGTTAGTATTTAATATTTCAAATTACAAGCATGTCATGGCTGCATTACTGCTGTTTAAATGCCATTGGTAAGTAGGGCTAACTGAATAAATGATTGCAGGTATAATACTGTTAAGGAAAGACGGAATGGAGAAATTTCATCATTGGAAAGGTAAGACAAGAATGCTGCCACCTAGGAGTGCCAGTCCTCCCTATGGGCATTGCTTTAAATGTTGGAGTTCTCTAAGGAAGGGAAATGGAACACCTGCCTTGCAGAAATAAATGCAAATTGAAGATCATTTGGAGAGGGGAGGAAACAATCAAGATGACAACGAATTCAAATAAATACACCCAGAATGTAAAAACAACTCCAGTGCAAGCCTTTAATGTCTTCTGGTGTGTTGTTAGATCAATCACGTTGCACAGCTGGTCACTTCAGATATGATGCAGCACATCAGGATGTGACATGGCATTGCAGATGCAACAAGCCACAGCAGTGAGAGTGTAATAGTGATACATGAGTAGAAAAGTATTCTCCAAAGTGATTCTGAATTGTGGGTCCTTCTCATTCCTTCCTTTGAGCTTGTAAGCCATGAGGGGAGGGGAAACAAAATACTGTAGCTGTAGCACTCTGTTGTTAACACATAACTGGATCTTTGCTACCGCACGAAGTAATTTCTGAGGTGTTTAAATGCTGATCTGTGGGACTGGATAGCGCCATGGACATGAATGCATAGTCAGAGAGCATTTTGGACACAGTTTAACTTTATAGAGTTGAACGCTGAAGATCCAAGATAAGTCAATACCTCATCCAGATTTTTTTCCTGATTCCAGGAAATTAACTTTGAATTAAGATAGTTAATAAATTATAACGTATATATATATAACTGATAACAGGGGAGAATTTATAGATATTTTATATGCCTCAAGCAGCATGATAGGCTATATTCAGTGTCCTTGCTGGTGGTTGATCAGCTTTACCCCTGTCATTCTCCAGCTATCTGATGAGCAGCCTGCATTTGCTTGATCAGCTGGTATGGTGACAAAATGTGGCATTTTAGTTTATGCTCGTTTTCTGTAGCAGGTGCTGCTATGAAATACCCATATAACTGGAACTGTCAGTGGTTACTTCCTGTCATGCAGGAGTAAAAAGCTCCAGGAATACAAAGGAAAAGCTGAATAATCTCATTTTCAACAATTTCACTGCTAAAACAAGCAGTAGGATTCAATGAATTAGTTGTAGTTATTGAAAGAAAAAGCACCAAAATGTAAATTAAGAGGAGAGCTGATCATATTTAGTGTGCCTGCTATACCACAAATCGGTATTCTTGTTCTGGTTGTTACTGATGATATTAAGACTTTAAGCATAAGCAAAGCAACACATCATAAATTTTTATATTCCCCATGATGTGGAAAATTAATTCCCTTTATTAGTGTATGCCTGATAACAAATATTTCAGTCAAGCTGCGGGTGAATATAGGGAAAAAGGACCACCCTTAGATGGTACTAATGATTGAATTTGACAGTGGAGGTAACCACGGTAGGAGGGAGCACTGTAATAGCAGAAGCAAGTCCAGCTGGCTATCCAAGAGAGACAGGCATGTGTGACATATGGCAACGCTTGAAAGCTTTGAAAACTCCCTTCTAGATGTCAGCCTCAGCAGGAATTTAGAGCCCTTAAGCAGCCTAAAGTCAGTATAATATGTTACGGAACGAAGACCACCATTTTACCCCTCAGCATGCAGTGTTGAGCATTTCTTCGGCAATAGTAATGCGCAGATCACTAATTTGATTACTCTAGGACCACATCATCAATGTGGCAGCAGCCACTGTGGGAACACGATTTTCAAACATAGTCTTGTGCTTTACTAGCTGCAAATGCATGTGCTGGTGCAAAAGGAAAGGAAAAGGAACTATAGCTCTAGTGTACATATGCAAAAGCACATGGTCGTTTGTCATGGTGATAGCAGCAGGCTCCACAACGGCAGCAGCTGGTTACCATTCACTCAGCCGAGCTCTTCAATTGCCAGGGATCCTGTTAGTGTTAAATATTCCCCAGGAAGGATTCAGTACGGGACTAGCAGGGCAACAGTGCTGCTGCTGCTGCCACCACCGCCGCCACCACCTTCATATCTTTGCACTGGCAGCTGCAGCAGCATCACAGGGAAACATCCTTGGTGGCCTAACCTTGGCCTTTGATGCTTGCCACTCTTTAGAAAACAAAGGTTTCTCTTGTGTAATAATTTCACATGTAGCCAGGTGCCTCATGATGTCTAATGCTGGTAAGAGCATTTCTGCTAGCTGGGTACAGCTGACAGGGGGCTGAAGTCTCGAAATGCCTTCACAGTTCGCTGCTGTTTTCAACATACTGCAACACTCCAGCAAACTTGACCTAGTTCTCGTGGTGGCAGCAGCTGCTGATTCTCCCAAACTCTTCTTGCTGAGTGTGATAAGAAACACAGGGGCTAAGGACAGCAGCTGTTTGTCTTTCCTGGACCTCTTTTTGTAGATGATGTCAACAAGGTTAAGCAACATCAGCCCCAGTTGCTTGCTGGTTTTCATTTTTCAAGGAAAGGGGTGACTGAATTGTTGCAGACATCAAACTTGGATCTCTCTCAGCCAGTAAATTATGAAGGTGAGCCATAAAATTCCAGTTCCAGAATCTTTCCTAAAATGACGGATGATCCAGGGATAGATCAAAACACAGATGAGTCCATTTTACAAAGGTGCTGCTGGTATCTAAACCAAGAAACTCACATCTCATATAAATGCCAGAGGTACTAGGTATCATATTTATAAACCGTTACAGAGTTTTCAGCCATTTCCAGCTCACTTCCTTGAATTTTGTTCATCATTTCAAACCCTTGAGTCCTCCAGCAGAAACAAGCTGACAACAATGGAGACAGAAGCCAGGTTTTCCTTCCCAGTTTTGTGAATGATGGCAACCCAAATGCAGCTGCTGCTGAGATTTGGATTAAAATTGTCTCCTCAGACTATTCCTAAAGCTCAGGCCTCTGGAAGACGGATTCCTCCTCAGGATATTTTACACAAATTCAAACACAGTAATAACATGCACAGAATGGAGTTGCAGGGGGATAAACCTAAGACAAACTGACAGGAGGGAGGTCTTGTTTTTGGGGGAATCAAAAAAGAAATACCTAAAGGCCTGGTTCTTTCCATTCAAAACTTAAAAATAACTAGTAGTGGTGTGAACAAACTCTTCTGAAAATCCCTCCCCTTTCTCAGCGCTTCTGACATTCTAAGGCTTTCTATGAACTTCTAAAATTAAGTTTGAAAATGCTGATTTAGATGTCTGAAGTCAGGCACCAAGCAATGGGATCAACCTCCTGAAGACCTTCATCTGACACAGAAGAGTGAACTACCACCACCTACTCCTACAAAATAGTTTTAAGCAGTGAAAGTTGCCCAGCTGGCTCTGCTAGTTCACATGTAGGTTGCTGCTCCTCTCCAGGTACCCCTTCTTTTCTGCTGGTGATTTCCACTATTTAGAAAGACACTGCAGTATAGAGAACCATAAAAACTCCTCACTGCCTAAATTAACATTTTACATTTTCTTGTCCTTTTCTTCTTCTGTGCTCCTGATTTGTGCAAGGTTGTAAGCTCTTGCCTTAGGTTAGGGTGACCATTCCCTTCAAACGTTCACTTCTGTCTACCTGGACTTCCCCAGACTATCTTAACCCTGTACCTCCTTCCCTCTGTGATACACTCACTACCTTTCAACAGTAATGCCGTTCTACATGAAAAGCACAAGTGCAGCCCTCCTCCTTTTGTCCCTCCCTTTTCTCTCCTCCATGTATCAGCACAATGCTCCTCCTTGCCTGGGCTTTCCTGGGCAGTTTCTCCTCATGGGATTCAAATGCCAAGACTCTGTATAGTTACTGCAAAAAGGAACCCAAAACACAATAAAAATTAACATGAGGTGCTACTAGCCTGCCCTGGTTTCAGCTGGGACAGAGTTAATTACCTTCTCAGGAGCTGGCGCGGTACTGTGTTTTGGCTTTGGTGTGAGACTTTCCAGTTCCTCAGGCCTTGTTAGCAAAAAGTCTGGAGGGGCACAAGGAATGGGAGGGGAGACGGCCATGCCAGCCGCCCCAAAGTAGCCAAAGGGCTGTTCCATACCACGGGACGGCACGCCTGGGATATATATCGGGGCGGGAGGGCGGCTGCTGGGGCATTGGCCGGCGGGTGGTGAGCGGTTGTGCTGCGCCCCGTGTGTTCCTTTCTGCCTTTCCCTCTGGATGTTGTTCTTTCCCTCCCCCTTTTCATTATAACTGTTTTTTCCATTGTTGTTATTATTCTTTCATTTTTATTCTGTTTCAACTATTAAATTGTTCTTGTTGCAACCCTCCAGTTTTACATACCTTTCCAACTCTCCTCCCCATCCCTTGGGGTGCGGGGGGAGTGAGCGAGTGTTGTGTGGTACTTAACCACCAGCCAGGGTTAAACCACGACATAGCCCTAGGAAAATATTTTTGTACAAGTAAAAAATATTTTAAAGGGTAAAAAGCCCTAAAAGGTAGCTCAGACTTGAATAACAAACCCACAAAAGGAACAGGGAGGAGAACTAATTCATAGAGACTTCAATCTCTCCCTAAATGAAACAGAAATTAAAAGAATCAGAGCATATCCAAACTCAAAACACACCCAAAACTAATAATAGTTGCCAACAATAATGAAATAAAACCTATTCATAAAATTAATCAATGAGATGCATAAGTCAGAGTGAGTTAATTGTCACAAAGCATTTGTTTTAATAAAAATAAAGCCATTGTGAAGGGCTTTCTCCATGTTCAGTCTTTCTTGTTCAAGCTTGTCATTTATTTTTCATAAATTTGCAGACACTCATCTGGCAACAAGGATTGTTACCCTGTCACACTGCTGAAGATGCTTTTGCTATTCAAATTCCACGGTAAATATAAAAAGGACAATGAGATTCCTATACGTAATTGCTGAATTTAATATTCATGTTAGTAGTTTTTAAAATACACAGAGGAGATGAGAAATTTTCCCTCATTCATCTATTATCCTAAGGACCCAGATTTATTTACTTTGAAGACAGTCACAGAGAGAAATAAGGAACAGCTATTTGCACAAAGTTGTGAATAAGTGAATAGATTCAGTTAATTTATATGCCGGGGCTTCAGTCTCACACTGCTGTCTACTCCTATCCCCACGGAAACAACGGATTTGATGATTGCCTGCCCCAGCAAAAAAGCCAGTTCTCACTCCCAATGGGTTTTGTTTGTTCTGAAGTACCAAGGGAGGCACTGGGCTGGGAGGCTCATCCTCAGAGGCTCGGTGACCAAAGCAACTCTGCCAAACTGCAGTTCAGAAGGATGTGCTATATAGTCAGTGACCCAGCAGAGACATTGCCCAGCAGCAGATCACTTATTTGCTTTGGAAATCGATATCGTAATTCTTGTTATCATTTTCAAATCACTTTCATTGTGAAATTTAAGTTTCTTTCTGTGTTCTCAGTGTATCACATTCTGGGTATGAACATGAAAGACGTCTTTCAGCCAATCCAAGCTGGTCTAAACCCATGTTGCTGCCAAAGATCTCACACTTTCCCTGACCATGACTGAATTCCCATATGATGCCATAGTCTCAGGAGTTTGACCAGTTTATTAATCCGATGGAACACAAATCCTTTTTTTATGTATAAACTTTGCTTCCAGTCATTGCACAGCTACATCAAGTCCTTTAGCTGATAGAAGAATAAATGTGGGAATGCAGGACTGAAATGTGGGTGGGGGTACCAACATCTCCTTCCCCCTCTTTGGTAATACCATGCCCTTAGATTGGCTGGAAGGGAACAAGCCTGCTACCTCCAGTTCTGGTTTTGTTTAGTAAAAGGGTTACTATGTGATGTTTTGCAATTGCAGTTAGTATTTAAACTATGTAAAATGAGGCTCAAAGTCTGGTGTTTAGTTCAAACACTTTACTTTTAGAGTTTTGCTATTCCCCCCCAGCAGTTTGCTGCATCACATTTCATTTGTTTTCTTCTTGCCATGTGAAATGGCCTTTTCATCTCTTCCACCCCTCAGATTCCTTCCACATTTCCATTTCATCAGTGAAATCACCTTAGGTTTACTCTAAAATAATGTAGGAGTATTTAACAGACTGTGAATTGAAATTCAGGTCTCATGTGGTTCTGATTTTGCAGTGCAAATTATCCTGGAAAATGTGGCAGGAAATTGCAGAAACTGGAAATAGAAGGCAGTTGTTAGAAGAATCTGTGCTCAGGAATATCACAATAATATATGGAGGAAACATACGGCCAGGCTGAAAACAAAGAACAAATCAGTCCCATGGGCCAATCATTCAGCTGCAGTGGCTGTGCCACACGTCGGGACAAATGTCTTTCATAAGAGCATAATTTGACAGACCTTTGGAGGGCAAACCGTGTTACTGCTGCTGTAATGCCAGCAAATTCTCCTCCAGACTGTCCCTGATAAGCGTGTTGTTCATTCCCACCCACTCCAGCTGACAAACAGGTAGTCTTCCAGAGAGGGTCACCATGTACTTTCTGTGAACCAGTGGACCAGCAGCTGAAAGCTCTGTGCATGTCTGTGCTCAGACCCGTTGAACCCCTCGGGATGCTGTCTTAAAGCAGATACAAAAGATTTGGGAAAGGGGCTTCTCTGGATGCTCTCTTAAAAGAGATCAAAAAGAACCGGGAAAAGGCTATCCCTGACAAAGTCATCTGTGGATATGGCAGGTGGTTGCTGCTGGATGAACATTTGCAAGGTGTGAACAGTGTTATTGGGTAAAGGATTCGAAGGCAAGCAGGGAAGGATGCTGCAGTTTAAGGGCAGGAGGCTGAGATGAGCCATGTGAGCGGTGAGCGTTGCAGCAGGACTCCTGGCTGATTTCACTAGTTTCTTCTGATTTCTGGTGGACCATGTGTGGATTGATGTCAAAGTCTGAGCTGGCCCCATCCACGTCATTTTGCCTGTCTCTGCCAATAGATGTGAACAAAATCAGCAGCTGCTATTATTCTCTTGTGTTGCCCCAGCTCTCATTAATGAGGCAGCCTGAGAGCAGCCCTTTCTGCTTCCCTGCCAGCTAATCCCTGGGCTGGGGTAACAGCCCTTGCCTTTCTCTTGGCCACATGCTGTAGTTCTCTATAATTTTAAGATGTTTAGAGGCTAGGACTATTTAATTTGCTCTCTAACCTTTTTATTTTGATTCCTCCTATGGGTTTTTTCTTCACGTGTCAAGCTCCTAAGAGAACAGCATTCGAAATGTGAAATGCGAAAGCACAGGGAGAGCTGCAATGGCACAACGTGCTGCTCTCCTGCATGTAATCTGAATAACTTGTTAGCGGCAAAGTCCAGGGGTGAGTTTCAGATTTGCCATTCTCCCGTTTTGCAGAAACCCACTTATTCAAGCCAAAGCCCGTTATTGGTTCAATGGCATTAAAGGTACTTCTGTAGCTAATAACTCGAGAACAGCTCCGGCTGTCTTTGGCTGAGGTCAAATGACCAGATACCCCATTATCACACAGGCAGCTTTGGGGCCAAGTCTGAAAGTCCACTTGATTGATACAAAGACATCAGTTACGTATCATATATGCCGATTTCTCCAGCATGGTCTGTTATTGCCAGAAACAGGAACTAGTGGTACAGTAGATACGTGACTACGATTGGGTGGGAAAAGCAGCAGTATGTTTATTTTATGTTCTTTTTAGTAAGTGTATCCCTGCTTGTAATTTTTATTTGCAGAGTTTAAGAACTTCAGACATTATGTTGGAAAAAAAAAAAAAAAAAAAGACATCTCTGGCATAGCAACGTCCATAAGCATCAGTACAGTTGGCTTATAGGAAGAGTAGGTAATTGTATATTTACCTGCAAAGAATTACAGTGTCATTCTGACAGCTATTTGTAGAACATTTGGAAATCAGCCATTCTTGCAATTACGTGCCAGACAAGAAACAACCATGGTAAATAGCATCAAGGAACATTACCTCTGAATTTATATCTCTTCAAATCCACTGGATACAGAGTCAGGAGAGTCCTGCCATCTGTGTAGCCATTTTAATAGTTCTGAGGAGATCTAGGTATAATCTGTGCAAGCACAGACACAGACAAAAAAAGCAAGCAATGCAAGATCAGGTTCAGCAATTCTTCTCTCTAATCTTTCAGGGCGAATGTGTAGCTAGTTCGTGAATTAAACCAGCTTTGCATTAGTTGTATCTTTGCTTACTTAAGCATAATTGTGAGAGAAGGAGGCGTGGATGCAGCAAGTTACATTAGGAGTTAAGTTAATATGGAATAAACCAATACCAGCTTGCCATTGGGAACTTCTACTGTTCCAGTGACAGAAAAATAAATAAATCATAGATTCACACTTTGAGGAATTTGTCTGTAATAATGCTGATTAATGCTTTCTATAAAAATTAATGAGATTTCTCACTGATTTTTTACAATAATAATAAAGTAATTTATACATGCTTGGGCTTGGAAATACCATTTAATTACTTCTACTATACTGGCATATTAGTCATCACAAAGTGGTGTTATTTGAAATCAAGTTCTAAAGCTTTAGTTCCCTTTTTGACACTGCAAAAGAGCAAGCTGGCTGTACTAGGCAATTGTAATCCCAGTGGGGCCTGTTTACTGCTTGTATAACTGTCATGTTCTTGCTGTCAGTTCTTTGCTTTCATTTTTAATATCAGAAATTATAGACTCTATCTGGTACAAATTTACAGTCACAGACTTCTGTTACCAGTCCTCTGACAATAAGCATCTCTCCATTGTCTTATTACTTTCTTTCAAATTATCTCATTAAGCGTCAGAGGGTTATTCACACCAGATAAAAAAAGCATCATAAAGCACGGCTGAACACTTACCATCTTGCTCTGTCTACATGTCAAACATAAAACAGGAGCAAGAACTTTTGTGCTTAGTTCGAGTAAGCCAGAAAGTAACCCCACCTGCCAGGATGGCAAGCTGGAACTGCTCCCTGCCCATCAGGCACCCTTTAGGGAGGGATGCACAGAATCACCTCTTTCAAAAGGAGCAAGCTGGAAGCTTGGACCAGCCCATCTCCGTGGCTGAGACGTGGTTGCACAGTGCAGGACTTTAGCCTATGAGCCTTCTGGTTAATATTTCCTACCTTTAAAAGGACTTTCCTACATCTTTAGGACCAGTTCTGAGTGAAAAAAGATTTTCATTTGGCAATGTATTTGGCACAACTGAAGTACAAAATGAAAGCAAAATAAACAGAAGTAAATAATATATGGGAAAGTTCAAACCCATGAGAATCACCCTATAAATACATGATTCCTAAACTCAGGCTTTCACCTGCATGCCTGTAATTCAGTAAAATCATGACAAAAATAATACAAAAATGAAAGTTGTCATTTCTCTTTATGCATTAGTTACAAAAATGTGTTTGTAGTTGTTGTTACCTACCCAGGAGTTTTAAAGTACCTTTAAGAGTCCGTAAGCATGATCTTTCTAATATTGTTTTAAAATCTAGATGATGGAATAACCATATGGTTGTTTCTTTGTGAATTAATAAATAAATAAATATAAAAGGAAGCAAAGAAAACTTAGGTACTGTGATACTGAATATTGCTCTGAAGTGAGCCATTGCTGTGCTATTGAAACTTTTTACTGTTTGCACGTACTAAACATTGATCCTAACAATTCTCCCTATCTCCCCAGTCGCTATGGAGTTACTAAGGCAAGTCCAAAGGAGTGGAAAGAATAAAAAAAGGAAATTATAATTTTCTATTAGTTGCTGAAATAGGTTTAACTTTGTTATTATTTATCTTTGAAGAAGATACATACCATATATTTTCAGTCTTTCTTATTCAGAAAGGGTAAATATTTTGCCATTTTATAGGCAGTCAGGAAAATCTCCTGTGAAATCACCTAACATTGGATACATTTTCAAATACTCTTTTCAACACAGAAATATTTGTCAGTTAGGTCATGGTAAAATTACTTATTTATCACTTAGAAATGTTGACATCCTGATACATTAAAGTTTTACTTCATTAATTGGTATAATTAAAATATCACAGTGAGGGGACTTAATTTGAAATGTGTGAGCTAAAATAGTTGTGTATTCTTAGACTGAAAGTCACATAAAGGATTTGTTCTGTACTGATCTAGTTTGAAATTAATTCTATATTGAAAGTACCTTGCAAGTGATTTATCCAGCAGAGAATAGGGTAATATTCCTGTGTTGAAGCGGGTAATGTTTCTGCTTGAAAGCAGAAGGGTATGATAAGGATGCAGGTCAGTTATAACAGCCAAAATACTAATTTTAACACACAAACCCCATTATACTATTACTAAGCAGAGATGTCAGGAAAATAACGAGCAAAATATCTTTAAAACTGTGAAAGCACATAGAGACCATCCTTTTATCATGTTTCCTTTGCTGGCAAAGTCAGCTTGTGAAGTTTTTGCTCCTCAGTCGTCTCACCTCATCTTTACCAGTTCCTGCAGAAGCCCTTTTCCTGTCAGACATGCTGCTACAACCTCTTGTGGAACACTGTCATTGTGATGATCTCTATTAAAATAATCAGTCCTCAAAAGGCAAGCTGTTATTTTCACCTGGTCTTTCCACCAATCTTTAGTAAAAAGACCAGTTGAATTGGTGCAAATGAGGGACAGCAAAAGACAGTACAGGAGCAGGTGCAACAGAGAAATTAGGAAACTCTAAAAATGGCTTTTCTGCAAAAGAGAGCATGCCATGTAGCTCTAATTAACAGGTCATATTACCTTATCGATGGGGGGACAGAACGACCTAGAACTACCTTTCACACAGTCTCTTTTCTCAGGGAGCAGCTCCGATGTTCAGCTGTAGGGAACAATGTCCGCTGTACAGGGCAAAAAGCAGGGCTCCTGAAGACTGTCGCTTAAGCGGGTTGTGACCCCGCTTGCCTGTGACTCAAAGTGACAGGTCTGTGCCCTTTGTCAATGCCAGCCAGCAGAGCTACGCAGCTGCAAAGGGGGGAGCAAATACAGCGATGCTGCAGAAGTTTCTAGGCACGGAAGACACCTCTTGAAACCTTGCTATGTCCTCATAGACCATGTTGGAGGACACTGCTGTATTTGCACTTGCACTCCAGACTGAATCCATGCTCTCCCCTTTGCTTTCAAGTGAGAGCTACGTTAGTTCTGCATGCATAACTGCATGCATTTATTCTCATAAGTAAATAAAATGAGGTTATGTGCGTATGATTCTGAGGAAATTTCTTAGATGAGACAATTTCACAGGAGCTGCTATCAGTTTTGGTCACCACGGTCCTGCCCTCCCCAGCAACCCTTTCCCCTGCCATGCTTTCACTCTGCCCTCGTCACGGTAGCTCTAGCACTCAGCAGCCTGCAGTGAGCCATTTCAAATCATTAACCAAGCAGAAAACAATTCATTCTTCATTGCAGCTAGATTTACAGTGCTTAGAGATGGAAAAAGAATTGAAATGAGCTTCCGAGCTTCAAGCACAATACCTACAGTTTCGTCTCAACCATACCAGAAATCTAATTTTATGCCATCCTTTATAGATCTGCAGAAAGCAACCCACAGCTCTATCAGATTTTAGCTGTTGACAGACTGCATTCCACAGCACTTGCAGAAGCAGAGAGCCGTTGTGAATACATGTTCCCTTCATAACCAAACCCCCTTCTAATTCAACACTAAATTTTCCAGCTGAACTGGAAACTTCATCACAGATACTCAACTTTCTTTCAGCACACAGATAAAATCACCAAGAGTCAGAGGCCAAAGAACTGATCTCTGCAGGGTATCACAAGAAACACAATCACTCAGTAATGATTCCTTATTTATAATTACTATTGGGACTTCTCATTTAATCTGTTCTAAATTCATCAGTGCCATGTTTATACTGTACCACCCTGGATAATTCCTCAAGATGTCACGCGATGATAAGTCAAATGCCTTAGAGGAACAAGTGTGCTGCATGAAAAATATTATCTTTATCAATGAAATTTACAATCTCATCAAGAAGTGACTCCACTAGCAGCAGAGAAAAAAAAAAAAAGACTAAAACTGTGAAGGTACATAGAGACTCATATTTCCTTTGCTGGCAAAGGCAGCTTGTGAAGTTTCTGTTCCTTAGTCTTTTCGGAGCCGTCTTTCCTGACTCCGGCAGCAGTCATTCTATCACTTTGTCCAGGGTCAATGCCATGGCTGTTGGACTGATCACATTTACATTACCTTACTCAATTTTGTTGACTAGTGGTGCAATGCTACTCTTCTGCCAGCTCTGGGAGCTTAGCCAGCTGCTGGATGAAGCCCTCTCGAGCTGCTGGTTTACAAACCTCTGTCTTCATTGATCACCCTGTTCTGAGTGACAGTTTAGTTAGCACATGTTTATTCGTCATTCTTCTTCAACAGGAATTGTTTGTTTGCTTCTTCCCAAATGTAGAACATAAACTTACCTGAAAAATCTCTGAATAACTATTGAGATCTCCACAATACCTACCTAACGATGGGCTGATGCCACTTGTCCATTAATTTTTTTCTTAATCATTGAACATTTCTTTGTACTGACCTTAATGCTTCTGATTTGTGCTTTGGTGCTTTTTTCCTTATTCTTTCATTTATCATTTTTCTATCATTCTCTGCATATAACTCACAGCTTTTGGTATCAGTGTACAAATTCTTCCAATTGAATAGTGTTGATGGTCTTGTGGATAAGATTATGATAGCTGCTATGCAACATCAGCCTTACTTGAAGTTGAAAGCCCCACGTACAGTTCAGTATAGAACTGAATGTATCATTCAGTTTCTCCTCACTTTGCCAGCGGTAAGATACCTCCAAACTGCCAAGAAATTCATGAAAAATCAACAGCCAAGATAAAGCAGAAAAACTAACTGCAGAGGTGATTGCCATCATAATTTCCTGCCCCAGAAGATCTATAAAGCATTACTCGTGCCACAGATGTGAGCAGTACTGCAGCCAGCATTCGTGCGTCAGACAGAGATCTGTAGGAAACTAGGCTCCCTTATCTCCTGTAGTCATGCATATAATCTACATAGTTTGCTCAAAAATTACTCCTACTTGATTCGGTCATAATTGCTTTCAACATTGTGAATTGGCCATGAAAAGCACTGAGAATTTGTATGACCCCCTGCCATGTTTACTAGAAAGTTGTTTATTTAAACCCTAGCAGCTCAGTTATTAAGCTAAACCAACATATGTATGTAATAAACACTTCTGTAAAATAAGCCAGATGAATCATCCTCAAGTGCCTTTATCTCTGCTGAATATTAAGGAAGCTTAGACAGCTAGCTTAGATAAGACACCTAATTTTTAGACAGCTAAAATTAGTGAGATGAATCTGGGCAAAAAGGCCTGGACTGGGTCACTGCTATGTCCACTGTATGGGTCTGCTTATTTTAGCTTAATGACAAAACCCTCAGACTAACGTGTTATGTATAGTCCTTTTCCTCCTCTACTAACATGACTTAATAATTATATAATTATCATATACACAACATAATATTAATAATATTATTATTAATAATATCATTATTATTAATATTATTAATGATAATAATAATAATAACAACAATCATCATCATCATCATCATCATCATCATCACCAGCTTAATAATTGTTAAACCTAGGCTAGAATCTAATAGCATGATTTATGATCTCCATAAATCCTGGAATCCCCTGCAGGATTTATGAGAGCTTACAGATCCATTCCATACCCTTCATGCCTATCAGCATGCAGAGAAGCTCCATACAAAAATAGAGACAAACCCCCCTAGCATGCACAGTAGTGTTCTATCGTAAAGTGTAATATACAACACACCTTTCTTTGACTATGGAATCCAGAGATTAAACCTGGTCTGGAAACAAACACTATAGGCACCAGAGAACAAAACTGGATGGAAACTGGTATGGTTCCTGTCTTTCTTGCAGTACCTGCCATAACAAAAAAGAAATCCATTTATATGTATCAGTGACATAGTTTGACCCAATCTGTTGTCAACTAGAAAAAAGATATGGATCACAGTAGGCTGTGAGATTTAACCTATCCTTGACCATAGCCAAGCACTATATATGTAGTATATAGTGTAGTAGCATCCTTGTATATATGTGTGTGTGTGTGTAGGGGAGCAGTCATTCAGAACTGGGCATGTAGTGACAATGAGTTGTTTGGATTATGTCCAAACCCACTGCATTTCTTTTTGTAAACCCAGGAGGCTAAATTCTGTAATTCCCAATTACATAAACCAGGGAGGCTGTGACATTTTTGCCTTCCAGGGCCACTTCTGAATTTCCTTTTGAAAAATGTAATGGCTTAGAGCACCAAGAAGATTTATGGATACATTTTAGTTGATTAGCTTGTATAGTACCAATTCATTGGATGCCTAAGTAAGTATTATTTCTCCTGCTATACATTTTGCTTTGATTTGTTCCTCTACACCACCCAGAGATTATTATTGTTTGAAATAGCACATTGATCAGCAAACAGTGTTTTTCCTAATTACTTGTTTATACAACTAATTAATACTGGAAAGTTTTAACTCATATTTATTTAACTCATAAGTAAAAAAGTGTGATTAATATTTTTCCTTTCTAAGTGGGTTAATAAATTTTACAGGAAAGGGGAAAGCAAAGTGTCAGAAAAAAATAATTTGAAGAAACTTAATTCCTACTCTTGATAAGAATTTCTCAACATGAGCAAGACAGGACTCAGTGAAAGGCTTCCTAAAGTGGAAAAATGAGTTAATGACCTTCTCCAAAATTTGGAAAATATTACTCGATGATTGTTCATCAAATTCTATTACACAGGACTTGCCCGTAGTACAGTATCCCAGAAGAAACCAGTAAGAATTTATCTAAAAATGCAACAAAAAATAGAAATCAGAAGAAATATATAGCCTTCAAAACACAGGCAACAGTCAATTGTTGAAGCCATTCTTTTTCAAGCTTCTTTAATTAGTGATTGGCTTATTCCATGGCATCTGAAAGTTTATATTCCTCATCACTGTAATGTGGTACTGACTAATGCAACTGAATACACTTATTAGCCATAGCAGAAACCAATATTTCATTTACAGTGAAGGCACTTGACGTTACACCAACAGTACCTTAAATGTGTGTGCCAATATAATTTACATCTGCTGTTCAATCTCTTTTACACTGCTGTAGAGGTACCGAATGATCTAATATATATGAAAATTTGATACTATCTAGCCTCAGCTATCTTGTAGGAAAGGTTATTGTAGGTAAGTAGTTCTAGTTTAAACTTTCATATGTTTTTATTAGTTTTAAATATCTTCATGAAAATAAAAAGGAATGTCTAATTTATGGCTTAAATTCAACATAGAGTATCATTGACTGTTTTGAAAGGATGAGCCTCCTGCGCTTTTCCTCCTACCTGGCTCAATGACATTTGCTTAGCTTTGCTGGGTTATCACTTCTCTGGGTTGGTAAGTTGAATGGGCTCCCTCAGCAGTCAGACAAGTGTCAGCATCAGTGTAAGCAAGCTATTTTGGGTTGCTTTCCTTTCAACTCTTCTCACTCCTGCTACACTGACTGAGGGGATCAGAATCGCACCCTCAAGATGTGGGCAAACAATGGATCCAAAAAATGGCATCATGCTCCTTTTTTTTTTTTGTTATCTGTTCTCTGGGAATTACTAACATTTGAATTGCTTCTTTGACCCCTGTCAAACAGTGAGTAGACCTTTTCTTGGAACTATTATACCCCCAAATCCTTACACCAAAAAATCAATAGACAACTCAGAGCCCATTGATTAGCCTTTGGAGCCAGGATTGTTGGGTTTTCTTTCTTCTATACATTTCACATTTATCCATAATGAATTTGGAGCCATTTTATTGCCTTGTGGTTTAGTCTTCTAAAGTTAATCTCAAATTCTTCATTGCCCTTATGATTCTGGATAACTGTGCATCATAATAAAACTTTTTTTACTTCACTGCTCATCCCATTGCCCAGGTGTTTCACAGAGCTGTTAACCAGCAGATATATCAGGACAGGTCTATGACATTTCACTGAAAGGCTGTTGGGAGTCCTGTCCCCTCCCTCTTGCTTTCTGTTTCTTATCTTTTAGCCAACTATTTATCCATGCAAGAGTTCTCCCTTTTCTGCTACGTATAGTCATTTTCCTTAAAGCTGTTATGGCCAGTAGAATAGAATAGAATAGAATAGAATAGAATAGAATAGAGTAGAATAGAGTAGAATAGAATAGAATAGAATAGAATAGAATAGAATAGAATAGAATAGAATAGAATAGAATAGAATAGAA
>JAVJGJ010000037.1:68799398-68819164 GCA_035590215.1 Microhierax caerulescens | reverse complement strand
AATAGAATAGAATAGAATAGAATAGAATAGAATAGAATAGAATAGAATAGAATAGAATAGAATAGAATAGAATAGTTGGAAGGGACTTACAGTGATCATTTAGTTCAACTGCCTGACCACTTCAGGGCTGACCAAAAGTTAAAGCATGCTATTAAGAATATTTTCCATATGCCTCTTAAACACTGACAGGCTTGGGGTATCAAACACCTCTCTAGGGAGCTGGTTATTGTGTTTGACCACTCTCTTTGTAAAGAAATTATTCCTAATGTCCAGTATAAACCTCTTTGCCCAGAACCTTTTTACAAACCTGTCGCAACTAAACTCACTCTTCCCCACATGCTTCTTTAATCTGAATTTCAAATATACCCAATACACTTACAGTATATCTTACAGAAAAAAAACCCAAACCAACTAAAAAACAAACTCCAAACACCATACACACACAAAAATCAACCAAAAAACATGTTGACTCTTCATATACAGGAGATCATGTTTTTCAGGTATTTATTAATCTTGCTTTTCACTATCCTTTCTCTATATTTTCCCAGCACAGATGTCAGGCTTGTGGGATTGTAATTCTTTAGACGAGGACTGGAAACTGCTCCTGCCATGTACAAGGGTACACAGACCACCCTTCGGGATGCAGGTACTGAAACAGCTCTAAGCAAGAGATAAACCACCTGCATCAGCAATTCAAGTGCTTCATCCTTGAGTTTCCTTCAGACTTCCAGGTAAGACCAGTTTAGCCCAGGCAATTTGTTACCACTGATTTTGTTAAATTGTTCCGTAACCTCTTCTTAAGTCAGTTTGAGACAAATCCTCTAAAGAGTGCTCTGCAAAGAAGGGCTCTGATGTGAGAACGTGTTTATCTTCTCTGCAGCGGCCTAATGCCATTCCAATCTCAGCTCTTTGTTCTTTCATAATTGAGCTGTGATGATATTTTCAAATTGCCTTTCCTACATCTCTAATAATTTTATGATATCTTCCTGGAAGCAAGCAACAAGAATAAAGGACTTGATCTATATGTTACTTTAACATTTTTGGTGCTTTCTTTATTCTTTTCTTAAATAAATAGTTGTTTGCGTCATTGTTTTTATTGAGCTGTCAAAAGTAAATGCCATTTTTCATTTTTTTTTGCTAATGGATATAGCCAGTTGCAAAAATCGCACAGTTGCTCTTTAATTTTCTGCCTGTTTCTGAACAAACAGGATTTGCCTTGATTGACATGGAGATCCCCTTTCCAAGCATAAACCTTTTAAATTTCAGTGTTTCTGAGATTTAAGCTTGATCAATGTTTTGCATGCTCTGAAGACCTTTGATATTTCCAGCTCTACTTGTTGGTCTAATGCAAGATATTATTTTTCCTCACAGCTGTCTTTATTTCAAGACATTTGTGGTACTCTGATGAAAGCCAGTAAATATTTCTCTTAGAACTACATGGTCAGAATAAAAGACACCATTGCCACTTGTGAATATAAACCATTTTGTCTGAAAAGTCGATGAAATCCTCCCCATTGAAATGAGTGGCAATTTCATTTGACTGTCACTGTGATTTTTTCGTTTACTGCCTATTTTTCATATTTTATAGCATCTTATTGTTAGCATGGAGTCTCTTCTTAGGGAAGATCTATTATTTCTTTTCCTTGGCATACAAAGTAATACACCTAGAAATTCAGAAGTCCTCAAAGAACTACTGTGTGTAACTAACCTGGACAGCAACAGCAGCAAATGTAAACTTGTTAGGATTTTCTTTCAAACTACTATATAGTAATGACTGAGATTTGCTTACCTCTGTGTATGCCCTGTATTACTCAAAAGAGGTCACCTGACTTTTAGTGTGGTTACTTTTATTAATATTTCTCCTTAGAAGATTTAGTAGAAATTTGATAAGCAGGACTGTGTAAATGAAAGGTTTAAAAGCCTTTACAGTATAACAGAAAGAGTGCTTTGATGATTTTTGATTTAATAACAGTAATAAAAAATTATATCCAAGAAATAAGTCTATTTCCCCCCCCTACTATCATTAATGTTTTTTATCTTGATTAATGGAGGGCAAGAAAGAGGAGTCAGAACTGAAATGAGATCTTCAGCTGAAGAAGCCGCAGGCTGTCACAGGAGAAAGGGAGAACTTAATTAGCTAACTATTATAAGGCAGAAAAGTACATTTTATTTGAAACAAAAGGAATCAATTTAATAATACACTTTTTTTTCTCTTAGGTAGCTAGAAGGTTATAAACTGAAAAAAACGAACCTAAATAAGGAATTCTTAAATTGTGCAAGCTTGAATTTCCCAAAGTTGCCCTTTCATTCTTAATGCCTTTATATACACCCTGTTGAGCCGAAGCAGAGAAATAAAGGAAAATATACAAATTAGTATATTTTTTGTGACCATCACCAAATAAATAGAAGAAAAAGCAGTTAAGAGTGTTTTGTTAATTGCAAATGCAACCATGAAATGTAACATTATTGGAATTTTGTACAAGGCAAACAAGGAAGCTGACTCAATAAGCTACTTGAGAAGAAACACTTCAAAACATTGATTACTGGAAGATGAAGAGAAATCAAGAGATCAGCAAAAGGACTCAGCAAGTGAAAATTAAATTACATGTTTAATGTCAAAGAGTAATATTTGTGCTGCTGTCTCAAGGTGATTTTTTGTTTTAATTTCCATATGTTGGCTAGAGCTGTGCCCTTTGTTGCCATAGTACAAATACCTCTCTAGCAGTCTGAACCCAGGAATTTTATAAAAAAATGTTTTTCTTTTTTTTCTTTCCCCATGTTTCACATCAGGGCCACTTAGCATGCCCAGAGGAAATGGAGGCCAGGACACACCTGGAAAAGCTTTAAAAAAGTTTTTGTCCTGCCAGCTGATTCATTACATGCATGTCTCATGTAATATTGTGATGGAGGAAGAAAATGCACAGGAGGAAGTTCTCATACGACAAAATAAATTTTGAGACACAAAAAATGTGCCTCTCATAACTTTTTCTAATATAGACGGCAAACCTGCATAGCTCTGAACGCTCTTGATTCTGGTCATGCACACGAAACGAGAGGCTTGGATGCGTAGTCCCACAGTGCTCTCTGCACTGCACCGCTTGCACTGATGTATACTTGCTGGTCTGCTGGTGTGTACCAGCCCAGGGTTCATTTTCAGCTATTTCCTTTGCCTGTTATACAAAATTGGAGATAAGATAATTCACTTTTGTGATAAACTAGTGTTTGAGGGGTGGTGTAATGAAAAAAAGAAGACCTGATAGCAATCTGAAAACATCAGTAGGTATTTCTGTAACACTGCCACAAAACCGGCTGCACAAAGCAAAGTACAGATTCACTTCTGTAACTGAAAGTCCCCATTGGTCCATTATGATGCAACCACAACTAGCCAAATAAAAGAACTGAGATGTCATACGTTGAATTCACCCTGTAGGTTTGATCACCAGTTTTTCTAATGTTCTCCCATGTATAGGAAAGGGAGAGGTAGAATAAATTATTCCATTTCCAGGTGTTTTATAAGCGTGTTCCAAGATGTTAATATTTTCTTTTGGCTTCAGTCCAGGTTGTACACACACACATGCACAAACTCATAAACATTATGCTGAATCAAGTTTGAAAGCAATGTTTTAATCTTCAGGGTTTTCAAACTATCACTGAACTTGCTATGTAGTAAGTCTACACTTAGTAGAGAGGACCAGGGAGCAAACGTGAAGACCAAATCCTAGTTACACATGGCGCTTGCTCCCTGGCTCTGCTTTATAAAATTCCTACAACCTTTCTCTCCAGAAAAGCCTGGAAGCAGTTTTGAAGATACACTTTGCTGCAACAAGCACTTAGGTAGAGCGTGGTAGATATGACACCATCCTCTGCTACTGCCCCAGCAGTCTGTGCACCTCCAAGCACCCCCAGGCGCCCTTTAGCCACAATACAGGCGGTGCACAGTCTGCTATAAAAGTCTCAGCTAGTGAGATACAAGACCATCCTCTGAAATACTGTGAACTGAAGGAGAAAAAAAGAAGAAAGTAAAACCATAAAAGAGGTATTGAGAAATGACATCATGAAGGAGATGATAATATATATTTTCAAGGAACTTCTAGAACATACTAATATGCACTTTAGGTTTAAGTTGGTATATAAGAGTTTTGTTGCTTTCTAGTTGGGTGTATAAGAGGTTTTTTGCTGTACATATAACAAGTTTAACTGAGGGTGCTCCATTCCTATTAATTATAGTATGAACACAACCACATTTTTCTGTGATAAGATGCTGTCGGTTGTTACAATGGTGTATTATCCAAAACATGGATTTATTTAAAATAAATTTGGATAATTAAGTGACAGAACTGGTAAGCAGAGGTCCATCAGGGGTGAAAATTTCTACGTTTAAATGAAATGGAAGTAGTATCACGCCAGCTTTATTTTAAGTTTAACCAGTAACTACCACAGCCTTTGAATGTCAGGTTACTTTGCTTGTGTACACTAATGACAAAGAGGTTCATTTCCAGGTGCTTAGTTCTGCAACGTGCTTTTGGCTGGGCAGACACTGTGTTGCCAGTGATCTGGTCTTCATTGCTGTCCCAAGCAGGAGAGAATTCTCTACCCAAATCAGACCAAACACAAGTCAACATGAGAGGGAGACAGCTATCCTTGAAAGCCACACTGACAAGAATTTAGGCAGTGAAATCTATATTGTGATTAACATAGACATTTTAACCTTAAAGTATATTTTCTAATCTAACCTAAGTTTAAAATATGTCCTATTTCATCCAAGAATGAGTTTCAGATAAGTGAGAGTAAAACAACCACTTCAAAGTACTGGTTGTAGGAACAGAAGAAAACAAAATGAAATTTAAACCACAAGAGGAGCCCACACAGTTGGAATGTTTTTAATAATACCAAATACCAAGGAAAACCAGCCTCAAGCAACAGAAAATAGGGCTCAGTTTGACCTCTCTTTGGAAAAAGAGAGGTTGCACAGTTCAGGGCTCGCAGCAACCTGACAGGGCACAAGAAACACTGAGAGGTGCCTGTGTCTTGGGTTTGTCTTGCCCCTGGAAGTCATGGGGTCTCCTGGCAAGTCTGAAGCAGGATTCATGTCAGGGTCTGATCCTAAGCACAGCTCCACTAAATCAAAACTTATTTTTTTCTGCTTTCACCAATCAGCAGTTTAACTAAGGCAAAGGACTAGCACTGGGTCCATATTACTAATCTTGAATGTTTATATTCCCTCATAGTCTTCTTGATGTCATTCCAGCATGGTTGTGTATTAGTAGAAGATGCATTGTTGTTTTCCTCATTCTCAAGTCCATCAAAGATCTGATACATCATCTTCTCTGCCAAATTTAGTCATTTTAGATTTGCAGTCTTTCATGTTTAATTTTGGTCCCCATAATTGTCCACTATAAAGTAATCAGAGTTAAGACCCTCAAAATCACCTAATGTAAACTCAACATCTTACCATTGCACCTATTAAATATAAATCTATCTTAGAGCATGGTTAGCAGCGAAAAATAGAAGTTTCTTGTCCCTCTTCGCAGACCTACCTGTTTTATGAAATATTATATAGATATTAAAAAGTCCTTGGTTAAAATGTATTTTCCCCCGTTTGTTGCCTTGTATTAGCATGGAAAAATATTCTTGAGTAGCCTTTACAGTCTTCTTTGCCGGACACCAAGGTCATGTACAACAACGTATTGTCTCATGACTTGCACAGAGCCACAAGGCTTATCAGAATTCATGTGGATGAAAATGAATAATGGAATTCAACCTTTCCTTCTGTGTTTCCACTGATGTTTTTTGATTGTTGTTACAGTGATGCATCACTCAGCATTCTATGATACAGTTTCAAAAAGAGCAAGAACACAATCTTACTGACATAAAATGAAAAGTATTTTCCCTGGTACTTCCATCAACTCCAGCAATGAAATCTCTTCACAACAGATTTTATCAGAATAATAAACGATATGCTAATGTCACTGATAGAAAAAAAGGATATGAACATAATAAGACACTTACATAAATATTAAAGTTTACTTCAAATTTTTGCTTCAGTGTAATTATCTAGTAATTAAATTGTGCCTCATAAGTAGCACAAGCTTTTCTTTTCTGTAAAACCTTATTAGTTTCTTCCTTAAAGGAACTGAAATGTTTGATCTTTTCCCCTCAAAAAATAATTTGTTGTCTATTTTGAATTTTTTTTATTTCAAAAAGAAATAAAAGAGAATTAAGAGAATGTGTTTATCTGACCCATATGCTCAGCATTGTACAAGGACCAAAGAAAGACCATGCCTTGGTCAGGAAATGACTGTCTGCAAATACAGGTGGGATAGGAGATGCTTAGGGTTAATGACTTGGAAGAACGTTGCTCCAAAAACACATCCATGTCTATCTTCTTACTTTTGTGAGGCTCTTAAAACCACATTTCAGGTGTTATTTTACAGTCGGGTGAAAACTCAAACACAAGATTGTATAACGGTTGAACTCGATGATCTTAAAGGTCTTTTCCAACCTAAACGGCTCGATGATTCTGAGATAATTACCAGAAGCTGTCACAGGAATACACTTGTTTTTGTTCATCCAGGGCTAATTTCATATGTGAAGGGTTGTTGGAAGTAGAGACAAAGATGCCACTACTGGTTCTTTGTGGAAATAAAAAGTTTGTTTGCCTTTTGAATACATCTTTCTTTGGGGAGCTAGCATGCTTCTGCAAAGTTTACCAACTTCAGTCCACCAACAACGGAGGGTTATTCAGTGAAAAGCTCTGGGCACTCTGAATCTTATGAAATCCCAAGCCTTTTGGACCTTGCTACTGCAAACAGTTTGGGGTACCGTCCTTCCTTTTGTGGTATGTTCAGTCTTCAAAAAGCGGTAGAAAACTATGAAGTGCAGGTATGACAACAGCATTTTCATCAAGTTTCTAATTAGAGAGGCTGTTATTCCCTCCCTTTGAAGTCCACTGGCATTTTGACTGATTTTTGTTTGTGCCTAGATCCTCATCCCTTCAAAATCAATGAGCATTTCTCTGTTTTATACAAAACCTTGCAGCATAAAATTCTTTGCCTTTCATTATCCTTTAACAGTATGTCTGTCATGTTTCCAAATGTAATGACCAATTTTTTAGGAATAAAGACACCAAAGAAATTTCCTGTTACCTGTCTAATGCAGGGCTCACTCCTATCAGTAGAATTTTTGAAGACAAAAGATCTAATGGGTGTGTTAATTTTAATACCCCTTTCTCTTTCCAGTTTTAAGATAAATCCACATAGCTACACTCTGAAACTCTAGAGTTCTTTTTGCTGTGCGCCATAAAACATATCTATAACAAAAGCATAGTGGGTTCAAAAATTGATGAAACACCTCAGAATGTTGGCATATTTTAAAGATTTTAAAAGATACAATACCATAAAGTGCACTGGGTTATGAAAAGCTGTGTTATAAAAATTGCCAAGTTCATCATTAATAAAAGTTTTATTGTTGAATCTGTTAAGGAATGTAATTGAGAAAAGTTAATTCACATATAATGTTGTATAAAAAAGGTAAGTTGTACATTTTTCTTTCAATTACAAAAAAAAAAAAAAAAAAAAAGTGAGGAGAATCTCCTTTGTGTTCTTAGGCCAGATCTGAAACCTTGTAAAGTGAATAAGGGCTGCAGTGAGCTTTGAATTAGATCTCTAAAGAGGAATTTTACTTCAATAATTGTCTAAAAATGCTGGCTTTTTCATGTGACTTGCTTCCTTGTGCATTCAGACACTGCTGACTGCAATAAAGAAAATAAGTTCCTTATTTTCCTTAAAGGCTGAGTGGCACTGCACATGTATGTGCATATTCATGTGTTTAACTAAGAGAATAATTGAGTTTCCAAAGCTCTAATACTGATATATAAAAAAGAGAAGATTTAGAATGTGTTGATATAAAATTTAAATTACTTCAGATGACACGGAATTAATGCAAGACAACAGAGACACCTCTCTACTGCTTTTTCCCTGTATTAATTTTTTAGAAATGAACCTTACATAAAACTATATTCCACTTTGATGAAAAAGGACCACAGTTTTTAACATTTTATTTTCTAAGCCAGAAGGCTTAGTGAAAACCTATGTGTTGCATCACTGGAAAAATAGAATATACAATTACCTAAATAGATACTTCTTTTTCTTTACTGCCTGAAAATCCTAGAGAATAATAAAGCAGAGGAGTCCTCTGTATTAAATATACTCTTGTGAAACTGAGAGGCACTGGAAGATGCTGCTCTTCTGTTACAAAGACACAGAAAAGGAAGTTTGGATATAGCAGAGATTTAAAGAAACTCTCTTACTGTGGTGTAGTGCTTATATGAGGCACTCTGGCATCCAGGACTCAGTCTTTAAAGGAACTGAGATTAGTAGGATTTGTGTATCTACACATAAATCTAGGCCCAGCCTGAGTTATCAAGGTCTAAATTTTTCTAGGTTTTCAAATGATGCGTTTCCCTCAGTAGAAAAATTGATCTTCTGATCTTCTTCTTCATTAAAAAAATATTAAAAAAGAAGATTTTAAAGTTTGGCATTCTCTTAGCAAGGCAGACTAGGATAAAAGTAGCTGGGTTGGTTTTTTTTCTTTCCTCAATTGTACTATATACTTTCTTCCCTAGTACGTACTTTGTGCCAAAATCAGATGATAAAAGACAAGGTTATAAACCTACATATGTCACAAAAAAGTGAGAGATTAGTATTTTTGAGGATAAGATTGGAGTTGGAACTATTTGAATATCATTTGAACTCAACAGGAGCTAGCATGGTTTCCACAGATAAGTAGAAATAATCAGCAGCACAGATACAAATTGCAGAAAGATCAGGTAGACAGCATTTCTACAAAAACTAATCTGAAGAATGTACGGTATAACAATCTGATGTAGTATGATTCAGTGATAAAAAAGGTTAAGTGCTGTACCTGGAGGTTAGAATACTATGAGAATGATGGGCATATTAGATGAAGGTAAAGCAGGTGATCTCTTAGACTCCCTTCTTACTTTATTAGCTATGCTTTCCACAGAAGACTGTACTAACTATATCTCATTTTCAAATACTACTACACATTCCTTACACTGACCTCTCCAGCATATTATTTCTGCCATACATGGCATATATTCTCTCCAGCATATATGTCACGGTTCCCTTCAGCAATGACACCATGAGCTAAGGAAGCACTGTCTGCCAGCTGCACTCCTCTACAAAGCCAAAGGACTGGAGTCAAGGGACATTTAATTAAACACTTACATGGCTATGGAGAATATTGAGGTTTATATTGTTTGTCTATTTTAAGGTTTTTTTTATAAAAAAATAAAGACGAGAAAACATTTGAAATATTCAGTAAGATGAGAACAAAATGGAAGCTCTTCTTAACTGTAGGGAAACTTTATAGGAACCAAAAATTATCTGAGAGATATGTATGCCTGATCAACTTCCTCTAGCCAAGGAAAGTATTTACAAATTTAGCTTCATTCTTTCTCTACAGATCTTGGAAATACTTGAAGATTATTTTTGAATGTGCATTATTTAGCTCTTGTCTGTGCTATTCCTCATGTTTTTCCATGTAGTTAAATTCTACCTTCTTCCCTTTACATTTCTGTAATTTGACAAGTTATTTGCAGCATCTTGTCATTGATTATTCTGAAATTTTTCCTACTTCTGAAAAAACCAGCCTTTTTTCCTTATACTATTCATTTATTCATCTAGACTGTTTAGCGATGGATAATTTTAGTATGAAGACAAGCAGTAAGGCTGGTGGTTTCCTCCAGGAGTTCAGGTTTGAAAAGCAAAGACTGGTTTATACTTGACTATGAATACAAATCTGACTTGAACAGTTTTTTTCCATATATTGCAATCTGTGTTTTGACTGCAAAGATATGAACACACAAAATTAAAATTCTGAGATGCTAAAAATCTTTGCAGGCAGAGCACATATATATAACACTACGATGAATAGCAGCGCTATCACATTGCTCATTTCATGTCCTCTGTAGTTAAGTTCAAAACACTGTTCTCAGATTATTTTGTTGCAATTTTCTATAGGCAGAAAAATGCAGATATTTGATTTTAAAATAAAAAACTTCTTTGATTAAATTTTAATAATTATTAGGGAAACTGATCACAAAGAGAATATATATTTTAAAAATTGCCTAACCTATTCCTGCATTAAAAAGGAGGTATTCAGATAATGTTACAGAAATGTAGTTAGGACTGTGATTTTCATAACCAATTAAGACATACAGTACAGCCTGCAAAAGAATGACGTTTTTGAAGAATGACAATTATGCATGATGTAAAAAATTAATGAGACTAGTCAGTCATTCAACACAAAGTATTTCAGTGTCATGTATTCCAAAGAATTTATTTCTTATCTTCTTTTAAATAAACAGCATTTATTTAGCTATGGTAAATGTATCTTATGACACAAACCAACTTTGCATAGGCACCAGGACTTTGTAATAGGAAGTTTTGCATTTTATTCTTCTGCCACTGAGGAGGAGTCCTGAAATCATGTAACTGCTTCTACTAACATTCCCAAAATGTGTATCATCATTGCATATGAAGGCAAACAAATTGCCCCCAGATATCATACAGAATGCAGTCATTTTTGAATTGGTGTGAAACTCTTTTGAAAGTTTTTATTAGGATCTAGCCCGCACTGGTCTAAAAATACTGTAAAGCATTTAGCAAGTTTAGTGTTCTTCCCTTGTGTCTTCTGGTGCACTTCTACACAAACTGCAAATCAGCCATAGAATTTTAGTAGAATTCAAACAAACCGGGCTGAGAGAAGACCTGCCTGCATTCGCTAAGGAATGCCTGGTCCACCTGCACTACAAAGAAGTTCTATGTTAATACAGGGTGATTCAAATCATGCAGTTGGGCCTCAACGTAAGAAACAGGGATAAACAAACCAAATCTGCAAGTTGCTGGCCATATGCTTCTTATTGCCTTAAAACATAAAATACTCCCACCAAATCTCATCTTTAAACGCCAATTCTTGCTCTAAAAAGAATTTTACTGCAGATTCTCTCGTTGCTTTTCCTTTTTAATGGAGCTGTAAGTGCACACAGCAGTGCTCACAGTGAAGGCCTGAAGTACATCTGGCTGAGCACACACTCGGACTCACGCCTCTGCCATCTTCTGGTGTGGAATTTTAGTGCTCAGTCGGAAACAGCAAAGAGGAGAGAACCCGAGTGTAAGTGTATGGTGTAAAACACTGCGTGTAGTTTGGGTTGTATTCTACTAAGTGTGGCTGCATTTTGTATGAGACCAAGAAACACTACAGTCCCATGCTGTTTTCACAAAATGCCCTCTATGTAGTGCAGCACTTCACAAATGTTTCACAAAGTGCCTGAGCGGTATTTGAAAAACAGTTTTCAGTCATGGAGCTGTTTATTTCAACAGTGCAGTTGTGTTCAAACTTAAAAGGGATGGTATTTCTAAAGCTTCTGAGAATGCAACAGTTAAAATCAGCTCTCTTTGCTTGGCTCAATGAAGTCACAACTGAGGAAAAAAGCTACTCATGAAAACCATCTTACATCCTGAAAATTTTAAAAGGATGCACAAGAACATTATGATATAATTACCATAGGAATTAATAAAAAGAGGTGATAATCCCATCACAAAAAAAAAAACAACAACTCTCTAATTTGAGGATAGAGACCTTTTTCTTTGAAGTCATAGCTAAGCTGATATTCATTTATTCACTTTTATGCAAAACAATGCATGTAGATATTATATTCACTGTATTCTATCCTGAATCTGCACTGGCAACAAGAAGAATACTGTAAAAACCTGTTACACAGTATAAAATATAGGAACTATACTGTGGTGGGAAGAATTTTGTAAAAAAAGTATTAAATAAACATAAACATAATCCTAAATAAAAACATATAACACATCATAATTTAAGTATATTTATATTACTTTTATTGTGCACATTTTAAATGTATATGTATTATATAGCACATATATAAATGGTTTGAAATAAACCTTCATTGTTCTCAAAAATGTAGGTAGCTATAAATTACACTGCAGTGCAAAACCTTTAGGTATCTGAGGGCTAAATTTGAAATCTGAATATACATAGGTTCACTGACAACCTGATCCCATTATGTTGGATTGTGCATAAATTTATTTATAATGATTCATAGGAGCCAACATAAAGAATTAATAAGAGATGTTATGTAAATATTTATTTTATTTTCCAATCGTCCTTGTGGAGTTTGCCAAGTAATATTCTGATAAGTCTAAGTTCTGTAGCAGATGAAATTAATAGATGGTCCTGCAATATGAAAAATTCAGAAAAGGTTTTAAATTCTTGCTTCAGCTCTAGTTATGGAACCAATTTTAGGATGCACTAGAGCAGTCTTAATGGAAGACAGTGTTGAGGAAAGGAGACAAGCTGAACGAGATATTAAGGAAGTATGCTATTGATTATGTATTTACAGATGGATCTGGGTTGTGAAGCATGAATGTGACTTTTCCCCAAATTCGCATCTTTTTGGAAGTGAGATTTTTATTTCATTTTCCACCTAAATCTAATAATAACAAAACCCATGCAGAAATTCTAAGAAAAAAGTGTACTGTGAGGCAATAAGAAAATTTTGCCAAAAAGAAATCTGTCTTTTAGAAAACATCTGAGTAAACAAAAAAGGAAGGAAAGCATTAGAAGCATTTTGCTCATATGTACTATTAGATCATAGAATTTGTTCCTATGTACTATTACATCATAGAAAAGGGTAGTGTTTGCTCATTCCGCATCATACTATGGCCATTGCCATGCAGAATGGGTTTCCCACAGAAGTAACTTATTGGTTATAATGGTTGTGTGAGATCACGTTGTAAAGTTCACAGGTTCCTGTGAACAGGCCCTACTTTAAGAGATCAGTGAGTATACATTTGCCTGTAGACCAAGAGTGTTCTTGCCAGCTATATACTCTCATGCTGCTTTTACACTCTGTGGCATATTTTTGTAATTTAGGATGTTTTTATTGCATGAGTTTCAGTGTGAATTCTACTCTTAGTCTACTGCACCTTTGTGAGCTTGGGGCTTTTTTGCTTATTAATTTGTCTGGTTTGTTTTTCTTCTAGTCTTTCATATGAATAGTAGGTTTTGTCAGTTCCACCATGTAGAACAACAATCAATCACTTTAGTAGTGATTGTAGTCTTTCTCATTTTGAGAATGTATTTGTTTAGCTTTCACATGATGGAATTTCAAAACTTATTATCAAAAAAGGCACAGAAGAAAGCTTTTTTCTTTGCAACCTTGTTGGTTAACAATCTTATGTGGCAATGTTTCTTAATGAGACAGCAATGAAATTCATGTCACATACATAACAAAATTTTCACCCTGAGATTTCTAATTAACCAAGAACCACTGATTTGTGGCACATTCTTCTTCAACAAACTTGAGGAGGTACAATCTGTTCCCTTTGCATGTTAGAACAGGGAAAAAACCGAGGAAAGTCTTACTCTGCTGATTTTGTGAGAAGAAAATTATTGCTAAATGACCTGAGAAGTGACAAGTCATGAGAAATGACTGTGAAAACTGCAGCACTTCTTTCATTTTCTTCTTCCCTGAAAGTGAGAAAGAGAGTTAACAGAATTAAAACCACAAAAATTTGTTTGAGAGAGGGAAAAATAGTAAGAAGGTAAAGAATAAAGTTCATAAAGTTGATGCTAGTAAGTTTAAAGAATTGGCTGAAGTGATCTCTGAGAACTTGTGAAACGCAAGGTTGCAGAGGTGGAAGTAATGGCTGTCTTTAAAAGGAAATATGGAAGTTCTGGAAGATGCTATATATTATGCTACAATATCTGCAAAAATTGTCCATTGAACTGTTTGTAAAGATATGGAAAAAACCCTAAAGAGTAATATTAAAATGAATGTACTTGACAAAACCCTCTCCTAATAACATCAAATCAATCAAATCTCCTCCAGTGACAGGGTAAAAGGCCTGAGGATGGATTAGAAGCTGTAGGTATGCATATCCAAACTCTGAATCAGGCTTTTGACATTTAATCAGATCTTCTCTGGCAAGTGTTTTTTGATATCAAAAAAGTAAGAATATAGGGTGGGTGCACAACTCTGAACTGGGAGGCACTGCCCTGATGAACAGGATCAAGTGAATTTTTATGAAGTGCAAGGATTATCTTTGAATTAGGACATGTACAGGTTTCTGCATTTAAGCAGGAACAATCATCTGCTCAGAGACAGAATGTGCAACAACCGTTCTGTGGAAGAAGTGTACTATGGAAGAGTAGTATCTTGCAAGCTGAGCATGCATCAACAGCATCATGTCTCTCCACGATCATACTGCCAAGTGAAAGAGGCGGCCATCCAACGGACTCCTGCTCTAAAACAGACAGCAGCAAGATGACAGTGTATTATATCCAGCTGTCAGTACCACATTTCAAGTAACTGGTAGTGAAGAGATTTCAAAGTGAAAGCAAAAAGAATAATTGCAGGTCCATAATTAGGCTGCACAAAAGAAGGCTGAAACACAACTGAGACTCTAGCTTCGAGATGACAAAGGGAAGGATACTCCATGTTTGTTAAAAAAATCTCCCCATGTACAAAGTGAGAAAGGCAGAAGCAATAACCTAAATTTGGAGAAGGGACACTTAGGTTATATGCTAAGAAAAGTTTTACAATATTGAGATTTTTTTAGCGCCAGTGCTGACTGTATAGACTGTGATGTCAAGCAGTTTCTAATAACAAGTCAAACAAAAAGACATGAAATGACTTGAGTACAACTTAATGCTATGCTATAATGATTTATTGTCAACTTCAGATCCTCTGCTTTCACACACACACACACACATATATAAATACGGTGGATATTTTTAATAATTTAGAAAAAAAAAGTAGATCAACACCACAGACATTATTTTCACGAGCCTGTTTTCCTTCTCCAATGTGAAACCAATTTAGGCTACACAGCCCAAAATTGCAGATAATATGGTGCAATTAGTTAAACACTCATGAGGTGATTTTGAAACAAAAGACAAAGCCTTCCTCCCTAAGCCCCCCCTTCCCACCCCCGCCACACTATACATAGATTTGAAGCAGCAGGTACATGGCTCAGCTGCTTGACAGTGCAGACTGGGGAAGCTAATGAGTTTTAGTTAAATTTTTCCATCTAATTGCCTTGTTTGGAGAATTTGTACAGAAGAACATCATTAATCCACGTTTCTCTGAACCATGCTCTTTATAATTTTCTATAAACATTGCCTCCCTCTACCAATTTCTTGGCTTATACTGACAGGCATTTGCTCTAATGAGAAATCATGAAAACCTGTACCTGAGCATCAGTGGTGCAAAGACAGGGGCTGCACAGCACATCAAGTACAGACACATGAAGGCTGCAGAGCTAAAAGGAATCTATCTGTGCACTAAGCTATTGATGAAGGTGCACTCATAGAGGTGGCTGTTCCCAGAGGATGCTAGCCTTCTCCCATACTCATGTTTCACCTAATCAACACTAATTAATTTGAACCTCTCCATAACCTCATGAGCATTTTTGGCTGGCTGATGCCAAACCTCTTAACAGCTTTTAAATCTCACTGTTAGGACTTAATGTTTCTTGTATTTAACTGAATTCTCTGCTGAGATATATAAGCATTTACATTTTTTAACGTAGTACATACAAAGCAAAAATGTCTTTTCTGCTTCTGAATTTGCACAGCGTTGATCTCAGCACTGGTACAGCACAATATTTGGTTAGAAGACTTCTTTCTACAGCTCTAGTAAGGCAGCCCAGCTTTACAGCAACTGAGGAGCTTATTCCAAAGGAAGAATAAACCGGATCCCAGAAGAATAAACTTCTATCCCAGCAAAGCGAGATATTAAAGCACCTTAGTGTCCAGTCACTCCAATGTTAATTTCCCTTCTAAACTGCAGTTTCATAACAGGATTTTCAGGAGATTTCTCCCCTCACATTAGAGATTAAAGATCACCAGTGCTGATTTTCATGACATGCTCCCAAAAGAGAGGGAAGTTTTGCTTTTCTATCTTCCTGCTTTTTTACCATCCTATTTCCAAAACTGAAAGATGATGCTACCAGCAGAACAATGGGCAGAAACTGGCTGTGACTGAATTTAGGCTACAGATCGGAAAATGGTTTCCAATCATCATGCTGTGAGGTCCTAAACCAGCCTCTCAGTAGAAGGAAAGGAATACATTTCCTCCGTACTTGTAAAAAGGGTTTCAGTAAGTTTGTGAATCTTATAATGCAAGGCAATTGCTCTGACAGTAGGATTTTTTGTATCTTTGCTCTTACACTGAGTCTTCCAAAACGTGTTCCCAGGAGGGATCAGAAAGAGAGTTGAGCACATAAAGTTTTCCCTTTATACACCCCTCTGTCACCACTGCACTCCAACTCCTGCTGCTCAGTGATTTCCACAAAACTCCTGTTTGCACTGCAGGGGAAGTGATGGACTCCGCTAATTAAGAACTTCATTATGGAGTATGGTAACTTTCAGGTTTTTGAGATAAATTAGTTTCAAAATCCCATGTGCCCTTCAGTCTTAGTTTATTATCTACATCAGTACCATACTGTCCTTTGTAAGCTATGAACATGAATGTCATAATTATTGGCTTGAAATAGCTAGATTTCAGAGGGCTTTTGTATTTTAATACTGCAAATAACACAGATATGCTAAGGCAGAATCATGGAATAAATACAAGTATGCTCAAGCAAGCAGTGGCTCTCCTACAGATGTATTTAGAAATGCTTTCTTTTAAACTCAATTATGTGATTTAATAGTAATAGTGATACAGAGGAAAATTACTATTTTAATTTTTTAACCAGCTTAATATATTTTCATACTCTTTCAAGCTATCTTAGTGCTAATGTCTAGAGCAAAAATCCCAGCAAATTTTTGTATTATTTTAAAGAAAAATAGTACTGTACATATGAGTGCTTTAAATCAGCCATTTTCTTAATTTATTCTACTATTTAGATTTCTTTTGTTCCTGACTTCATTGCATCAATAAGATACAGGTTTCCACGCAGAGCAAAATTTATGCATTTGAAGCCAACATTTATCTTAGGAAAAGAGAAAAAAACTTTGTTCATGATTCTTGGGGTTCTTCAAGTAGAGAATGCTGGGCAGAGTGGCAGACCTGGGAATGTAACCAAGATTTTTAAAAAATAATTTCATTTTCAAAACCAAAATTAAGCATTTATGTAGACAAATTATTCCTATAATTGAAAATGCAAGAAACATGGCACTGTGTAATAAAACAAGTGATTAAAAAGATCACATATTTCTTACTTAAAAAACCAAAACCAATTTAATCATTTTCCAGTAAATACAGAAAAAACTACCAGATAAGGACTCTTATATAAAATATCAGAAAGTAAACTGCAATACTAATTGGGAAACAACTAAGCCTTTGAAAATATTCATTGAGAAGGTTAACTACAAGTCTACTACCTTTCCGACTTCTTAAGTCACTGGGCTCTGTATGCTATGCTGGCATAACATGATGATAAGAAATAGGCAACCAATTCCAATTTATATTATTTTAAAGCAAGCAATTCAGACAACATGTATACTAATCCTGAAGGCTACTGCATTTGAAAACTCAGTTTCCCAGTGAAGAGGTAAGGCATATTGACACTGGGTGAAATTGATGTTACTGGATTAATAATGCTTCAAAAAACCTAGTTTTCTATAAACCTATTATTCTCAGCTACTGAGAAAATTTCAAGAAGTTCAATCACCAGATAAAGAGGAAACAGAACAAGTGAAATGAACAATATTACTTTATGCACTCTGAAACTTTGATAGAGTTGCATAAGAATGAATGACCTGGTATGAAAATTTAAATTTCTCAGAAACATCACAGGTGCTCTAACAGAACTGCACAGAGCTTTAAATACTAGATCTGTCTTCAAAAAATAAAAATAAGAACCTTACTTACTCTCATCTCTTTATCCTGGTACTGTGAACTTTGCTTATGACCCAATGAAATAGGGATGTTTACGTGTTTATCTGTAATGTATTTTGGACTGTTTTTTTCCACTGACAATAACCACCAGCAAGATCTTGCAAAGATAAATCAGGTAGGAACTGTATTTACCAACAGAACACATTGCAGATAGGTTTTCTAGAATATATTCCACTTATTTTATGTTCTGATTCTGATTTGCATCAATTTCCAATCAGAGCATGAATCCCATGAGGTAGAGCCTAGATGCTGCACAAAATAAGATGAGAATGATATATAGTAAAGCAACAAAACAGAGCTAAAATTTGAAAAACTATCAAAGGACAATGCAGATACAAGTAAGGCCACAAAGTCCCTGCAAATGCACAAATAATTAACATAACAATGTTGATCATTTGCAACTTAAACATTTTGTTGCAGGAAGTTTTGCGTGTAACAATATTTTGGGGCCTTGAGGAAGAAGGGGAGGTTGAAGGGCTTTCTAGGAATGTCGCAGGGCTGGTTTATTGAAGGGTTTTTGGCTTTTTTTAAAGGAAAATCATAAGACAATGTATTTCAGATACTGTTACATCACGCATCCATCATGCTCACATTTTGATGTTGCCACTAGCATTTCTTTTCACAAACTGTAATGCCATTTTTCTCTTGGGACTCTGATTGTCTCTTCATTTTTCAAGTAAGCATTAGCACATCAGCCCTATTTGTAGTCCCTTTTCTTTGCAAGAATAAACAGTTCCTCTGTTCATTCTAATTTCAGGACAGAAAAAAAGCACTTTAAAAAAAATGACTACTTGTACATCTGTAACGTTGTGTCAGTTACTATTACTTCAGGATTTTGAAATATCAGGGTCTTTGCTCTGGAGCCATTCCCCAAAAATCCTTCATGTTATTTAACATTTTGTTAATCATGCTAACATAATTACCAGAAAGTATTTTTTTCCAGACATTTCAGAACACTGAATACATGAAGCCAATCTTTATGCAATCAGATGGGCTCATAAACAATTCTACTTCACCACAATGGTATTTAGAGGATATTAACTTGTTATGAACTACCCTACAGCAGTATTCACAATTAAAATGGAAATCCAGGTTTTAAAGATAATATTTAGAGTCTTCTCTGCCCCTCAAATTATATAGTAATTATATACAAATTCCCCAAACTGTACATTTCTACTCTGTGTACAACATGCAATACATAAAGAAGGGTTTCAAGAAGTAATTAATCTTTCCCTTGGTAACCTTGGTGCATTTCTTCTTGAAGTTCTCAATGCTGTGAAAATTGCCAGTTTTAGAGAGTGTTGTTAAGTGTTACAGAATTTAACCAAACAAGGAATGTTTTTATTAGTATTTTTAAATTAAACATGTGCCTTTTAAATTGGATTTGAATGAAAAATACATTGAAAAAGCCATGTTTCCCTACTTTTGATTTTAAGGCTAAAGTTGCTTGAAACAGTTATCCACAGAATAAGAAAAAAAAAATCAAACCTTTTTTTGGCAGCTAGTGTTGAGAAACATTGTATTCCAAATCACCACTGATACTGATCTTTCTTAGAAATGAATTACATTCTTTTCTAATAAATCTTTTGCATGTAATTATGGGAAGAAATAAGTTTTAGAGATAGGGCTACTTGCCATTTTGTCCTGGTTTTGGTTGGGATGGAGTCAATTTTCTTCTTATGACGGGTGCAGTGCTGTGTTTTTGTTTTAGTATGAGAATGTTGATAACACACTGATGTTTTAGCTATTGCTAAATAGTGTTTACTCTAAATCAAGGACTTTTCAAGTCCAAGAAGAGGTGCGCAGC
>JAVJGJ010000037.1:68768968-68785743 GCA_035590215.1 Microhierax caerulescens | reverse complement strand
GTGACAGAGCTCTGGAACAGGCTGCCCAGGGAGGCTGCAGAGTCTCCTTCTCTGGAGACATTCACAACCCACCTGGATGTGATCCTGTGCAACCTGCTCTGGGTGGATCTGCTTTAGTAGGGGCCCGGACCAGGTGATCCCCAGAGGTCCCTTACAACCCCGACCGTCCTGTGATTCCGTGATTTGTGTAGGCACAACTTATAGAATATAATTATCATTATAGTTATGTCACAGTATACAAATAAGTGAGGTCCATGTATGAACATACAATTGAGTTAAAAACTGACCTTTTTTACGGTACATTGTCAGTTTGAATCTAATAAATCATGAGTTGTGCCTAGTGAAGAGGTTTCTAGAGCAGTGAGCTACACTACCCTTCGGGCATTTTTCACTTCTGTAGAATGCATTTTATAAATGGTGTCGTTTCCCTTGCAGGAGAACTGCTTAAATTCTACTGATAAAATGAACTATTTTCCCCCATTACTTATCCTTGTTACCTGAGGTTGCCTAACTTCTCTGGCAATAACAAAATAATTATGCTATTATTAAATATAAGTATGCCATTATTAAATAATTATGCTAATATTATTTACTACTCTGTTTGGACAGGAACAACAATAAACTACAATACATTTTTCATTTGCTAAAGAGTTAAGTACATCTCAGTCATAAAAGGACTTATTCTATTGTACTTCTAGAATTATTTTTAAACTTGGAGTTCTGAAAGAAGATTAGAAAAATGGATTCTCAGATTAGAATACTGGCAAGAAAGTTTGTAAGAATTTGTGAATCTCTTTTCCCAGTGATATCCTACCATTTCAATCTCTCTTATTAAGACTTTGCATATAAAGTACTGTGGGGAAAAATAGATACTGAAGAAAATGTCTTTAATCTTGAAAGTAAGCCTATTTAAATATAATGCCTGCATTTATTATCATTTGTTGAATAATGATATAAACACGAGACGCTTATATTCTACTATGAATTTAAAGTTTAAAAAATCTAGTGTTTCAAAATATTCTAATGAGACAGCAATAGCTCCTCAGCTTTCTACTTCACGTATAAACATACAGCTTAAGATTTGCCAGATTTATGTATTCCTCAGGGAAAAAAAGAGAAAAACTTCTCAGTTTTGCCATGCAAGAGAGGACTTTTGGCTAACTTTCAAAATCCATTCTTTTTACATTTCTGTACAAATTTTAAAATCACTATAATATATAAAAGAATTCATAACTGTAAAATATGAGATGTCAACAGATCCAGTAGTTTATCCAGCTTGTAATTTTTACTTTTTGTAGGAGTGTGAATCCAGAGACAGTAGAATTTTTTTCCATACCCACACATACCTTCATACCTCTGACTAGTTTGAGTATATCATATATTTCAACATTTTCTCATTTTTTGCTTGTGTTAAATATGGCCTTTTCAGGTTCTGAGGATCAAAATGCTTATGAAACACATCATATTTGTGTTAGATATTAAGAAACATCCACTTGATTCTGACTACCAAGCTGGTCATTAGCTATTCCTTACTAGTAGTAACTACTACTATTAGTGAACTTTGGTTCTCAACTTGACCCCAAGTCATGCTTATGTCTTTATTTAACACAATATTTCTATTTATACATGTATATACCTATATATATATATACTCTGATGGGGAAATGAAATTCAATCTTTTCAAGGACAATGTGTGGCAGAATAATTAAGCCAGACTAAAGGATATATAAAGTCATTTGTAGCCATCACATTGATCATAGTACTTTTTCAGCAATGAGCACTTTGAAAGATGGATCTGTTATGGTCCTGATTAATCAACTGACTGAAGTCTGAATTTTGCAAAACATCCTCCTTTTTTTAGAATGTGACTATTTTTCTCAAGCTAGACACACAGAAACACTGCTGCTATTCTCAAACGCAACAAAGGTAAAATCTAAAGGCTGACTTGTAGCAACAGCAGCAGCCACAAGATTTTGATCAGTGGGATGAAGTCTTGAAGAAAGAGAATAAACATTAGAAAAAGACACACAGAAATTAAAGATCAGATGCCCAAATGCTTTTCGTTCAAAACAATACTAGGTATCCTTCTTTATTTGTAAATTCATCTCAGAAAGTTAGGACCCTAAAGCCTATTGAGGGCAAAATCTGCTGCCTAAATCCCACCAAATGTAACCTAACAACTTTAAAAATGCCTATCGTGATTGGCATACTTCAGTAAAAGGAACACTTACAGAAATCTGGACCTCAAAAGATTGCAGGAATTATTCTGTGTGCATGGTTGACTATAGATGGAAAGAAAGACTTGATATGCTTAAGGTCACAAAAACAAATTAGCACACTGTAAGAAAAAGTCACTATTCCCACATCTTTTAGGGCCTAAAGGAATATAGTTAGGAGCGGTGCAGCAGGACCACTCTGCAGTGCAGCTGATGATGTCTGTCAATCAAGTTTGCTCTCACTGCCTTCAGAAGGCAAGTTGAGGATTTTTTGAAGGCAAAAAACTGATATTCAAGAGCTTACTGAAAACCTGTCAGCACTAAAGATATTTTCATGCGAAAGGTACTGGATCACATTCATTTCTGTCATAACTCTACTTCAATCAGTAAGTCACCCTAGGATGAGTTTAGGCTGCCCATAAAGAAAGATATAAACCACCAGACAGGGTTAGTTAACTAAGACAATCTTATTTAATTTTTTTTTTTTTAAATTAAATGACAAAAATAGACTATTTCCTTTAATAAACTGAGATTTTGTAGTAGTTATGGTTCCAGTTAGATTGAAAAGTAAAATATAAATAGGGGTTTTGGTTTTCTTTATTTTCAGAACTAGAATCTGTTACTATCAATGCTCAGTTTATAGCCACAAGAGAAAATAAGAAATCCTTAAAAAATTGAATTACTTATTGAATTACTTACCCTCTATTTATATTAATTAAAACAGAACACTTTAAAGGAATTACACTTCAGTCAATAAAATAGTACCAAATGTAATTGGAAATGAAAACATTTAATTAAGAGAAATCTGAACTGCTTACAGCCACCCGAAGGCTAGCAAACCACGCTGTGGTTATAAGAAAACCGAAAAGTATGTCTGCCCATAAGATGATAATAAAGCCATGTTAAAGCAAATCCTGGTAAATACTCCATTGCTGAAAAAGATTTACAAGTTTGTGAAACCATTGAAGGAAAGAGGAATTTCTAACCTGTAGCCTGCTAGATTCCTGAATGAATAAGGCAAAGGAAGCAAGGGATTTTTGTGTCCATATATATTTATATCTCAAGAAATACCAACTTCTTTGGCCCAGTCTTTCAACGTTTAGGTTGGCAGTCAAGAGTAAACACTTCTGGAGACAGTCATGAAGCTCTGATGTGGAGTTCTAATTCAATAAGGGCATAAAAACATGGACCATATAGTTGGCTGATTGTCTGATTGTCGCAGCACTCTCCACACTATCAGGCTGCAACAAGGTCTTTTACCATCTCGTGCCAGCACACCCTTCATGCCAGTCCCTCTGCTGCCTTCTCCTCATCTCTCCTCCTCACTCAGGGCATGCTCTCTCTTCTCTTGCTTCTTCTTCTCTCTTCTGCTTCTTCCTCTCTCTCTCCCTCAGCTGCTCCCTCCTCCTTGGCTCTCAACCACTAACTTAACCAGCCACAGCTGCACCTTGTCTACATCGACCAACCCGCCACCCCTGAAGCCAGCCCACAGCTGTATATTATCAATGCTAATTAACCCAGCTGCATTCCTGTACAGTTTATGGTGTTAAGGTAGGAGGATAAAGAAAGTGGAGGGAAATAGATTCTTAAGCTAATGAGACTGAAAGCTGTTAGTGCCTCCCTCATCGCTAGCCATGCTACCTGAGTAGCTCCTGCCTGGGAAAACAAGACCAGGCCTTCGGAAAGGCTAATGGAGACAAAGAAAATTTCTTCTTGATATTATTTATCATTCTTTCTCATCCCTTTCCGCTCTGACAACAGTTACCATGGAATTTTCTTTTTTCAAGTTCGTAACTTTTCTACTACAGTGCAGTTGGAAAAAGACGATTTTCCTCAGTAGAAAGTAGCAGAAGCCCTCTCCTGTTACTGTTTTTTTTCTGCCTTTTCATATAATGCCATGTTATTGAGACAATTCTAAGAGTTCTGGGAGGTAGCAGATCCAGTTCCTTAAAGAATAAAGGGAATTTTTCACTTTTCAGTGTGAAACAAAATGGAAGTAGAACCAGCCTGCTAAGTTGTCAGTCTGACTCAGTGCTGAAAGTAGCCCATATATTCTTTTTTTTAATTTTAGAGCTCCAAGAAGCAGTTATATCTGACTGTGCAGAGGTAGGAACTTGTTTCTGAAAAATATTCCTTGCCATGGTGCTTGCTACATGTTTGTTATTGCCAGCAGCAGTGATGCCTTCTGTGAGGTACTTAATATCACTCCACAAGAAAATAATTACAGGATTTTAGTTGTATTGAATCTGGTCCTCAGGGAAGACTGATGGTGTTGCATGTGCATTTCTAGACAGAATTTCCTCACTCTGTTTTCCTGCTGTAGTAGTTTAGAGAGTATCTGTTAGTTTAGGAACAAATAGTATTGAAAGTCACCCTCCAGTTTTAATGATCTCATATTATATACCCACAGTACAATTATAAGTGCATGGGAAAATATTTAATACTTAGATTGATATGCATATTACTGTTTTTTCAAATCTAAGTATTTTTAACCACAGAAAATAATGCAAAATTAATACAGAGTCAATCTGTATCTAAATGTTTCTCTTGTAACTCTCCTAACTCAAGGTATGGTTTTATTATGCAAAGGGACTAGCACTTTGACTTTCTTGGGATCTGAACATAAAAACAAAATAGGTGGAAAAAGCACAGACTACAGACACATACACACATAGAAATTTACACTTTTCTTGAAATGAAGCTGAAAGCCCCAGTTCTGTCCAAGTCCATCCTTGATGCCCAAGATATGTTTCCATGAGAGTTCATGAAGTGGATCACAGTAGAAAAATAATTTTACAGTAAAGAGGCTATTGAGCAATTTTATTTTGAAGGTTTTCAAGAAAAAAGCCATTGTGTTATTTATGCATACAAGATTTAATTGCATTCACTTTATCAGCTGCTATGCAAAAAAATGTGTATTTTAATAGTAAATCACTTGCAATGGGCAAGAAAGATTTTATACGCATAACAACGTTGAAGTAAAAGATATCATTGGACTAATACAGACATTACAATTATTTCTGCTCATCAAACCTCTTATACAAAAGAGCGACCATTTGCTTTTCCTGTCCTGTGATGATATTCAGTTTAGCTAACCTGTTTAATCAGTTAGTAGGAAGGACAGAAAATCTGGTCTATGTTAAAATTTGTAAACATTTACAAACAATTAAGCTAACATTCTATAATGATATTGCTGTAATAACACTTTACATAACCATAGGCATATTTTCCCCCATCCCAGCAGAATCTCTTCTTCTTTTCTTTTTTTTTTTTTTTTTTTTCATAAAAATTGATCTTAGTATTTCTCAGTGGCAGGTATTGTTCACAATCAGACAAAAAGGTTTTCTTTTTATCTGACCAACTGTCATTATCTATAGGTATGATCACCTACTTCTGAACTACCTACTTTTTGCTCCTTCTATAGGTAAGGACAGAAAAAGAAACACTAGGACATAATTTATCTAAACTTCAGGTTAACAATTAGAATTAATCAGGTGAATGCTATAGAACAGCCCATTTTTCCTCCTCTAGGTATGAAGGGAGCTCAGCCCACCTAATTCAAATGAGGAACTATGTGTTGTTGGTTCTGAGCTTAACGTGGTGAACAGTATAACAGGTGTCCTCAGCTGGATTAAAATTCCCTTAGTGTCCCAGTCAGGATCTAGTCCTTAGGTGCTTTGTATTGCCACTCCAAATTAATTTAAGGTTTTTTGATTTTGACAGAAAGTCTCATAGTTCCACAGAAATAGAGCGGCATTTAATAAATAAAAATAGACTGTCAAACAGGTGGTTGGTGTTCATCTAGAAGCACGAAGGATGTAAGTTCTTCATTTCTGTTTGAATATTCACTTGAATGCTTAATAGAATATAAGTATCTCATTACATACCTCTCTGTGTCCCAATCTAATGTTATTCACAATGAAAGAATCATGGACAGTGTTTAGTAAAAGTCCTGGTGAATTGCTTGAGCTTACAAATTTCTTTGAAAAGCCCCTAATTAAGGAATACTCTTAAAAGGGGTTATTGGTCATGCATTTTATGCATTTTATTATTATCCTTTACTTTCAAGACATAAATCTATTTTACGGTATACATTTGAAATTTAAAGGTTGTAACTGTTGGCTTTGGCAGAAAAAGAAAATAAGGATTGGTTGCAGAATGAGATAACAAACTTGGAAGACAAAGAGTAAAAAGTAATTTTCAGCAAAAGATTGTACAATTTACTGCTCCTGTTCAAATCATATTAGCTCATTTTCAATTTATCCCAGTTGTACAAGATGGACATAATGACTTGTCGATTATGTAATTTTCTGTCATGACACTGCACCTATTTTGCTTTTGGCTATATGAAATGACCTAACACAATCAATTTGATAAATCCCCTCACAGGGCAAGTAACATGCAGCAATGTTCTGAGAATATTTTGGCATCTATTGAAAGCCCTCCCAATCCACGCTACCATGAAATTAGGCTGAATTTAGAGATTGCCAGTTCCTCATCCTGCAGTAAGTCAACTAGCTGGCAAGCTGCAGGAGTTCCCCTGCATTCAGAAGAAGCACACCTAGTTCTTGCTTTCCTTCCATAGATGCTGAATTACCATGACAGCTTGGCTACTGAGTTGGTGTGACGACCATCAATGTTTTCAATCGTCCCTCACAGTGCAAACGTACTACAGAAGTTTGTACTTGTGGGCTTCCTGTAAACAAAAGACAGTAACAAATTAAGTTGGGGAAAAAATGTTAGACAGAGGTAAGTTGAGATACATAGCTACAAAGCGCAGGAATGGCAAGCTTACTTTTGCTTACAAACTGAAAATATAGTAATGATGAGCTGTTTTTTCCATGACAGAATTTCCTGAGAGGATGTTATAAATTTTCTGTGAAGCAAGGTTTAAATGCAGGGAGCAATCCAGCAGTGGGAGTATAGCTTGATTATGCTGTGTGGTGCCCTATTGATCTCAGGCAGCTGTCTCTTGCCAGAATACATGATTTGAATCACAGTATTTATCCTGTTTCCCAACTGTATGTCATTTTGACCAAGAAGTAATTTGAGCAAAAAAGACTTTTGAATACAAGTGTCCAGAACACTATAATACTTCACCTTAAAAATGGAAATGATGCATTTTTTAACAGGAGTTTGGTAACCATTAAATAAATGAACAATGAACAGCAGAAAAGGCACTAGAGGTTTTAGTAATACTGACTTCAAAGACACAGCTTTATTCTTGCTGGAGAGAAATCCCACTATTTGAGGAATTTTGCAAGGAAACCCAGTTTCTAATTAACACAAAGGGATACAGTTTCTCTGATTAATTATATTTTAAATTATTTAATTTAATTAAATTTAATTTTCTTTTAATGAGTAGCAAGGAATACATGTCCATGTATTTAGACATCTAACATTTTTTAACTTTGCGTAAATAGTGATCTCTATTCAGTTGACTCCAACTGGCAACATCCAACAAAAACATTTTCCTCTTCTACTTTCTAAGTTTCTGAATGTTTCCATTTGGCCCTAAGGTATTATCAATGCAGATTATGAATACGTAAATAATAAAGCACCTGTAATTATAAGAATTGGTATCTTTAGTTTTCACAGATCAGATGCAATACCTGCATAAACATCATTAAAGTTGCTGCTATCCTTTATGCAATGTCAGTCATTTCTATGAATAATAGCATTTTACTTTCTTCTTATACTTCATTCAGAGTTTATACTTTTCTTTCAGTTTCCATATTTCGTCTCTTGTGAGCTTACCTGTCATTCTCCGTATTCTTTTGCCTATCACTCTGTAGGTTTCACTGTGATAAAGTCTTTTCTCACATCAACCCTTCTGAATTTTTCATTCCTACAAATCCCTGTTCTGTGGCTTCCAAAACCCCCAGATCTCTGGTACATGCAGAAGAGTGCAGTCCTTCCTTTCAGATCTCTACTGCCTCAAGTCAATGCAAAAGTACTACCTTATGTGTTAGCAATTAAAATTTAAATGATTCTATGATGAAAATCCTCAAAACACCAGAGATTTGTGCTCTTGGCATAAACCTGGAAGATGAGTTCAGGCTCTCACTTTACTACAGCTCCCACATATTATGATGAAGTCAATTGCTGCACATCCTTTAAAAGATACACAGGCATACTGCTTAGAGTCTTGGAAATGCTTACATCTTCATTGTTAGCAAATTGGCATCTATCAAAATAATTTCTGACCCATTATTTAGCTGCTAGGGTGCTCAGAGCCAAACCTATGTCAAAGCTAAAATAACCCAAAGAGAGATTTTGAGACTAAGGAGTAGACGTCAGTCCCACAGCTAGGCACAGTGCACACCAAATCTATGTACTTTATATGCACTTTGTATACTCTCACTAAAGACAAACTATTACAATCTACAGAAGCTATTTCAGGGAAAGAAACTCTGAAAGCACAGAGAAATCTGGACAAGCATCAAACAGGTATTGAGTCTGAGACAAGAGAGAGCTTTCCCAGTGGGCTTGGGAGTGCGTAAGCAATCTGACAAGACTGGTTCTAGGATCCTAAGAAAATGTAGTGCTTTTTTACTTTTGTCTTTAGTTTGTGGTTTGTTTTTTTTTTCCTCAGAGAAAAGGCTCTGAGAGGCTTCTAAGTCACACGGGAGGGACTGGACCATAGGATGGGGAGATTGCCACCGCTGCACACAGAAGCAGCCAGCTGAACACTGAGCCTCACTCCACTTCTGCCTCTGCCGGCTGCCTGGTCCCTCCAAGACACCACAGCAATGCCAGAACCTGTCCCTCAGCATCCTTTCTTTTTTCCCCAACCAATTTCAAAGATTTTTTTCAGACTTGCAAATTACTTACTGACGTCTCCATCATGCTATCATTGTGAATATGTTGCTAACCTTTGACACAGCTCTTTAACTGTGTGAGAAAGTATGTTGCTGTCCAGACACCCTATCTATGCAGATGAATCTGTTGAGTGGCATGTAGTCAAATTATTTTAGTTTTTTTCAAAAATCTGTCTGTGTGACCAGAGGTTGTAACAGAAACAACATAAGACATAAAAGTATATGGCGTCACCATTAGAGTCTCCTTTGTCGTGGTCTCTCTTTTTTTTATACCAAGCGGTGTGCTGTATCCCTCCCAGTTTGTAAAGCCTATGAACAGAAGCGAGTCCATTCATCAAATTATTTATTCTAAGGAGCTTTGTTGAAGAAGTCATAATACATTTTCAAGCATCCTTTTTCTTTTAACAGTATGAAAGCTGCCATTACCAAACTTACTAATAGAAAAAGCTTGCTGAAAGCTGATTTACCAGGATCTCTGTTTAATTGCAATATCTTATTACATGTAGATGGCACCATCCTTTCTCCAGAGAGAAGGTTACAAAGCTAACTCTGGAGAAGAGTCATGCTTAATGAGCCTGGACTTTTGCCACTTTGCTGTGTACAATTTCTCCATTAAATACAGCAATAGCATAAATATGTATTTCTCTTTTAAGAGCGGTGGAAATAAATTTCCACAGTAGTTACAGCTGGCTTAGCTTACTTGTTTCTTTGCTTTTGACTCAACAGGGCTTCCAACTTCCTCTCACAGATATTTACAGAAGAAAGTGAAGCCTCCAGATGGGCTACAATTACTAGAAATGGGCAGGTGTTTTTGCAACAGAATCAGAACTCTTTGGATTTACCTCTGCAGTTCCAGAAGCACTCTGTTAAATAATCTTATTCAACCCACAGTATTTCCTGAAGACTGAGACTGAAAGGAAAACAAGTCACAGGTTCAGAAAAGGGCTTTTAATTCAACTTAATGTTGGCTGCATTGACTAATAGGTCTGCGTGGGACATGACGCAGCAATTGCCTAGGGAGCAGGCTGGAAGCAGGCACCTGAATGCGCCTGATGGTTATGCAGCGCTTTGTGCTACAGCCTCCTTGCCCTGAACCGGGTTCACCATCAGCCTAGGGAGGGGGCAAAGCTGATTTTTCATTAGCTGTGCGCCACCTGCATCACAGCTCCAGCCCTGGCTCTCATCAGTGGAACCAGGGGAATCTTAGCCAGTTCTAATTTACATTCATTTGCAACATCTCCCCCTGTGAACATTTTCCTGATGGAGAGTAACTGGAAAACAGCAGGACTGTACTGTACTCCTGCCTTTTCCCAGCATCTGCCCCAAGCTGGAGATGGTGTTTGCAGCCCCCCTGACAGGTCTACAGCCAGGGAGGAATTCACAAAACTATAGCCCATCTTCAGCTCAGGGGTGCTGTCATCAACGCATTTAGGGATGTAGGAATTGCTATATCAAATCAGAATAATGGACTGTCTAGTACAACATCCTGAGGCCAGTCACAAATGCTTCAGAAAAAATGTTTTAAAAGTGGTAGACAAATATGGAATAATCTGCTGTGAGAGAAGTTTTTCTAATCTTTGTGGAATATTAGGTATTGCACATTATTTTGCATGATATGCACATTGGCTTACCTGCTGATTAATCTTGTCTTACAAATGTCAAGCGGAGGGAAACTAATACAAAAAACCAAATGAGTAATAAGATAATGGCCAAGAGGAAAGGCTGGCATAGGGAATATCAAGGGTTTTTAATGAAGCTGTCACTGACAAACCCTAGTCTGGAGCACACTCAGATGGCAGTGCTCAGTCTTTCTTGCCCAAACTTAGGATCAAATTATATATCACACTTGAAAAATAATGATTTCAAAGGATGGGAAGGGAACTTGATAGAGAGGCTTGTCAGTAATGCTTACAAGTTTAACACAGAGCAAAAGCACTCCTGAGAACATTTTGTAAAAATGGAGATATATGAAATTTCTGTAAGATTTATGAGAACACCTTACTGTGGAGAGGTTTGCAGTCTCCAGTGTTTGGGGTGGGCTGCAGAAGTCTTTAGGTGTATCAATATTGCAAAGCGTTTGCACGTTTGATTCAGCTCCAGTTTACATTGTGCCTCTGTTTCTCATGCTTATCTTGTAGGGCAATTCATCACTGGTGACAGAACCACTTGGCTGCAGTAGTGCAATATAACAGGTTTCAAATCCAATTCAAATAAAGCAGGAAGGCTTTAATTCATGGTATGGCAACATATGGAAACGGATAGCAAAAGTGACACATTTTCCCGGTTACTAACTGACATGCCCAAGATATTGCCATTTTCCTATGCACAAACTAATCCCACATACAGGCCATTTCCAATTTTGTGAATAAAAGGCTGAGGAGGAATAGTATTGGTCACAAATTCAGAAGAAAGATCCCATTTCAGGTCTTAGAAAGCAGTAACAAACTCCTCCATCTGCTCTCCTGTCCATGTAGTATTATTCACTATGAATCTTCATAGAAAATATAATCTTAAAGCAAAAACACTTGCTGCAGAAAGGGATTTTACCACATCTTCTTTTGGCTTCCCATAAGCAAGCCCCAATCCTGTAGTAGCCTTACCTACCAGGTTCCCATGGGACATGGCAGTGAGGCCCCGTAGGACATTGCCTTCATCATGCCACACCGCTGGGCACTTCACCTCCTCTGGGCACTGCTGGGTGGCCTCTGTAATCGGGGACCTTCCAGCTGCAGTACTGGAGCTTGGGCTGTTTGTTGAATCCAGTTTGATTAGGATTACTGCAGATGTGGTCATATTACCCATCCCCTTACCAGTTCTCCCCTGGCAAGCCTGGGTAGCCATGCGAAGCAGACCCAGGTGGATGGAATTTCAGCACAAAATACAAATCTTCTGGGCATCCAGCTGCACACTTGTTAACCCACACTGAAATGTGGGCTACTGCTTCTCTATCCACCTTGTTGCTGCCTCTACCTGCAAGGGTGGTATAAAGCAGCTGGTCCCTACTCTGAATATTTCTTGCTCACTTACAGAAGTGTCTTTACCTATGCTTGTAAAGAAGAGTTATATGGAGCAAACAGACACAAAGCACTTGTTTTTTCTCATTAGCATTAGCAGTTGTGACTCTGGATGTGTAGAATCACTTTTCAAGTGGTTGTTGCATGCAATCATGACACATTTGCTTACTATTTCACTGTTACACTCTAATTTAAAATTCTGGAATGGTTGGTTCTTTCAGCATCAGCTGCGAATTAAACAATTGTGTCCTACATATGCCCCAATCGCACAGCACAATAGCCTGGAGAAAAAGAAGCTTTCATTATTGACGAGGGGAAAAAAAATACAGTTGGCACTAAAGGGTAGCCTGCAAGCCATGTTTCAGCCCAGAGCAAATTTGAATGGCTAATTTTCTGTCACAACAACAACAAAACCCCCAAACTGATGTAAATTAACTACAAGTATGTGAACTGTACCCGCAGTCATAGTACTACAAATCACATTCTCAATTAGCTAATCTCAATTTGTTGCCATATAGGGAATTGATTTTAATTGTATTTTTCTTGGCTTTTTTGATACATTTTATTTGAACAGAAACTCTTTATGTTCTCAGTGTTCAATATAGTGTCTGTTCTCAGAGCAGGTTGGGGTAGGATGCACTGTAAGAGAACTCACAGTTACAGTGTGTCTTTTGAATATAAAAATCCTCTTATGCTATTAAAAATACAGAAAATCAAGACAAATAAAAAGGTTTCCTCTAGAGATAGTAACATGACTTAACATCGTTTATGGATTATCTCATAATAAGCAAAAAAAGTGTGTCTTTAAGTGTGCTAGCTCTATCCAGTTGTGTCAACACAGCCAAAAGCCTCACAGAGAAGAAAATTTTCAATCTAGCTACAGAGTATGCTCCACAAGATTTCTCAGCCCTCTCCTCCCAAGAAAAACTGAACCAAGGCACCTGAAAAACTCTTTATATTGCATACACATAAATTTTCTTAAGGCTAGAAAAGCTGTTGTCTTTACAGTGTTAGAGCCTTGTCTGTGCTAAGGTGTGACTGAACTGGTTGTTGCTGATCAACTTCCATGAAGCCAAACTTTCTGTATGAAATTATCCTTCCTGACATGTCAGAACTGTGCACAGAAACCTGGAGCACAACCTGTCTGAATAAAGTGAGCTTTCTGACAGATAAATATTTATTAAGTTCTCCTTTGCTAAAGTCTCTCACAGATACATGTACGCTCCCAGCTGGTCATGTACTGCGTTCTAAAGAACTGTGGCTGGTACTTGATATGTATGTTGTTGTTGTTGTTATTATTATTATTATTATTTTGCAACAACAACAACAAAAAAAAACCCCAAACCCCATGCTAACAACCCTTTTTTAAGTTAGTTGACTTAAAAACAATTGGCGGATGCTGTAATGAGTTATTCATATGTGCTTCACTGTTCCCATAGCAACCTGTTAGAGGATAAAGCAAAGGCTGCCAGGGCTAAAATTCTCTGCGGGCCAGGGTGCTGCAACACATTGCTGAACGTACCCAGCGGGCTCAGAGGGACAGAGCAGGCGGAAGAACATTCTCAACATATCCTGGATTGAAGACCAGTGTGGGAAATGTGATAGACTTCACAGGAAGCCCTTCACAAAAATATCAGAAGAATATCAGTGCTACCAGGCAAATAGCAGGAGCACCAGTAATTTCATGGGCACTTTTCTGAGACTTTCAGGAGACGGAGGTTCAGTGCTGCCAAAGCATTGATGTTGAAAGGCACAGATCCATTTAAGACCAACAAGTCTAAAATACCAGAGAATTCTGGCATCTAAAGCAAGCCACTAGGACTTGCTGGGAGCTGTCTACAGATTTTTCAAGGTGTGGAGCATCTGCAAAAAGAATTGTAGTTTATTCAGCGTGCCTACCATTTAACAGCCTAAACGTGCGGTTAGGTAGAAATTCCAAGCAGCAAGGCTGGAGAGTTCCACCTGTTTGGTTAAGGGACATCTAACTGTTAAACTTAAGACACATCTAACTGTTAAACTGCAGTTTCAGCACAGCAGACTCGTCTATAGTCAGCTTTGCTGCAAGCAGCAGCTTTGGCTTGCTGGTAGGCAAGGCCAGCTCTGGGTGGCTTTGGGTTTTTTTTCCTTTTTTTAACTGATAATTTAAATAGAAAAAAATTATGTCTGATTAATAGATAAAGAAACAGTTGTTTATGAGGAAAAATGGACTATCTTACAGAACCATAGACACATCTGCATTCTTTCTCTCTCATCCTCTTTGGAATATGCTTCTTTATTCCTGAAGATGTTTCATTTTATATTGTTTTACTCCATCTAATACAAAAATGTTGTTGAAGGCACTGTTCATAAACAGGTGTCTGAGTCTGTGTCACAAACAGGATGCAATTGCTAGCAGCAGTAAAGCAGCAGGTGGTGATAAACCACACTGAGATGGTTATAAAACTGATATTAATTTCCAGTAAAAAATGCAGTGTTGGTGCAAAATTTTAGTTCTCTCTTGTTGCATTACTATGAGAAGAATGACTGGATTAGCTATCTGGTGAGACAAATATAGATGGCTGTAAAAATGGAAGATAATTAAACAAAGCTAAACATAGAAATACAAAGAATACATTAAAAAAAGACAAATGGCAGAGAATGACATGAAAAATAGAAGAGACTGAACATGAAAGAAGTGTTAAGATCACTCATAAATTTCACAGAAAAGATGCCCTTCATAATTTTAGAAGTTTTATATTTTGGAATTTATTTTGAAGTATTTTGCCTGTGAAGGCAGTAAATATTGTAACATTTTATAGCACAGCCATTACAGAAGATTAGTGAAAAAAAAAAGGGTTCTCATAATCTTTATTCATCCGAACTTCTAAGTTCATCTGAACGCTAAGTTTCTACCTTAGCTGCTTAATGGCCTTGTTCAGCACCCAAACTGCAGTGCTAATTAGCCTGCACTTGGAAACTCCTAAATTTACCTGAAGTTGAAGACAATACAAAATAAACTTCTAGTACAGCAAAGTTCCAGAACTGAATTTGCTTTCTTGCTTACTATTTATGTTTAATGTAGATATTTTGATACAGACTTTCAGAACAAATATTTGTGCATAATATATATGACACTGTACACAAATATGGTGTAAGATTCAGGCCTTTTTGAATGGTTTTTGCTCTATCACTGTAAATTTTATTCAACAAATACAACCTTCATGTCCCCACACACTGCATGACTACAGATTCAGTTCTACTCAAACTAAGTATGTTCCTTCATAATATGCCCAACATTGTTAGTAATAATCCCTAATGTTGACAACCTATAGTTGACCTTTCTGCTCTAATAATAAAAATATTATATAAAGCATATTTTTTACTTGGTGAAGCAATGGAGTGAAAGAAGTGTAATATCCAGCAGGGCTTTTATGGCTGGTTCATAAAAAGCCCTGCCTCTTATGAGAAATCTGACTAAGGAGAACATAATAGTTTGTGTCTTGAGAAACATTTTTGTACCTGAAGTAGGAATAGGTTTGCTGGGACCTTAACATCACTGGAAATCCAATATGAATTTCTGGAAAAAACAGAGAACATTTTTTTCTTTTAAATGCTATTGAAAATTCACATGTGGGGAAAGACTCTGTGGCATAATTTAAAAATCCTCACTGAAGATATTCTTGATGGCAAACTGTTGCACTGATTTTTTTCTAGTTTAATTTATAGCTGATTTGGACAAATAAGCTGTGATATATAATATGTGTCATCATATATGAACTATATCAATCATTACAGCATGTATAATTAATGTAACTTCAAGGTTGTCAAACTAGATTGGACTTTACACTCCCTTCACATGAATAAGAGGAATTAGATCAAATGAAAGAGGAAAAAACTTTTTATGTGATGATCCTAAAAGGAAGGGGAACAAAAGCAACTACATTCAGCAAATATGTTCTGTTTCCCTGGTTTAACTCTTGCTGATTCAGCTGGTGGCACTTACATGAAGGATACAAAGCTTTGGCTCCAACATTCAAAGCAGTCACAGCACCCACAAAAAAAAAAAAGAAAAAAAAGAAAAAAATATAAAAAAAAAGTCAGGAAAGAACTTATAATTTCACTCACAAGAGCAGGAGCTTGAAGTTAAAAGTGAGAAAGATTTCATTTTGCAAAATGTTTTCCTTCTCCCTCCACCTTGGGTGTGAATCTGGGTGATACTGTTCAGACTTTAAGCGCTTCCCAGCATTTTCAGTGTGGAGTCACACCATCTACTTCAGATCACAGCTTGGACTTGAACCAAAAGAAAAAAAAACCAACAGTCCAGGTAAGGGGAAAAGCTTTTAATAACTACCTTTTAACAACACTCCTTACAGATACCGATAAAATACATTGATTTTCTTTTTAATTAGGTCAACAGTCTTGGAGGAACGTGCAAGGTGACACTTCAGTCACATCCACAAGTGACTTATCACCAGCTGCATTCTCTGCGAAGGGTGTAACAGCACCTTTGCTGTTAGTTGTCCTCAGAGAAGCTGCTGCCTTTCTACTGTTAGGCACAGCCTTTTGTTCAAAACATGGCTCTGGTTACACACCTGATGTGTCTGAGACCTTCTCACACATGAAGTATAAGTGCAAATTTGGCATCAGAACAGACTGTACAGGTTGTCAAGATGAAGAACAAAACCACTTCTGCAGACACACCTCTCCCCCCACCCCCCTCCCCAATTTATAATCCTCATCTGCAG
>JAVJGJ010000037.1:68750865-68768868 GCA_035590215.1 Microhierax caerulescens | reverse complement strand
TTTATAATCCTCATCTGCAGTGCCACTGGTTTGGCTCTTCACTGGCCCATCTCAGCTCTGGTTTCAGAGGTGTGCTCACCGCTCATCATGCTGCCCACTTCTTCCCTTTTTATCCACAGCTGTCTTCATGTTTGGGTCCTTTCTTCTTTCTCTGAGGCAAGCAACCTCCTCTTGGTTTTCCTCCCTTCTCAGACTTCACTTCTGGATAGGTTTCAACTGTGTACCTTTGACAGAATTTTCTCCTCCTCGTTTCCTGTCTCCCCATGAGCGGTATAAAAGCAAAATAAAGTCACTTGGACAAGATACATTCAAAGCTGAAAAGCTACGCTATGCGCTGCATTATATTAATTGAACTTGGAGGAGTGTATTTTTAAAGGCACACAGGTGGTAGCTGGCTAGTCCTCTGTGACCTTCTTCGATAGTGGGGTGGTTTTGAATACTGTCATCCACTTATTGCTATGGCAATGAATATTCCTCTTTCAAAAGTGGTATATTATTAATAGCAGATAATAATACATTCAGATAGCTGCTTCCCTGCCTCCTCAAAGTTCTCTCTAAAACGTCACTCATGGCAAGCCTAAAATGTCACTGTTATTGAAATACTTAATGACATTGTGATATTTTTTGGCACCTGTATTACAAGAGTCAAATAGAAATGTTCATGAATAAATCATAGACCTTTCTTTGATGTTTTGATTTAGTTGTGTTGGTGTTACCTTGTTGCGTGAAAATCCAGTATTACACGTTGCAAAAATGATCACTGTGCAAAAATCTTTTCAGGCACACTGCAGCCCCTCTTACTGTTTGTGTATTATCCCAGTAAAAATGCACACTAGACCCATGGCAGCCTTCGACTTTTTAAATGTAGACAGTACCAAAATGGTGGGATGCCCACGCTACCAGCGTCTCACCCTCAGGGCAGCACAAGCCCTATGCCCGTTCGCAAACAGCCCTGCACCAGCACTGCTACTGCCTCCGCACCCTTCTCGCCCCAGAGCAGGCTCTACTAGTAACACTGCCTGTAGAGCTGCTGTTCCTCACAGCGAGAAGACGGGTTGAAAGCGAGCCAGGATCCCTCCCTTCTCTGAAAGCAGGGCTCCTTCTTTCCAGGTGCCAGGAGAAAAAAGGGGTACAACAAGGTGTGAGTGGTGAGGGATGGGGTTGTCCCCACACCTCCCACAGGCAGCGTGTAGGAAGTCCTGCACTCCAGAAGACCGACAGAGAAGGTCACCACCTCATACAGCAGTTTCTGCCACACAAAGGCTCTCCAGATCAGACTTCAGCTGATCCCGGACAAATCAGATGCCTGGATGAAAGAACGAAGGATAATCACCCTCAATTACTGATATTTAACTAATAATAGATTATAAGTCTAATAGTTACTGTCTAAGTCCAATATTTCCTGCCATCAGTTCAGGGAGCTAAGATGCAGTTACCTCAGTGTCCCAGTATTCCTTTACCTTCAAGATTTCTCACCGGGATGTTTCCCAAAAGTTATACGTACAGGTATTTTAAACACATGACAAGGCAAATGAAAGGGAATGGCAACAATAAAACGTTACAACGAACCCACTGAATTTGCTTTTGTATTTAGCTTTTGGGGATTGTAAGGCCTGCACTCCAGGAGTGTAATTAGTCAGCAGTAACCCTTCTCGACATTGTATTCTATTTCTTTGAGTTCTGCCATCAAAATATCCATGCAGACCTGGAGAAAAATTGCATCAGTGTTAGCAGGCAGTCTTACTGTGAGACTCTTTGATCAGAAAGCAGTCAAATTGCACCATGTTTGTAATGTATTAATGAAATAATTGTTACGATGTTGTTAATGCTCTAAACCCTGTTTCTGCATAATATAAAGCATCGTAATATAGATGATGAAATTATCTTTTTTTTTTTTTTTTTGGTATGTACCATCAATCTCTCAGTTCTGAAAATGATAGGGTAGCACTTGTTCTAGGTTCTTCTCAGGATTTTCCTCAGGCAGTTTTCTTTCTATTGTCAGCTCTGTAGTAGTAGTCTGAGGTTTTTCCTTCACATTCAAGTTCAGTTTAGATTCAAAACAACCCCTTTGATTTGCATGGGGATAAGAGGATAAAGTTTTGCACAGTACCTGATATTATTTTGCTTACTGTCTATAACTGCTATAGGGATTTATGGCTTCAAGCTTTTAACACATTTTGGTAGAGGATATCATATTTTAAAAAAAGTCTCAAATAACACCACTACTACTACTACTACTAGCACCTTTTTGGTTGTTTGTTTAATTTGTCTTTCAAAAGATATATGTGAATTAGGTGTTGTTTCAACCAATTCATATCTACTACTGAACTAAGAAATAAGTTTTGAAAGATATTATGGAGTCAAAATGGAAGATTCCCAAGGGAATGCCCAAGATGTGATGGTTTATTCTTATTTTACATTAAAGCATTTAGAGAATTTCAGCAAAAGATATAATTTCTTTTTTTCCCAGAGCACTAGTATATGAAGACCTGAAACTACTCACTGATGAAAATAATAGAAGAGAAACTAAGGAGAGGATAACCCAAAATAACATGCAGCAGGCAGTCTTAAGAACCAATAGGCTGACTGAATCAATGCAATACAGCTGAGCTACTGGAAGCCTTGGGGGAAAAAAAATAAGTAACCTGCTTTCACTGCAGTTTGAATGGATACGGAACGTGATGCTCAAGCACTGCTTAAGAGCAATTGCCTCCTACCTAGACTTACAGCCTAAGCCTGTCTTTTGCAGTCTAGATAAGGGAGCGAGAAAATCAGATTGCTTATGTTGATTATGCCTAAACTCACCCAGATTTCTTTGACTGTACGAAACCTTGCCAGCTGTAGTTTGTTACAGCTTATAATGAAGTACTAGACAACACTACATCACTGCGTCCAAATCACATCAAAATGCGGCGGCGCCTGCAAGCAGCCAGCTCTGAGTGAGTTCTGGTGCAGCAGCTCAGCCTGCAAGAGGGCTGAGGCACCGAGCAAAGTGGCCTGGCGTCACATCCCTCAGAACAGAAAATTACTGACATGCAGGAACAGCCAGGGCAGAAATCTTGTGTTCTTTCAGTTTTTTTAGAATTAGGTCATGGAAAGATCCTTATTTTCAGGCCTTCTTTAGCCATGCTTAAAATCTCTGTGTCATGATTAGAGTCACCACACATAGTTCTTTTGTCTGAACAGACCCTTGTTAAGTAAAGCTTAACGTGAGACGTGGCTCAGCGCTTTTGGCAGTCAGACAGTATGTTAGATTACCTCTTACGCAAACTTTTTTTATGTTTCTATGTACATTAACTATAGTGATGAACAGCCTGAAGCCACTAATGGGAAAGAGTATGTATGCATCATCAGAGAGAGTACATTATGGGGCTATTGGATAAGTGATTTAGAAATCATTAACAACACATTGATCAAAGCTGTAGGCTGCACTTAGTTAAGAACATCCCTTAAAATGGGGCATTATTTAGGGTTCCAAGAAAGTGGAGAGATCTTTAAAGGAATCCTTTTAGCCTCAGAGTAGATCCAGAGCCCAATCTTACAGCTACTGCTGTACTAATTAAAAAAATACTACCACTGCTATAAATCTTTGCTGTCTACAGAAACAAATAATCAAATTTGAACTGTTTGTAACTTACCAGAGAAACTGAACCAGCCTGTGCCCTGCACCTTTCCTTCAAGGGCTCCTCAGGTATTAGCAGGTCTTCAGGTAGGATGGATCGCTTTGGAGGAATACTCTCAGACCAGGATTTAATATGGTTTCTGGGAAATAAGAGGATACTACTACACTTGTGGAGATGAAGAGTGCCAGGGAAGGAAACACAGAAAGCGGAGCCTGAAGAAAGAGGCTCTGTCTCTGTTTCTCTGCAGCAAACTGCTTAGATGAGAAAATAAAAAACTTCACGAGGTCATGGGGAGATGGAAGTTAGAGCAAAAACAGGCTTCAGTGCAAGCCCTAATTTAATACAGCTGAGCTTTGGAAAGCTTTGACCTGAAGACTTGCTCATAGCATCTTCTAACCATCTTCCTTCTTTCATCTTCATTATACTCTTTTCTAGAAAATAATATAACTGGCATGTGACAATATAATATTTTCAAACTGATGAATACAATTGACACGAGAAACTTCTGTGCTGAAATCTGTGGTGAGACTACTACGTGCTGACAAACCTAATGGAAAGCCAAGCCTAGCAGCATTTTACCTGAATGGCTGGTCTTTGCATAACCACCCAGCCATGCAAACCTAACTCACAGCTGGCCCAAAACCTTCTAACAAAATCGTGAAAGGAACAATTAACGGGATATCACAAACAGTTGCCTATCAAGGCTGAGCAGCTATTAGCCAATCAACATCTTAACATTCAACCTTTGCCAAGTAATAAACACTGCCTATATGTAAAAGTGAGATTGCAGGCTCTATGAAGTGACACATTTTTTGCTTTTTATCTCTCATTTACCTAACAATCTTGCAAATTGAAAAAAATTAAAATAGAAATAGTTATCGCAAAATCAGTTGAGATAAACGATCATCAGCAAAATCCTCCATCCCAATCTTAAATCCTTTTTCTTATTTTTCTGTAAGATTGTTAGCAGTTTATTAGTTTTTATTCCTTCAGAGGCATCCACCACGTCTTAGTTTTGACCAGGACAGAAGTCTCAAAATGCCATCTGGAAGCAACCAACCACCCAGATTCTTCCCACTTTACACAGGTTTTAAACAGAACAACAATGAGGATAATTAAATTTGTAGACACAAATATACATAAAGAAAGGGACTTGGACCTTTTATTCACAGAGCTCCTATTAAATTGTGACAGAACTATTTCCTTCTGTGCAAGGTCCAGGCTTTGGGAAACTGGATAGGGGACATTATAAATGCTGTAAGAATTTTTATTGTTAAAATTACAAAATAAAGAATTATGTAATACACTTGTACGAATATTCTGAAGCCAGTATATCAACAAACCTATTCCAGTCATCAGAACAATCCACTGTGTGTATCTGTGTATATTTATACATATATTTTGTGTCTGTTCAGTGTAGAGTGTTACATTAAGCTACATTAATAAAATATCCAGCTCTCCTTTTCACCTTATCATTAGAGCTTAGGAGTTTCAACAGCTTTTTGGTTTTCTTCAGCTCCAAAATCTCTCAACCTTTCAGTGCTCCTGATTCTTCAATCTAAGTTCCACACCTTCCTTTCTGCCTTGATAGGACTAATGGAGTCTGTAAATCAGAATCTGTACTGGAGACTGATTACAACTGAAGCTATGAAATGAAGATCATGACTTTGCAATTGACATCAATAATGGTCTACAGCTGATTTATACTTCATTATTATTGCTCCTGTTTGTGATGCATTGTGAAGAAGGAAGCATTAGATCAATGGGTAGTTGCCTAAATATGTAGAAAATAAAAATTTAGTAAAGATCTCATATGTGGCTGTATATAAAATTACATTAAATAAAAAAACAAAAATAAAAATCCACACACTTTTAAGATATCAGTGGTTTTGTGATTTCTTTGGCAGGATTTAACTGGCTATTCCTTCTTATTTTAATAAGTGCAACTTAGAATAATAAAATACTTCAAGTATTTTTCTGCATTTCCGTTTAGTTAGCTAAATAAAGTCAATAATGAAATGGTAGCCTGAAAAATATAAACTGAATTCTCTATGCCCTTGGTAACATCAAAGTAGTATCACATATGTTGCATATTAAACTGTATGAAAACACACTACACCGCATGTTACAAGGCCAGCTTGGAGTTGATCGGTATCTGTTTCCGACTCCATTTGATTCAGTCAGTTTCAGAAGTGGACAATCAGTTAACACTGATAGCATTAAAAATTATCAATCTACTTTATTCTAATAAGGCATGACCAAATACATATAGTTTAAAGTCCAATAAATTGCTTGCCTGATAAACTGAAGATTCATCTTCATGTTCCTAAAGAATTCAGGATTGATGAGGAATGGATAGGGCTTACCTGATCAGAAATCCCCAGTCTGTTTCACTGTCCTTACTAATTCCCAAAATAATTCTGAATTACTTTTGAAGTTTCACTCTTCATCTGCAGTATCTTCACAGAATTTTTCCACATTATTTCTATGAACTGTTTTTTCTTCCCCTGACAGCTACATCCCACTGAAATAGTCAAACCGTTACCCTCAAGAGTGAATCTTGGGACAAAGATAATTTTGTTCGTAACTGATATAGCAATTTTCATCTTGTTTCCAGGTGATGCCCCATTCTTTTCAATTACAGTGACTTCAGTACATGGTGATGCCTTCCTGTCCTATCAGACTCCAGCAGAATCACAAAAATAAGAAAGGTGTTAATGCAGGTCAGTAAAAAGTACATCTTAAAATCACAATCACAGAACAATTTTCAGATATATTGGCATTAGCAGAATTGCAACTATTGTGAAAAGATGGATAGATGTATAGTACGGTCGATATAATGCAGTACTGTACCTTCTTCCTTCTCTATGTATACCTGACTTACAGACATACACAGCTTTCTTAACATTCAATTGCTTAGTACAATAGCTTCACATAATATTTAAGATTACCCCTTTGGTAAAACAAAGTAGCTGTTTAGAAACAGGCTAAAATGTCCTCACAGTCTTAACAGTCTGTTGAATGAAGTCAAACCTGTTGTTGTTATGAGGTTTGTTTATGTTTCAGAAAACTCTGCTTAATGGTAAAAATACATAATAGGTGATAGAATTAGGTATTATAATTTTTACTGCCACAATTTGTAGGCCACTGTGTTGCCTATGAATTGCAATGCTCATTTTACAACATCCATAATCATGATATATTATATAAATAAATTCTTTACTATTACAGACTGCTAATTTCTACTTCTAATATTTGTTTTCCTTATGTTTCTCTGGCGTATCACTTGTGGGGAAATAATAATGATTCACATCATGACAATTTATTAACTTATTATACAGTACATGTAATTGTAAAAATCAATATTTAACTTCAAGGAAAATGATGACCTCGGTTTAGCACAACAGTTTATGTTTAATAAAATCAGTAAGGCTTAATTAGTTATTAGGTTTAAAAATGCACACAGCTATGCTGCTGCATTGAAATCTAATTTTGTTGCATTATTCATTTTAAGTCTTCATGAAAATACAGTATCATAAGTCAACTATTGTGTCTCAGTGCATACATTTTTACTGATGTCAGAATGGGGAAAGACAGAAACAGTAAAGTGCAATAGAACGATTTAGAGAAGACGGCTATGAATTAAGTTTATCTCGCCTCCCTTTAGTTACCGCTCTTCATATGCTTTACGTGTTCCTCAATCTGTGGAGCAGTGCTTCACAGTGAGCCTCATCCACTCAAGTTAACAGAAAATGAGTGAATACAGTAACCCCATCCCCCATTTTTTGTCAGCAGTCTTTGCAATATAAAGGGCAATCAGCAGTCTTTGCAATATAAAGGGTAATTTGAACTTCCTCCAGCTGTCATCTTGCTTCGTGGAGAAATTAACATCTAGGGAAATTTAAACTCCATTCTTCTAATCAGTGCTGGTGTTTTGGTTTTCCCTTTTTATTTCTGGTAGCATGCTGTGGCTGGTGACCCATCAGAGTTTACAGTCTTTATCAAGCAGGATCAAAGCTAGGGAGCTTGTTTATCTGCACGGTGCCTTAATCTCGTTATGCACACAGTTAGAGAAACACGGCCATTTCCAGTGACCTCATGGAGGTATGCCTCCAGCAGACCCAGCTTGGGCAGGGGGGGGTTCCTTTGCATCATATGATGCCATCGTGGTCACAGGGAAATAAATACTGATGCTGTATTGATGCTATGGCTATGTCCTCTCCTAAGTCTTGAAAGGGTCTCTGCTAAGCCCCAGCTGATGGCAGCTCCCCATTGAGGTCAGCTGTGGCGGAGTATCAGCCATTTCGTTCTGCTACACCATTTAATGCAGAGCAGGCTACAAACTGAGATTACAGATTAGTTTAGACAGGTGACAGCTCTCTCTTAAAAGGGAGTGATACTGGGAAACATTTGTACGTCTCATTTGTTTTAGACAATATTTTATTATACAATACATGGGCTTATAGGGCCAGATTTATTATTCTTTTTTAATGCTTAAAGATGCAGGCAGATTTATAGCAGACTTTTCTCAACTGCTTTAATAGACTGCACTGTTTCTATCAAACAGAAACGTACTTCAGCGCTTTGGGAAACACCAGTAAGGGTTTGCCTGCTTTTAGGTATGTAAGCCACTACAGGCGCAAGGGATATTGTGGGGAAGTAGGAAGGGCTTATGCAAGCATGGCAGATACACAAATAACCCCTTGAGTGGATAAAAAAGAACAATAAAAGAAGATCCCTGCTTATTTGGCATCAATTCATAGTTCATCAGTGTCAGATCTGATAATCTTTTGTTGATATTCTCCATAACATTTTTTCTTCTTCAGTTTGAATAATAATATCGAATGGAGTTAGCATACATTGAATTTTCTGGTAAATTGCAGTTTGGTTTTGTTTTTCTTTTATACCGCCATACATTTCTGTTTAAAATCCATAGAGTGGCTCATGGTCCACAGCATATATATCATAGTTCTTACAAACACAGTTGCTCATTTAAAGTTTCATACACCTAACAATGACTATACGAGAAAAGAAACCTGACGTCAAATGCGTAACACCAGAAAGCGGAAAGTATAATGATTTATTTTTAACAGTCTATATTCTTAACAAAATTTCACAAGGAAATTACAATTGTCATCTTGTATTCAGCACCACATTCTCCCACTAAAAGTTACGACTTGGTAGGGAATGTTACTTCTGTGCATAATCGATATCTTTGCTTTAGAAGTCAATTTATTCTTCATTTACAATAACATAGAGAAGAGTAAAAGACATGTCAGTTTTAAAGCAGTACAGAAAAAACCTCTGTTTTTTCTATAAGGAAAATTCATCATTGTGTTTACATCTTGATTGCTTCCCTTTCAAAAAAAATTTCAAGAAATACGAACAAATAATTGAAGTAAAAAAAATCTTCAACCTGTTGTCTGCATTCATATACAGCACCACTAGCTACAGAAAAGATTACAGTACTGTTCTGGCATTTACAGCATGTCACATGGTATATATGGCTAAATGTAATAGGATACTTGCCAAATATTCTGTAAGAAGCATGTGAGAGAGGTATAAAAATGTTCTGATTTGTAATGGTGGAACATAGGTCCTCATCAAATTCATTTTGTGAGCTGGAAGTTCATAATTCCTTTTCACTACTTAAGGCCACCGAAAAGAATTACTTTGCATACGTAGATTTAAATAGATTGTTTTCAATCTGTTTAAAAATTCATGACAAAAAGTTCTGAAATTTTCCATTTATGCAGACTGTAAGATTTCCCCACACTATGCATCTGATAAAAAGAAAAGCAATGAACTAAGTGTTAAAAGCTAAGAGTGAATTTCACAAGGTAAAAGAGTAAAGAGGTGGTTAAATAGTTTAAAAAATGGGGGGAGGAAGGGAAGGAAAAAATATACTTATGAATACTGAATTCCTTTTATTTAGACTGATACACCTGATTTTAGAATACCCTTTACAGAGTGAAGGACCTTAGACTCTGAAGTATCTGTGGGGTAAGGATGGTTGGTATGCACTGGGTGAGAGAAGAGCTAAATCCTGCTGGAAATCTGACCAGCTCCCTTTTCCATGAATGTGACACCCCTACCAATACCAGCCAATTCCGAAGGGAGAGAAATAAAGCCCACTTAATAACTTTTTCATCACTGAGTAAGCTCCTAGTGACTTGGCATGCTATAACTAAAACATGATCCGTCTATATTTAACCCCCATTTATGAATTAAAATGATCACGGTTTTGCTGCTATGATGATAAAAAAGGAGTCGTACTCTACCGAATCTGATACAGATGACTGTCACTTAGATAATTCTGCAAGAAACAATTTTCTATTATATTTCACTGAGGGAATTCAACAATTTTTCGTCACTGAATGAATGTTACTCATGATTCCAGGCCAAAGAGCATGTCTGGATAAAATCATATTGTTAGGAAGGAAAAACTTAGATGCCATATTAGCACATGCACAGTGTTTGGCTCAGAATCTGCTATTACAAAATCCTCTATGACACGAGCTAATGGATAAGCTTCTACAGCAAAGAGCTTGGCTGGCACTCCTTGCAAGGCATAAAGAACAATATAAGATGCCTGCTAAACAGTTAATAGACATCCTTTGAAGAGAAGAACCCCGCTCTAACACTCTTGTACCATAAGTTTGAAACAGGTTGAATTTGAAGCCAAAATCTTCTTTATACCAATTCCTTAAAGTTTAACTAAGGATCTTTAAAATAAAGTGTAGGAATTTCCATAACTGGACCAAAAGACGCTGATTGTGTTGAAAGAGATGCCTGAGACCAGATGTCAAGGGGTTAGATATGCATATGCACACAAACGTAAGTACTACTGAGGATTTTTTAAAGCTAAACAGAGATATTTTTTAAAGATTTTGCACGAACTCTTATAATCAGATGCTTAGCTCTGCCTACAGTATTTCATGCTGTTTAAGTGTTTTCATTATCGTGTTAAGAATCTTCTCATGCTTCATCTCCTAGCCTTTGAAGACAGAAGTATTGGACACCAGCCTTGGCATCTACACTCAGAAAAGTTCCCTGGCAAATTTTAACACAGTCATTTCAGGCACCTTAGTGAGGATGGACCTCGCAACAAAATAGTATTGTCATTCTAAAAAATCATAGTAATTATTGAAGTGCTCAAATATCTTGAAGGAAAGACTCAGAAAAATTAAATAATATGATATAATAAATAAAAAAGAGGGAAATAGCCCACTTCTAGGGAAAATGCCATTCTATATTCCATACTTGATATTCCATAAAGCTGTGAGTTATCAGAAGCCCTCTGAAAACCCTCCCTGCTGCATGCAACATAAATGGTAAAATTGCCAAGAGAATTTGAAAACATTGTTTTAAAGGTGGACGAGAAAAACATCCCAGCTGGAATACCATACCACAAAACCAACAGAGATTAACAGTACTGCTGGAACAAAACCGTGTTCCGTGTAAGATGTTCAGGATCCATGCACAGCAAATGTATCATCTGCTTTTGAAATGTCATCTGTCTCTGTTAGACCTTTGACACAAGGTACTGGAGACTCAAACACTTCTGGACATTGTCAGGTGGAGAAGGAACAGTAAGGAAGAAGGGCAATGCTCCAACAAATAAAATCACATACAAAGCAAGAGAACGTGAGAAATGTAAACTGAGGCATTTTCTTTCACATCAATAGGACTGGGCATCACATGTAAATTTTTTTTTTTTTTACTCAACTGTTTCATATTTTGGTTCATACCTCCAAATATTTCAGTTACAAGACAGATAGTGGACTGGATATTACTGTGAGGGTTATGTAACTCCGTCAAAAAATGGTCTCCAGTTTAATCTGAACTGACCAATTTACTTACTGTGGAAGCCCAAAGTTTACTTAAGTTTTACAAGTTAGACCTTTCCTGGTCATATTTAAATTCACTGCCAGATTTAATCTTTGGGCAATAAATACCAAACTTTCAAAATAACACATATTCTATAAAATAGCACAAAAATGTAAAAATAAGATCTTCCATATTTATATGTGAAAATAAGCAAAAGCCTGACCAAAATAGGTAAAAGATGGTACTTAGATTCCTGTTAGCTATTGCAATTTGATTTAAAGGAAAGACTTCCACACATTAAAGCTTATTTTTACACACCCTTTAAAGCAGGATTTCCTTTACACAGATTTTGGTAGTTCTAATTAGAACAATTTTATGTCATATCTTCTAAATGTTAATATTATATATAGTGTTTGGAAATTTTTTTATTTCAGTCTGGTACTTAGATAATTACAATCAAAATGTGAAATCCTGTTAACAGCATTAATTCTGCAAAGTTATTAACAAATAATACTTGCCATTATCTAAAAATATTTAACCCAAACAGCAAGCTGATTATTTCCACTGTTTGCTTTCTGGGAAACGTCAGTTTGCTTCCTTCTCCTTGTTCCTGACTGAAAGCACAGTATTTGTTTTAGATCCTGTGCTGCATCCTCAGGGGCATTACTAGCAGAGATAGAGATGCCATCATCCCACTCTACTAAGTGCTCGTCAGGCCACACCTGGAGTACGTGTCCAGTTCTGGTCCTCGCAATTCAGAAAAGACATAGACTGATGGGGGAGGGTCCAAAGGAGGGCCATGAAGATGATCAAAAAGCTGCAGAACCTGCCCTATGAGGAAAGACTGGAGGAGTTAGCTTTTTTCATCTGAGAAAAGAAGGCTCAAGGGGTGATGTAATCACAGTATTGCAGTACTTAGAGGGCAGCTGCAAAGAGGATGGAGGTTTCTTCACAAGGAACAGGTACAGGTTGCACCAGAAGAGGTTTCAGCTTGACATAAACCAGATATTTTTTACAGTGAGTACAACTATTCACTGCAAGAACCACCCCAGGGACGTGGTCGAGTCCTCATTGCTGGAGGTTTTCCAGATGCAATTGGACAGGGCGCTAGGTGATGTCCTTTAGGCTCCCTTTCCCATGAAAGGATGGACCAGATGATCCTTCAAGGTCGCTTCCAATCTGGGTTGGTCTATGATTGTATGATTATAATTTAGATAGAGTCACCTGATATGACTAGTACAGGCTATGTTAGGAAACTTTCTAACATATCAAATCAGAAGAAAAGTCATAGTAAACAAATTTTAGATCTTCTGTAGGTCTAGAATAGAAAATAGGAAAGCTGGAGACTTCCTGGAGTAAATGAGTTTTACAGGGGCACAGCCAGAACTGCAAAACCAGGGTAAGACCCTTCCATTTTGCAAACCTCTCTCAAAACAAAGAGCTTCAGGACTGAATTTACCCATCAGCAAAAAAACCCCTGGGTCATTGTGCTTTAGGTAAAACTTTCATCCCATTTAATACCTTGCTCAGTTTTGATACAAAATAGAGTGCTGCACATGGAGACGAGTGCTTCAGAGGGATCCTCAGAGGTCTGAGGTGTGTAATCCACTAGGCTGGTAGTTAAACTGGGAAATCACAAATGCTCAGAAGAAAATTAGTGCTGGCCTACATATGCAGTACAAGACCAAATTCTGCATGTGAAAACCAGGAAAACAGACAAAATAGGTGTAATGGGTGGGGGTGCCTGGTGCTGGCAGCAGGGATGTCCCGGGGGCTTTGTGTGGAGTGGCTGGGGCTGCCCCGTGCCGGGCACCGATGGCTCCAGCCGGCCCCAGTGGCCCCAGCTCAGGGCATGGCCAAGGGGAGCTGGTGGTGTCACTGAAGATAATTTCCCCAAGTACTTAAATATTCGCCTTCTTTGTTTCTTAATACCCAAATCAGTAAGTAAATTTATTGACAAGGAATCAAGTTAAATTCCCCAAATTGAGTCTGCTTTGCCCATGACAATGGATACAGCATAATTTTGTTTAAAGATCAGTTATTTGAATTATCTTGGCCTGAAAAATAGAGTAGATCTGAATTTCATTTTTGCCTCTAGAGGGAATTTGTCCTTAAATATGAGCAGCCTAGAACCGTCAAGTTTGCTATTAATGTCTTGCATTTTTATAGAGCTTTTCATACTGAAATATCCCAAAATATTTTGTAAATTACAGCCCACCGGTCATCCAGCTTCCTGCCTGCCATTTACAGGATCTCCAGTAATAAAAGGTAAAAGAATAATTTTGGCAATGGAAATGACAGGCGTATTTCATTTAACGTAATTTTTTTCATAAAAACCCCACACCAACAGCCTTCCAGGAACAAGAATTCATCAGTAGAAAATTACCCCTAATATCTTCTCAAAAAGAACATTTTGTGGAGTCAGTACATGTAGCAGCAGTAGTGGGAGCTCTTTAGGGTGTGCGTCGCCTGTTCCTGCCATGCGGACAGCTGGAGAGGACGGAGCTCGTGTGGCAGCTCGAGCCTGGATGCTGGGCAAAGGAAGCCTCGGCCAGATGCCACGATGCTGAGGAACAACAAAGGAGTTCAGACAACTGCCCTGTCAAGTAAGTAGCCACCTCAGATGGCCCACTCATTCTGTGAGAGGTGGCCTGGGAACTATTCCATGTGAACCACTGGGATCATTTCACACTCAGACAAGCTATTAAATAGGGTGGTGGGTTGTTGTTGCCCTGTAGCATGCAATAGCTTCTCACATGGATAACCAATAGCCTTCTAAATCAATAGTTAGGTGAACATACAGCTTTGCTAACCTTCTGCAGAATGCTTTCTTCATCCACTAAACAGCAGTGAGCCCCCCTTTTTTTCTTAACTTCAGCCCAATAGAAGAATAAGGACAAGATTTGCAGTTCTGGAAGAAACACAGTTCAGGCTAACATATTTATAATTAGGTCTATCTGTCTGAGAAAGTATAAATATTTCCATCTTTAGTCTATATTCAGAAGCATATGATACAGTTTATAATCACACACTGTCATGCAAGGCAGAGCTTTTCATGGTAACAGGTTAAAAATATATATATAAAAACTTGATTTTCTTTCACTGAAACTTCATATGATAGAAATTGTTTTGAACTCTGCACTGTTTCCTTCAGCATTTTGGGAGTAATCATTACTCTTACATATTTGCTAGAACAAAAATACCCCATATTTTTTGACAAATCTTTGATATGTCAGAATGAAGGTTTAACAGCTTGTGACTAGGGAGTTAAGAAACATTACAGTAAAGCAATTTCATTTTCAGGTTGGTTTTAAAAAGATGTGGTTTACTATATTGTTTAGCATATGTCAAATAAAATAATATGTTCTGTTTCTTCTTCAGTTTTTCTATATGAGAACCTAAGAGTAAAATTTGCAGGCAGTAGTACATGCAAATTTCAACCTTTGCCTATAGAAAAAGAAAAATATAGAGGATTTTAGACAGAGCATCTTCTTTTTCTGTTTGGCACTCTTTGTCTATTTAAAAGTAGAAAAAAGTGCAAAGCTATTGCATGAATAATTCATATTGAAGTCATCCTGGGACAGATTTACAGAAGCAGATTTTTTGTTATGTTCATGCTCTGAATGCAAACATAAATGCCCTTATGCGGAATATGGTCTGTGTATGCTCGTTATACATTCAGCAGTTTCCAGAATATTCCCTGGCTGTGCTACTTAAAATTCTACAACCTAATGATTAAAAACACAGTCATGTGCAGTTCTACGCAAAAGTTCATTATTTTATGTTCCTTTCATCCTCTGTTCATTAGATATGGGATATTTGCTACTTTTGCTTTAGCATTCCTCTCACCCCACCGAACAGGTTTTTGTCCTCAGCAGTTCTGTTGAAGTGTGACTGGCAAAGGATGCTCAGGATGATGAAGAGCCTGTGACTAATAGAGGAGATTTCTGGCAAAAAAAGGAAAAACTGTGCCTATTGTCTGCTTTAAATGCCTAAATGCAGTAAGATGTCTCAATCAGAACAAGATTTATTTATTATATAACTGCTTCCCCTCTACAATAGTTCACATTCAGTTTTCAGGACATTTCTACAGAGATTATTAGTAAGCCTAAAGCTGGGAAGTTGCAGGAAAAGAGTGTTTCACACCCTCTTTTGTTTCCCCAGAACATTTGCTGCTGGTGACTGATGGATACTGTTTACTGATTCAAGTTATGTCACTTTTCTCACATCTGATCCTGATTTTCAAATAAATTATTAGCTTGTACATAGTACTGTAATCCTCTAGACAAGTTAATGCATTCCATCTACTGTTTTCAAATTATTTGTTTCCATTATCTGCTGATACTCAGTTGTGGGAGGAAAAGACAGTCTTTGTCAAATACATCACCCGCTATTTTCTTCCTTGGTGATGAAACAGAACAGTGGAATAAGGAATTAACTTTTGGTGAAGGAATAGCGAATAACATTCTTCCAACCCCACTGGCATCCATCTTAAACCCCCTTGGTTCCAGCACTGCTGATATTTTCAGCAGTGCTCCCGACTATTCTGTTTGATTAATCTAGTTATGACCACACAAACATAGAAACCCACAACTAGCTCACCCCTATGCACCTTCCTAACCAAGTGGCCGGCTTTCCCTGCTCATACGCCAGAGCATGATTGTTCCAGAGGAGTCGGCACCACTTCAGCTACTGTTAATTTTTAATGATTACACAGTGCCAGCATTTTTACAATCTCATTGCAAACACAAGTGGATACAGAAGGCCTTTACAGAAGTATCATACAGGTACAGATATAGCAAATAGTTATGTCCAGTATTAATCTACTCCACACTTCCTAGTCTTTTTCACAGTCTCTTTTTTTCTCCATCTTGAATTCATCAGTGCCCTACTCCAGAATGAGGCCACAGGATGCAAATAAAGAAAATAGTCTCAGGTAAAGTATTTGATGTGGAACAGGCTGCTGCAGTTCAAACATGTCACTGGAGAGACAGAGAAAAAGCCCATGAAAATACACAGAATTAACTCACCAGAGAAGCTGCCTGCTAATCATGAAGTCATTAATTTTTTTCCCCAAAGATTTACAGCTAACAGTGTTTGGGAGGGGTTAATTAGAGCAGCTAAGGGCAGAGGTTCTTCCAAATTTCATTTAAATCAAGAAAAGACCAAATGGTCTTAGGAACAGTTGACTCGTGTAAATATTTTTTGCAAAGTAATTTAGCTCTGAAAAAGCTCAGAAAAGAGCAGCTCAAACATTCAAAGTCTGCAAGAATCACAGAGTCTTACAGGGGAGAGTGATTACCAGCTTTAGAAGTCAGTGTTTCTGTCTACCTGTAATGATACAGAAGCTACAGGAGGGAAGTAAGTCCGTAAGTCCATGGCTGCTTCTGCAGCGTGTTCAAAAAGTCCTTTTAGATTCATTGAAATGAAAGGTAAAATATGGCAGGTTTAGGTTTTTACTTTTCACTCTTACTGAAAGATAATGCTTGGCTTTTCTAGTATATTCTTATTTTATATACTTCAAAGCCTCTTTATTGCTGTGGAGTACTAAATTAGAAAATCTTCCAAATCTTCACTATTAAAGTAGCCGTTGAGTGTTTCCCAAAATAATCTGTGGGCTGTTTATCGTATATCCAAATTAAAGAAGGATATATGTCCTCCAAGAGAGGACAGGGGATGCACCTCATGCTTTCCTCATCTTACAAGGCCACGTACAAGCCCTTACTCATAGCAGCTGTTTACAGTCACGCTTTTCTAATAGTAGTTTCTTTATGTGCCGTACTTTACTCACATCAGCCTCAGTAAATATCTCCTAAATAGCGTAGCAGGTTGGGTTTCAGTCTTTTATGATGTGGTAATTCTATTAGATCATCATCCTTGCACTATTTCCTCCACTTCTTTCACAACCGACATATTTTGTTTCTCCTACCAGTCAATTCCAGTTTCAGGAGCCATCCTTCCATATGGCTAACTTCTCCAGTTTTCAAATGTCATTGGAAGTTTCTAAATTTTCTTAGACTATCCTACAAAACTCACATTTACCCTAAAAATAATTAAACTGTCCTCTGTCTCCTGTGAAGCATAACTTAGACAAACTATACATTCTTTCATATTTTTCACTCTTCAGACATTTCTTTCAACTTGCCAGTGACCTTTTATTTAGTTTGCATGGCCAGGATTTGGTAGCAGGGTGGCTACAGGTGTGGCTTCTGTGAGAAGATGCTACAAGTTTCCCCCATGTTCAATAGAGCCAATGCCAGCTGGCTGCAAGACAGACCTGCCATTGGCCAAGGCTGAGTGACAGTGGTAGCACCTCTGTGAAAATGTGCTTAAGAAGAAGAAAAGAACTCTGCATGACAGCAACTTCAGCCTGAGAGAGGAGTGAGAATATGAGAAAGCAACAACTCTGCAGTCACCCAGGGCAGTGCAGAAGGGGGAGGAGATGCTCCAGGTGCCAGGGCAGAGATTCCCGGGCAGCCCCTGGTGAAGACCCTGGTGAGGCAGGCTGTCCCCCCGCAGCCCATGGGGGTTAGTGGTGGGGCAGATATCA
>JAVJGJ010000037.1:68710033-68744045 GCA_035590215.1 Microhierax caerulescens | reverse complement strand
AGGTGGTCACCACGGTCCCATAATGGTTGCCCATGCCCTGCGGCCCTGGGGCTGTGCGCTGCTCTGCTGGTCATCACAGGTAAGCAAAAATGAGATCGTTGACAACATTTGGATCTAGGAGAGAACTAGTCAAAGGGAAGCAACTCTTGCTTTTAGATCCTGCTCCCCTCCTCACCTCACCAAGCAGCTCAGGCATAAAAAACCCTCACATTTAAACTTTTTTTGCTATTAAATCATTGTTTGTCCATCTATCCTAGAAGCAGCACTTTGCAAACTTTAGTGGATTGAGGTTTAACAATTTAATTTAAGCTCTTCAGTATTTTTGTGTTTTTGAAGGACCGCCATGATATGACAGCATCTTAAAATATTGTCGTAATATTTTAAAGAAACTATTCTCAGCACACCCAAAAAGCTTCTCAGCAGGAATGCTGGGCTTAGAAACATCAGCATGAACTCTCATGAAAGCTAAGCCAAAAAACTTACCACTTGATTTATTCAGTTATGTTCCCAAATAACTGAAAGCTCATAAAATCCTACGATACATATTGCTTTTTATGGCAAACCCTCAAACATACCAGCAGGAGAGAGAGAGAGTATTTGGGGTGGGTGTTTGGTGTTTTTTTTTTATTATTTTGAAATGCTTTTGTGTTTCATTTCAAAAAAGAGAAGACTTGGTTTAGTTTTATCTGTATAAACTAAATGTGGTGTGCAGACTCCCATTTCATTTAAAGTCATGACAACAGACTGAGTTTATATCTCAATCTAAGCATAACACAATTAGCTAGTTTTGCTTAAAACAGATTTTTTTTAAAGTTTTCCCTTTTCTTCCTAATAAAATCATGCTGTAAGCACCTGGCTTTTTCCATCAATATGAGCTCTGTACAGTTCCAATGATTAACTATTTAAGCGAATGTTTGTTAAACCTCAATCCAGTAAAGTTTACAAAGTGCTGCTTCTAGGATAGATGGACAAACAATGATTTAATAGCAAAAATTACCACATTGACATGTCAAACATGGAATTAATGAAAAGCAAACAATTAGAACACCAGCATTACTCATTAATACAATACGGTTTGTTTAGTCCATTAACATCTTAATCCAGCTAGAGGAAAATGGGTATCGTTACCGTATAAAAACACAAGGGACTTACCTGCATAATAGCATTGACTTAGCATTGGTCAGCAAACAAGTGTTCCTGCACACAGTGCAACGTGGTGGCACTGCCAGGACAACCCACCTTCTGGCTCTAAAGCTGAGTATTTGTGCAACACCTTCTCCTACCTGATTAAGATACAAACTTCGTGTCTTACTCTTCTGAAAGCTGCAAGCTTTCAGGACAAGGGTACTTGATTCCTGGATTATCAGTTCTATAATATTTCACAGGTTTTTAGATTTAATGTAATTTTCCTCTTTTTATTTCCATATATATTTATAACTTCAAAATAATAATTTTGATGTTTGTTTAAGGCCTTATTTCAAACAGTTGGGCCTTGATTCTCTCGGGGAGACAGAATTTCCTATAGTTGTATCAGAGGAATAACAAATTCTTCTTGACACTGCTTGATGGATTTATCTCTTCAAGGCACAAGTCTCTGAATGGCCAAAACCTCCACTTTTTTCCTTGGGGTTCTGTGAACATACAAGTTGCACTTTCCTGACACATATGAGCATTTCTCGAAGTAAAAAACCCACGGTTTTGCCTTTATACAAGCTTGAAATTATTTTTCCCCTGGTGTGGGATATACTATAAGTGGATTGGAACGAGGAAATACAGTGCATATATAGAATCACAATTACAAGGGATCTTGAGATTTTAGATGGCTTTGCAGACATATGGAACCAATTTATTATTGATTGTTTATGTGTTACTTTCCTTGTAAAATATACCAAAAAAACATTCCGACTATGAATAAGTTATTTGAAAAGTTATTTCCAAATTCTGTAGGCAAGATTGTATTTCTGCTTTGTTAAGCAAACCCACGTTCCTGGATGCTTTCTGTGCCTTTTCCTGATATATATATAAAAAGAGAAGGTGGCTGAGAATAGATTATTTCACTGAGAGTACTGTACAGTGTTCAACAGAAGAAATGGAAACACATTTACACATCAAAATACCTTTGTACTTTGCACATTAATTATTTTGCAGTCATACTTTCTTTCATAGCCTACTATGAAGTGAATCACTTTCTTCATAGCTACTGGCTTACAAGGTATGTTTCCTAAAATAATTATTTACTCCCAGTACAGTTTCAGTTCTGGCCTTGTATAGCACAATAAACCTACCAGAAAAAAAGGAAATAACATTATTTTATCCTTTTATTATAGCCTATCACCTCTGCATATATAAGTATGTTCATATTTGTGTATATAGGTAGAAAACATTGAACAATCTAAAATATCTTAATGAACCTGTAGCTGCATTTTCTTTTCAGATTTAGTCAATAAAAATCATCATCATCATCATCATCATCATCATCATTTACAGTATCGATGGCTGGTCCTGATTTGTCAGTAATTTACCAGTGGCCACTAATGACTGAAAATCGATCATTTTGTTGTCTCAGATATTATGACGGACAAACATTCATCTGTTTGGACATTCCATTAGTGTCTAGGTTTTGTAGTCGCATGCAGCTTGAATACTTCTTTGCCTATGGGTTCGGCCATGGTCAGAGACGCTACGTCAAATTTCCATGGCCAGAACTGCTATATAGTCACTTATATAACTACCTGCTTGGGGGGCTAAACAAGATTATGCCTTTCTCATTCCTAATTTCTAAATAAGTATGCAGTCTGTCCATCTGACAAGAGGCCCTAATCTACCCTTCTTTAAGTGATCAGATTCATTTGAATGGAAGTAAGATTGGATGGTGAGTTTTTTTAAATTTATTTTTGTGTTGGTGGCAAACAGTAAATTAACCATATGTCCTGTATTTACCTGCAAAAATAATTAATACTGTGTATGCTGAAAAGGACATCTGCTGAATTATTTTTAGCTGTATACATCGATTACCCTGTAAGAAAAGGCAAGAACTTTCCGGTACACATTAATTTAACATTTGCAGTCTAATCCTATTAACACAAATAAATTACATACAGTTGTCCAGGAAGACACAGGGAGAGAGTGCTGAATCTAATAAAGCCTTCCAATACGCTACTGCTGTGTACTGTGTTGCATCTTTGCATAAATGCGTCTGGTGTTAAAGAAACCTAGTACTGCAAATACCATCTTAGAAACAGTTCCCTTCACATCTGAGACTTTCATTCATTTGGGTACCTATTTAGTCGACAAAGAATATGAGAGTCAATGTGGATCCCTTCTTTTTTCTCTTTGTTTCCTACCTCCATTTACACATATTTCTATGATCTGCCTCACCTTCAGTATTGCCTTTCTAAATGATAAACCACTTCTGGTTAGACGCAGTATGTGTTTGTAACAGCAGCTAAGGAGTTTAGGCATTTACGTGTATATAAGAAATATATGTACAGAGTGTACAGAGAATTGTTCAGTATATAAGTGCAAGGAGCACCATGGGTGATTCAAAAGTGCATGTTGCAACGTATTTCTTACTATTTGGATGAAATTTAGCTGCCTTTGAAACTACTTTTATACCACATGTCATATCTTGAATGTAAAAAATAAAATTCTGATACATTACCAGGACAGAATGGAAAGTGTGAAGAGAATTGCTTGGATAGGCTGAAAAGGTGATAAAAAAAATCACTGCATTGAACCCTGCATACAAGGAGATTATTTCTGGATGAGCTAGGGAATGTTAAACTCTTGCAAGTGCCATGTCAGAGTTTGCTTTGCACCTTTTCTCTAAAGATAGAAGCTGTGCAATTGGATCTCATCAATATAGTTCTGTGGCAAAGAACAAAAAATTAAGTTGTACGGTCAGTTTCTGAGACATTCCAAACAACAGTCCCTTGGATTTTTTCCAGGATAGCTTTCAATTTTGCAACTGAATCTTACCTCAAGAAAAAAAAAAACAACAAAAAATCCCCAAAAACATGACAGAGTGATGAGAAGATTTTAAGGGTGATTTTATAGCCATCAACATCAATAAATAGAAGAATTTCAGGAAGGCTAGGAAGAAAACCAGTTGAGTTTGTACATCAGGAAATTAAATTTGATGACAACTTTTTTGTGTCAGGAGACATTGATCTTTAATTCTGGCACCTGTGAGCATTGCTTTGGTTGCCCTACTTGAAGGCACAATGCACAAGGCACTCGTCTGAGGAGTTTACAATACTCCAGAAAGCAAACAGGGACAGCCATCTAATGACTTCCTAAAGCAAAGCCATGTTGATTCATCCTGCACAGAAGGCCTCAAGTTATAACCACATATCCATGGCCAGGAATTGTCTCTACTCCCATTAGAAGCATGTTGGAAAATGAAAAAATACTTCTAACTCTCCTTCCCCTGCCTGTCTTCAGGTTATAGCACAAAAGCTGACGTTTATTGCCACTGGCAATGCCATCCTGCCCCAAAGCGGGGTGACAGTAGCCCTCACATAACCTAAACCACAGACAGGCTGGTATGGGCTCTATCAGCGTTCAATACAAAAGAGGCAACTAAGCTTAAAAGACAAGCCTTTACTGAACAACCACCTGCTTCCCTGGGCATCTTAGTTGAAGGCAAAGGCATTAATCAAGGCTCTCAGACTGGGCATTATAATTAACTTGTAGTCATCTTCTCCAGTGAAAAACGGAAACACTCTAAATGAAACAGGATCAATTTTTAATTTTTTTAAAATGTTATTCAGAGCCAGAAAAAGTAAATACAGATCAGGAACCTGATTTCTTCTTTTTCTCACATCCCACATTTCCTTTCTGTTGTCTTTTTAACCAGTAGTCTACAGAGTTTATTTAAATACTACTAACTATTTCAGAAATTTAATTTTCTCCTTACCCTGATGATGTTCAATAGAAGCGAAATGTATAAACTGTCAACAAGAACATTTTAAAGGAAACTAGGGTAGACAGACAAACTTGTTCCACAGATCACAGATAATCTCTCTCTTTCACCAGTTGTCGAAGATCATAAATTATATACCTCTCAGGCTCATGAATTCTTCCATTTTTAAAACCCAGTAAAAATATTCACTGTTATCAGTGTTTTCTCTAATATGAATTAGTTGTAGAAAATATTATCTAGGTCACTTAACTCTTCTTTTTCTTCAATTCTTTTAAAAGATTCCATGTATGTCAAATATCCCTTAACATACTGAATATTCTTCATATGTTATGCTTACTTAATAGTACTTCATATTTAATCCTTAAGCCATAGGTCATACTAGACGTGTTATTTAACTAATTTTATCTTGTCCCTGTAGCAGTATTGGCTTATTCATTTTCGTTTCAGACCTTAGCAAAATGGAATTGTCACATATAACAGTTGGCCTGTAGCATATTCTGTTGTGAGAGAGACCAGTAACAGTTAAATTGGCGTAGCGCCTCCCTCAGTGCTGGTAGCCTTATGTTTGCTCTTGAACTCAAACCCATTATAGAGATGTTCTAGGTCTAAGACATTCAGTCCTTAATCATACTCCATTTATCAATATTACCTTCCTAGTCAAGAAAAATTTCATTTGCTCCCTAAGTTTTCCATATATACAACTCATGAGATAGACCACATCGCCAAGCACTAGAAGGCCAGGATCTTTCTCCACTTGCAATGCAGTAGATTAAATGATTTCAGAAAGAAGGGTTCAAGCCAATAGCTAAACCCAAAGGTTTTTTAGAGGTTGTGCTTTCTGCTGCTATCTATACTCAGTTCATAGTGTAAGTGTAAAAATAAACATTTATTCATCTATCAGATCCAGACAACCTTATTAAAATCATTACTAGTCATTTGCTGAACTTGGAAAGGGGAAGCAAATTTCATTAATCCATTTTTTGGAACCACTGACCAGACAGCTTAAATGTCAATAGATGGAAATGTGTAATGTTAATTTTTGGAAGACCTTTTTAGGGGAAAATCCATAATGAACTAATGAAGAAAGTATTCAGCAAAACTAATAATCTGGAACATGTTTCCAGTAGCTATAGGAGAAGTTCAGAATTTCCCCATATTTAGCTCAGCAGTAGAGAGAAAAGTTTTCAGCAGAAAGACCTTTTCATAAGTGGCTCAATAAGGAGAGAATGTATATTATAGTCAAACTTCTTTTTAAGTAAGTTTTATTTCCTTCCATTGGAAATCTCTTAAGAATGCGATGGCAAAACAGATACCAAACAAAAATTTACAGGACCAGAAAAAGTGAAAGACAATTTGTGGTAAGCTAATGATACTGTGTCTAAGCCTGTTTTTAAAATACTACTACTAAGACAAAGGTAAAATCTGTTGGTGTTGTTTTATGAGCCATTTATACCTCCTTAGGTAGGAAACTCTTTACATTAAATCCTGTACTAAGTCTTGCTGCATCTTTTTACATGATAATTAACTTCACTTCTTTATCATATGTGTAAAACTGATGTGGATTTTGACTTTCATGCCCTTTTTTTGGTAAATGGTAACCAAATTTTCAGTCAGCAACCTCATCTGTTTTCATGTGGCTTGTGGAGCAAACCAACACTTTAAAATCCTAAATTTTATCTTGCTTTGAAAAGCAAAAAATTTTAAAATTTAAAAAATTATTATTTTAAAATTTAATGGTGAATTTTAGTCTAGCAATTAATCTAATAAAATTAATTAATTAATTAATTAGAAGAAGAGTCAGTTTCATAGCCTTATTTCTAGAAACAGAGAAAGTAGGTTTCACTAGATTATTTTAATATGCTCTCCCAGAAAGAGTCCAGGACTTTGCTGGCATAGTCTTACTGACCCTGGTAGAATTAGATGCAGGAGTACAAAGTACACAAAACAATAAGCATATTCCTAATAATGTAGAAGATAAACATGTTTTGGGAAGCCAACTACTTAGGTAATCCTGGTGCATCAATTTATCTCTGTTACAGTCTGATATTTACAGTAATAAAATCAAATATGATTCCAAAATGGTAGCAACAGTTGGTAACAGCAACAAATTGGTAGCAACAACAATTTCATAGTAATTTTGCACAAATAATTCTATTTATCGCAGTTGTCATTCAGTTTCTCTCCAAATTAACTTTGCTGATACAAAAGTACTTCAAATTTTCCCTTATATTGACACAAAGGTGCAAAAATGTTTCAGTGACACATCTTTAGGAAATGCTCAGTTGCCATGCTAAGTGCAAAACTTCACTGAAATGTCTCAATTTGAGCATATAATAATGGAAGCATCAAAATCATGGTCGTTTTACAAAACTTTATACTACATATAAGACAATGTAGACCAAGTCACCAGGCTTTTACATGGATTTTCTTCCTATTCAAGCAGAAAAAACATTGCATTGGGAAATATTATTCAATTTGAATTCAAAAGAAAACTCCTTTTGAACACAATGAATTAAAAATCATTGATACAGCCTCTGGTCTTTAGGTTTGAGATTTTACTGTGTGCATAAAATAGTTTATTTAAGAAAATTACTGTGTAGGATATTTGAAACTGATAAAATATCTGTGATTGAATGCAAAACATTCTTTTACTAAATAGTCAAACAAGGTATGAAAGATACATCAGCAGTACAATGCCAATATTATAAGCAAGTATAAGATAGGATTTTTCTTCAGGTTATATTGTATCAGTCAATTTGTCAAAAGAGAGCTTCAGCAAAATATTTAAAGCAGAACTGTTCATAGCAGTTTGTGTTGTAAAGATAAGATGACATCTGAAATATATAAATTCCTTATATTTCGCAAATATTGAAGTAGTTGTTCCCTTTTTGAAACGTATTCCTATCACAGACTATTAAATGTCTATTGAAAGGAGTCACAACAGCCTAGGAAAAAAATTCAAAATTTCTTAGAAAATCCTGGGAGAGTCGACGACTATTTGTCATTCTAATTTACTAGGGAAAAATATGAATGGTGGTCATGTGGCAATTATAGCAAAGACAACAGAATATATTTGCATGGGACTGGTATTTGCAATTATTCTAGGTTTCTGTGTAATTACGGGAAGGAAAATTTAAGCCACATCTTAAATTGTTTTTTCAGAAAAAAACAAATTGACTTTTTAGCCTGAAGAAATTATTTTTAGCAAATACTTCATAGCACTGCTTTGAAAAACCCATGAACTAAGCAAAATTAAAATTAATAAACTGTCCCAAATAGTGTGAACAGATTTTTTTTTTTTTGGTGAAATTAAACCATAAGCCTAAATAGCCTCTTTCTGAACAACCCAGTATTCTCAAAATAATTTGCATTATTTAATGTTTGAAAATTTTCATGTCATTGATTCAGTTAATATTTAACAATTTTAACACCAGTGACATTAAAACTTTTCAGTACTTGGGGATAAAAAGGAAAAGAGATTTGGGCTAGAATCTTTTCTCTAGCTTGCAGTGCTTTTTCCCATGTCCAGTAAAAGACAAAATATCTGGGACAAAAATCTTAGTTCTAGTTGGATACAATTTCCATCAATGGCTTGAAATTTCACTATATAATGAAATTATACAAAGTAATACATTTTGTACTGCTGCTTTATATGTTGTATTGACACTGTCTTATAAAGACTTCAGGTGAGAAGAATATGTCTACAATAAAACTTTAAAATTAAATAGTGGTTATTGTTAAGAAAAGCATATTCAGAATATTAGACTGAAAAGAGTTATGCTAGAGCTAGTTTTCAGGACACTATGGATAAAATCAGAAGGAATTTGTTCTGTCAAGTTCTATCTTATCAAAGTTCAGAATGGGTGTAGTGGTGTAGTTCATATTCTGAGAAAGTCCTTTAAGTGCAAGATATGTCTTTAAGTGCAAGATATGTCTTTAAGTGCAAGATATGTCTTACTGTCTGGATGAGATTAATGACACCAAGGCAAACTTATTTCCACTTGATGTGATTTTAGAGATACCTTTGAATAAAATGTTCCTTATGATCATCTGAACATTCAGATTGAAGGTAATGAAGTCATTCAGTAAAAATCTGCCTAAATCTTGAAATCCTGAAAATTTAAATGAGCTAAATATTTTTCTGTACAAAGTGTCTATAAAAAGTATGAATATAATTCTTTTAAGTTTTATAAAAATCTCATAAATGCTTTAATTGAAAATGAAATCAAGTACTTATTTGATGGAGGAATTGTTTTTAGAATTACAGTAGATACTTGTGGCCAGATTCTGCTTCCAGTTTCATGAACAATTACTATAAATCTTAAGTGGGAACAAGAGGCTAGTTCACAAATTGTAGTTACTTCTTTCACATGGAATTCTTGTATTTGAGAACCCATAAAATGATACAATACTTTATAAAGAAGTAGATGTGAAGCACAATTCTATCTAATGCCTTAAAAAGAGGATGTGAAGAATAATTGTGTCAGTGGTTTTAAAGATTTTTGGTTTTGCATTAAGCATATTGAACCAAAGTAGGAAGTAAGGTGGAAAAGTGAATATAAAATTATACTTAATTAAACTTCAACAAAAACTGCAAAAGAGAACTAATGTGAAGACAAAAGACTGAAGCAGAATAACAGATAAAGTGGGATAGGATAATCAGGTACTGGAGTAAAATGCTTTATTGCATTTTCATATTGAAAAGGTTCCATTCAAATTAGTTTCTCTAAATACTTGGCAAGGGAACATATATTGGCCAATAGGATATTCACATTGTACAATAAAGGTAATACGTCTTATTAATAACTTAGACATTTAATACTGTGAAATTTAAATTTTCAAGTACTTGCATATTTATGACGTCAGAGGATAATTATAGGAGATCTTTGATCTATATTACAGTATATATGAAAACTCTACACTTCATGACAAGAATGTCCTTTTTTTCAGTACAGAGGAGAACATCTTTGTAATAAACAATTCCAATAATCCAACTTTTAACATTGTTCACAAAAATCAGAACACTAATATATCTTAATTGTGCCAACAGTTCAACTTAGTTAAAAATAAGGTTAGCTAAGTAGTAAATTAGAACAATGTTTTACAGATTAAAAGTGGTTTTTATACTGATGGCTGCAAAAGTTATGTACTTACAAAACAGAACTTAAGGTAGCCACTGGTATTCCAGGTACTGGTACTTGTAGTAATGTTCATCTAAGATAGGATATAATTCAGTGTATTCCAGTGTTCCAAATTCATAACAGCTGACAGGGGTCTGTAATGATACTGATATTTCTTTTCCTTTGTTGTAGTTTTAAAATATCAAGTCATATACTACTGTTTCCAGCAGGTCAATGTCATATATTTCAAATATGGTACTTTCCCTGCAGTTGATTATTTCATTCAGTCTTTTGAAGATTCTTTCCAGAAACTCACAGTCCTTTTTCTGAAACATGACAATTTGGGGGGATTTTGGTTCTGAAAGAATAACACTGGTAATATGTATAATTTTTTGTATTATTTACCTTCACCTTCTGCTATCTGCTGGTTCACAGCCGGTTTCATACTATTGTTGGGTTTACAAGTTTCAAATGAAATTTATTATGGTAATCACTATATGTTCACAGAGGAAGAGACCATCCCAGCCTCAGGTAACTTGTATTTCTTGAATAAGAGAAACTAAGAATGTAAAAAACATTTTCATGTAACAAGGGAGGATGTTGTCCACATTTACAATGAAAGTGTATTCTTCAGCCAAGAACAACCGAGTTTCTTGTCCATTACGTGAACAAAGGTACAGAAAAAAGTTATGCCTTAAATTAGACTGAATTTACTTTTTTTTTTTATTTTGCAAAGTGTGAGATCAAGTGGAGGAATAACTAAGGACATATCCAAGAAACCCAAGAGCTGGATTAAATAATGTTTGCAGTTCAAAATAAAAAATGCTGTTTCCTGAGTCACTTTTCTATTACACATCTAACATGTTGCTAGTAAACAACATTGGGGAAATAACATTATTCGATTGAGATGAAGAAAAAAAGGTCCATTTTTCCTCTTAAAAGCTCAACAGTTTAAAGTAAGTTTTTAATATTTTTTTAATGTTTCTAAATACAAACCTCATTTTGAAAAGTGCAGACTATCCCCGTTTCAATGAAAGCATGCTGCTCTGTGGTGACTTAGAATTAGAAAATAACTTTTAATGAATTACCACAAAAGAAAATGCTCATAAAGTTAGAAGTACAATGTGTTAAAGAATAACCCACACAGAATTTGCCTGGTTTTCTAATTAATTTAAAATAATTGGGACTGCAAAAAATATATAATGAAATATCCACTTGGTGTTCAAATAATCAAGATTTCTATTAAACATATTTGGCCTTACTAGTCACTTCTGATCTGCTGTTAGCCTTTTACATTTTTTTTTTTTAAGAAAGCATATTCCCTTTACACTTTTTTTCATGCGTGCTAATATATTTAATACTTGTCAGAACTTTGACTTTACAATTTGGTTAGTAATTTTCCTTATAGCATCATCTAAGGTACATTTTCAAAAGTATTCATAAAAAACAACAATCAAATGTAGAATATTAAACATAGTCTATCAGCTAACCCATTGCACTGTCAGAAGTTAGTTAAGACACATCTTTTATAGAGTGAAGCCTTCCTGGTTTCACCTGTAAAGATGTTATTTAACTACCTGCCTAATACATAAGCAATTCTGGCCTTCACTAATCTAGTATTAAAATTGAGGTTTCTGTTAAAATCCTCACATCTTGTCTTGCTCCAGCAACACTTGTTATTTTGCATATCAGACACTGACAAAAAAAGAAAGATCAGTAAAATCCTGACTGATAGAACTAATAACTCAGACAGCCAGTCTATATATGCAGATCAGGTCAGCTTAGCAACAGCAAGTAACAATCAAGGGCATACACAGCCAGCATGTTTTACAGCATCCTGACCCAGTTTTTCAAGGATACAAATCATCTATCACCCAACCATTACATGCTGCAACATCACTATTAATCATGTGCATTAAGGACTTCTCAAGCACTGTTCCCAGGACAGTGTTTGTTAGATCCCCAAGACAAACTCTTCAGTGTCCACCTGGTGACATAATATGCTTGCTGCATGTTTGCTGTAGGAGTCATCAGTAAGGGTCAAAAGAACAGTCCCGAGCTGCTCTGGGGAATGAGCTTTCCGTAGAGTTATACTGATTTAACTGAAATTGTGAATCAAAACTTTGTGAATCAAAAATTAATTATTATTTAAAACTTACCATGTAAGCTAAATCAAAAATACTAGCATAAAAACTGTCCAAGTTCAAAATTTGATAAGCCCAGACAAGCCCATGTAGTCAGACACATAGAGGGAAACTTCAAGGTCTCTAGGGTTAGGAAAAAACATAAGATACAGTTCATACCACTCCTTTCACGATATGAGTAGTTTCCAGGTGTTGATGTGTTTGTTCTTTTATTTGCTTCCAGAGATGGTAGAAGTTAAGATACTGAGTAAAGTAAAAGAAAAGTGTCGGCTTGTCTGTGAAGAAAAAATGTTACAGGCTCAGTTTTGTGGTTTGTGCAGGCATACCAATCTTAGAGACTGGTTTTCATTAGAAACTCCATCTGCCTACCTACAGCAGAGACAAATCAATGCACAAGTTCAAACAGAAATGTAAAAGAAACTTAGTAGAAAACCAAACTTTAAAGCATAATCCTATAAAAAAAAAAACACTACTGGCTGGATAAACCGAACTATTTGAAAGTAAATGTCACATTTCCAATGAGGTTCTTGTGTTCTTGTCATTCAAATAACATTGCAAAGGTCACCTTATTGAAATTTCACGCCTGAAAAATATATATGCATTTTTTCTTGCTAGGTTTTAGAAACAGCCTTCCAGTCACCAAAATCAAGTTATCTTAAGGTCCCATGCTATCTAAGCAGTGCAACAAATCAAACTAACTGGAAATATAATTTGTACTATTGTAAAATAAAATAAATATACAAAAAATACTTACAGTTGATAGCAAATTCAAGCCGTTGATGAACATACCCCAAAAGAGCAGTACTTACACACAGAAAAAATAATTCACATCAAATGCATTCTCATTTTGAAGAGAACTATATTAATAAATAAGTAGGAGACTTATTTATTATATTATTATACAATGCTCAAACTGAGGTCTGAAAATCCACAGAGTGCAATACAATTTGTGGGGGGCACGATCTTACTTCTGTTCCTTTTTCAGGGTGAGAGTCAGCAACCTTGCTCCCTCTAGGCTTACTTTAACTCTACGGTAGAAAAGAGGGAACATCACGCCTTCCAGACAGTAAAATGCTCTTAGTGATAAAAATACAGTTTTCATCTTTTCTACTGATGCAGCTCAGACCAAAGCCAAATGGCAAAACTAAAAGATTTTGAAGAAGTCCTTAGTCTGATGAACAGTACCTTTCACTCTGAGAGGAAAATTTAGATAAATGCAACACGCTACTCATCCAGGATCAACAGAAGAGTAAACACATGAAGATACTCATTGAGTATTTTCTCACTGGTGTGGTTTTGTAGCCTAGACATTGAACTGGAGAACTGCATGTTGAAATGTGGTACTTGCTGCAAGACATATGTGCACAGTAGGGCTTTCATAAGCCTAATAAGCCTTGCAGTTTTAAACAGATGCCATGCACACTGAGGAGCACTGCAGGATGGGTGACTACCTAACAAGCATGCTCCCAAAGAGGCTGGCTAAATAACTTCAGTGGAGGCTGAATGCTCAGTGACTGCAACAGCGCATTTAGTGAAGAGGAAATTGCCTCATTCTCATACTTTACCTTATTGGGGAGTAAAGGGGTCATTTGTATCACTTCTGATGATGGATACCTGCCTTCTGAAGGAATCATTTTGACAGACCCTGAAAAGAGCCGCAGTTTTTCATCTTCAGCAAAGCCATCTGTCTGGATTTTGTGCATTTTTATAAAACAAACATCCGTTGTCTAGAAAGAGAGGTAAGGGAGACAACACTTCAGTGTTGCCGTGTTTTTTAAAAATAAGTGATGGACCCAAACAATTTTCTATTGCTAAATAAACCATGCAGATTAGTCTTCTGAAGAAACCTGAGTATATCTAGAACAGGTATCTGAAGTCAGTCTAGCTTGAAAGTTAGATATGTTTCGAGTACATAGTCCTTAGCAGAGAAAGTCTCCTAGTCAGAGCGTTTTATGCCTGTTACACATGGTTTCGGTATTTTGGGGAAAACCTCTGGTGCCTCCATAGCAAAAGTTAAACATCTACCAAAGCACAGTAGTATTCACTAGGAAGAGAGATGGTTCTCTAAAAGTCAAAAAAAGAGCAAATCATGTCTCTGAGCTCCAGATCTGAAGTTTGTACTTTCTGTTTTGCAACAATACCCTACTATGACAGTAGTATTTTTTATTACTGTTTCCAAATGTAGTTTCATTCACTATCTCCAAGCTTCACGAGTTTCTGAAGGATACTATTTTCACCAGTCTTAGGGTGCTGTACATTCTGTCTTCCTTCATAGTGACTTTTATCATCTACCTGTAAGACCAGAAGAAAAGGGATTTAAATTCTTTCTGCATAGCTACGTATGCCTTTGATTCATGAGGCATTCTTACATTCCTGCTGGAGTAAGAAAGGGCTTTTTAAATTGAGTGTTGAAATACGTAGGAATAAAAAAGGATAATGTTTTAATTAAATGATGTGAACCCCAAAGCTTGTGCTTTTTATTGTTATCAGAAAGTATATCCCAGTGTTCAGTCATATAGATTAGACATTGCTTTATCAATATAAAGATAAATCAAATATATAGATATAAAAATACAGATTAGGAAGTTTATACAGATATTTCTAGGAAGGGCGAGGAAGAAATTACCTGGACAAAACCTAAAGAATATCCTGAGATTTATAACTGACATTGGTTTTGATCAATTCCTAAAAAAAGAAACCTATAGAAAAGATGTATCAACTCCTAGTAAGTCAGAAGTGTTAGACAGATGGAATTTTTCCTAAAAACAGAGGTGTCTGATACAAGCGTTTCTGTAGATTATTGATAGTGGAATTATCCTGTGCACTGCAGGGAACCATGCTTAATTTTACAGAGCAGAAAGGAACTGTTTAATATATACTGCAGATTCTTCACCTATATTGATGAGCATGCTGAGCTGAAAATGTAAGAAACTGTTCACTTTGGAACTAATCAAAGCAATTTCCTCTCCCCCACCCTTCTGCTTTCCTTGTTCCCTTTCTTCTCTTGAGACTTTCAGTTCTTCTCTGTAAGAACTCACTAAAAGAATCCATTACAAGCTATTTCAGAAGAAATTGTGATACCACACAGGAAAAAAAGCTTTTAATAAAAGAATATAGGCATCAGAAATTAGTTGTGCCAATATAAGCAAAACCCCAGTATTTCTGGTGTGGTAGAAATGTGCTGTCACAGGGACAACATCAGGAAAAAAACAACGATAACACATTGCTGCCAGGTCTTTGATAACAGTTTCATAGCTTCTCTCCACTGATCCACTACGGCAAATTATCATAATTCTCATAATAATATTATTATAATTTTATCACTGATTTTTACCTGGTTCTTATCCAAATGGAAGAGTATATGTGCAGTTCTAAACATCGGGTAAGATCCTATAATATTCAAACACAGAAATAAACTGGGAACAAGTGTTCTAGTTCTTGAAAAGGGGTAAGCTTCACTGTAATTGATGCCTAGAGTTAAAATAGGTAGCAGCAATGAATATAAGGTATCAGACATAACCTAACTGTTAATTAGTCATCTGTACATTAATACCCCCCTCAAATAATCACATAAATAAGTACATGATGAAACCCATTATGATAGGCAATATTTACAGTTAGAGTTAATTTCTGAACTGAAAGCCACCAAAAAAATGCCCCACAAGTGGCCATAGAAGTACTCTGAGCAGAAAGAGATTTTGAATTGCTTAATTCACTTAGCTTTAAATATAGTTCCATGTTTTATTAAAAAAAAAAAAAAGAATAGAATAGAATAGAATAGAATAGAATAGAATAGAATAGAATAGAATAGAATAGAATAGAATAGAATAGAAAAAGGGAAACCAGCACAAGAGCAGTTTTGAATTTCATTGACAAGCCTTTTGAAGCTTCAGACAATCTTCAGATTATGGAGATGCCACACAGATGTGTCTTACAATTTCCCCTGTTTTAATTTTGCATCTTCCTATTAAAGATCAACTGCAAGACCAGGGAGGGAAAAATAAAAATCAAACCAATGCAAATTAAACAATAACACCTGGGTGAAGCAAACTAGTCACTTCTTTCTTTCCAGGCTTTACATAACCAGCCAAAGGGAAAAAATGCAATGTCAGAACGTACAGCAATACAGAAACAGACAACAAGTCTGTTTCCCTGATAAAATACCTTATTGTCTGATTTATGAGGAAATGTATTTACAGCTGAAGAAATACATCCATAAATACCCAAGGTAATGGTATCCTTTGGTCATTTGCTGTGGCAAAGATCAGTTTCAGAAAAGCAAGCATTCCATTAAATTGATAGCTGTGTTTTCCTTTTCAAAATCTGATTAGAAAAAGAAGCAGAAATAAAACTGTGGTTGCCCATCCTTTGAAATACTGTTTTTATAATAGATCCTGAAAAATGTTCCTGTTTCTGGGTGAAAAACAAATGCTGATAAATCTGACTTTCTCCACAGTGAAATTTCCCAAAAAGGCAGAGACAGACACATCACTGAGACAAACAGTAAGGCTGTTCCCTGAGGTAGAAGATAAGAGGCTGATGTGCACCTGACAGCCTGCAGTGTGGAGGAGACATGACTGAGAAGGCTCCGTTTTGGAATACTTGTGATTTTACTGTAAGCTCCATTACATACAGCAGTACACGCCTCTCTGTTTTTTCAGTGCCCACTGAGTGTTTCTGTGTTGGTCAGATGTAAGGATCTTACCCAGGGTCCCCTTGAAACCAGAAGTACAAAGGGGTTGGGAAAAAGGAGGTGGCCTCGTTGTTACTGTGAAAAATCATGTTTTTGTCTCCAGACAGCTACTGTCTGGTTGTCTCATAGCTCTTCTCGTGCTGAGGAGGATGAATATATGCAAAGTTCGACAGACTGACAGCTGATGGATTTATCACTTACTACTTTCTTTTATTCTCATTTCCAGCTTCATTATTATCACTCACCAAGGCGATATAGTTAGGCTATGAGCTCTTCAAAATAACTAATTTCAGTTACTTTTCCATGCACCAGACTCAAATAAGACCTCACTATTGTGGTAATACATATGATCTAAATCATCTGTCTCAGAGTCTGAACAAGTTTTTATTTACTAATTATGTACTGCCTAATGCTGTGAAGTAGATTCATCACTTGAATGCAAAATAATAATAATAATAGAGAATTGCATCTAGCATTTCTTTTCCCTATCAAAAACTTTACTTTTCAGCAGTCAATAGAATATTTTGGATACACCTGACAGTGCAGATAGACATTAAGGTGGGGGAGAGAGAGGCCAGTGCTAGCCGCAAGAGCTATGCAGTCTATGTGAAACAAACAGTAGCTTTTTCTGTAGCATGGCAGGAGATGTGAAATAATTAATATCTAATAGAGCTGTCTTGGTCTGTCTGGCACAGGCACCTATGTACTCAGCAAAGCTTCAGAGAGACCCTTTTTAATGAATAACATAAATGATTACAGCACTCCTATCATCATTCTTAACAAAGTACTTGCTTCCAGGTCAGACAGGCAGTCAGCTTGTTCAATGGGAAAAAAAAAACTTGTACAGAGAAATTACCAATCTATCTTCAGCTCTGCATCTTCCTGTCATTCGTGCAGTCAAAATTCCTCTTAGCCCACTTCTGTCGTGTGAAGAAAAGCGACAGACAAACTAGACCCTTATATCTGGCAATCCTTCTATCTGTGTATTTGGCATTTCCTGATTACAAAGGAACTGATATCACAAAAGGATTCAGCATAAAACCCATTTGCGATCTCTGTGGTCTCTCAGTAGAAAGATGGTTTGTCAAAACACGAGTGAAAAAGCCTGAAGTCTTTGGTGCCATGGAAACTGAACAATTAGCAACTACTTCTTCTTACTTCAGCTGGAACTGCACTTGAGCCAATCTTTTAGCAGAAAATTGTTAAAAACCTCCCCGTGACATAAGTAGTGGTGGAGTAGAGTGGGCAGAAAATACAGGAAAGAAGCACAGAGCAGCAGTCAGAAGAAGCAGGGCAAATGACTCGGTAAAGGAGGAGAGCTCAGAAAGAATTTCAAGACTAGAAAGATCAGCAAGCTGACACATAGCAGGGGTTTACATAACAGCTTTTGTTATGATGCAGGAGTGTATAGAAAAGGCAAGGACACAGGGGGAAGATGCTAGAGACCATGAACAGCCTTTTCTGCAAGGTGTTTTTCAGCAAAGGGCCCTGTCTTTTCCTTTGGCACGCTGCAACACTTTCAAGCACCTCCTGTTCCACAGACCTCTGAAATAACAAGAACAGGACAGCAGCTTCCCACTGACACTCCTCAGCTCAGGACTCACTGACAAAGCTTCTGGGATTGCCTCTTCAAAGTCAACTAAACCAAGGGTTTTCTGCTTTATTTGTCATCCGCAGCCCAGCACCATACTAGCTAAAGTTGAAGAAAGCCTGCAGCAGTACACAGCTCCATGGCACAGGACCACCCTTGCAGCTTTTGAATAACTCTTGACCTTTATTAAGTCTGCACTGCTACAGCACATGTTGAGGTTTGCACTTTCCTTAGTATTTTGGAGAATAAGAGAGCAATGCAACCCTAGTTTACTGCCCTTGTTTTTGATAATCTGTAATTTAGGGATCTCCAGAGAGCCAAAGACTGAACTGAAGATTCGGTAGCCTTTGCAGTTTGGACAAATACACCAAAGAAAAAGTAACATGCATTACAAAGTATTTGGAAATCCCATCCAACCCTCAAGTCCCTGAGCTAAAAATAGGGTCAACATGCAAGACTATCAGAAGGAGTTACCATATAACTTGTCCTGATTCTTATATTTTTTATCAGGCATTCACTTCTCGCCACTGTTGAAAATGGGGTCCTAGGTTAAAGTTGCCTTGTGGTCTCAGGAAGAACAGCCAGGCTTCCAACCTCACCTTAGCTGCTGGTGCTGCTGGGCATTTGTTCGTTAGGCCAACCCGCAAAGGCAAACAACTTTCCCAAACCAGTGCATTTGTACTGATCAAGACACGATTGAGGAAATCTTTCAACTGTTCTAGCAGGGAACAGTTTGACAATTATTCTGGCTAATTAAAAAGCTTGTGGATGGTCAGGTAGGACTCAGAAAATTTTGTAAGCTTCTCCCTAGTTCCCACAGTTGCTACTAATTCAGGCTGCTTTCTACCGTACACCACAGGGAAAAATTCTACAATCAATATTTTAATTAAATGATAGTTTTTAAAATCTCAGATTCTTCACATATAAAATTAATCATTCCCTAGATCTTTTGCTTTATTTAATCACCAGCCAAAATCTAAGTACTTGCATTTATAAAGAGTAGGTTTTTTCCTTAGCTGTGAAATAGGAAAGAACCGACAGCACATATTTTTCTTCCTTCTTGTATTTTCTAGGTTTTCATTATCATGGATGTCAGGCAAGCTGATAAACTCAATATCTTTTCTTCCCCCTCTGCTATCATAAAGGAAACATTTATCTCCATGGACAAGATCATCTTCAAATCTATCTTACATAACTATTTTGTAGGAAGGCAGGAGACTGACAGATTCCAATTTATCTCTGCACATTAGTACCCCTATATTGCTATTCAGATAATCTAAATCTAAACTTATTTGCATGTTCAAACTAATAAGCAATACATACTACTACAGAAATACCTTTCTCATTTTCAGGAAGCACTGGGCTTGCGAACACCTATTAGTAGCTCTTCACTCTTCTGTTTAGCCTTACTGAATTAATGGAAACATGTATTCCTACTAGAGAGTTCAGTGCTCAGTGTTGACAACAAAAAGCTGTGGTTCATATCTGTACTAAATAATAAATCATTATTTTAGATTTCCAGCTTAGCTAAAACAATTATACGTCTACATAACACAGCACAGTCCTCAGCCTTTGATGAGGACTTTTAACCATTTAAGCAGCCCATATGGCTATGCTGCCTCCATTTTTTTGTAGGACTATCTCATTTGAAACTCATCTGGATGTTATTCCAGACCTTTGCAGTTTGTAGCAGAGACATGCACTGGATATATTTCAATATATCTCTGCCACTATGCAACAAAATTTTTAAACACACACTTAATTCCTAATAAATGTTTTATGAGCAGGCACTAAATGTCAGTAAATTTACAGGATTAAACTTCAAATTGTTTTTTATTGCATCCCATTGGAGCAAGTTAAAACTGCTGCCTTTACATATACAATTACTAGTGGAACTAGGCAACAGTATGTTATCCTCTTAGCTGTCTGATAAGAAATGCAGTTACTTGTGAGTTAATGATATTTTATTGTCTCATACTAGTAAAGCAGCAATGACATCTATATTTTTCATAGCCAAGCTTAATCATAAGTGCATCCATCAAGATCTCAAAATACACTGAAGATCTCTTCTGCTTCATGTGTGACTTTTCTCAGTTCCTCCTTTCCATTCTGCTGCTCCCCAAGTGACATTTAAAAATTAACTTTCCTTTCCTCAGTTCTATGTCTGAAAAGCAGTCAACTGGTCTTCCATGCATCACACATGCTATTTTGTACTAGCTGTTAATTTTAAAGATGCTGTGGTTTACAATTACTTTGACATTTACTCTAGAGGATTTGTGCTCCTGAATACATTCATGTAATTTATTTATCCCCAGTTATTTTTGAAACTCAGGTAAAGGCAGAGCTTGATCATTACAAGTTATTGGCCTTGAGCATTTGCTAACTACTTTGAGTATCCCTGTGCTTCTTGTACTACTTCTGCTACTACTACGGTACTTTAGCCACCCCTGAATGCTTAATAATGTTTTATATGCCTTCAATGAGTTTACATAAATAGATAGACAGATAGATTAAAAAATCATTTATATGTATAAAATATATCAAGAATACATACACGTCAGTTGATGCCAGTATTTTTTTCTCATCCAATGTAGGAGCAAGGTATGAGTATTTAGTCTGTCACAGTAACCTGACAAACCAAACCATGGTATACTGACAGGTTGCCCTGAGGTAAGAAGAAAGGCTGTGTTAGATCCTTACATCCTTTTGCAGACACAGATAAATGCAAAAACAGCTAGAGGTGCTCTTGCTGGATGCTAAGGAACCCTTGGTCTGAATACCGCAAAAGGCACTGAATTGCCTAGATGGAAATGGATTGGAAATGAATGAAAATTGCACCTTCTGCAGCACGGAGGACTGGCCAGTGAGATGGCATGGAACTGATTGTTGCTGGAGTTAAATGCGAATGAGATGGGCTAATTTCTTTTAGAATTTTAAGGTTTGAGGATAGAAGCAAAGTAGTCCCTTGAGATGAATAAGGGATAGATATACTTTATACCTAATGCAGACAAGGAAGGTAAGAAAAAATCATCATGAGCTAGGAAGTTTTAATGTTAATCATTGCCCTTGCTAGTGGACATTTCTAATACAACTCCGAAATCTAATGAAAACCTGTAATTTCACAACCACTTTACAATGACATAAAGTAGGCACAGCTGTCAGGAAAACCCTATATCTCCTGCCTGCAAGTGCTCACTCTGTCTCGTATGACCCCATGCTTATACTGGCACAAGTTGCATTCAGGCAGCTATATGCTAAAGCTCATGAAGAATCTGATTAAGGTTATGTCAGTTTAAGGTGGCCATGAAACTCCCATTACAATTTTGACTGAGTGAGAAAATTCGGCCAGCAAATACTAGAATTTATTGCATACACATCTATAACAAATTGTGAAGACTAAATCCTCTTGCTCTATCATACATTAGTGATCATAAAAAAATGCATATCCATCATTTTTCGGTGGTGGTGTAAATCCATCTGTTCATCTCTGAAAGGCTCATTTTTTATTCTCTTCTGCAGCTGGTATATCTATATATTAACTTATCACACTTTTCTGTAAATGTCAACACTCGCCATTCTAAAAATAAAAAAAAATATCTGAGAAAAGCTTTTTTACAAAAGGTTTGAACTTCATAGGAAGTACAAGATATTTTCTCTGCTGTACATCCTCTTCTACTTCACATATGTTCCTGGTAAAGGCTATTTACATTTTTTTCTTTCCTAGTTTCTCATTGTCTCTGTTCAAATAAATAATCTCTAAAGAAGATTGACAAGAAGCCTAAACTGGGGAGGTGCTATCAACATTAATTGTAACAGGCAGATTTACAGCAGCTGTAAGTCTGTTCCATTATCATTACATATATTAAAAGTAGAATCCGATAAAGAAAATGCTTCTATTTAAAATTTTATAAAGCAAATAATTTGCTGAAGAGCAACTGCTACTTTTACCTACAATCTGTCTGTGATTTCAAGATCATTTGATCACAGTCAACAGTGTCCTCATGCTTGCTTCAGAGCAAGAGTCACTGGTATTTTCTCAGTGGTTCTTCAATGGTAAAAGAAAGGCAAAAAGGAGTCAAAAGTAGAACAGGCAGGCAAATAAAAACTGAAACTAGAAATACACAGACTAGCTAGAAGGAAGGTGGTGGTACATCCTTTGATTTCTTCAGACAAATGTTGGTCTTTTGATTTGATTTTTTTCAGATCAGGGTTGGATGCCCTTTCTTGAAGATTGATTTCACCGAGATACAAAGTTATTTACCTCAACAGAAGAACATATGGATGCAATCCCAGTTTAAACCATCAGCATACAGCTGCAACCACCTCACATCAGCTGGGAGCATAACTATACCTGTCACTGTTAATGTGCAAACTTTCTGCTCTTCTCCCATTCCTGCCCTTTCCTTGAGAAACCTATAGCTGAGGTGGGTGAAAGTCTATGACTAGTGTCATAAAGGAGATCTGTCAAAAGCAAATGATAGATCCCCTCTGAGCTTAAAATGTATTAGTCTGCAATTAGCATTACCTTTTCTAACTGTACACAGTAGCAAAGGTTGTATTAAATAAAAACAATATTAAATGCTGTATCTAATATCAAATGCACAACTGTAGTCATTATTAAAATGCTGGTACTCTCCTTCTACCTATTAATAACTATAGATTGATGTTAATAGTCTATCATTAAACAAAACTGCTCATTCCTTTGACAGGACCTCTCACTCTCACACAATAGAATAATAAAGAATAGTTGTTCTAATGGCATCCTGGCAAGGAAAGTCAGAAAACAAGGAACTCTGTCAAAAACAAACACAGTTTCAAATATCAAAACTTCAACATCAACAGCTGAGGAATGAACCACATACAGAGATTTTTCAGTAAATATATCTAAAACCCTAACTTGTCTAGTTATAATTTACTGTTATTTATTTTTAAAATTAGTTCTGTAGTGGTGGTCTTTTTCTTTTCTTAAGTGTTAACTGTTCTTTTGCAGGGTAATATCTGTAATCTTGGATAGAGGCATGCAAAAATACAATGCAAAAACAGCACAGCATGCAAGCCAGCTATCTAATTGAGGATGCACCATTTTGTCCCTTCATAGACTACCCACACAGCAACTGAAGTCACTAGAACCTGCATTAATTTTAAGCTCATATAAAATACTATGCAAGCTTAGCGCATCATCAGGCTTTAAGTATGCAATTTACAGAAGATTTGACTCTTACATCATTGGGATTCTTCTTTGCAAATTGCCATGTTGTTGGATCATCAGTCAGGAGGATGAAGTCTCAATAGTTTTGGTGTGCAAAGCATAGGAACTTTAGCCTGTTTTTTACTTAGTTAAGGTTTTTTTATTACATCATGTTGTCTTAAATTGCCATTGCTGTCAGTAGAACTTGCAGAGGTCTTTTTTGTTGTGAGATTTTCTGGTTTGAGGCAATATTTCTATTTTATGTCTTCTATTACAGCACTGCCTGACTGTTTGACTGTTACTATTTACCTCTGGGCACAATTCAATCACTCAGCAACACATTTGATCCCTGTTAGATCTGAACATACAAATGCATATCTGTTGAAATGCTAGGGTACACAATATGGAGTTTATGTCAGCTTACACATTTCTCTGCGTTTTACACAGTTTGCAGAACTTTATCCAGCACAAAGCTTTCTAGTAACAAGTTAACTGTCAATTTTTCTGAAGTAAAAAAACCATGTTTATATCAGATCAGTGCTTTGTACCATGAGGCTGTGACTTTCTTATCTTGGCCTATGAGCCTAATACCAGATTTTGTTATTAGATCCCATGGGTACCTCATCAGCTGGCCTCATTTATACTACTTTATGCTTACAATAACATGCAATATTCCACATACCTCATCCGAGTTGCAACTAAAATTCATGAGATAAAACGTATATGCAGAGCAATAGAAATTCAAACCACTGCTATTATAAAAGAACAGATGAAAATGTGTTTTCACATGATGTGTAAGTCATCATTTCAGATAAACATGACACATTATGAAACAAATTATTATTATGTGCTTCATAGAAAAATTGAATGCATAACAACATATTGGCTCTCTAGAGCTCTAGCTCTATTAATAATATTAATTTTTATTTCTCACCCCAACTGATAAAAGCTGAATAATCCATAATCTTCTCATATTAACCTTATTTAACTTTTATTACTTCCTGTGTTCCTGCTAGCAAACAAACAAAACCACTGCAAAGATGATTAGGCAAATACTTCCCTCAGAAACATGCTTTTAGGCTGATCGAATGGATAGTGATATAATCCAGCACGTTTTTCAAAAACAGTTATCATTTTACAATATCTCTGTATTTTTAGACTATATGGGAAATACTTACTACCTTGTCCAATATAGCATAATGGATTTGTCTATTACAGGCTACGGTTATGAAAATACAATCTTATCTCATATATTCAACTCTTTAAAAATTATTCCTTAGCTCCTAATAGACAATGATTTATTTTGAAATTTCATAGGGAATAAATATATGTAACAGTCTGGGTACATCAGACTTACCTGCTCTGTCCCCATTGCACAGGGTTTATGTGACATTCCTCCATAGTTGTCCAGTCAGCTCCGTGTCATCAGTACAAGTTAAATACAGGCTCTATCTTACAGTTAAAGCACTGATGAGTTTGTAAATAAAAATGCCAGTGATTTATTTCAGGGCCTCAAATGCATCCACAGCCCTGCCTGTCCCAGCTCCCCACACCCCCTGGGCTTCCCCCCACCTGCCCAGCGCCCAGGAACCCACCTCAGCCCCCTGAGGCCATCAGCCCCCACCCCAGCGATGCTGCACTGGGGCCAGTCTCCAGCCCCCCCAGCCCTGCCCTGCCCGGCCATGGGCACTCACACCAGGCCCACCGGTGGGCCCATGGCACAGCCCACCCTCAGCCTGTCCCTGTCCCTGTGGCCCTGCCCGGCCATGGCTGACCACTGGAGATGCTGCTGTTGCCCACCCCACGGGCATGGGAGGGGTCGGCACCTAGCAGGCAACATGAAGATTTCTCTAAGGCCTCCTACACGGCTGTGCTGATACCAACAGTCTCTCAACCAAGGACCTTGGAGAAGCAGCACTTTTCTCCAAGGCAGGAAGAAGGTGCCTTCACACAAGCCCCAGGCCATGGCTTCAGCAGTGGCCTGGCAGGAGGAAAGCCCCTTTAGCTGCACCCCCATGTATCTGAGTGCAACCAGCACAACAGACCTGAGGAAAACTCACAGCTGGAGAAGAAACCCTCCATACTAATGCAGACACATCTGCATCAAAGTGTATGGGGCACCCAAATGTGTCAAGGAGGAGCTGCAAGGTATAGCTTCTCCCTGCCATTCCCACCACCTGTGGGGCGGTCTCAGCCTTAATGCTGTGCTTCATGTCTTTGCTCACCTATTCACATCAGAAGATGGATACGTCTCAGGTCAAAGCCTACACCGAATTCAACCAAATAGAGAAGCCCAAACCTGTCCAGACAATGGTCTGGCAGGAGGAGTATGAGCAGAAATCTCTGCTTAATCCTTTAAGGCTGTGACTTTAACATGTTAATTAACATGATGGCCTCAGCAATACTCGCCTGATGAATGCTTTATGTCAATTGCTTATGGCTTTAGCATAAGACATTGCAAAACTTTCTCTTAGGGTCCTTTTTTAGACTTTTCTCTGACAATTTACCCTCCAGCCAACAACAAAGTTAAATGTCCATGACTGTAACATGGCACTCTCTTCCTAGGTTATTAGTTGTACTCCAGTGCAAGTGAGAGAGCTATCAGCGCTCTCATGCCATCCACCTAAAAAAGTCTGATTTAAAGGAAAAGGTCAACAAAATGACATTTTGAAATACTTCTGACCCCAGAATTGTTTAGTACTGCTCTTATATTTTCTTTGATTACCAGATTATGTTTTAATTTGTCTTCTCTGATTTTAGAGCTACTACAATTAGGATCATAGGAACCTTTGAACATTTATATTTGGTAGAAGTAAGCAGGAGTGAGTTAAGAGTAAATGCACAATACTTGGGAAAGCCAAAGATACATGTCAATTAGATTTAAGAATGGAAGTGTCTGTTTAACTGTTCAAGGGTTTCACTCAAAATCTCGGGAAATATTCTTTTAGACTACAGAATTCTTAGAAAGCCATAGACTTCTTTTTTCCACACTGGGCTGAGATTTTCACCACAGAGATACTTTATTCCTCAAGTACTCTCCTTTCTACCCAAACCTAATCAATCCACAGCTGAGGAAACAGATATTAATTTGAACAGATCTTGAGTAAATACATGCCTGGAAGAACACACATTTCCTAACATCTACTCACTGAAGAGAGGAAGAGGACTATAATGATCAAAACAGGAATCCTCCGGATCAGGGAGAATGTACCTTATTAAAATTAATTCATGTAGATGAAGGAAATGGGCAATGTACCTCCAAGTCATTATTTCAGGCTTCAGCTGAACGTGGAGTAACTTGAATACTCCTTGGCTATCTGACTGTCAGGGAGGACATTGAGCCAGCAAATCTTTCAGCTGAAATTCCTTCGACTAATGGTTCAAAGGAACATAATGACTTTCAAAAAGAGTACTCTTGAGCTGTGGCCTGTAAAGCCAAATTTGGCATTACATAGAAGATAATTAGAGGTACCAGCCTTCCATAACACACCACTGTGTGTTTCTGGATGAAACAACTCACAAAGTTTCTATGGATCAACTACCAAGGCTTATCTCTTCTAAATAAGACTAAAATTCTGTGGAGTATTTAATCAGATTAAAAAGTAAATACTGAGAATACAAAAAGTCCAATTAGTAATCTTTTTCCCACTTTTCATTTCTGTCTTTGTACAGAACTAAGGCAGAGGAGCTTTGTATGCAGTAAATGAAAGTGGGCGGCCACTTTTGGCGGGAAAACAGAAATGGAGTGAGAAAAACTCAGGCATATAGTTTTTCCAGTGTGTAGGCACTGGCAGGGGTCAGGAAAAGAAGACACAATGCTGAGGAGGGGAAATGGGAAAGGAACCAAACAAAACCCATATTTTGCTTAGAGTTTGATTACTAGGAACAAGACATGATAGTAAACAATGACTACTTGATCCTCCCATCTACAGCTCAGGTAAATCATCATCTGCCGTTATTTCTAAGCTACCATGAAAGTTTCCCACTGTCTCCAGTGCACTCTGTTTATCTGAGAAGAAGATTAATGTGCCACCTTTATAAACTGTTTGGCATGGATGTACATTCACCAAGACTGTGCCTCTTAACTCACAACCCTTACATTAAAAAACATGTATTGTTTTTTAAAAAATACCGTGGCATGTTGAAATAACTTGTACATTTAGTAAGAGAACTCTGTGAAAAGAACATACTTTTTTGCTCTATCACACATTTATTTAAATGTCAGAAATCTGACCTTTATCCTTGTTCTTATCTCATTTTGAGTTTTCTCTTAGCACTTCTCAAAGTATTTGTTTCCAAACTTATTTTTAGTCATCTTCTCTGACTCTGTCACTTAGCTGCTGAGCTTATGAATGTAAACAGTCAGCCTAGCAAACCAATTAACTTTGAATTTACCAAAATGACTTGCTGAAGTATGAAGTAACAGTTGTACTGCTAATCCTTTCCCTTATTTCTTACCCCAACTTACTTAGCTTTGCAGGCACTGATTTAGGATGACTTTGGAAGAAAGTGGTTTTTTTCCTCTAAAAGGACAGCATTAAGGACTGTGGAAACCTGCTTCTGGGTTTTATTAGCACTACTCTAATAGAAATAACAAAATGTATTAGACACACTGTTCAGGATGTGCTATGAGCTAAGCTTGTACAGAAAAAATTCAAGGCATCCAAAAACTTTTAAGGCATGCCAAAAATAATGGGAGTGACAAAGTTCTGGCCTGCATCTGTGAGAGATCTGTGACTATCATCCAAGTCCTCCACAGCTGCTGCATTAGAAGATGCCATTCCAGCACCTGGCACATGAGATTGCCCAGGACTTCAATAACAATCTCTCTGGCCAGACCTCTGTCACCAGGAGCCTGGGAAGAAGGCAGTGAGACACATCTCATGGGTCTCTTAGAAGACAGCAACATCATGTCTCAGTTCCAACAAGTGACACGTGATGTCAGGAGGCATGTCATATCCGAGAACATCCAGGTCCTAGTCCATTGCATTAGTTACACCACCATTTTCTTGCTGTTTTTCTCCTACTGAAAGCAATAAGGATTACAGAATGGTTCGGGTTGGAAGGGACCTTTAAAGTCCAACTCCCCTGCAATGAGCTGGGACATCTTCAACTAGATCAGGTTGTTCAGAGCCTCATCCAATCTGACCTCGAATGTTTCCAGAGATGGGGTATCTACAACTACAAAGAACACTATATGTAACATCAATAAAAGTAGATTTTTACAAACAATAAGCAGTTAAGATACAAAACTGTAACAAAAGAATAAATTCTGAAGAAAACTATACCGAAATAAGCTTTCAGAATGCAGTGAGTACCTGCTTTCAGTGATTTAACTAAAGCAGTCTTGCAACTGTAGTCACAGAGCTCTTAGAGGCAAAACCTTGTAACACAATTACATTCGTTAAAAACCTCATTAGAAGCAGTGGGGATTAAGCATGACCAAGTGCAGTAAACAGACACACAGAGCTACATAATGTTTTAGACACCTACTCCAGCCTGCCTGTTCCTGGTTTAATGGAACAGAATGTCTCAGGGCTCCTAATGAGATGAGCTTGCAAAATGAGATGTTCTGGTGACATCTGTTTGGTGTCTCTGTGGAAACTTTATTTGACTTAGGCTGATGACTTGCATTTGGATAAACTGATAGTTTCTCCTGCTTACACAGTGTCAGAGCTGGTAACCACTTCAGCAAGACTTAGGGATAGATGTAATCAAATGTGGCTGATTTACTGCTAATACTACCTGTAAAAGTAGACTTTTAATATATATCAGACATGTAAATTACTAGTTCTGTAGAATTGTGATTTGTATTTTTATATATAAAAATGTGACTCATACAAGGAAAGGAGAGTAAGCAGAAAGTACAAAGTAAAACCTGAAGCAACACTAAGATGAAATATAGAAAACAGAGGAGAGAACAAATGTCCTCCACTTTCTGCAACTAGACCAAAAAGTCTGATAATGTGTTGGCTGCCATTCTAAAAGGCTGTTGCCTAATTCCTTAACTGAATTACCTGTGGTAACATGCAAGGGGATTTTTTTGAACAATCACTTTACCTGTTTTTTAGAATTAATTACGCTATATGTAGTGTGTATTAAACAATGCATTGGAATATTTGCGCATCATCTAGACACTTCTGAATGTATCAGTATTCCACAAATCCATTGCCTATAACAAATGAGATCATCCTTTTCTTTTCCTTTTTCTTTTCTCAGCAGTAGGAATTCCAAGGAACCCTGGGTATGAATTTAAGCCCTCAATTTTGTATTGTTAAAGAGATAGCAAATGGGGTCGTGTCATAGTGATAGACATTGTAGTCATATAAAAGTCAGATTTCATGACATCAAAAGCTTATCAGGAGATTTTCCTCTTCCTTAGAGCATACTTCATTTTCATTTTCTGTCTTTACAAGAACATTGTTCTGTAGCATGGAGAGAGGCGGCAGAAGCAGCAATTTCAACACTATTTTGCAGTGGGAGAGGTAGTCAGATCCAATTTCCACTGAAATAATTCAAAAGACTCACTAACTCACTAATTTCCTGAGAAGCTACATCAGATTAAAAAAAAAAAAAAAAGCAAAATAAGTGACAGTTCATAACAGAACAATGGCTGTTAGGAAAGTTTACTGACCTGCTAAATCACGTAGTGATGTATCCCAAAAAATTGCGTACTGGAGAACTTTTCAACTGCCCAGTGATAGCTGGCATTCCCAGTATCCCATTACTTCTTTCAGTATTTTACTGTTACATATTCATGGTTTTATCTTTTGCTTTCCTTCAGCAAATTCCAGATGATTAACTAAACAATAACTTGGATTGTGCTCAGGTGGAGTACATTAGAAGTTACAATAACACTAGAATAATAAAATAGAATTTGGTCGATAGGAACAGGTTTTATCGTTTCATCCAATGAAAACAAGGGATGCCCTTGACTTAGTAATCTACATAAATAAGAAGCAGTAATAGACCAGTATCACCTTATTTGCACTTTGTTAATTCACCATCTTGCGTCTTAGAATGATGAATAATACAGTTCTTGGGTTTAGAAATAGTCTTAAAAATATTCCCCCTTTTTGTTCTCTCTCATGTGCACTTAATTGATGGAAGGATAAAAGTAATTTAAAAACAGTGTATTTTTCAGTAACAGTGGGGTTTCCTTTTACAGATTGGAAAAGCAGGGCATGAACAGGCATTCAGTGCTATGAGCTTTATTTTGAATAAAACACACTTTTTTAGAAATCTGAGTCACCAAGCAAATAATATACTCCATTTGCATCTTTTTAGCCAGGCAGAATTAAATACAACAAATATCATTCAAACATAAGAGGAAAAGGACTTACAAGATTTAAGTCAAATTTAAAAACTAAAATAATATGCAGAGCATAGTTCCTCCTAGAATAACTTCCTTCTTATCAGCCATGAAGCAACCATTTTATTACCATGTTCTTTTACACTGATGGAAGCGATTTCATTTAAAATTAGATGAAAATCAGTATTTCACAATAAAAAGTGGGAAAGTTCTCTCAATAGTGTATTTAAGAGTGGGCAAATACTGTAAGATTCAGATTAGAAGTTCATTTTCTTCCATTTGTACTCAACTAAACCATTGATAACAACACTGTCATAAAAAGAGGAATGAACTCTTGCCTTTACATATTAACAAAAAGTATTGAATAAATAATTTACAGGATTCTATTCATTTGACATTGCAGAAAGCTTTTGGATGTGGCAAAATTAGAAAAATACCAGGTTTCTGTCATTACAAAACATCCTAAATACCCTCCTATTATTTCATCCATAGCAACATGGTCATGAGCCCTTTATTTGGACAATATTTTCCGTCCATATTGATGGTATAGTTCTGCATTACTTCTAGCATAAGAATTTTTCCAGTCTGGGATCATAGTGTAAGTATTCTTTCCAAACAAGTTTCATGTGTGAATACTGCAGATGAAAATTATGTACATATTTGAACCTATTTGCTGTGTCTTATTTTCCACCAAGTATTGTATCAAGTGTTACTGTGTTATTTCGCTAGATGTTTAATAGTGATTTATACATAAACTGTGCCTTGCAGGCAAGTGTCTACAGAACTGAAGGTAAAATAAACCTTTTTATTTTAAGATTATCACAGGAGTCAAAAAGAATATCTAAGTCCTCATTCATACGAATGCAAGAACAGCTGAAAACACATCTCAGGATAACTCTGTAGAGTAACGGGGGACAATGTAACAGAAATATGATTCTGCAAGGGTTTTTATAGGCATGAAGAGATAAATACATGTACAAAATCATGACCCAAGTCCTGAAGAGTCTGCGAGTCTGCTTTTTCCTTATAGTGGCAAATTGCCTACAAGCTACTAAGTATTACCTAGACAGAGGTTGAAAGTTGGAGCCCTAAATATATTCAATTCACAAACACTGATGACCTTCAACATTTACTTCATCCTCCTACCCTTCCTTCTCCTCCTCTGATGTTAATAATTAGGTATCACTTTTCATTTAGAGTATCAGGCCACATTATCTGGATACCCTTGAATCTACAGAAACACATTTCGTCTTTACAGAGATAGGACTGTGGGATTAATTTATTTTAATTGCTAGAACAAGACAAATGTCACCTGAAGTGGCAGATGGCAGAAGAGGGAGAAAAGATGTTGCCTGTGATGGCTGTGATATTGCAGGATCACAGATGTCAGGGTTGAAAGTATAGAAGTGGTTTCCTTGAAGCTCAAAGATCCCATTTAGGCTGCTTACTTACAAAGGTCAGAACAGTCTTTCCTCCTTTCTTGTACACTGAGGGTGAAGGGAAAACAAGCCAAAACACAACCCCCTGCTCCGTATATACTTTAGCAAGGAGTACCCAGCAGTCTTGAAAACAGCAGAACCACCATTCACACCAGCCTTCCCACCTTACTGCCCTGCAGGATGCCTTGCATGGCAGGTAGGCAAACTGGCAAGCAGCATATCAGTGGGCTGAGATGCTGGCCTGGCCACATAGCATGCTCAGCAAAGCCTAACTGCTAATAGCAGGTTAGAGGGACACCCCTCCAAAGTGATAGCAACAAAGTGATCAGAGCACTGTACAACTCTTGCAAGTGAGCAGGATTCAGGACAGGAGCAATTTTGAAACTGTTATTCCTGAAAATCACACAGGACACCCAGAATTAGTCAGGTTTATCTACCACCTGACCTCTACAAATCTTCCTAAAATGTTGACTGCTCTATCAGAAACACCAAGGCAGATCATGTGTGTTCAGTGTAGCACTGAAGATGAGCTGACATGAAAACACTGTCATATTGTCTAGCTTTTAGAGATTTCCAACACAGTTTCACAACATGTTGGTAAAAACTTTGACATTGACTTATGGAGTGGAACGCAATTACCACCAGGTGTTTCAGACTTGCCAGCAACTATCAGCTCATAGTTCTCATGAAAATGATAAATTGCTGTGCAGAAGTAATACAGAGTGATTACATTTAGAGTAATTATGGCAAAAAGTAATTAAGCAAAATGAGAAGAGCATGCAGCAACATTTTACTTCTTTTTCTAATGATGGGAAACCATATGCCAGAGATTTCAATTGAATTGCTTAATCATTGTAAGATCTTTTCAGGATGTAGTCCACTCGTTGAGTTATTCTATACTATAGAATATACTATATAGAATAACTCGTTGAGTTATTCTATATACATCTTCAGATGATCCCTTACAGACTGAATAAAAGCTCAGTTTTGTGATATTTTTCTTCATATCTGCATAGCTCTCATACTGTCAATTACAGCAACGAGAGTAGCAATGCTAATATATTAAGGCCAGAAGGGGCTATTGTGATCATCAGGTCTAGATAGTCTGCAACATAAGCTGTGGTTTTTTCTTCATAGCAGTGCTACCACCTAGTCCATATTTTGAGATTTAAATACACAAAACCTTTTGAGAAACACCCAAATGTGACTTGAAGTAAGGCAAATCTATTGCATTTGTTTATTAAGCATTCCAGGGCTATTCATACCCACGGCTTAATGACAAGACTTCCACTTCATTTACAGATGTAACTGCTGTAGATTAATTTCACTATAGGTGACCCTGCAAGCTCATTCACTCATTTAAGAGAGGCATAGAATCAGGTATGGGTCTGTATGGTACAGAGCTTAACCTTGTCCAGCTGTATTGGGTTTGTGTGGCCAGGTTTTGGTAACAGGGGGGCTACAGGGGTGGCTTTTGTAAGCAGATGCCAGAAGCTTCCCCTATGCCCGACGGAGCCAATGCCGGCCGGCTCCAAGACGGACCCACAGCAGGCAAACATCACCGATGGTGGTAGCACCTCTGGGATAACATATTTAAGAAA
>JAVJGJ010000037.1:68695670-68709827 GCA_035590215.1 Microhierax caerulescens | reverse complement strand
ATCACCTGCAGCCCCTGGAGGACCCCACATGGGAGCAGGGGGATGCCCAAAGGAGGCTGTGACCCCCTGGGAAGCCCAAGCTGGAGCAGGCTCCTGGCAGGAGCTGTGGCCCCATGGAGAGAGGAGCCCAGGCTGGGGCAGGTTTGCTGGCAGGAGCTGTGACCCCACATGGGTCACATCTGGTCACCCACATGATGGGTCCCCATCCTGGAGCCGGCAGTTCCTGAAGGGCTGCACCCTGTGGGAGGGACTCATGTAAGAGAAGTTCATGGAAAACTGTCTCCTGTGGGAGGGAACCGGCGCTGGAGCAGGGGCAGAGTGTGAAGAGCCTCCCCCATGAGGAAGAAGGAGCAGCAGAGATGATGACATGTGATGACCTGACCACAGCCCCCATTCCCCATCCCCCTGTGCTGCTGACAGAGGAGGCAGAGAAAATTGCAAGTAAACTTCATCCCATAAAGAAGGGAGGGGTAGAAGGGAAGGTGTTTTATAGATTTAGTTTTGATTTCTCAGTATCCTACTCTGATTTGAATGGTAACAGATTTAACTAATTTCCCCAAGTCGAGTCTGTTCTGCCTGTGACGGTACCTGCTGAGTGATCTCCCTGCCCTTACCTTGACCCAGGAGCCTTTCATTGTATTTTGTCTCCCTGGTCCAGCTGAGGAGGGGAGTGACAGAGCACCTTTGGTGGGCACCTGGCATCCAGCCAGGGTCAACCCATCACACCCTCTATGCTGAATTGCTAAGAGTTTTTAGCTTGGGTGTTTGGTTTTTTTAGGAACTTGGTCTCTGTGAAATCTCCCCCATTTGCAGTAGTGCTTCCAGTGGCACAACCCCGGGTACCGCCATGTTCTGAATTCACAATTCCAGGAGTTACGCAAGTCCTTCCAGTTACACAGGGTTGGAGGTTATGTTTAGTTAACTGGCAATTCCAGAATCATCATTTTCCAGTACAACAATACATTCTTAAAGTTTCCTTCATGTTCTTCATTCCTAAGTGTATGACTTTTTCATTTTACTGTATTAAAACTACCAGTTTGTTTGTGCTAAATTGTGAGATTTGATGCAAAGGAACACTGCCATGGAATCACCTCATCTATAAATGCTGCATCTTCAAGCCATCAGCAAGGATTCTGTATTTTCTTTCAGAATCTTCATATTAAACTTAACAAAATTGATAAATTCTCTATATGTATTGCTAGAAACATCTATGTAGCTCAGATGATTTATTACTGAAGGGGAGATTTTATTTTTCTCAGCCAATTTTAAATATGGTTAGATGTTTACGAAGGATGAAATAACCATGCAATGGAAATAGTACAAAGTTTTCCAAGGGGAGACTGCTACACTTAAGGAAATATTTCTGTAAATGAGATGTTAATCTGAATCTAGTAAATCTGTCTGGCCAAGGTGCACCAATGGATCTACAAATGTCAAGTACATATGCATATACAAATGATTAAGAACTACATAGCAAAATTGATAAAGTGCACATTGTTTTAAAGCCATGCTGTAGCATTTACTTTTCTTTTTAAAAGTACTTTTCATTAGATGTAGAACTGATTGTATTCTGGTTTCATGCTCATCTACCTATTTTTGCTACATTGAAATAGTCATTACTCAATGTTAATGCAAATCAACACACACAAATACGTACTGTTTGACTGCCTCCTTCCAAAAGTGGAGCCACATACAGGCTTTCATAAAATAGGTTTAGATTTCACATCACTGCAGAATTTTACTTCTTTCCAAATACATGGATATGGCCCTGTTTGTATGTCTCTTAAGCAAAATGTAAATTATAGAGATTTAAATTGTACTTGAATAAGAAATATCAGTGAATTCCATCAATTTCAATTTACTTTTACCCGTCATGAATGAAATGGAAAAAAAAATAATAGCATGAATGAAAGGACCATGCCTCCTGCACTGAAGTACTTGAAAATGAGAATGTTTTTATATCCGTCAAATTTTCAAAAAAGTGTTTTCAACCCATAATGACATCTAGCCATCAAACTCTATTGAGTTTTATCTACACTATTTCTTCTGGAAGTTTTCCTGAGGGGACTGCTTGTTTTTAACATTATGTAAACATTTTGTTAGAAAAGCAGTTTGCATTTTGTATTATAGAAATAAGCAGAGACGATACAGATCTATCAAAAATATCACTTGAAAATTCATGAAAAGTACAGCATCTCTTAAAACAACTGCACATTATATTAATACATTGAAACAAACACAAAATTTTAATTTTCTGGTCTTCAACATTTGTACATGTAATGAATACGTAACACTAACACAAGCTCTGTAAGCTAGAAGCTGTTCTTTTCTCTGCTTTTATCCTTTCCCAAAATACCACAAATATCATGAAGTTCAATGTGACACATCGTACTGGGAGGCAACCATGAATATAACCATGCCTAAAATAATGCATTCACAACATATAAAAATAAAAAGATCCCTCACTTTCCCTATAATGTTGGATTTAAAGTAAAATTTACTTCACTGCAACACTAAATATACCAAGCTTAATGTTTATCTCTTGGAGATAGTGACATTATTTTAAAAAAATGAAAATATAATAGATTATGCAAATAAAGTTAAAGTTTTAACACAGAGGTGCATGCATACAAAGTGAAAGTGAATACAAAGTTCAAAAGATTGTAACTTAAAGTATGTCATTAAAAATTCCTATCTTGCCAAAAATTAAATGGTTTTGAAAATATGCTTTTTTTAATGTTTAAATTTAGAAAAAGACTTCAGAAGAATTTGTAATCACAGATCCAATTAATTTCATCATAAAAAAATACTGAAAGAATATTAAGATTGCAGATGGGAATACTCAACTACAAAATTAAAGTTTGCTCTTTTTACAGTCATAATTATTTTTTACATTTAATTTCAGCCAGTTTGGTCATATCTTTGTAATCTATTATAGCATATGATTTTGTTACCTACCTTAGACATATGAAAAATAGTAGGAAATTTTACATTTTTTTTTACATGAGAGACATTTTAGGCAATTCTGAATGTTTACATTATTGCATATGCTGTGAAGCTCAACATGGCCCTGCGATGTGCGCTCACAGCCCCGAAAGCCAACCATCCCCTGGGCAGCATCAAAAGAAGTGTGGCCAGGAGGTTGAGGGAGGTGATGCTCCCCCTCTACTCCATTCTCATGAGACCCCACCCGGAGCACTGCATTCAGCTCTGGGGGCCCCACCATGAGGAGGACCTGGACCTCTTGGAACGAGTCCAGAGGAGGGCCACGAAGACGATCAGGGGATGGAGCACCTCTCCTATGAAGACAGGCTGAGAGAATTGGGGTTCCTCAGTCAGCAGAAGAGAAGGCTCTGGGGAGATCTATAGCAGCCATCCAGGGCCTAAAGGGGGCCTGCAAGAGAGCTGGAGGACTTTTTACCAGGGCATGTAGTGATAGGACAAGGGGGAATGGCTTTAAACTGAAAGAGGGTAAATTTAAATTAGATTTTAGGAAGAAATTCTTTACTGTGAGCGTAGTGAGACACTGGCACAGGTTGCCCAGGAAAGCTGTGGATGCCCCATCCCTGGAAATGTTCAAGGCCAGGCTGGATGGGATTTAATGCAACCTGGTGTAGTGGAAGGTGTCCCTGCCCACGTCAGCGGGCATGGAACTAGATAATCTTTAAATTCTCTTTCAAACCAAACCATCCTTTATAGAATTTCTAAAAATGTTTAGCACATACTTCTGACCAAAACCTGCAGTTTAATGACTCACTCAAAAGCAGTCATTAAGTGTTAGCTTGACTTTCAACTAAAATGATTACCTTCCTCAAAATTAGTTAAATGGGTGATACAATAACGTGCAAAGTTAGCACTGCTGAACATGTTGGTGGGCAAATCCCATCATTTTTCAGGGTGTTTGCACATGATGAACAGCTTGTTGGTTAAGTACCAGTAATTTTTTTATTATTATTATTTTGGCTATGGATCCTAAATCTGATTTATGTATAGCAGTTCACAGTGTGCATCTGGGTTCACACATTTATTGGAAATGTATTTTAGGCTTTTTTAGTTGAAGAAGAGCACTGCTGTAATCTTTTGTATCATACCTCAAACACGCACAAGCAGGCAGTGCCAATAGTGCACGAAGAACCCTGATGGAATAAATTCTTGACCGCTATAAACATGAGTCTTTACAATTTCAAAGTTCTACTGACACAGTGTTTTAATGATATTTCTGCATCTTTTTAAGGCAGAAGTGTTAAAAACTAGAAAATCTAGCATATAAAATGCAAAACTGGCTAAAAACCTACTGCAATGTCTTAGTACAACCTCAGAAGATGGACAGAACTGAGCTCCTTTCCAGAGCCAGCAAGAAAGGAGACCCTCTCACGTTAGCATGAGGTACTGCTGAGATGCCATCTCTCCATGGGTCTTACATCCACTTTGCAGAGAAAACTATGAAAAGGAAAAACTTCTACACTTCTCCACTGACAGTTTTGAGATGGACTGAACAGCTCCTATTACTTGATCTGGTGGGATACACTACTTCTGTCATCAATGTTGAGAGTGCGTTGTATGTTTTTTAAACTTCAGGAGACAGCCATGAAGCAGCACAAAGAGGTAGCATTTTGCACTATACAGACAACAAAATTTTCAGGCATTTATAAAAAAAAAGTGTGAGTAGCAAATGGCTTGTTGGGGTTCTCAAAGTCTCTCAGGTTTTGAGATGTATAATTTAAAAGAAATTCAAGAGAAATTTAAGTATTTTCTTAATTAAACACACATATCTTGCTTTAGTTCAAGAGGAATTTGAGTAATCATTCCTGTTGCCTATTTTGTTTTGCACAGGATAGTATTTTTAAATTCATACAACAGGGTAGAATTCAGTGGGATTATTTATCGTTCCGTGAGAGGAAAATTCAGCCCTAGACAGAGAAAGCTTTATCTTCCCCTTTACCCCCTGTACACCGAAATTAACTTTTCTTGTTAAAAAGATGTAAAAAAGCATATTAGGCAAGTAAGCAAGGTAAAACTTTTGCTTTGCCCTCCATCAGAAACAACGATATCTGCCAACAAACTCAGAATTTGAAAGCAGACATTCAGTTGTAAGGGATCATTAGTGCACATTCCCCAATTTTCTGTCCCAATTAGCCGTTTCTGTGGCACACCACCTTCCTGCCCAGCTGTCTGTCTGCTCAAGGGCTAGACACAGTTGACAGCAACATTCACACTGCTTTCACATTCACAGCCTCCATGTCACAGCTGAGTACCTCAAAGTCTTGCTAGAGACACAGATCAACAAAAGTGTGGTTTAGGCAGGAAACAGCCTTGGAGTGTCCACTGCTTCTTAAGGTTTCTCTGAAAAGTGAGGTGGAAGTTTTATTGATACTCAATAAGAACCAGGTGGGGCCTTTCTAATTGTTACTGCAGTCCCCTCCTGTCCCATCCCCCACCTTAAAATTTCAAACACATGTAGCTCCCTTATTGTCAAGCACCTGGGTTTAAAGTTATGTACAATTAAGAAAAAAAAAGCCTTTTCCAGATGAAACAATAAACTCAGAATATTAACTTTACACAATTACATATTTATATTCAAAGTAATAAAACCACAATTTTTTTAAAAAGGAAAAAGTTGTAGTTTTCAAAGCTGTAGAATATTCTAATATGTTATAAATTCAGCTGAAGTCTGAAAGTGCTTTAATAATTTCAGTGTTTAGTGGATGATAATGATCTGAAAACTCAGAGGAACTTCAATATTGTTCTAGGCTGTGTTTCCTAACCCCAGCCCTAACCCGTAAAGTGGTTTTCTGCACAGGTAAACCCTTCTTCTCCAACTGAGGTGTTTCTGGGGGATTCCTAGCAGTACCATCAAGCTGTCTCTTCATGTGAAAGAAACGACACAAACACCATGCATGCAATACCATGTCTTCAATATTATTTTACTGTTTCCAAGCACACAACACTGACACATAAACGCAGATATTTTCATGTAAGCTAAACCTCCACAGCTGATGTCATTCCACCACTCTGAACAATTATTTTTTTTTTTTAAGCAAGTTCGTGGAGAAAAAAAGAATCTGACAGAGCATCTGGCAAACCCATACAAGGGTACAGGACTCTCTCAGCAAGTCTGCACATGATAGCAAACCCAGGGGAGTGGTGGGTATGTTGAAAAGCCAGTTTACCTTTCAGAGGGCCCCTGATAAGCCAGAATAATGGAAGTAACAGCTACCAAATGCATGAAGTTCCACAAAGCCAAAAGTAGTTCTGAAACTTGGACTGGGACTCTGTGCAATTCTGCAGAAAGGACACAAGAGTGCTTGTACAGCAGAAATTAAACACAAGTCAGCAGTGTACCCTTGCAGCAATAAATTACTGTAACACTGGGCTTTATTAGCAAGAATCAGCCAATGGGTCAAGGAAAGTGATTAGTCTACTCAGTGCTTGTGAGGCTACATCTGGCACACAGCAGTTTTGAACACTCCAGTTCACAAGAGGGATGGATATGCTGGAGCAAAGCCAGTGGAAGGCCACTAATCTGGCCAGGAAGCTGGAGCACAACAGCTGAGGAGAGACCGAGAGTGATGCATTGTTTCAGAAGAGAAGGCTGGGGGAAAAGTTGATTGCCATTTTAAATTACATATTAGAGAGAAGACTTAAGTACACAGAAGGCAACGGTCACAAGCTACAACAGAAATCCCAGCTGGGGATAAGAAAAAATATTTAGTGAGGGTGGCTAGGCACTGGCACAGGTTGTCCCAAAAAAACCTATTGAATAACCATCCTTAGAAATTTTCAAATCTTGCCTAGACAAGGAAGCAATCCAACTATGAGGGTAGCCCTGCCTTGAGGGGATGTCCAGAGGTTCCTTCAACTTAATTTATTCTATGAGTCTAATGGTTATTAACAAAAATGGTAAAAGCATATCTTACTCCAGCTGACAATAATGTTCTCAAAGAACTGAGTGCCCTTCTGCTATTTCTTTGGTGGTTTACCACTTAAAGACATACTAAATACTTTTATAAAATTGCTGAAACTACTCACCCTATTTAAGAATTTGCAGAACTGGACTATTTACTCATATACTTTGTACTGATTTAAATCTATCTTTCTGAATTTTTCCAATATTGAGCTATACGGTATCAAGCCCCTCTTACAACTTTTAAGGGCATGCTGTTTCCAAGTGCTTAAGCATTACCCAGAGTTTTACAGAACATAGTATTTTTAAAAATGTATGTATATATTGCACACTTAAAACTGTATCTCCATCTCAAAGTCTATACAGTTAGCAAAACATACACACACACACACACAACACATGAAGAAAAGCTTCCCTCAGACACAAATCCTCACTTTGGTACAAGTACACACAAGCCATAAACAAAACCTTACACAGCATACACAAAAGTTCTATGTATACAGTAAGGCAGCCATATGAAGTGGAAAAAAGTCCATCATTATTCAGGTTATTACATTAAAAAGACAGCTAAACAGATAAAATAAGCATTTCCTCCCTAAAGCAATTGCCTCAAGTTGTACACAGGTTATTTCAACTCCAAATGAGTTTATATCAATTTATATTATATATATATATACACAAATATTGATTTGTATTTGTATTTATATAGCGCCTATCACCATATTGAAAAACATTCTTTGGAACCACTTTTGACAGCAGAGGTAAGAACAGGAGTCAGTCTGTTAGTACCTCAGCACTTCTGCTTCCAATCAATTTAAAAAAAAAACAACCAACCCTTTAAAAAAAAGGCCACAAGACTTTGCTGCCAGCCCGTGTGGCTGGTGTTTAATACTGCTACTTATGAATGGCAACAAATCAGAACCCATCTTTACTTTACAAAAAGAAAAGGCATTGTCAAAACAACCTGAAGAGAGAACAAAAGTTTTCCTCTCTAAAATGATATAGTACTATGGTATTTATTATCTGTAAGATGGAAATTTTAGCCATCTCTTCACTTAGATGAAGTAAGACGACAAAGTTACTTGTCCATACCAGCATTTCCTTCTTGTATATTTGAATGTTTACACATCGTAGGCTTAGTAAGAATACAGGCATATCATCTCCAGTATTTTTTACTCAATTATCTTTTAAAGGTCCAAGAGCTTTATTTGACAAAGTTATCTAAGATGCAAATGATCAGCCCAGTTTTCTTTCATACCAGTTTCACAGACTTTTGCTACAAAGGCAACTTCAGTACATTAAATGCCAATTAGCTTTATCAAGACAAACCCAGGATAAAGCTCATTGTGCTTTGTTTTCTAGGTGTTTAGTTCACTCAAATGAAGAGCCAACATACAGGACAAAGTTCATACATGTGTACAGTTGGTAGATGGTGGTGTATCTATCCGACTTTTATTTTCCTTAGCGTCATTCAGAGGTGACTTGTTACCCATCTGGCATTTGAAGACTTGTTTGTAGGCCTTCCTAAAATTTTCAGAGAGAAACGCATATATAATCGGGTTCACAGAAGAATTGCTGTAAGCCAGGCAGTGTGCAGTTACTCTGAAGAGGAAGGAGGCTTGAGTCAGTGGGAAAACTCCAAATTCAGCCCAGAGATGAATCACATGATGTGGAAGCCAGGAGATGCCAAAAACCACAACCACCACCAACACAGTCTGTGCTGTCTGAGACAGGGAAAGGAAAACACAGATGTCTGATGAGCGCTTGAAGAATCAGCTTTCAACCTGCTTCAAAACCATTGGGGGGGGGGGGGGAGGTACACTGAGAGATAACACACTTTGGAATATTTATTACTGATTTTACTCCATGACCTAGATGGGCTTTATTTTGCATAGTGAACTACCACAAGGAGGTTTTTAGCCTGGAAAATGCCACAGTGAAATGCAAATGTATGACTGCTTGAAGGTAAAGAATGATCTTCCTGATACCCTACACAACAGCCTCAGCCTTTTCTGAGGTGAACATAAGCTTGTAGTAAAATAATAAGAACATGGGTCTTTGGGAAATGTCATCCAGATCTAATGATCTGTGCACAAGGCTTTCTGACCAAAATTTCAAGAGACATCTATTCTACATGAAGGCAGCTGGTGGAAAAGCTTAGAGCAGTCAGACGAATGGTTTGCTCAAGTGTCTACAAAAGGAGCAGGGGCTTTTATGAAAGTCTCTCCTTCAAATGTAAAATTTCCACAGGGGGAGTCATCCAACAACATTCTGGAATACAACTAGGGAAAAAAAGGGAAAAGTAAGGAGCTTGAAATTTCTGGTAATTGCACTTTGTCAAAACCAATCTGGAGAGTAAACCTCACCACCAAACACTGAATTGAGAAATGGAACACAAAATACCCTCAGCACTGCCTCCTGACTCCACTTTCATTATTTATGAGAGGAAGAGCCATCGAGTTTATTAGACCCATCCAGACAGCTACAGTATCAGTCAGCACAGACCCTTCAGGCACTGAAGGTATCTGCCAGGGTGCAGTTTCACTGCCAATGTTTTCTTTAGCTTTCAACAGCACTCAGTGCTTTGCAGTTGCTCAACTAATTAATATCTACTCCTCTAACAAGTACCTCTTTCAACTAAATCACTCTTCCAGTAGAAGCCTAATATTAATTCCAAAGCATATTATGTTATGTACAGTTATAATTACTATATTCACACTTTGCAACATAATTTTCAGATAAGAGGCTCTTCATAGCCAAAACTACACAGTGTAGTTTTGTAGTTTTCACAGTGGCCACAGAGGAATAAATACTGCAGCACAGAGAATATCTAGACTTTTTTCTAGTTTATCGAACTTGATCCATACTTGTTGACTTGATTAATGCTCATGACTTAATTTATAGAATAATATGGCTTAACTTATAGAAACTTACAGAAGAAAGAAGCTTGATTTCTGTGACAACAGACCAAAATAATTTATGATAGATACTGTTGTTGGTAAATAAAATCTCACAACAGAAACCAAAGGACATTATATCTGTAGTAAATATAACTTGTTTAGTCTCAAGGATTCATCTGTTCTAACAAGCCATTCCTCTACTTAGCCCTGTGGAGTTTAAGTCAGTTGCACATACAAACAGCCACACAAATATCTGCTCTTTCAGGTCTCATCAGGGAGTATGTGCCAATAAGGAGGTATACATTATTCTCTGATCCCATCAGTGTATTAATATTCCATCTGAAAACTGATTGTCTGGATCCCACATGCACATTACTTCAGAAGAGGTACATTACTTTCTTAGTTCAAAATTCTAAAAAAAAATACACCAGGAAACTCACTGACTTTCAATAGACTGCATAGATGCACCTGAAAGCAGAGGATGACTGTGTGTTTCTTGTAACTATTTTACTTAAGGTATTTCATATCTGCAGAATAAATAAATTTGCATTAGGAAACCTCACAATATCTGTTTTATCCCTTTATTCCTCCTAAGCCTAACTTCAGAGCCTACCTTTCCAAAGTCATCACTATGGCTTGCAAACAAGGTAACATTAAAGGGCAGCTCTTGTTTACCTAACGGGAGCTTGCTTACAGCTTCTCATTAGCAAATAAAACCCACCTGAAATACGTGATGTTAATATTGATGCTTTATGACCCAAAAGCACAAAAAATAGCATTTAGGTATATTCATATTTTTCATTAACTTTTTCCACACATAGAGCAAATTATTTTTAAGGTTCTACTACCGAAATTTTCATAAAGGTTTGAATAAAGCTAGAAATGTGTAATTAAGCCTGAAATACATCCTTAACAGAACAGTAAAAGGAAAAGAAGAAAGATACAGTAACCAGAGAGAGACAGCACACTAGTGAAAGCAGAGAGTTAAAAAAAACTTTTTAGGCCTTAGGATCAGAAACTTATTTTCTAAGCCAAAAGTTCTGGGCTACTTTTTTTTCCCCCTTTTCTTAGTTACTGAACCCTGATACATCCAGGCAGTCTTGGGCATATCTATAATGTTTTTCTCTAAAGGTATGAAAGCTAGTTCCTAGCCAGATCTGATTTTTAAGAATTAGTTTTTAGAGGAAATGCACAGATATTTCCAGTTCAAAAATTATTTAGATGAGAGTAGAGATGGCAACGTACAGAATGCCTTTGAAAACTACACCTTTGGCCCTGATGGCATTAAGTGCAAAAGTATATATGTTCAGTATTTTATGGAATCAGGGCCATAATGCTTTTAATTCTAAGAATTAAAATCTATTGACTAGGGCATTTTTCAAAAAAATAGAGAATGTATAAATAATAGATTACTTACTCCCTGTTGAGCTCATGTATATCTCATTTACATTGCAGACAGTCTGCATGCCCATATGGTAATAGTGATAAGATCAAATGAAGAGCTATAGCCTAAGGGGGTTTTCTGACTCCAAATTCATAAACTGAGAAGTTAGTCAAATGATTACTGTGGTCAAATCTGCTCAAAAATCAGAACCATATTATATTAACTGACAAATTCAATATATAAACACATCTTTCAAATATTGTTCTAAGTTGTGAAGCTTATATTCTGCTTTAAAGACCTTTCACGATTCTGCTTGTAACCAGTATTTAACTTAAATCTTGAACATAAGAGAAAAAACATTTTGTGGAAAATCAATGGAATTGCAGAATCATTGAAAGTCTCTTAATAATCTGTCAGGAAGCACAATAAACCTGACTTTAAAGTCTTATCATATAAGCTAGGAATTCTTCATAAAACATTAAAAAATTGGCTAGTTAAATAAATAAAAGATTTACAAGTTAGGGGAAAATGCCTGTGAGGCAAAAAAAAAACCCCATTTAATATTACAGACAGGTTTTCTCTCCCTGTCTAAATTTCAGATGCTGTGAAGTTCAAAATATGGGGATCTCAGGAAATGGCTTGATGCACTGCAGCGGAAAACTTGGATGAAAGAAGATGCCAATCCTGCTAAGTTCAGAGAGACACAGAATATATCAATAAATACTTCATTTGAATTCCTTCTTTCCATTACATCTTTGGCAACAAGCAATATAATACCAAATTAGCTTAGCCATAAAACTAAAATATAAGCAAATAGATACCAGTAATGAAAGCAATCTACCTTTTTCTTGGACGCTTCTGACTTCTTTGACATGTTTTTCAATTTCTTGTGTAGATGATTAAGAACCTGAAAAGATTAATTTGCATCTTGTATTTCACCAGTTTCTAAAATTGAAACCCATGTTTTTTAAATAATGCTCTCCAGTACTGCAAGAGTTGCTTACAAAGATCACTGATCCAATTTACACATTTCAAAAGTGCACAGTATAAAAGCCAAAGGAATTACATATCTGCATCTGTGTGACTCAACAAGTATGAAGCAGACCACAACTGAATTCTTACATAAAAATCCAGATGTATTACATAACAAATACATATCACAAATGAACAAGGCAACTAATGGAAACCTACCATGGACCTAGAATTAGCAATCATTCCTCTTCCATAAAAAGTCAACGCTTGTTAATTTAGAATGACTTCACTGCATGTAACATAAATGTATGTTTTGAGTCAGAGCTTACTGAGTCACCTGCATAATTCACTTTCTTCAGATGAATGTTTGGTTAATATAATCAGGATGTTGGCGCTATCTGATCTTCGATGGAAGTTTAGGCTTTCAGAAATAATTTATACTAAAATGTATCTCACATAAGGCGTGATCTTTCTCAACAATTTGATGGTACTTGTCACAAGCAACTTTTTCAAATATGTCTCAAAAAGGCTCACGATCCAAGAGCAGGGTCCAAATAACTATTTACACATAAGATTTTGGATAGTGGATGTGTAGAGGTCCATGCCCTACTTTATCTGCAGTCATTATTAACTGACTCTAATATATTCATGTGGCATGATTTGAAGGCATGTGGGGCATAGAATATGCTCTTCAGATGAATGTGTTTAACAAATTGTAAACCATACAGAATTTTAAAAAGGAGATGCTTAACTAAACTCGAGGGTTTAATTAAAATATGGTCTGAGGAATTTTTTAGAGAGAGCGTCAGGTGTAGCACTCAGTTAGATAACAACGATGATGCTGTTAGGTTGATGAACTGAGAACAATTTAATAGGTAAGATCATCCAGAATTAGTAGGCAAGATCATCCAGCATTAAAAGGATCATTTTTTAAGGAATATAACACTAAGTTTTAGGGCTCCTAAGGAGACTTTTTGAAGTGGTGAAAAGGGTAGAAGTTCAAATTATCATATATCATATGGGGACGTTTTCCTCTGTTTTCTTTGGGATGAAAAACTTTACTACTACCAGGACAGACACCAGACAAGACCACCCACTGGCATTTGAGTCTTAGAAACACAGATAATGAATTAAAAGAATTAAGATGGTATTCGTGAGTAACCGCAGCTCATCAGTGGATTCCACTTTTTAAGTGTTTACTCTTAGCTACCAGTGAACCACAAACAACAATAAAAATTACTTGTAACCACTTAATACTGGAAGTGCAGTTCATTTGCCCTTACCTGTGCACTAACATGTTCGTAAGTGAAAGACTCAGCTCTGCATGCACTCCCTATTCTGAAACACTAGCCAGGCTGCTACCAAGGCTAACCTGAGCTCAGAAAAGGCAGGAGAAAAATAAGTGTGGGTTTTTTTTTTCTGAGAATGTTCCATTTTGTTTTCAGCCCCTCTTTCTTCTCCAGGATAAAGTAGACCAGAAGGAAAGGACAGAAGAGCCCCTGAGGTCCAGCAGAAGATGAGGGAGATGATCTTCCAGCTCATACAGTCTTTATGGTGACACCTGGCAGGTGACATCTGCTGTCATCATGTACAAAACAGCTGAATTGCTTAGTCCATGGGTGAAAAATAAAGTAAACCCAAAAAAGAACATGGGAGAAATACAGCGAAGTTCACTTCTCATCACTGAAGCTTCACCTATCGTATCCCCTTCACGTAACTTACACTGATGGGCTGTCTCTACTGGACCTTTGCAAATCTTGTCACCTGCCACCCAGAGACTGCACTGTACTGTGATTTTCCTTCGCAGTCCAAAACTAAAGTCAGATAAACTGCCCAGAAATGAGAAATGCTAAATCCTCTTTTAAAGTTACAAGCATTTTTTTGTTTTGTTCTGAAACTTTTAGCACAACTTTTTGTGTTTAATCTCTCTCCAGTTCAATGAAAGATGCAGCAGACAAAACTGTTAAATTGTATATTGGGGGGGGGGGGGGGGTGTT
>JAVJGJ010000037.1:68662448-68688742 GCA_035590215.1 Microhierax caerulescens | reverse complement strand
CCGAGGCCCGGGCCGGCGTCAGCCCAGCCCGACGGGGCCGCTGAGGCGGCGGCGGGCGCGGGGGGAACGACAGCGGCGGCGGCGGGGCGCGCCGCACGGAGGGCGCACCTTGAGCTTCACCTCCGGGTCCACCTTGAGCAGCGAGGCCATGGCGGCGGCGGGCGGGTCCGGGTCTCGCTCTGGCGCGGGGCCGCGCTGCCGCGGGCGCTGCGGGACGCGTAGGGCGCTGCGGGCACGGCCCGGGGCGGCACGCAGCTCCTCGGCTGCTGTGGCAGCCCACACTTCGACGGGTGTTTTCTCTGCCTTTCGTTTTGCTACTTATATCGAGGCATCTCAGCAGCTGCACATCAGCTGACCGCGGAGCTATTGAGTTCCTCAGATCTAGATTTTAATTCGATTTGTGTACGGCCTGGTCCATTATGTCCAAAGGAACATGTAATAGGAGAGCACAATTCGGTTTCTATGGATCTGAGAAACTTTCATTTGGATTGAACTGTTTGCTATGTCTACTGCAACATGGTTTAGAAGTTACAAACATTAAATAAACCAGTAAAGATTCCTAACAGATTCGGGTGCGTGTGTGCGTGTGTTCTTACGTGCATACCTTATAATTTTGTTGACATGTTTAATTGCCGTGCAAATTTACTAATCTCTACTTCTGTAAGGGTTTTGAGAACAGACATTGTTAAACATTTCTAGACTGTATCAGATACTGTGAATTATTTGGAAGTGCTGTAAGTACACTGTGAAAATGAATAGAAGGCTCTACAGATTTCCCGAGTGTTGCTGATGCCTGTGTTTGCCACTGTGAACTCCTTCAAATGATATGTATATGAGATACAAGAGATATTTTTGAATACCACTGATGTTTTGCTTTTAAATCACATCTTGTTGCCAGACATCACTCTTTTCTAGGATGCCAAGAGTGCAACCCTAGCCTTCCTGAAGTTAATGTTAACATTGCATTGATCACAGCTCTCCATCTGAAATGCTGCATTAGTCCTCATCACTTATGCTTCTGTTTTCTTAAGAAATATTATCTTTTGAACAGTATAGCCTGAAAGGTGACCAAAGAATATTAGACTGTTTTATATACAAGTAGGCAGGAAAAGAAGGTACAGAAACATAATCATTTTTAAGGCAAAGCAACCTGAAAATCACATTAGTGATCTGGATGGGAGTGTTCACTCTGTTAGTTTCCTTTAGATGTTAATAGGCAGTTTTGCAGTTCAAGCTTTGCTTTTCTGTTAAGTATGTATTGTAAAGTGTATAGTTCTTGTAAGATTTCCCTGAGCATTTGTGGGGGGGAATAACAGAGTATGCAACTATATTGTAGCTTTTCTGTCAGGCCTACAGGCTTCAGCCTTTACATCAGTGATGGAAAGTTCCTACATTGACAGCACTCATGATTCCTGTTAAGATTGCCATAAAAAAAACAGGTGTTGACATTTTTATCCACTTTTCTTGTTGTCTAGGCTGAGACTGTTACCTAGACTGCATGAAATCTAAAATTCCAACGGAAAAGTTGTTGAGTTCAGTACAAATAATTATATAGTTAAATACACAAATTACTTGAAAAAGTAGGAGAAGAAATCAGTAAAAAAACTTACATAACACTTTAAGAAAATAAATTTCAAATCTTTGCAAAAGAAATCTCCTGAGCACACGCCTCGTGCGTTTCCTTGGGTCAGCTCCCAACACAGGCCAAGGAAGCAGTTGCCAAAGGCAGTGAACAGGCCAGGGCAAGTGAAAAGGCCAGGGCCCCACTGCCTAGTCATGGAGGCCTCGGTCACCAGGGCAGCTCTTTGGGCAAAGAGTCAAAATGGGTGCATAGGACAGCAGCCAGTGGAGAGTGGATGGGGCACCCTTCCCAGCAGTGGCTGCTACGGCTGCCCTCCCCTCTATCCTGGCAGCAGCAGGAGTGGTAGCCTTGCCTTTCTCTCTAGGGAGCCATTCTGCACAGCTACACGGAAAGGGCTTGTGTGTCAGCAACATCCCAGACTTCTCTTGACCCCAGCCTTCCACATCCAAGGGAAGCAAAATCCAACTTGTCTACATTGCTGAGGAGCCCAGAGATGGCTCCAAATACAACTATGCAAAAAAAAAAAAAAAAAATAATGAGGGCATCACCATTTTTCTGCAGTGCAAAAAGTGTGTAAATCCCGTGATTTTGATGGTTCTTAGAATATTGAGAATTTGTTATATGGATGCCTATGTAAGCAGAGATTTATAGTTTCTAGGACAATGGTACAACTATACGTCTACAGCTGTGCAAAGGCCTTGTGCAGATATAGTAAAGAAAAACAGGCTTTTTGTAGACAAAAACTGCTACCTCACTGTTTCTGTTTATTTTATATGGCAGACTGTCATCATATAAATTGTGAGGCAGAAAGAGAAAACCCTAAGGCAGATATAATACTCTTTGTTAGAATTACTATTAGAATTACCAACAGATCCTGAGTGCTTTATCTTAAGTTTTCTATCTTACAGTTAAATAACCTGACAAAATTAATTTCAGTTACAAAGTTCTGGGGGTGACTAGAAGGTTGTTTTCTTTTACAGGTTTGTACACTGCCCATCACTTCACTACTGTTATGACTTTGTCTGTGTCAGAATTTGAGGAAAGGACACTAAAATATACATGTAAAAATGACTAATTCAACACAGGAAAAACATTCCATAATTGCCATAGATTTTAACTCAAGGTCTTGCAGAAGTCAGTTTTCAGTGCTGCTGTCAGTTCTCTGGATTTTGGTGAATCCTTTTTCCAGCTCTTGTCGTTTCTCTGATAGAACAGAGACTGGGTTTGCTTTCAAGTAATAGTGAAACTTTTTTATTGTAGTGGGTAGAGACAGCTTAGGCTTGATTTTGTTTGAGCCAGACTTTTCTCCTTTTGGTAACTACCTGACTTGGTGCTTATTGATTTAGGCACAGCTTGTACGGTGTTTTAATTTGCTCTGGGAGAGGGCTTCGTTCATAGTCCAGATCATTAGACTGATTCTATTTTTCATTGTTTTTTCATTGTTATTTTTTCATTGTTCTGAGAGTTCATGGGAGTTTTTATTAGTCAGAGTTTACCAAATACATAGGTGAGGTTATCTTCCCTTCCCTCGTCTCCCAAGACTTGCTGGGTACATGCAAAATACCATGAAGGAGGGTTCTGGTGGAGGAGTTCCTAATCTAACTGCCCTGCAGCTCAGAAGGCAAACAGGAATCAGGAAGAACAATTAATTGCGTATAACCGATCTTCATAAATACCTATTTATCCTTAAAAAATGCCACTGATGGAAACTGCACCACCTTTGTAGACACTGTTCTAGTGCTCAGGTATCATTTGCAATTAGAAAGCTGTTTGCTATTGTTAACTTACGTTTCTAGTACAGCAGTTTAAGCATGCTCCTTTCTGATCTATGGATATGGAAAACAGTTTATTCTCTTTCCTATTGCAGACACTTTTTAATATTTGAAGACTCACAGCCCTTGCTGGAGGCAGTTCAGATTCACAGGTGTCCACCTGGTGGAGGGACTTGAGTGAAAAATACTGATCTAAAATTCAAAGATTGCCTATGTTTGTCCTCCTGGAAGGAAAACAGCAGGGTGCCTTGATGTACAATGATCATTTTTAGTGAGTTCAGAGGATACAAGCTGTCCTAAAGAAGCATTGAAAGTAGACACAATGGTGGAGTATGCATATTTTATGTCTTTAGGTGTCCCACTTCTTTCAGTCCTGCGTACAGCCTGCTCTTTTCTGTCACCAGCGCTAACACAGGGGAAGAAAATCTGTGGCTGCTTTCAGTCATCAAAACCCCTCATGACATTATTTTTGAGATGTTACACCCCAAAGACATGACCTGATAAAATCAACATGCAACAGGGGCAGTTTCATATTTAATTAACCACAGGGACAAACCCTGTGTATCCATCAGAAGAGAAATTGTTCCTGTATTTTCTTTGCTATCCTTAATATATTGATTTTCTTTTGAGTTTTAATTTGGCTTTGTGATGAAAAGGAAGACAAAGTAATTAATTTTGTCTGCTGGCTTCTTGCTATTCCTTTTCTTTTTCCTTCTTTTAAAAACATTCTGGAAGCCAGCCTTGAAACTTCTATTTTTGGATAAAAAGTACAATTTTTCCATGGTAATTATGCTCAGCTTCCACTAATATACCACTAAGTAAGTATCCAGAAATGCCTAAGTCAATCACAGCATCAGATCAGTAGATTGTAGAATTTGCATAACTTTGTGAATCTGTTTCTATTTTTTAAACAGTATTTGACCCTTAGGTTCACTGAGGTTGAAATCTGTCATTGATATCATTTGTCTCAGCTGAAACCTTGTAAGTTTGTATCAGTTTTGTGTCTGAGTCTTGATTTTTTATAAGAAGTAATTTTATTAAAGAAAACCCCAGCCTTTATTTACATATTCATTTAAGAATTTAATATTATAATATTGGTTAAAATGCAAGCTTTTTAATTTTGTTATGTGAACTAGTTTTTGATTATTTTTTTAAAGGAAAACTAAAGCACTGAAAAGAAACATAAAACTATGGATACAAAAATTAAGGACTAAAATCAGTTTTCAATAACTTTGTAGTCTTATTTCTTGTATCGTTTTGTACATTTCTATTAAAGACTTTTAAAAGAAAAATTTGCAAGAGATGCATACAGAGTGAATCCATAGCTCCTTTTATCTTTATGAGAACATGCTGATGATCATTAAACTGTTCCAGTCATGAAAGGATGACTTTTTTTCATGAAATACACTGTTTTGCTATTCTTAACAAAAATACCATGTAGTAGGAGAGACTACTATCTACCAGTTGTATCTGTCACTTGATTTCTGGGGATAGGATTAACTTTTCTGATTTTTTCAATGCAGAAAAAACAAACAATAAATAAAACATTTCTTTTGAGATGCAGAGAACCCAGAGTACTGCTGTTTAACCCATCAGCAGAGATTATCCAAATTGATACTAATGAAAAACTGAAATATATCAGGGATTTTTTTTCATGAGATTACTGCATTTTTCCGATTGTTTTATATTGTGATCTTTTCTAAGAACAAGACGTTAGCAATTATACAAGTTCTTTGCAGCACGGTAGAAAAATATGTGGCTCAAAGAGAGGCATAACATTATACAGTAACAAGTGGAGAGAATGGTTTTGTACTTCTACTGTGTTTGGATAAATCTGTGCTAGGCTCTTATAACATTAATTTCCTTGTAAAAATTAGGAAGGAAAATTTCAATGCTTGAAATTTTTGCTGTGTTAGGTTATGGAAAAAAAGTGAGCAAATTCACATTGCTCTTAGCTGCCTAATAATCACTAATCAAATTTAAAAACTGTGGACAACCTTATAAAGACTGACCTGGATCAACTGATACCAAACTAAATAATGGCTGCTTACGTTGACTTAACAGTCATATAAATGGTTTATTTTTGTATTTATTAGTAATCTCTAAACCAGAAAGATTTCATGTTGAAAATTGTGTAATACATGTTGTATTTTCTGCAGCAGTTTGGCTGTATTTATGGAAAGTAAAGAACAATAGACTGTTGTTGAGGACTTAAAATTAAGCTGAAATTCTCTGAGGGCATTGTGTATAGTCTTTTGGTTAGATGATATTACATTCATAAGTTTATTTCAGTAAAACACAGTTTTATGTCCATACACGCAACCTTGACTGATGATCATAAACATCAGAAGGGGAGCCTATACATCAGCAGATTGTATACCTGCCCAGTGATGTATCATTAGCAGTGATGTATTGAGCTGCCCATAGGTGTTCCAGCAAAGTCATAATTTACCTGAGACCATCATTTATTCTGGATACTTTGGAGAGCAGACAGCTTCTTTGTGTTGTAGACAAACTACTGTGAAATGTGTGAGGATGTCTTTAAAAGAATATGGATACTTTAAAAACTCACTCAAGTTACAGGCTATGGAGAACTTTGATCATTTTAATAATACATACTTTTTTTTAAATCCCCTGTCACCAGCAGCCACACTTCAAGACCAATTATAGCCTCAAGAATGCATTTCCAATAATTACATCTATGTTTGAGTCTACAAAACGTCATGCTCTTAGCATTTGATCAACTCAGGCATTTCCTATAAACCACGAATTATCAGGAGGTACTGGGCTTCCCAGCCTTTTCATATAGCAACTGCCATGAAGTGTTTACAAAGTATACGTATATGCATATGTTTAAATCTATTTGCCTATTTTATCTATCTATCCATCCATCCATCCATGTATCTAAGCATAAATGTAATTTAATAGAAAGATTTTATACATGCAGCCAGGCACATGGTTATGAGACTGTCTGGAGGGTTTTTTCCTGGAGTAATGAGCTGAAGAAATAGTATCTCAGGGATATTAATTGATAAAACCATTAACATTGAATAAAAAGTCTTGAAAGATATGAGAGCTGCAGAGCGTATAGGAGAGAACAGGCGTGGCCATTTTCCTGTGCTCAGACCCAGCAACAGGGAAAATATTTTACTTTTTGCACATTTCTGGCTAAGATAGAAGTCCTTTTGGTACTCCATATACAATATAAGAAGTGTAAGCACAAGAAGAACAAAAAGCTTCTACAATATTACATTAATGAGATAAGTATCACTTAGAATGTTCATAAAAACACAGGTATTTATCACTCAATTTCTAATTTTCATTACTTCTGTACAGAGCTGTTTCTTGGAAATTACATACAGCTATTTCAACTATGAGAAGTTCTGAAGAGGCAAGAAGTGTTAGAACAGGGGTCCTCAAACTACAGCCTGCAGGCTGGATACGGCCCCCCAGGGTCCTCAGTCAGCCCCCCCAGTATTTAAACACATACACACACACACACACCGGGGGCTGGGGGGGAAACCAAGCAGCTGCAGATGACTGCCTGCAACTTAATCAACGTGCTGACCCCCTGGTTAAAAAGTTTGAGGACCCCTGTGTTAGAAGCTTGACCTCAGTAAGGAATTATTTGGTCTTAATTCTGTTCATCTGCAAAGGTGATGCAGGTAAAACAGAGTTGTCAGAGCTGTGATCTGGGCCTGCCCTGTGCAACATTTCTTGTGGTGTTTTTGTATTTCAAATCATTCTATTTCAATAAAAACAATTCAATTAGTAATATAAAATTTTAAATACTGATACTGTACTTTAAAAAATAGCTTATTTTCCTTGTGCCTTTATGGTGACTTTTCATTATATTGATTATGGAAAGATTTTTGAAAATCTTTTAAAAATAAGTAGTAACATCAAAATTGGCTGGCTATTAGCTCAAAAGAGAGCTGTGTCTAGCGAGATTTCAGCCAGAAATTCTCCCATGCTAATATGCAATGTCCCTGCGATCAAACCAAAATCCACATACACACTTGAGGTAGGAGAAGAGATTCTCAGCAGAGAGAGAGCATGACCCATCCAGGGTATCTGATAATTTTGCCTGAGTAAAGAGAGATACTAAAAGTCACTTAAATTATGGATTTAGATGTTCTATTTGGATCATCATTATGGGATATTAAACTACTGATTAGTTATATCATCTACTTCTCACATTGCAAACCACAAAAAGAATTTAAAGGGAAAAAAAATCCTAACGGATTTTTCAAGTATTTTTAGTTCAGAAAGCATATTATGATCTAGATTACACAACAGTAGGCTACACAAAGCCTTATACTTTAATAAACTTATAGTTTCTCAATTATTACTGGAGCAAAAGTGCTGATGAAAGGGCTTCAATTCGCCGTGTTGCCCGTGGCCCTAAGCGAAGCAATGTTTGTGTTCAGTAACCACCAGAGGGATGTGGTGAGTCTGTAGAGAGAAAACGATGTAGAAAAGTGACAACGCAAAGATAGCGTTAAAAAAAAAAATCAGAAAAGGAAAGATAATCTTGCCTTTTTGTTCCTGTGCAAGAAGCTTTTATACAAACCGATGCTTCCACTGATTTCAGTAATGAAATCTGTGTGGCTGAACAGTTTCCTGACTGAAATCCTGCAAGAGGGAAATGAAGATTAAATGATGCATCCTTGTTTCTTTAAACCACATCTATAGATTTATTTATTATTTTTTAAATTAAATAGTTAGTGGTGCTTTGTGTACACAGTAGCTAAAGTGCTTCCTTTTAAAAATTGACAAATTACCCTAACTTCTCATAAGGGCTGTCCTTAATTCAACATGTACAGCAAAGGCATTAGATTTAAAAACTAAAAAATGTGTTTTCTTCTTTTGGTACTGATAATACCCCTTTGATATCACAACAGTAACTGGAGAAAGTAAGAAGCATAGCTGTAGAAATGAAATTACAACATGCATAGGTGAAAACTTGTTTCCAAGCATAGTTTTCCAGTTTAACAAAGGTTTGATGCCAAAACCAACTGATGTATTGCATAGGGCTACTGCTAAAAGTTTTAGTCCAGCCGTGTTCTGTTCAGTAATTTCAGTAGTTATCTGGATTGTAGCATTAAGACTACACTCAGTAAATTTGCAGACACCGCTATTGTCAACACATTCAAGAGCAGGCTTAGAAATTAAAAGGATTTGAGAAAAACTGAGCAGCAGTGGCACTTCCGTTGGGCAGGATAGCATCTGCACACATCCAGGTGAGGAACAACAGGCGAGGAAGTGGCGCTGTAGAAAAAGAGCTCGGGATCGTAACAGAAATTAGGCTGGACCATGACTAAACAACATGTCGTTATTACAAAAAGGGCAAATGCATATTGGAATATATAAATAAAACTGTCTCCTAAAATTCTTGCCAAAACCAAAATATTATTTGATTTTACTGCGCGCTTTGTGAACTGCTGAAAATACATTAATAGAAGAAGTTAACTACTGAAAGCCTACTAGTTTATAAACTAGCTGAAACAGGAAGCAGAGGCTGCTTTATTTTGCTGTGGTCACATGCATTTAAAGTAAAATTTGGGGTAAACAATTTTAAATGACTGCTAATATTGCAATATTTGCCAGAATAAAAGAAAAAAAAAATTGCTTTTGGAATCACTTAAACCCAACACATGTACTAAATTTGGAAGCTGAAGTCTTAAGTTTTCATCAGCGTATATGGGCATCTGTGGTTTGAAAGCAGCATTTGCATGTGTAAAATAGGATTTACATTTCTACACATGAATGGCAATGATCGGCCATAATTTTCCTAGCCTTTTTGAAAGGCTCTTAGCCTAGATGAAATATGGCATTATAATTGGAATGAATGTTCCTTTTAAGAGATGATTTCTTAAGATCATGGTCTGAAGAACTCAGCAATGTCACTGGCAGCTTATCCAGATTCTCCTTTGTAAGAGCATGGGCTCACTTTCCAGCAAGTTTAGTTTTAACACTGCCTTATAAAATTAATGCTGTCCTTTTCTGTATTTTTATACAGTATAAAGTTAATCAAGTTTTTCCACTTCATCAGCTTGAAATACTTCTGAGGAAAATGAGAATTCATTAACTTTCTTACTGTATTGTCATTAATTGTAGAAGTTGTACAGAAATATGTTTGTTTTTCTTGTTTCAACCACTTAGGATTGCAGTCTGGGTGTGGTATTAAATAATCTTTTAATTGCATGCTAGCTCATGCAATAAAATTGGTATTTGAGATAATTGCTTTAAGAATTTGAATATAATCCCACTTAACATCAGATCAAGTACTATTTTAATTGTAGTTGTAGCTAATGCCCCGCAAGAGCATTCAATGGTTTATGAGTGCATGTGCTGACATTTTGACTGCTGCTCAATAGCTGGACTCCATAAAACTTGCAATAGTTGCATGGCATGGGAAATATGACTGCAGTTTACCGGAAGAATTGTACTTGTTTCCTCTCAGAGGTAAAAATTGGCTTTTTATGTGATACCATACCCTCAGTTCCCAACATCTGTTTCAGTGTTTATATCTTATCCTCTGAAAACTAAAGGTACGATACACGGTGTTACCTGTACAAGTGTCTCTTCAGCAATTTCTCTGAGTGATAGTAAGTCAGTTATTTAGTTATTACTGAATAAAGAGTAATGCGCTGCAACAGGCCTTAAAGGTTGTAGAAAAGACACAGAGCTTCTGTTTGGTAAACCACCTGCTCTCTGTGTTATGGTACAGCCTCTCCAATGCACATGTTGTTTCACGATGTGACAAGATCCAGTCCTAGAGAACGGCAGATTGGCTCAGGAGCAGAAGGGAACGAGCATTTCTCTGCAGTTGGAGCTTCTGTGCTTATGGCAAAAAAATAGGAGGAAACAGCAGGAATTCGCTTTGTCTGCAGCTGCTGTTCCTGACCAGATTTTCAAACTGCAGGATAGAAAGGGAAAAGCCAGGCCTATTTCATATATTAGCACTATCCCCTATGAGACCCTTGTGTTGCATATTGTATGTCTTCTTAAACAGGGCAGGCTGGAGTGATTCTTCAGCTTTGATTTGATGTATTTGTAAGTTGGAAAAAGAAACCATCTACCCTTAGGAAAACACTTACAACTGGAAGACTGAGAGATGTAGACTCACTTCTTTCCATGGCAGTTTTTAATGCTACACAGAGGAAGTAATCAAAATTTTTTTTCCTCCTTTGTCATTAGTAAATTCCCAGGAGTTTTCCAGTTGCTCAGATAAATTGCTGGCCAGAGACGTATGAATACCTAATGCAGAAAACAGTCACAATATAATTTTCCTTTCTGGACTTGATGGCAACAAGTGAAGTGACCTGTTTATCAGTTCCCTGCCTCGTGCTTGCAAGTTACCATTTTTTCTAAAACCAAGCCAACACAAAGAACAGTTTCCTGATCTGTTCCCACAAAGTCAAAGAAAGTGAGTCAATTAATAATAAGAATTCAAACCCTGACCTCCATCTCAGACATGCAGCTGTTTGATCTTCCTAAACAATTGCCTCTTATCAGCAATTCTAAAAACTCTCCTGGGTTTTATTTGTCCTAAACCAGCAAATCTTTCAACTTTAAATTACTGTTAATATTCCTAATATTTTGACAAGTCTCCATGATGAAACAATACCTAATTACTTCACATGCTTAAGGAAATGCAAATATTCAACAGCTACTCAGAGAGTCATGTGGAAAATACCTGTACATGTAGTACCTGTATAGCTCCTATAGAATATCATAGGGTATCTACTGATTTCTGTAGGACTAGCAGAATAGCTAATCATGTGCTTAAGTAGTAGTACCACCAAAACCTTAGAGGACATTTTGTTAAAGCATTCCCAGGTCTAAAGCTAAATTACCAGCTCTTAGCATCAAAAGGTTTCAATTCTCTTTTTCCTCACCTTCCAGAAAATTTACTATAAATAGCATGCTATTGCTACCCCCCAAAAAAAAGTTTCCTTTCAATCAGTACACTTTTATCACTAATGACACTTAAATCACTGGTACTGGAGTTCTTGCCTGCTTGGGAAGATTTATAAAAGCATGTGTTGTCTTTCATGATTGGAAGAGCTAGAGCATTACAGCCCACTTCACAGATGAAGATTGTGCTAAGGTCAGTTCTTACAGCAGTAAGAATCACTTGTCTGCATTGCATATGGCCTTATGACTTGCCAGAGAGGAAAAAAAAGCCCACAAACAAAAAACACACACACACACACACACACAAAGAAAAATAAAAAGAAAAATGCAGAGCATAGAAATGTGACTAGAGGTGGAAGAGACCTGGGAACAATTCACTGATGATGGCTGTGGACCCACTGCCTGAAAATCTTTCAACACAGGGAAACTTTAGGATTGATTTACAAATTTAATACAATACAAATCCCTTTAATAATGCAGTCTGTTGACATTTCATTAAGATCTTTAAACATGAACATGAAATGGCAATAGAATAAACTTCAGTTAAATTTTAATTCTCCAAGACCATACAAACAATAGAAAATATACCTGTAAGGAAAGAAATAGCATCCCAAAAGTAATTTTGAGGGAAAATGGACAGAACTTCATTTAATGGAGCAATCTCCAGTTTATCAGTTATCCTAAACTTTTTCTGTAAGGTCTACACAGGAGATATTTCTTGTATAAATAAGCCACTGGTATTGCAAAAAATGAAAGTAATTTGATTCTGCAGTATTGAAGTCAAAGGGAAGATTTTCCATCAAGTTGCTTGGAAAGAGAATGAAATGACAAATTTGGTTTATCATGTTTTCCACATTTTCTGCAAATAAGCCTAAATAATAGACAAGGATGATGTTTTGTAGGACTGAATTTTAATACCTGAGCTGCCATCTCTATGCTCAACTCAGGACATGCTGATCAAGAAAGACACAGTGTAATGAGATGTAATTTTCTGGAAAAAAATCTAATTTTAGGCTAATGTTTCTGTAATTATCTGTTTCTGGAGGGATTTCTTTTACTTGTATAAATAACACTGCTACACTGCTTCTCTGGGATAAAGCTTTTCTAATCACTGATTACTCAAAGGAGATTATGAATATGTTGGAAAAGAAGCATCGTTGATTATGATTTCAAAGGCAACATTAAATTTGTGGGAAAAGCATCAAGAACTCCAAAAAGGGAAGGAAAGTTGCTTAAAATTATTGATCCTATAATGATATTAAACACTTTACTGGTGTTACTTGGTGTAATGCAGGCATGTATGAACAGACAGGAGCAACGTCTGTAATGGCAGCAGATGGAATCAGGCTGTGAGCTTCAATGCTAGAGGCGTGAGAAGCTGAGCTAAGAGGTGTAACAGCAGTCACAGTGTCATCTACACTTTGGATTCTTTACATTACTTAAAACTGTCATGATCAGGATGAATTCTACATACTTTTATGTATGTACATGAACAAGATCCTTTCAATTTGAAGAACCCACCTGCTTCTACATCAGTCACTGGCTGAGATATAGTAGTGATTCATGAAGATCTAAACTGTGCTTTGCCTGTGGGCTACATATGGGCCAGCTCTTGCCAAGGAATCAGGACTAGCCCTGGTCCACAGGTTCGTTCTGTGGACATCTGTTGTTTCAAGAGTAGCATCCTTATTTATGCCTGCATTCCCCCTTAACACTGTGTATCTCATCGAGGCTATAAGCAAAATGCACAGAAATAAAAGGTATTATGGAAATTACCATAATATTGTAGTTAATGCAAAACTTGACAGTATCTCGAATAGTTTTAGGTAATGAGTCAAATCCTATTTTCAGAGCAATGCCAATCTACTGAACTAAATGCCAAACTGGCTACTAAAACTTGTGTTAGAAACATTCATGCTCATCACAAACTATGCAAAGAATAGCTTAAAAAACTTTTCTATTCACAAAGGTTATTAGAATTAATATTAATAGCCTAAGAAATACCCCCTAATTAATGTGCACATGTGTGTCTGTCTTTGGCCATCTCCTGAGTCTGTGCATTTTCATCCAAGAACATGAGTCAATTTTTGGATAACACGAAGCTAAACATTGCCTTCTTTCCATGCAGGCCATACTATAGAACCATATTTTGCTCTGAGACATCTGGCTTCAAATTTCCTGAGTTTAATTTCTCTGTCAGACACACACCAAGGAAGAATTAGTTTCAAATCCACCAGACCTTAAAGTAATTAACTTGAGCAGAATTAGTACTACAGGTCCATACAGAATTGTTAAAATCCCTGCACAATAAATTGTCTTTTGTATTTTTTTAAAGGGTAATATTCCCTTGAACATCAATGAGGAACTAATCTGTTGGAAGGGTGAACCAATGAGTTTAAATGAAGTAAGAAACTGGATAAAGAATTATGTGCAAAGAACAGTCCCTGTAGTAGTGGAATGTAATGTATCCAAATAGCTTTGGATAAGGTTCTTTGCCCTAAAGTTATGGGCACAGTTCAGCCACAGATTTAAGCCTGCATAAATTAGGCTCTGGAGATTTACTCCCAATAATTCTTGCCTTAATTCTTATTAAGGACAGCAGTGAAGGACATAGAAAACACAGAAAGTAAAGCTGAATGCAAGGAAACCCAGGGGTTCACTTAGGCTATATCTACACTAGATCTTAATTTTGATCAAGAGGGTGGTTTTGAAGCAAGTCCCCGGCTGACCCTTGTTCCTGTTCTTCAGCTCTTCCCACTCAGGGTGGCCCTGGGCTCTGCCTTCCAGCTGAGGCTGAGCTGGGGATATGATATGCTCCATAGCGCACACCATGTGTGGCAGCGGCTGATGGATATTCAGACTGAAGTGGGGTTAAGGTAAAACTGCTGGAAACGTGTGTATTGTAGAGTTTGGGTCCCCAGCACTAACTACTTACTTTGACCAACCAGCTCCCTTTGGGCCGTGCTACTTGGTCCCGTAACACAGCCAAAATGTAATTCTTGCCTGAAGGCAGGATGAAAACCGTCATTTTAGAGCAGTAGCTAGTCTGAATCACAGGTTAAATAATTTGTTGAATTGGGCCAAAGTTAGGTCCCTTAGGATAAATGTGGGTACATGCTATACCGAGTAGAATAATTGCAGCAAGTTTTGTTGCTGTGCTTGTTGTGAACAAATATGCAGTCACTTAAGCCGTTGTTTACAGCTGATATTTCATTAGCCCAAGTATCCCTCCTGAATGGCTTTGTTTGGGGTAATGAGTGTTACGCTTGCAGTGGATCTGTCCTCATATCTCCTTTACTGAGAGCAATGAGAAATAGTGAAATGAAAATTGAAAAATAAAGAAGCTTTTGCACAAGGATTTTGTAACTTGCATCCTTATTCAGTTGATGACACTATTATTTGATGTGTAAAAAATAATAGTAATCAGATATATCTAGCCCATTCGAGTCTTTTGTAATAAAAGCAGTTTCATAATAGTAATCTTAGAGTTCTGAAGTGGTATTTAGAAGGGAATTCATAAGAAAAACAGATTTGAGCAGTGCTTGCCTGAATCTCCCTATTAATCATCCCTGACATTCACTTAGGAGTCTGGGCTAAAGAAATACATCTCAGTGGGAAATAATGGTGTTTAGCTTCTTGCATTGCTAGATTCACTTAATGAGTTATTAAAAGTCAAGACTTTTCATACCAAACTTTATTAATTACATAAAATATAGATACAGCAAGAAACCCAGATACTATTTACTTTGAACTCATAATGCCTTGCAATAAGCTTACTTCTTCTCTGAAAAGTAATAATCAGCTGCAGCTGTGGGTCTGGGTTTTTTTTAAGTGCCAAATAGATTCCCTCTTCCCTTCACATGCATCATACAAATGCTGTAAAGATGCTTAGAAATAATGAACAGAATTGAAAATTATTCAAATTAACCTATTTGTCAGCTATATAAAGAAATTCAGGTCTAGAAAGGACCTTTCCAGGTCAGTGTATTGCAGGCAATCACTGTGTAAAGATTACAGTCCTCTTAATGTCATGGAACAGCAGAAATTTCATCATTATTGAAGTACTGCTTCTTTGAAAACAGCCAATTTTATTTGCCTTTTGCTTAGTCCATGGTTTTCAGAGAATATTGATTAAAAAAAAACCCCAACAAACAAACACTTTTAATCTTAGATAACACTTAAAGAATCTAAACTTGCTGTGTCAAACCAGTTCTGAGATTCTCTACCTGAACTTTGAAACTTCTGGTTTCATATAGTTATTTTCTTCACTAGCATTTTGGGGACGGAAAACTGTTTCTGTATGCATATATGTGTGTGCATGTACACATGTGCCCTTATTTTTCAGTCCAGGAAATGGAAATGTTCCAGATCACATTAAGCACCATGACAGAAAAATGTTAATAAGCATAAGATGCTAGGCAGTATAAAATCAAATTCATGTAAAAATACCTTTCAGAAATCAATCTGAGGAACCAATGGCCATGGAGGTCTGGCTGCTTTGCCAAGACTGCCATCCAGAACTCAGTCACCAAGTAAAAACTTCACTGAGTACTCACCTTACTTGGCAGCTGTTCACCAGGGTAGACATCACCTATATAATTCTCCTGTTAATTAATAAAGCAATTCTACACTTTTATGACTTCAGTTTTAAAAATTCAGGACTTGGGAACTAAAATTTGATCAGTTCAGGCACCCAGTCTTTATTTGCAAGGCTCCCATTCATACGATTCTCCCAAATTCTCACATCATGTTGGTTTTCCTTCTCAAGGAATTTAAATACTGACCCTTGATAGGCATCCTTTGGATCCTAACAAAGGGCAAAATCAGCAGCAGAGGATGCCATTCTTTATACATCATCTCATTACTCATACGAGTCCATCTAACAGGTAAAGTAGGTTAGAAAAGCAAATATTTTAAAGATGCATATTTAAAAGATCTTCACAGTAATTTATATGAATGGGAGTATTCTGATAAAGTACATTCACATGTACTAGTCTATGCTCTGTCACTCATTCTATTAATTTTGTAGGAATTAGTCATTACAAATACGGTGACCAGGTAAAGTTGCTTAAAAGCTCTTGCTGACTTGCTCACCTTGACAGAAAGATTTGCTTTTAATCAAATTCTGACCAAGATCTCCACTTACTTATGAGATCAATATACACTATTGAAATTTTAATGATACAGCACATATTTAAAGCTTGGAATGACCTAATTTATGTGCCTTCAACCAGGAAATCTAAGCTCCATAAGTAAACAACAGACAAAGATGAATTTAAGTACTCTAAAATGCCTTCCAGAGGTCAACTCTCTACTGACAACCAAGGAAAACTAGACTACTCACCCATGTTATAGCTCTACAGCAAATGACGGTATGCACCATACTGAGAAGTAAAAACATAAATAGAAGAAGACACTCTCAAGTGCCCTGAGAGGCTGAAAACACTGTTCAATCCAACTGCTCTCACATACGTCAAAAAATCAGTGACAGTTTCTTGTAAACACACAGTCTACTGGAAAGATGACACACAAGTTATAATTAGAGTGTATTACATGGCTGGATTCCAGACTGCTTCCCTACTTTGTGTGTTTGCTTCCTGTAATGTGATGTCTGAAAATTAACAGAGCCATCTTTGAGATTAATCTTCTTGCTTAATTTACCAGCAAAAATTATTTCTGGAGGGTAACTACAAAATAACAAACCCAAATAATAATTCATTTTTATGCCTGGAAGAACTCAGTTCTGTGCTGACGATGTATATATGAAAAGAATAATCTTTTCACTTTTTCAGTCAGCCCTAGCTGAGCTGTACTGTGGTGTATGTAAGATTTTTGAAGAAACCTTGAGTAAAGTGTTTGGAGCTCTAAAAAAACAGGTAAAACATCCTCCATGAAAATTCATGTTTAGCTCTTATTTTCTTTTTCCTTTTTTTATTTTATACACCCTTTCAGTTGTTGGCAATCCCAAGGAACTTCATATTTTTGCTGATAAATGACTTCTGGTTTGTACACACCATTTTGATATTCACACTATCCAAAATAATAGTATTCACATAACTGTCTACTTCCTAATAGGTATCAGATTAAACTTAGTCTCCTAAGTTTCAAATACATGTACTCCTGCTCTGTTTATCCAGTTTAGCTACATCGGCCCATATCCCACAAAAGACCAAAAGGTGACCTGGGGTTGCCCTTCTCATCAAGTGCATCTTCTTGCAAAGATAGTTGAGGAATGAGGGAGGGAAAGCTCACCCTGGAGAATATGGAATTGTGCAGGACTTGGGAATCTTTCTGGCAGGAAGAGGCAGCCCTGTGTTTGGTCCCAGCACTGTTCCGTTAGCAATGCTGAACTACGCTGACAATCTTTTGATTAACAAAATGTTTCCATACAAACTGGGTGACCTGACCTCTACACCCAAGGTTTTAAAGCATTTCTTAAATAGCTACAAACTACTGACTCTAGTACTTTGGACACAAAGCTTGTTATCAACTTACTTCCAGGCTGTACTTGTTCAATTTTTTGAGAGAAGAGGCAAGAGCCTACTGGAGAGTCAACACTTCACTGTTTCAAACCAAGAAATAAGGATTTAGTCAAATCCATGTGAAAATCAGCAGTGCTTCTCGGATGCATCACATGGGTTTTGTTCCAAAACATATTTAAAGAATTGGTAGTCTGTTACTTTTGGCTTAAACAGACAAAACAAGCTTGAATTCCACATTAACTGATTATTTCTTACATAGATGTCAACATAGTAGTAGTGAAAAGAATGCTGTAGCCTTCTGTACTCACAGCTGGATTCTCATCTGACAATAAACAAATAAAATATTTTTTCTGAAAGAAATGTCTGGGAGAGTGTTCATGAAATTGAAGAGGAGGTGGATGTGACACGGGAGACTTCCTTTGGTGTGAGTCCTTTTTCTGCTCTCTGTGCAAACCCCAGGGAGACTGTATTGCCAGTAATTAGCTGACTATCCACAAAGCTGGCAGTGATTCTTGATCCAAAGTTTTGAAAATGTTGTATTTGAAAGATGTTGAAAATTTGAGACCAGACTTTACGTTCCTAATTTTGTTTTTTACTCTGAGCTCTTTTGATAAATTTGATACACATTTTTTCCCTTGGAAACTTTGAAGAGCACCACTCAGAAGACTTCAGCACATGAACCTGTTTTACTTGGTTAATGGAATCACTCCTCTGTGCTAAACGAGTGCAGTGCTGTAGAGGAATGAAGCTGGGTTAATTAGCATTGATAATATACAGCTGTGGGCTGGCTTCAGGGGCGGTGGGTTGGTCGATGTAGACAAGGTGCAGCTGTGGTTGGTTCTGTGAAGGGGTTGAGAGCCAGTGAAGAGGGAGCAGCCGAGGAAGAAGAGCTGAGAGAGGAAGAAAAAGAAGCAAGAGGAGTGAGAGCATCTCCTGAGTGAGGAGGAGAGATGAGGGGAAGGCAGCAGAGGGACTGGGATGGAGAGTGTGCTGGCACGAGATGGTAAAAGACCTTGTTGCAGCCTGATAGTGTGGAGAGTGCTGCGACAGAGTGCCTGTGTACTTTATCAAATTTCACAAGTTATTTTGCAAGATTTTTTGAATATATAATCTATATGTGTGCCTATATATAAACAGAGAGAGCAAGAGTGCACGCTATTTTTGAATGACACCAGATGTGTTTTGGGAGGCTGCTTGAATTTGAAGGCCGGGTTACCATGAATTGCTGTTCATGAAATTCCTTTTCCTGTTTATTCTATACTACTTTACATGAATGGTCTTCACTGTTTGCTTTTTTTCCTTCAGACATGCATGTATCTGTGCAGCCCAGCCACCCAATGCCACTTGGAATCATAGTGACATTTACAGTATGATCCTCTATTTCCATATTCTTATTCTTCCATTTTTTTTTCTCATGGGGACTTGTTGAAAAACAGTTGAGTTTTGTGGAGTTCCTTAAGGTTTCTTGGAACTTTCTTAAATATAAAAAAAAATAAAAATGAGACTTTTGTAAACCTACTGCCTCAAACAGTGAGAGTTTTGTGGTTTAAAACCTCTAAAAATCTCTTTATCAGGGAGGATATATGTTCCATCAGTTATGTCCATTGAATAGCACAAAGACATGACAAGAGACATCAAAGTCAGTGTAACTCAGTGATATTTCCTTGGCAAGAAAAACTATGGGAGGTTTTCAGTTTATTGTCAAAAGTACAAACTTTCATTTGTAATTCAAGCGTAACTTCATAACTTCAAGTGCTGTTTTTAACCTAACTGGTTTTTTGCCTAGCTATACAATGTGTATCTCTGGAGTATAATGCAAAATCATATTTTTTTCAGGTTAAAGCAATGCTGAAGAAAAAAAAAAAATGGAAGCTAAGACTTAGAGCTAGTTATAACTATTCATGCTTTAAAGAAGAGAAGTTGTGAGATTTCCTCAATCAGGAACTATAATTGGAAGAATGCCTCAATTTGTCCTGGCCTTCACCTTGCAGAGTAGTAAAAAGCTGTTGAAAAAGTAAACCTCCCTTTTGTCTTGTTTTATGACTGTTGGCAGTAATATGAAAATAATTTGTGAAGTATTATCATGCATTTTCTATTTTATTCAAGCAAAACATTTGTGTATGTGTAAACATTGCTATGTGCATGTCTAATACCGCTGTTAGCTGTAGGTAACAATTCACCAGCTGAAGCCCTGCGAGCAGATGTGTGGTTACTGCTCGAGAGCTCAGAGATCTGAATGGCAATTTGCAGAAGTCGCTGGCCTTATTTCTTTGTCATGGTGCTGCCTTCTGGCTCCACCAGTCCATTTGTCTTCCACCTACCAAACTAAGAGCAAAATTAGACCAAAGGTGGTATTTTGATGACATTCTTCCTCACCATACCACCTCCTCAGCTTTTAAAGAGTTACATTTTTGTAGAGCTTGTACCTAAATTGTCTGTGCAGTTTCCAGTTTAAAGAATTTTTCAAGAACGTTAATTATATCAACAGCAGTTGTGGTTGCAAAATACCAATTTCGGCTTGTTCTCACCTTGATAATTACTTTGCTCAGTCTTGTTTGTTGGGATGTAATAATTGCATTATGAATATGCTTGTGCTGATCCCTTATGCTGCTTAGTGGGCTGCCTTCTCTCCTCAGACATGATTTATCTTAAAATCAATATATTCCCCTCAGACTGAAAAAGAACTTATTATTTTAAATTTCTTATTTGAAATTCAAATACAAAGTTCATGCTAACACACCTAGTGGTTTATGTCCAATTTGGAAAACTTTGGTACCAGCGAGTTAATTCCTCAGAGAAGCTGCATGTGCAGGAGTTGTCAGCCTTCCAAAACAGCATGTGAACAAGGCAACTTATTTGTTCTTCTGAAAGTTTTGTCTTCGTTTTCTAAACTTAAATAATAACTCAGCTGAGATGAAGGTTGTTGATTTTTTATTTTTTTTTTTCCTTTGGAGCAAGCTGCTTCTCCCTGCATAAGTGAGCTCACGGGGTTTGCATGCACAGGTTGCTCAGCACAAAAACCCAGCCGTCCAGTGCAGGATTTTAGGTTTTGACAAATAAACCTAACAGTCCCTCTTTATTCCAATGCTAAATTCAAAAGGAGTTGAAAACACAACAGATCTATGATGCCTGGAATTTCATGAATCTGTTGTAACCAAAACACTTGTGGCTGCCTTCCTGCTCTACCTGGTCTGTGTGACAGCTCTAGATGTGCTTGTGTGGTAGTGAGTGATTTGAGGACCAGGGGAAAGGATATTTTTTCTAAAGAAGTACTTGACTTTCTTTCATAATCTTTGAAGTGGGCGCTTAAGGAAAATATATAACTACTGAGAAAATATTAATCACACCTATGAATGTCTATGTACTTTAGAATCTTGGTTCCTTTTAAGATCTGCTGACCTCCAAGGAAGTGGTCCGACTAAGTGTAGTGAGGTCTTGGGTCAGAGTTACCTAAGTAAGCATCTTCCCCTCTCGGTGTCATACTATGGAGATCAACAGACCTGCTGCCAGATAGCTGCTCACACAGAGCCACTTTATCAAGCAGGGAGCTATTGGCAATATGTTCCAACTAGGAGTACTTCAATTTGCTGGAATTATTTTGCCCTAGGTTTCTTAATCTTTTAATTTTACTTTCCTGGTAAAATGCAGGAGTGAGCTTTGGAAGTATAGTTAAAACAGTTTTACTGGGCCTGTTACAAAAAACTATTTATGGAGCAGGGGGAAGGAAAAGAAAAAAAAAAAAGGATGGAGAGACAGCTTGTAGGGATCAGTCTGCTGCATTTAAAATTGGTTAATGTGAGTCATCTTTTTAATCTCACTCCCTATGGAGAAGACATGATGTGAATGACCTGTAGAATGACTGATTCTGTAACCAATACTATTTCATTTTTTTAAATTACATTTATGTAATTTAAATTATATAAATTCTATTCTATATTTTTAAAATTATATATAAATCATTATGTTAGTTGATTTCTGCTCTGGGTCATAAGATACCAGAAATAGATCTTTCTGCTTATGCTTTTTAAAGTATGACAAGTTTATACAGTGATTCCTTTTATTAAATTTCTTGGTGTATCTGAAGGAGGAAAAGGAGTCAAAAAAATAACTTATATATCCTGTTATCACAGTTTTTCAAGTTCTTCTGCATATTTCAGTGAGCTGCTAAAGAGACATGAAAAAGGCATGATAAAAATTTGTAGTTATTTTACTTAGTTGAATGTCCTTGAACATCAAAAACTGTGCAGTACTTTTGAAAGAGTTTTGTACAAGTTATTCATAGAAGGTAAGATGGTTAACTTTATAGCTACTAAACAAACAAAACAAAAGTGCTAGTGCATTTCCTCTTTATTAATTATCCATTTCTTTTAAATCTCCATGGTGCCAGTAGAGGGGTTTGTATGATTTAGTTTAGAAAGACTGTTGAGCAAATCTCATCCCCTAGTTTGACTGAAAAAAGTGTTTGATATACCAACTCAATTTATTTTGAAAAGTATCTAGTCTACTAACTTGACAACTCTCAGTGAAGTTTTATTCGTTCTGCTTCCATGTGTAATAATAGATTTTCCTGTATTTGACAGTCCAACATTTGGTGTCTCTCTGGGGCTTGGGCAAAGGAAAAGGAGACACTTAACCTGTAAAGTTAGCATAACTGCTTTCCCCCACACCTGAATATTGGACCTTTTGTTAACTGATAATGTGAATGTTTGTCATCCTTGGCTGGAAGCGCAAAAGAGGGTTATGTAGAAAAAGGAAAAAAAAAAAATGTCTCTTTGTAGGTAGAAGCAGTCCAGCTTCTACAGACAGAGGAGCAGCTGCTATTGATTTTCCTTGTAAGTCTTTCTGAAATCTAATTCAGGACAAGTGGAAGCATTCTGAGGGAGGGGAAGATCCTAGCAGGAACTGTAGTGATGCTCTCTTTTTAAAGCATGAGGGTGACATGGCCTAAATGGAAGAGACAGTGACTTTCAGGACTTCTAGCAGTTTGCTTTCTAGAAGTTCAGAAAAAGTAATCATTATTGATACTGTTTAATTGACAGAACTATTCCAAAGAAGCTTAGTTACAACAAACTGTGGTTTCCTTGTTTAGGCATTCACACAAATGCTGTGCTTTTGTCTATACTGAACAATTCTCCAAATCTTTGAAACAAAAGATGAAGCATGCAATTATGTATGTCATGGGTGTTTTTATCCTTATCTACTGACAGGCGCGAACTGTCTGCATCAAACAGTCTGAACACTCAGCATGTCAAAAAAGATCCCCAAACCAATTTGACATCTGTGTATACTTCAGCCATTAATTTTGGATGTATCTCAGTTTTATGACATGCTGAAGGAACACTGTTAGAGATGTATTTTTCTGCAGCTTGATCACTTTGGAGTCAGCTCTGGTTTTCAACTCAAAATTCCCATGGCCAGCCACATGCCTGCTTTATTTCCTCTTGAAATCAGAGCTGGGTCAAGTGCCTAACTACAGGTCAATAGGCTATCTGAACAGTTACAGGTCTGACAGATAGCTGACTTATATATCTAAAGGCATCGTCTAAGGTAGCCTGTGTCTTCAGAAGATGTAGCAATGCAAGTGTCAGGCTGCACTTCCTCCTGCTGGCTTGTCTATGTAAGTCAAGACAGTTATTACCAATGCTCACAGACAAAACATTTCTTTCTGGAAAAGTATTCCTGATGTATTTTAGCTGTGAACATTTAGCTATCGCCTTCAAAGACAGATGGCATTTTCACTGCTTGCTTTCTACCAAGAAGCAAACATAGATGAAGACTAGACAGGAATAATACAGAAGTGTGGCAACTTTATGGAGGAATTACGTTGCAGAAAAACCCCAGGTAGCACATCTTAGCAAGACATTGCTTAAAGGTCCTTTCAAAAAAAGGCTTTAAACAAAACCTTTGAAGATTTGAAGTAAAACTATGCAAATCTATTCTATTAATTATATAATGTAATAGACAAAAATATGGTTTATGGACAACAGCTTTCCTTATGTTCCTATAAAAGGAACAGAAAAAAGGCTAAGAGATTTCCCAGCAAGGGTGTGCTGGGTGAGTTGTGCTGTACAGTGCTTCTTAGAAGTGTTCAAGGAAAAACACCTTGTGCAGCCTCCTACACTAGGAGGGTTATCTCTCCTTATCATGAGAGGTGACAGGATCTTTTATATGGTCCGTGTTTTCATGGATTGCTGATGGCTGCCTACGAAGATGCATGAGTGTCAAGACCAGCACTCTGCCTTCAGCCCTTAATGCACCGAAGTTAGGGCAAACTTTTTTAGTAGCTTCAGTGGTACATGGAACGCCAGAAGCTTTGCTCAAAGTCTTTCACTCTTGCACCAAAACTTATCCATGAGTATCAACCTAAAATTTTGCCCTTTTGATGCTGAGTGCCAAATTACCAGATGCTGAATTCTTTTTTCCTTCTCTGTATACTTGTCATTACACAACCAAGGCTGCAAAGTAATCCCTAAATCATATCATATTTTTCATTATTTCTCTTGGTGTGTTTTACCTACTACAGACCAAATCAGCAAGAAAAGAAGTCTTACCATGTACTATTCAACAAAGTGTACATGGTAGCTGTTTCTCTGATAGCATCAGCTGCCTTGTGTTCAACAGTTGCAATTTCTTGTATAAAAAAAAAGTTTGAAAAATTTTTTCAACATGCTATTAATTAATATGCAATTGGTTAATTGTAGCACTATGTAAGTTGAAAAGTATTTAAGATGTAAAGCATGCAGGGATGATACTGTCTTCTACAGATGTTCAAAGAAATTAGCTGTTGTAGAGGAAATGGATTTATAAGGAACAGCACAGTTCTCATTCAAAGTTGGAGTAATCTCATATGGTCTATGGCTCTTAATTTAATCTTGTTTATAACTTGAAATACCTGCAAATAACGAATTGTTATTTGTTTTGTTTCCACAGAGCTTTAAATCTTTGTCTCTTTTTTTCTTTGTTCATTGAAGATAACATTTGGGAAACAGTCAGAGGGTTTGTTCAAACCCTCAAGTACATTAGAAAATTATACATTCATTCAAAGTGCCTGTAACAAAAACATTTCCTCTGAAGTACTGATGGGAAATGCAGTAAAAGAATTCTTTTTTCTTTAGCTCCAGAGATATTGTAAGAAAATCCATTGATAAATGAGGGGGGACATCTAAAAGAAATGTTACAAGATGAAGGATAATAAAATGGAAACAATTATTCACACTAACATATTTTTTTTAAAAAAAATCTAACTGAAATAATAATTTTCACACAAACTAGCAGCCCTGGAATGTCTTTTTGTGTTCATATATGTATGTGGATTGTTGTTTCTTTAGGAAGAATAATTTTTCTTTAAGAATGGCACTTAATGCTAGAAATAAACTCTTACTTTTAAAGCAAGCATCACTTAGTGCAATTACTATAAAATTGTGCACCGGTAACATGTCATATCACTGTATTATCTGGGAACTTCATGTTTCCAGAGCTATTTGCATCAAATTTTTTCTAGCTTTCAGGTGAAATCCCAGGGTTTGGTCATGTTTGTTTGATAAAATAAGATTTCCCTGTCTTACTTTCCTTTCAAATAAGGATAATATTTTTAACAGACTATTATGGGGTTAAATTGGCTTTTCTATATAGTTATCCATGAGTACTCTTTTTAAGGATTATTTGTATTAGAACCAGTTAAAACACAGATTTTTTTATTTCATAAAATTTTTTCATGTCAGTTTCTTTGTAAATGGAAGCAAGACCAATTTTAAAAACACCTTTCTCACAAAAAGTACGACATATTTTCACCCAATAGTTAAAAAAAATTAATTTAAAAAGAACCATTACACTTTTGATATACTACTTTGTTATATATCATACCATATTACCTACTGCTGTTCCAAATATCTTCATGAAAATTATACCATGTCATGCAATTCTACATGTCATGAATTAATGTAGAGAAAGTAATGAAATTTGTTTTGATATAATTTCTCAAGTTTTATAAAGCAAATACACTTTCATTCAATGAAGCACCATTTGTAGTTTGTTGTTGTTGTTTGTGGGAAATTTTGCCAAAACCGGCATCATTTTTTTGCAGAAAATGACTTAATTGAAATGGCAAGTTCAGCCAAAATCTGCTTGGAGGAGCTTTGCTGACAAGGTCAATTGCTGTGCATGGTCTCTGACAGAGCACAGCTTGATGCTTTCCCTTCAGCTGCCGAGGTAAGCACGTGGCCCAGCACAGCAGCTCTGTGTGCGTCTGGCAGATACGGAGTGTGGCAGGGCCCTGCAAGGCTGCTGATGGCAAGGCTGTTGCCCCTCTTTTATTTGTCAAATGCACAGTAAATGCTATCATTTATAATGCCAAACTGTTTATTTTATAATCCTTTTCCATCTTTTGCTACACAGTATTTCTATTTATTTAGCATGTGGCACCACAGCTCAAGGCTGCGTAAAGGTTGCTATTGTAGTTTAGCCTGTTTCCAAGCAAGGATGTCATGCTTTTTCCACATACTGAGCTTTGTTTGAAAGAAGTCAAGTGAATTCACA
>JAVJGJ010000037.1:68633130-68648347 GCA_035590215.1 Microhierax caerulescens | reverse complement strand
GAAGCCCCTCGAGCAAAGGAAGCCCCATACTAACAAAGCCCCCTCCCCACTGAACATACACAGTGGGAAAAAAAAAAAAATGCTGTACCTTTAAATGGAGATAAGGCTCCTCTCAAGAACCAATGGGAATTAATTGAAACAATTCTTCAGAGTGTATAAGATGTTTTACTATGTGTGAAGAGGTGTACTAGCTTTGTGGAGTTACCACCTAGGACCCATCCCTGCCCAATAAACAAATATGTGGCCTCTGCAGAACCCTGGTTTGGAATAAGGCAGGGATGGTTATGGAGGGCAGTGCAGAGTGGTAGGGGACTCGGGGACCTAGTGCCACAGCAGTGCTCCACAGCATTGCAAACTCATCCTTTTTATGTCATTTGCCATTGCAGACACTTAAAACTGCAGTAGTGATGTAGCAGACAAACACTGCTCATTGTTTATAATCTTGAAACAGAGGGTTCATGAAAGAAATTTACTTCCTTGGCAGACCTCAGGGATTTGTGAGGTTTCTGCTTGTGTTTCTCTTCCTCCCTGCTCAAACTGGGCCTTCTCAGCCTTTCACAGGAATTACCCAAACGCTTTGGAGTTACGTCTGCTAATGGAACACACACGCCTATGACGAAACCTACAGTCTCCCTAAGGTGTAATTCTGACAAAAACCATTGCTAAAGATTATTGTAGCAAAATGGTGTTGTATTCACAATTCCTCCCTAAATCAGCTGTTGGGAGAAAGACCAACAGGTCTCCACGTTCTTCTGTCCAGAGGGTTCATGGTGAAAATTTATTGAATTGATTACTGTTTATGAAAAAGTCTTAGTCTTTAATTAAGAATCGTTTAACTTGACCAGTGAGCTCAGGGAACTCAAGGACAACTTTAATGAGCAGGTGGTGTTTGCCTTGAGCCCCCCGAACAACACGGTATGAGCAGGACGGTGCAGACAATAAAGGCTGTGTGCAGCCATGTCACGAGGGGAACTCCACCACGCTCGGGCACCTGGCCAATGTCCCTGGTCTATGTGACCCTTATGACTCATGAGATAGCACACGCCTGCACTTAGTCTAAACTTTAAAGTTTTCATACACTAGGTGTGTAAACTATTCTTGGGTTTCGCTGAGTATAAAGGCGAGCAGGCTCCGGGACTGGGCCAGAAGCCTCACCAATGGGTGGACGCACTGCGTAGGAATTTTCCCAGTTACCAAGAGACTCCTGGCACCAGCTGCAATGGAGCTTCCCAGCCGAAGTGTGGGCCTGGGTGAAGTTAAGGTGGCAGTTGGTGGTGGATTCTTTTCTCAGTCTCTGTAACACTTTGCAGTAATGATTTGATGCTTCGCTCCTATTGCTCTTTTATCATACTTTGCATAATAACAAGTACTATATCCTTTTATCATATTGCATGCTATTCTCCTTTATTATATCGTAATATGGTAAACTGCATTTGTTCGTCTATTTGATTTGGAATTAATTTTTGCTTGGTATCCAGTCAATCAGCAAAACAGGGTCCTCCTTTTTGTTATGGTTCGCTTAGTTTCCTGCTCTGGGGAAATGACTGACATTAAGGATAACGAATGTACTGACTCACACTTCTGTTAACAATTAAGTCATATTAAATATTCCCCTTCTGTGTGGGCAGAGGAAGCTGGGCCTCATTAAGGGTTCAGAAGGAAAGATCAATGTACTAATTAATGTGCTAGAAAATGAAAGCCAAGATCTCTGGATCTGATTTCAGGTTGTGTTCTAGGTGCAATATTTCATATGACAGTTCTCCTAGATTTAGTCAGAATTTCTTCCATTAGAAGACTGTTCATATTCACAAATTTGCATAGGTTTTCCCATTTTTAAGTGTCAATATTAAAAGCTCATATGCCTCCTATGAAAAATAACTTCTATCTGTTCATTACTGTGTATCTTTGTCATGGCTCTAGTTAACTCAGTCAAAACTGAAGGTGAAACCCAGACAGAATTTTTCCCCATATTCTTGTAGTATTGTAGCCAAAATAGTGAAAAATGGAAATATTAAATATATAGTGACTGTCTTTGTTCAGGAAAAGCTCATTATCATCTTTTGTGGCCTCCTACATCATGTTAAGTAAATAGGATAAGTAAATTTGTAACTCCTGGCTCTGTAGCCAGACAAAAGCTGCTTTCTTTTATTACTAATTTTCAAAACCTTAAAAACATATATGCACGAAGATGCTATTTTTTGAACTGTAAAATTTCCTAACACATGATAAATAATGCATGTATTAAAGATTGGGTTTGGATTTTGGATCCAGAAAATTATCATTTATACAGGCAGCAAGAACACGAAGAGGTATGTGGCTATTAAAACCCACTATACTTAAAGCCTGGTGCACCTAAGCTACTATGTCAGGTAATTATCAGTGTTGCAACGAGACCCTCTTCAAGATGGGCTACCTAACCCAGCTTGCTTTGTATTGTATTGCAAAAATGTTTTCATCTTCCACTGAAACATTAGGAGGTGGGTAACAGAAAATACAGTAAAATACAGGTGATGGTAGCTGATCCAGCATTCCTCCTAGGTGCTCAGTCTATTTTCTGGTATTTATTGTACACTCTGTCATTTTTCAGGGGTCAAATCACAGCCAACAGCTGCCAACTAAAGGAACAAGAAAGGGTATCAGAAGCTAGATAGAGACTGCTGTATTCAGCCATTCTGTTGTTCAGCTTCTGTTGAGTGCCACTGACTTTGCTCCCTCTCCCCCAACCTTTCTATTTCCATGTTTCAGTTGTTATTAAATACTGTTTTAATGCACAGGGTTTAACTTTTTGACTGGATAATGAATTATCAGAGTCCACAGAATACGGTAAATACAGTTGCCTTTCACTTGGTTTTGTTTGCTTGCTTGTATCATCCATTTCTTGCCTTTCTATTATCTATTTGGATCATAAGTTCTTTCAGGCAAAGGCATTATATTTTTCCATATATTTGCTTGGTTCATTTTCTCTAGGTTCCATTTTAACTGGTAACCCCCAAACAAAACCTTTTATCAGTTGTACCTGTAGTTGTAACGTGTTTGTAAAATACTTAGTTTAATATTTTTAAGAGTTTTTCCCGATGCATTTTTTTTTTTCACATTAGAGAGTAACTGCTCAAACTGCTGCTTAGGCTTCGCAACCACTGACAGTCTGTCACGCCTTTTCAGATGTTGCTAAAATTCAATCTCATGTTTAATGATTCTCATTAGAAAAGGAATAATTTCTTAGATCCTTTAATTTAAAAGTACTTTGGCAAGAGCTGCTTATGACACACTTATTCATATTCTGTTCTCATTGCTCATCTCTGAGTGACTGCAACTACCAGCAAATATTTTGGATCGTATATAATTAATGAGAACCAGGAGAATTCTTGGTTAACTTAAAAATATGAAAGGAAGAATGAAATGTCCTCTGCTGCATAATACTCTTTAATCCAAGGAAAGGACAGCTGATAGGTCTGGATGGTGTTCACCTTAACATAATTTAATTCCTTGCATTTGGAAGGGATCTTGCTTTTTGTGTTTGAGGCAGGAGGGGTAGAACATTTTGTCCTGTGGTGTATCACTCAGGGTCCTTTCTTGTACCTGCTATCTATTCCAGTCAATTTTCTTTCCATCCTTCCCCTTCAACATTCAGAGTATCACAAACAAGCAAGTAACCAAGGTCCTTGGTTGAAAAAATGGACACAAACTAGAAGTCTAAATTGTTGTGAATAAATTTCAGGTGGAGAGAACTAAGTTTCATACTGACCCACTTTCTGTGTCTAAGTTGGACCAAGAGCCTCAGAAAATACATACCCATCCCTCTGTTCAGTAAGGTCAGCTTGAGTTCTCACACTATTTTTCTGGGGCCAGGGAAGGACATCCAGGCTGGCAGTGTCTCATGGCACCGCCCTATCACGTTGCTGTTAAAAACAAATGTATTGTTTCAGCTTCTTCCCCACCAAGAGGAAAACACTATGTGTGTTAACAAGACCAAGAAACTCTTTGCATTGCTTGGGATGTTCCACTGCAGGTAACCCTGGTGAAAAGGTGGGAGCACACGCAGGTGGGACCTGTGGCGGAATAGTATCTTCTCTTCCAATGTTGCAGAAGAATTTATTTCTACAAGAACCTTATATTGGAGTGAAAGGGATATGTTAAATCATGGGTGAGTTTCCAGAGGAAGAAGAGATTTGGTCAATATGCAATGTTTCTGTTGGCACAAGTAGTCTTCTTTAAGGTTGTCTGTGCTTGCTTGTGTCCCAGTCACACTGTGTTACTGGCAACAGTACAGAAGTGTAAACAGTTGAGGCAAGGTGAGCATTTTTTGACTCTGCTTCTTCTGTGCTCCATTACATAAATATCTTATATTGATTTTAGTTTGATTAATGAGGCCACTTTTTGGATTTCCGGTATTTCACAGTTAGCTAGTCTACTTAGAGTGGTGAAGGCTGAACTTGTTATCACACATCTAAGGGGAAGTCTTAAGTTATTGAAGCAGATTGTGACTCTCAGTGTAGTCACCACATGCTTCAGAACAACATATTGGAAAAGTTTCCTAAAGTGAAAGTGTCAGAGTGCTGATTTGTTCCAAATCTTGTCCAGAAGGTTTGGTTAGAGCTTTGGTAACCTGCCACAGCGCTGGATGCCACTGGATGTAGTAATAGTAGTATGGTGACTACAGAAAGAAAAACAAATAGATTAGGAGAAAGAAAAAAAAATAGATTAGGTTTATGCATATCCACCTAACAGAAAACAAAACAAAACATTTTTTTTCTGTTGATCTATTTTGAAGACTAAAACCAGATGTTCTGTGCCAGACAGTAGAGAGTATACAAATTATGTGGGATAAATATCTTCAAAAAACCTCCAATACCTGTAATAGATCTTGTCTGTCATTTATTTCTTTACTTTTCCCTCCACTCTTCTAACAGTAGTATTGGAATTTTAAGAAAGAAATTCCACCACAGTTGTCAATAACTGCTCTCCACTAGCAGACTAGAGTTCTTCATGTAATAAGCATGCAGGCTTGCAGTATCTTGTATTTTCCAGTTCATAAAGCGTAAAGAATGGAATGAGCTATTCTATTATTGATGGCAGCTCCATGTCTTTCACTCTTCCATCTTCATAGATGTGCAAGCCACATACTAACACAAAGATGCTATTTTTTGACTGCTTCCTGGTGAAATGCATCTTTGCTCTATCCCTATTGCCTAGGACTCAAAATGAAGTGGGGAAACAATTTTTTGAAACCTCTTTAAATTTATCTGCTTTGTTCACAGAAAGTACTCAACCATATGCACTGGATGCTAAATGTGGTTGTTACCTCAGAATTGGATATTTCAGATGATGTAGCTTCAGGTGATATACAGGCAATCTAGAAATTGCCTTGGTCAATTTTTCTATGTTTATGAAGTTTGACTGACTCATGTTCCCTACACACACAGATTTGCTCAAGTTCCTTATTACACTTTAGTCAGTGTCCCGCGTTGCCTTCTTCCTGATTTGAGGCATTAACCAACACTTTAAGGATTATGTAAGGCATGATGTTTTCTCTTCACCACTAACCGTGTCTCTCGGGGGTAATCTGCTTATAGAGAGACAGATGATTCTGTCTGTAAACTTATTTCTGTATAGAATATTATGCTTTTTTTAAGATCTGGGGACAGATATCAGTAGGTTGAAGGGAACTAATGAGGAATGGAGAAGCAGTTTAATAAAACACATAAAGCAGATGAAGATGTGCTGGTTTCATGGTTTTGATTTTTCCCCAAATAGTTTTTGTGTAGTACTTTGATTTGCAAAATTTGGGTAAGATTAACTGAAGATTTCAGATGCATGACCAAACTTCTTCCAAGTTGATGGGCTGTTAGGCCTGACAGTTTTGTTTCAGTAAGATCCAGGTTTTCTGCAGCCACTGTCACAGATAAACTTTGTGGATTTAGGCAAACAATTTCTTCTGTCTTTGCATCCATTTGCCTTTTAATTTGACTTGTCCACCTAGGCTAGCTTTTCTTCATCACGGTGGCCCTTACCTTGTTTTTTGGCTCTGCTGTTATGACAAGCAAATATAATCTTGGCAGGATCTTGCAAGAAATGTTGGAATAATAATAATTAAAAATATAATAACCAATATATACCTGGAGACAAAACGTTGACTTAAATACTGATTAGTTTGTTTTTATAAATGATTGTGGAACACAGAAATGTTAAAGAAAAAAACTTTTCTTTTTTGTTTCTGAGCATCAGAGACCTATACTAAAAGCCTATGCTTTCAGAGAGATACAGAAGTAAAGCTGAGTAAGAGGACGGAAGAGCAATGCCAGACTATGGACACTCACAATAAAGATAAACACAAAGTGTAAATGTCAGATAAATACAGTAATTTTCCTATTTTGGTTTTGAATTAAACATCTTCTCTCCTCCCTTTGGAATTGATATTCCACTGTTCAGAGAGGAGAAAACCCCTGAGGGAAGCAAGAGCAATGCACAGTAAAGCTTTAAGAAAGTAGCCTGCTGCATTGGAAGGTGATAGTGTAGGCTTACTGGTTCATGAAATGTTTACGCCTTATCTCCTATATAGTTTTTCACTCTAAAGTTATTGAGCACCTTGTGGAGCATGTGGCTTTGTTCTATTTTTTAAAAGATTCTTTTAGCCTTTAATGCAGTGGAAACCAATAATGATACTGATGTTTTCCCTGCAAGCCTCGCATTTTACCATTACTATCTGCTGGTGTCTGTGGTGTGAACCCTCCACCTGACTGGTGTGACTGAAATGTAGCCTGTTCTGTTACCCTCTGAGTATAGGAGCATGCACTATGGGCACAGTATTTTAGTGACATAACCCAGTGTATAGATATTTTTAGATGAGCAACGTCACAGTCTTCTGGTTAGGTTAAATCCCACTCAAGCTCAGTTATGGTAGTATGTAAATGTAATCATTTATTCACAGCATCCCAAACCAGCACAGTTACAAATCATTACAAAAAAAGATATACATGCAGAAATGAAAGAAAACCTCGCCTAGTGCACTTTAAAAAAGGTTATGTAAGGAAAGTCTTTCTCCCTTATTCATGTAATACTACGTCTGTTTTGAGAAGTTATCATTTGGGCTTGGGTCTTTCCCTCGTGGCTCAGATTGCCTCTGCTTAGTAGCCTTCACCTGAAATCTTGCTCGTTACAGCTTCTTTAACTTCTGACAGGGAAACACCCTCACAGTGCATCTTCAGGTAAGCTGACATCTCTGCTTGCTCCCCTTCCTACCCTTTGGTGGTGTGTTAGCTCCCCCCCGCTTCAATCTTTCAAGGCATCCCAGACAGACCTATTCTTTTGCTCCAAAACTCATGTTAATACATGCTTATGCAGGGGATAATCAAGCCATTCTTCTTAATGAAAACCAGAATTGTTTCCCCTCCTTCAATATGTGTATATTGCTTTGTTAGCCAAGGGGTTACTGCCTAAATGTAACTAGCTATCAGACAATACCTTCCTTCAGTGAGTAAAATTCTTTCCTCCTCTCTTTAGTGACTGCTTGCATTGTTTCAGCGTGGGATGTAGCTTTCACGGCACTTTATATTCTGTATCAATCTGTACATTAAACTCATAATTGAGATACTTATACCTAGGTGCTTGTCTGCATCCTGCTGGCTGAGTACTGCCTGGACTGACAATGAGTTTTGGTGACTGATCTCCAACTTTCTGTGCCAAAGCATTCAATTGTACATACTAATGGTCTTAGGATAGCAAAGCTATAAATACAATTTGGTTTTTTAAGCATAAGAGCATGACTAGGAGATTAGGAGAGATTTCAGACTAACTTGTGCTTTTCAACATTATAACAATATAGTGACTTCTGATCAGGTTAAAAAAATATTGAGAACTTGAAATCTTTGTAAAAAGTTGCATTTTGAAGACTGGACAGACTGACTACCATCAAAACCATACTAGGCAGAGGTAAATCAATCTTGTATTTCAGATGTGGAAATGGTAGGTTTTCTCTGAGGTGATGCTGGTATTGTTGAATAACAGCTTAAGATAGGAAAATGGTGTTTGAGAGACAATGCTGAAAGAATAATTTATACCAGGGACTCTGATGAACAGGAAGTGACACTAAACTTCTCAAGTACTGTCCATGCTTTTTTCAGTATTTGTTTAAGTATAATAAGCAAATACGGCTTGATTGCAAAAGGATTCTTCTACCTAGTCAGTAGCATCTCAAAATTCATGCTTTTTGATGAGCCAGAAAACTGGTCACTGTGCAATCACTTGAGTATATACACTTACTAACCTTGATTCTTCCAAACACCAATGATACCTAGCTTAGAACACGTGACAGAACCCACTGGTGTTGTTGTAAGGGTGTGTTTAACGGTCTTTTGTGAGTAAAGATGGACAGAAATCTTGAAGAACTGCTTTTCAGATCTTGTGCCTTCTTTCCATCCTTCAAAATTTAAAATACCCATGATTGTTTCACCCCTCAAACGGTTAAGAAGTGCCAGAAGAAGCTGTCATCTAGACAGTCTTTGGTTTTTTTGGGAACATAAGTCCTCTACCTGAAGCATAATTTCTAGATTAATTAAGTTCCTGACAGGGTAAGTGGCTGAATGCAAATCTTAATTTTCTCCTGTCACTGCTGGGCAATCCACCATATACGCATAAACCCTCCCGGTAATGAACAGAAAGGTTTGATTAATGGCTGGGTTTGTTAATTGCCTCTGTACCAGGGCTTTGACAAGGCTTAAAGAGCCCTATTCACTATTTCACTACCCTGAAAGGTCTCTTATCCAATATATATGCTGCCACAAAAATGCGTAACTGTACAAGCATTTCACTTCAGCCTTTTTCACTCCTTGAGATACTTGTCTCAAACACTTATGACAGGAAGCCTCAATCAATAATGTCTTTCTCTTAATGGGAACTCAATATAAACATGGAGAGAAATGTTGCCGTTTGTCGCAATGGAGGGAAGACGAGGACACTCAATATGAGTGATCAGCAAGCTTTGTTTATTCATTGTACAATAGCTCCTTATACAGTCCATAGCCACATTAATAAGCTCATACATATTGCAAAATCTAAGCTCATTATTGGTTAGTTTCTTAAACGTCATTCCAACGGCTCACATTCTTCTTTTCCCAGGATAACTGGTCACAGTGTTAATCACAAAAGTTACTATTTATTAGTTTGTTTAACTTGCAAGGTCCTTGTGATCTTGCTGTTCTGCATGTACTCTTGCATTACACAAGCTGAGTCCTTTGTTCATTTAACTCCATTTCTGCTAATATTGCCATATCAGCAGTTAAATTAACTGAGTCCTTTGTTTCTCCAAATCTTGCAGAGCGAACCGTCTTATGTTCACACGTTCTTTCTCATTTAACCATTCCTCCACAGAGAAATATGGAAAATTTAAGATGTTAGTATTTTTAAACTTGATTGAATGCATCCAGAAAGCATTGGCTATATTGACACATTCCACTACCATCTTTTCATCTTACTCTGCATAAAGATCAAATTTAACAATTTCATGGATCTGGAGGAGGAAAACAGTTCCATAATAGATAAAACTGATCTTCCGCATCAATATAGATAATGGGCACATCAGGTACTAATTGTTACGCATGAACTTTGTGTAAGGCAACAAGACGATCACATTATCCTTTCCCAAATAATCTCTTTTTATTTCTTAATGGCAGTTGTCTTCTTTTCATTTAATGGTAGGAAAAAATATGGGAAATACCTGGTGTTTTTCCTCAATGAGACTAATTTTTCAAGAGCAAAAGGTAAATTACATTTTTTCTCAAATTAAAAAAAAAAATAACCTCAGAATATATCAAATGAAATGAGAATCTTCTATCTCTTGCCCCAGAAAAGTTTAACATCTACTCTTTTTACCTCTTTTCAGAGTAGTTCAATCTGAAGCCTGTTACAAGTGAAAAGTTAATCATCAGCCTCAGCAGAAGCTTAACTCACAGATAGCCTTGAAATTGAATGACTGTGACAGTTTATGTGGAAGAGGACAGGTGGCAGTGCACATAGATTAGATACTTCTCTAACCATGTGGACAGACTACCCCACTTTTATAGACCCATTAGCACAGCACATCTCTTGAGCACTACAGGCACATGTGTTAAAGGGTCTTGATAAAACAGATCGTTGTACAAAAGGCAAATTCACCTGTCCCAACACCTTATATAGTAAATAACTTTGCAACTAATGTCATTGGTTTTTAATAGGAGTGTTTGTAAGAAAAAAGTACTCCACACCACATTAAGAAGTTCTAGATTTAATCCTAAAGTGAGATTTTTTCAAAGTACAGGCATGTTAATAATGGTGCACTGTGTCACTAATTCTCAGTGCTACTGGATAAAGCAGAATTATTTATTGACTTTGTGATCTAATATTTAACACATGGATACAGAAAGAGAAATTTATAACATAGACTTTTCTTCCAAATTTAGTAATTTGCAAGGGAAATAATGGAGAATGTAAAATTGGAAAGTATTATTATATTATTGCAGAAACAGAAGACTTCATTAATAGACAGTGCTGAGTGAGAGACATGTAAAGTATCAATAAATATTAGTTGATGCTTGATATGTTTCATTTTAACCTAATATTTCACTTAAACAGCAGCCTTATGACAGAAGTTATCATTAAAATACTCTTCTCCCTACTTAATAAAATGGTTTCCAGCTTTTTTTTTGTAACTCCTGTTATCATCCTGAATGAAATCTCTGACAGCAGGCTGGATGCCACACATAACAGAAAATTCAATTCCTCCCCCTGAAGAGCTTACACTCTGATTAAGCTGACATTAAAATCGATGTAGATCTGCTCATTAACTTAAGGGAAAAGGACTGATTACATCGGCCCAGATTTAGAGTTAAGGATCACAGTCACATAGTGCTTTGAATAGGCAGCTTCAGTGAATCTAAGTGCAAGATGACATTCAGCAAGCTGTTCTTTGCAAGTGGAACACCCATCAAAGCACTTCTCTTCCCCCACTCAAAGATGCTTTCCACTGAAAAAGTGGGATGCTTTTCAGTGCCGCTCCCAGCACTCAGCACAAGTAGAAGAAAACACAAGATCTCAGTGAGGCTGGAGACATTCTGCTCAGCTTGTTAAGCCTTCAGAATCAGCAAAAGAAGCCCGATCGTGTAAGGAATCCTTTAATTTTTGCAGTTTAATTTCAACAAAGGAAACGTGGAAACTTATTCTAGAAATACATTACTTCTTACATTTATTGACAGGTTTTTAAGACATGCATAAGATTTGCAAACAGCAATTTAAGTAATTTCTATCCTGTTTGATGGGAAAAATAGGAGCTAACTAATAGCTATGAACTAAATAGTTTTGCGTAATGTTAAAACAGATTTTTTTCCCCCATCCAGCTATAAATCAGATTGTATTGAAGCCCTTACGTTGTGCCAAACCAGCAGTAAGTAGGCATTTTCATTAAAAATGTAGATAGTACAGCATTCTTCAAAGATCTCCATGAACTACAATCCCACAGCATAAGAAACAGATGTAGTCAAAAGGAATAAAAAGAGAAAACACGCTATAAGAGAAGTGTCCTAGCTGTAATAATGTTTATTAATGCCACAGTGAACTCAAGGTTTCTTTGTGTTAAATGCTGTTTTGAACAGGAAAGTAAAAGATGGTGACTATTAAAAAAGATTTTAATAGACAAGACAGCAGATGGACACAGGCAGATGGGAAGGAGTATAAAGAGGCAACAAATACTATCGGTCAGCTTGCCTAACAGTTCTCTCAGCCCACCAAGAGCTTATCCACAGTCATGCTGCGGGTGGGTGTTTTTATATGGGGAGGGGAGTGTGTGTGGGTTTTGTATTGTTTGTTTGGGTTTTTTTTTAACATATACATTATTGCAATTGAAGGCATTAAAGCAACTGGAAGGAAGATAAAGAGAGAGCTCTGCAGATGTTTGCAGGGAGAATTAAGGGCACAGATAATCTCACAATGTCATCTCTACCTTCCCCTTTAAGGATTTGTGTCAGTTTTACCAGGTTATATACTCAATAAGCAAATAACTGCCTTCAGACTTTTTCACTTCATACTATAAACCTACCTTCATTTTGGTGAAGTTCAACTCTCCAAGAATTTTAATCCAAGATATTTGTAATGTGGGTGAGGTATATGTTACCTGTAAAACCAGATGTTGTAATATAAAGAGGTGTTCCATCTAAAGGTCTGTTATGGTATTAAATACGTGCCTGATTTAACTTGGATTGAAGGGTCATTACTGTCATCAAAATCACATTTTCCCTTAATAGTCTTTCTACAGTAGAACACTTTAATATTCTTCACTCTGTAATATGTCCTTTCTGAAGACATCATTTTCTCATGCTGTGAGATACTGACACTTGATGTAAAAATTATGCACCAGCTATATTACTAATAAAAAATTACAACTATCTTCTGCTGTTCTGGACAGACTGGTGGTTCCACGACATGCTAATATACAGTAATACTTTCACAAAACTTATCTTTCAACAAAGTTCAAAACAGAACAGTAAATCATGTTGATTTCCAAGTGTGGTAAATAAATTTTTTTTCTTGTAATCTTAAAATGGCTATTTAAAAATTATTTTAGCAGTTTCTTATTGCGTTCATTAATTCAAATATTGTTTAAAATATACCTAGAAAAACACTTTTTATTTTGTTAACTTCTAAGGTTTTTTGAATTTTTCAGGTTTTCAATGATGAAAAATTGCAGAAGAGAAGCCAACCCATGGCCTACAATCACTCTTGTACCAAACCCAAAATTTAATGAAAGATATACAATGGTTTATGACATGGGAAGGAAACATTACAGAAGGTAATCTGAAGACAACATATGTATTGTTAGCATAGTAAGGATGACTGAAACTGAGCTATTTTCAGACAAAGACTTCCTTGGGATCAGGCTGAACCATAGATAAGCCTGGTCTACAAAAAGCTTCTCACACTGGCATTTTACTGGGATAGTTTCAGCCACTGGCAGCTGTTCAGCTGTGATTCATTTTTCCAATAATTTACATCTATCACTATATAATTATAAACCATAGCTATAAATGTTGGCCTTCACAGGTTTATTAACTTACAAAGACTTTTCTGAACACATACACAGAACTGAATGCTCTGGGCTGAAACTTCAAGATTTTACTATTTTTATGAAATTATTAAAATATACTACAGTTTATGAATATACCCACGCTAATTCTAAAGTCATTGACTCACTAAATTTGGCTGTTCCCCAGTGGAGGTGCTGATAGCAAGTTTAAAAACCATCTTGATCTGTTTGTTTTCCATTTGCTTTGTTTTTTCTTCTTGGAAATACAGCTTTGTAATTCAGCAGTCAATCGAATAGCATTTTTTTTCTCTTTTCCATGTTAAGCATTTTTTTCCCTTGAAATGCCAAGTTTCCAGTTTACATCATCTCTCTTGGTGATGCATCAAACTCCAGTCTTTCCACAGCTGGGTAAGCTGTACAACAACAGAGTATACTTCGCATTTTCTTCATTTTATAAAAAGGGCATCCTTCTAAAACATTGAACACTGGATGTTTCATCCCAGTAACCAAAGACAGTATGTAGTCAGTCATTTATGCAATATTTAAGTAGATAGTTTTGCTCCTTCAATATTGCTGTCACCCCTCTGCTTAATGGCATTCATTTACATACACATACATCCTTGTTTTAGCTACAAGTAGTACTGGAGCAGAGATAGCATAACTGTGCACAATATTTTTCTTCCAGTGCTTGGTCTTCACCTCATTTTAATTACCAGTTTTAAGAAGATCTTCAAAAATCAGTTCTACTCAAGAAAAAATGGCAGAAAGAAGACAATCTGACAAATAGCTCCTTCAGCTGGTATCGCTAAAACCCTACCCTGGACTTGCAGGAGAAATTTAACAAAAAGATTTCTTCCCAATATTTGATCTTACAGAAAACTTTGCCTGCTATTTGGGCTCTCAACGTTGCCTCCGTACTGCCACAGCTGTAAGTACCAGTAGTAAGCTGGGGGCTTGCAGCATGGTTGCATTCCTTAATGCAGAGAGCACCACTGCGCCTCTTGATTAGTCCTCATCAGGATATTTTGAACTACCAAAAAGATCATTTGTGTGACTTTTATGGCATGCATGCCGTCAGCACTGCAGATGTCAGAGTTTGAGAACTACAGAAGCACCAAGAAGCAGCCCCAGGGGAGGTCACAGACCGTACCTGCGCACTGCTGCAGACAGAACATGTCCGCGGCCACAGGAGCCCATTCTGGTACTTCACCCCATGCTTTTCAGTAGTGTTTCCCAACTCTAAACTCCTTTGCTACAAATGAAATTCATTTCTTTCTGCCCTTATTTGTCCTGCTTAGAACAATCTTTTATACACAGGAAGATTCACAGGTTCACCCCCCAGGCTTGTCTGAGGAAGTGAATGGTGTACTTGTAAACCCCAATCATTTCCTACAGTACTGCTGCCTATTCCCCGTTTATGTTAATATCTTTGTTCTCCCTTTCCTAAAGGCACTACCCAGGAAAGGTTTACCTTTTAATTTCTTCAAGATTTTAACTTTCATCGTGTCCTATCAAATTACTTGCATCCTTTCTCAGTTGGCATCCTCCACCTATTTTATGGGCATCCTTTTTATCTAGCTCATATTAAACAGGAAGGAATCCAGACAACTGTAGGGTGTGTCCCTGTTGAAACGCACCCGAGTCCCAGATCTTCCTTTGGTATCTACACATTCCATAATCCCCACTAATACCACGCTGGATGTTGCTGAAGTGCACTGCTACTGCAGATCAGGTCATTTATGCAGGTAGTCTACAATGGACTAAAGAGCTCATTTTAAGCTCCTATTCTCAAAACCCCCTACTTAGATACTTGTGCCAATGACCATTACATGAAGCCATGGACACGTACAAATAATAGTAGCTTTATATGTAGAAGAAAACACCTCATTTAACCGGATTATGAAAAAAGTGAACTTGCATAAGCATAGCTCTTCCTCTTCCTGTCTGCAGTATAGAAAAGTTTAGAGCAGGGGTCCTCAAACTACAGCCTGCAGGTTGAATACGGCCCCCCAGGGTCCTCAATACGGCCCCCCGGTCTTTACAGACCCTCCGCTTCCCCCCCCCCCCCCCCCCGGCCCCCCCCCCCCCCCCCCCCCGGCCAGGGGTTGGGGGGAAAAACCAAGCAGCCTCAGATGACCCTGCCACTTCATCCGCGCGCCGGCCCCCTGG
>JAVJGJ010000037.1:68504971-68615136 GCA_035590215.1 Microhierax caerulescens | reverse complement strand
ACATGTTCTGTGGGGACCTTGTCAGTCACATGACTCAATAAATACATGTATATGGAGTTCTTTCGATCTGCTTAAGTACATACAATTCAGAGAATAGTGAAGACATTCTGTTTACTGCATGTACATTGATTGTTCATTGGGCATACTCGAAACACACTGTACAAAAGTTTCTTGCGTCTTCCTGGATGCATTGTGCCTAAATGCGCATGCTCTGCTTACATGATTCCAACATAGATTTGTGGACTCATTCATATTAGAAGAGACTTCAAGAGGTCTCCAGTGCATCCTTCTGCCCAAAGCAGGGTCATTCATAAGGTCAGACCAAGCAACTTAAGGTTTTGGTTAGCTGTGTCTTGGAAAAGACCAAGGACAGAGATTCCACTGTGTTTCAGGGCATCTGTTCCAATGCTTGATTATCCTCATAGTGTATTTTTTCCCCTTATCTAATAAATATTTATAACTTCCCTGGTTTCAGTTGACATTGTTTTTCCCTTATGCGTCTTGGTGAAAAGCCTGGCTCTACCTTTTTATTAATTTATTTTTAGATACTAGAAATTTGCTATTATGTGCTTCAGAGCTTTCTCCAGGCTGAACAGTCCCAGCGTCCTTAGCCTCTCCTCACAGGTCACGTGGTCCAGCTGCCAGATGTCACTGTGGCCTTTTCACTTGCTTCAGTTGGCTGATGCTTCACAGTGGGGATTCAAAAGTAGACCCAGTAGCCCAGATACCAGAGCGATGGATTGTGCCTGAAGCAGAACAGTCGCTTCCCTCAGTTCACTGGCTGTGCTTTAGTTGTCAAAGCCCGGGACACTGTTAGCTCTCATTGCTGCCAGGTGGGCTTCTGATTCATGTCTTGCCTCTCTTCAGGACCCCCCGGGTCATTTTCAGTGGCTCTTCAGGACCCCCCGGGTCATTTTCAGCGGAGCTGCTCACCAGTAAGTTAGTCTTCTGGCTGTGCTCTCATGTCCGCCGTATCTAAGTCACGCTGAATGGCAGCCTTCCAGTGTATCAGCTTCACCCCTAAGTCCGGTTGTGTTTGCAGACTTACTGAATGTTCTGTACACTCTGCTAGGGCACTGTTTAAGACATTAAGCAGGATAGGGTTCCTAACCTATCCACTTGTAACCAGGTTATGAGCTGGTTGTGAACCATTAACAGTGACTATTCAAGCCTTATGATAGAGATAGGGGGGTTTATTACCTAGACTGTAACTTAGATCAGGTTAGGTAGAGAGATGCTGTGGGAGACATTGCTGAGTCTTGCTAAAATCAAGGTAGATGATACTACTGATCATTTTATGATAAAAGGCAATCGTATTGTTTAGGCATGATTGAACCTTGGTAAATCCATTCTGGTTATTTCCAGTCACCGCCTTCTCCTTCATATGCCCAGAAGTGGCATCCAGGTGGGCATATGTCTGAGCATACTGTGGGAGTAAACCAACAAACAAGGCAAGTAGGCTGGACTGTGATGTTTGCTTTCCCAGTGATCCCAGGCCTGGTAACCTGGGTGTAATCCCTTTCCTGCTGTTCTCTTCTGGATGCCCAGTTGTTGTCCATCTGTAGGTGACTGAGTGCATGCTGGTCACAGGATGGAGCACCTGCATCTTGGGAATGTGGTGATGAATGAGTGACTTCATGTGACCAGGGGTTAACAAGCTTGTTAGGAACAGGTTGTCACTGCTTGAGTGATTCTGGCTCCCTGTGTGTGTTTGAGGAATTTGCCAGAAAGGAAGGTGGCAACAAAAGTAACAGTAAGTTTAATAATTATATTGATTTGATCCTTGTATCTGCTTACAGCTGGTGGGCTTTGTCTTTGGTTCTTTTTTGTATCGATTTAGGTCCATAATCTTGCCATTAGCTTGATAATCAGAAGAAATGTATATGCAGGTGTCAGTGAGAGGGCATGTGAGAAACTGTTTGGTTTGGGGTTTTTTTTTGCATTCTAATATGCATTTAAAGCTTTTTGGTTTTGGTGTTTTGCTGGTTATTGTTTTTTTGGTTGTTGTTGTTGGTGCTAATAGGCACTTAAAGCTTCTCCAGTCATGTGGTGGCTTTTTTTCTTCTAATCACCATTTTGGTATTCCCTTATTACTAATAATTTTTTTAGGTGGTATTTGGAAAGCACCAGCAACCCTCAAATGCAGTAAGACCCACAGTAAAACTGAGGCTTCTTGATTTACATGTAGTAAGAAGCAAACAATTTTAACCTGATTTTATGGTGCCTGAGCACTTCAGTTCACAATGACTTACTGCGGAATTCAGTATTTCTCAGGTCTTGTAATTGGCACCACATGCCTTACTGGTTCAGACAATTAATTTTCTAACTTTTTCTGTTATTGATGAACAGTGATTACTCTGTGTACTTAATCATGTATCAAAATAATTTTGTCATGTGATGATAGTTGTCCTTATTTTCATGTAGTACAGAACTATATGTTATGTTTTAGGTATTTGTTTTTATTCACTGCATTATTATTTAGGATCTGGAAAACCTCTTGGGAGTAAGGTTATAAATATACTTAGTGAAACATTTCTGCAGGGCCAGAAGCTGAACTGATTGTAAGAGTTTAATTCTACAGTTCAGAAATATTCTAATGACAATGCTGTCAGCAGTGAACTAATCAGAAATACAGCTTTTAGAATATGTTTTGAATGGCATGTGTAATTGATAATTTTCCAATAGTGTTTAATTGCAGTAAGATTTTAGTAGCTCAGGAAAAAAGTCATAATAGATTGCAAATCATTGTCAGTACTTTAACTCAGTCTTGCATGTACCCCAAAATCATATCGGTGCTCTCTAAACTGAGACTGGGAAATGCATAGGGGAAAAAGTCAGATGCTAAAAGGTAAATAGTAACTCCATAGTAAATTTTAGGTACATAAGTTCTTTTATCTCTAAGTCTCTCATATTTTAGGAATCTTTTTTTATGGTTTAATTATTTGTGAAGTGTAAAATCACATTTTCCTTTTTGTCCACTTCAGTAAATTAATCACTGCAAATAAAAGAAGAGCATGCAAATATGATATTGGTAGAATATTACAGTTGAAGATGGGCAAATGATTAAAGATAAAAATATCTCATAATCAGCCAGCTCTTTACCTTAACCTGAGAGAAAAAACCCAGCACTTTGTAAAGAGAGCAATTAAATAATTTCATACTCACTCAAGCATTACAGCAATAATACTGTCATACATAAGCATGAAAGCTGGTTTTGCAGCACCTTCCTGACGCAAAACTATACAAATGTCTTCAGTGGGCTTACTTGTATAAAAACAGGCTGCCCAAATAAGTAAAATCAAATGAATGCAAGATTTGAAGATGTTATTGTTTGTTGTCACACTGATTTTAAAAATGCAATAAAGGGATAAAAAGGTTATTCTGCATATGTCTTTGTGGTATTGAATCAGCTTGTGATGAATTTTATATTGAGAGAGGCATTGACTTAGAGTATGTTGACTCAGTTCCAGCTTATGATTACATTTACTTTATATAAAATTCTTCCTGTAGCATCAGTTGAATAAGTTGCCTGTCATTTACTGTTTTAAGCATTGTATGTATTCTCTATGTAAAGGTTGCTGCAGTTCAGAAATGTTTGAAATTATTATTATTTATATTTGGTTGGGAACCCTGTGCATTGAAGTTATTAAACAGCTTTTAATCTTGGTTGTAAGTAAAATTGCCACCCTTAAGAGACCATATTTTTATAATAACCATTTATGATGCAGTGGTCTGACTTTGCATAGAATACCAATTTTTATGAGGTCTGGTATCACTCAAGTTCCTAAAAATTAAGCTATCATTAGGTGGAACTGAAATATACACTTAAATTTTCACTTCAGCCCTTGTCCTAAAGAACAAGAGTAGCTTCTCATTAGAGGGATTCTTCTGATTGCTGTCCTAACAGAAACTCGTAACAAAGAACCTGAGGTAGGCAAGTCACAAAAGTAGTACCAATTTACATGAAACAGAAAATAAAAATTACTGTCAGGGGAAACTGGGGCAAGAAATTAGAGTTCAGACTGAACAGAATGCTGAGTAGCATTGCTATGGGACATATATAGCATGTTTCTGCCCAAGAGAGATTTCCTTCTGCTTGCAGTACTGTATTTATAAGATCACATAGTTTTTTTCATGCTTCCCTGCTCCAACCTATTTCCTTTGTGAAAAATTACATATTCTGGATTGTGTTTGGGTATGGGCAAGCTGCAGGGTGCAAAGGGTAAGCAAGTGATGAGCAAGAAGCTGGTATTTAAGGAGTGCTAGGACTTGAAATGAGCAAAATACTAATCAGCACCAAAATTATTGGTCTCCCTTGTTTCTGCTATGTTGTGATACCATTCTTTTATCAACCTGTGCATGTTCCATTACCGCTGGGCCTGGTATCACTGTGTGTCTGATTCCATTATTATCTGCTTGTACCTTTTCCCCATGTGGCATTTCAGAGAGCATTTGTGGTACGCTTTGCAAACCTTCTCCATTCTAGCAGACAACCAACATATAGTGTAATTTTAAGTGCTTTAGGACTGGCTATTCATATGATGTAGTTAGCAAGATAAGGGAAATCTATGCGCATTACTAGTTGAATTTAAAAGTGAATATAAGTGAAGTCTGATGTATCCAAACTGATGAAATGTTTACATGCAGCCATGATAAAAAAAAACGCAGAAGAATTGTGTTGGTAATTAATTTTTGCTTTGCTTAACTATAGTCATACAAAGTTTGCAGTGCTTTTAGTTTATGTTTTTAAACATCCCTGCCAGATACTATGAAGTCTGTGGTTTGGGGGTGTAGCTTTGTTTTTGATCAGAGTGTTTTTTATCTGAGTGAATTTTTTGTGCTTCAAGATAATAAATGAGGGAAACAATTTATTATATTTTTTTTTCCTAGCATTGCTGTATTTTTCTTTCAGACATTGACATTAATTTTGGCAGATGCTCAGATACCAAATTGGGAGTGGATTTACTAACAGATACTTACTTACAAATGGTGATGCATTAAAAGAAGATAGTGATTAAAACTGTAGCAATAGCTTAGTAAGGGCAAGTTTCATCATTCAGAATTGTTGTAAGGTTTTAAAATGCCACAGGCTAATTATTAGGGACTACAGCTGGGCAGTATTGGCATAAAGAAGGGATGCAACATCACTGATAATAACCACTATCTTAGAACAGCTGGATTTCCACTAAAAAGAGTTACAAAACAGTTAAAAGCTGTCAGTGTATCTTAATTGCTTGCAAACAGATTGTTCCTTTATAATCTCAATAGAAGCTGGTTTAAGCGAGATGCTACATTAAATAAAACGCCCATTGTTTTCACTCATAGATAACTCACGTTACCTGACTCAAAACCTCTCATTTATAGTATAATTTCTACTTCGAAAGTAATTTGCATCAATGACTGCACTTTTAGTGCTATGAGCTGTTGTTGCTTGAGGGTGCTACAGGTGAATTAAGTTGATAGTAACAGGTTGGGTAGAAGTATTGTTTGAGGTGAGAAAGTAAGGAATTCAGCCAAACCCAGTATCTATTTTCTAAAAGGTTTTAACTCTGTTAAGGAGTGGGATGAGAGGCATGTTTATTAATTAAATCATTGAAGTGGTACACAGGAAGGTTTGAAATGTCTGTTGCTGGAGAGTTTGTTGAATGCATGTGATACAGACTCCTGAACTCTTATTCATTATTGCTTTCTCTTAGTGGAGCATTTACTGCAGCGTGCTTGAGGAGGGGAGGGGATTTTATGGACTATTTTGAAATACAGTCTTGGAGGAATGTGATGAAGAGACTAGCTGGTTTGTAAATGATTTGGGAAGTAGGGGTTAAAGTGACTTGAAGAGCCTTGTACAAAGGATCTAGCCTATTCTGTGCCAAGAATTAGGTTTCTCAGATTATTACCCAGTGTAGCCAACAAGCCGAGCAGAAGGCTCCTTAAAGTCAGTATCCATCCAAACAAAGCGTGTTCCCAGAGCTCCAGGGGCAGAGGTGGGCTTTGTGTGTGTCTCGCAAGCCTTTCCTGAAGGCAGATGCCCACAAGCTTGCAGAAGAGCTGACTAGCCAAGACCCTAGTGTGCTGTGTTTGGGATGGAGATCAGCTCCATCGCTTCACCGAAGGCTTCAGACCTGTGTTTCCCACTCCAAGAAGCAGGCTGCAAAGGTGGAGGCTATGGAGGGCAGGAGCGATGGTCCATTTCTTCAGTAGATGTGTGTCTGTGCAGGGAGACTTGCAGTTTTCCTGTACTTTATACTGATCACTTACAGGATAAAATGGATGAACAGGAATTCATCAGTGAACTCAGAGTGGGGAATAAAGTCTATTTGTCCAGTATCCTACTCCCCACTGAAATCCAGCTGGCTAGAAGCTAGCACATTTTATTTTTGCTGTCCCCTTCCAGGGTGTCACTGTTCTTGTGATATTATTTTGTTTGGGCGTTTGATTATTTAGCTTTCTTTAAAGTCAGCTGTCAGTATATGAACATGTTCAGCCAAAGATAGTCCCTCTCTGCTCCGCCCTACCCTGCAATGCTCCAGGTACACTGTCTAGAAATGTGGATTGGAATATCCTGAGGCAGGAGTCATCTGTGTCATTTGGGGCTCTTCTGCTGTGGCAAGAACCACACCATTCATGCAGTCTCTGAAATACAGTGGGCAGACTTTTGCTTTCTGTTTTGAACATAGCTAGGTTTTCTACATTCCTCTGTTTTTTCCAGAGCCCTGCTCTTCTGATGTTTAGAAACACTCTGACTTTCAGCTTAGATTTATATGTGGGCAACATGTATTTTCTCCTATTTGAACACTCATTCAGCTTTGCTTTACTTAAGCTTGACATGTCATGGGCTTTTATTCTTATTCCTGTATAATAGGGCTGCTCTTACTCTCATCATCCTCGCATCTGTTGTAGTAAAAAGTTCATGTTGTTACATATGGCTGACCAGAATTTTACCTTGTATTCAGCTGAAGTTATGCTAGTGGCTTGTATGATGACATTAATTCTTCCGTATCTTGACTAGAAATATCCCCTCATGATACAACGTAGGTCGGTCTGTCTGTCTCTTCTTTAAATTTTCCCCTGCCAGATCACATTGGTGACTCATAGTTATCCTGTGATCAAGTCAGGCTGATCTTTCCCCTCAGTATCTTCTACGACGATCCCTGGTTTCCCACATCCTGTGTGAGTGTGCTAATCACAAGCTTATTATCTAATGGTATGGATGACCTCCCACTATAGCTGTTTAAAGAAAAGCAGGGAGGGGGGTGTCACGGTGATTTCTGCTCTGTCTTGTGATAAGCCTGAGCCTGATGGTTAGCATTTTCTGTGTCTGAGAAAATCTGCTGAATTAAGACCTAGAATGGCAGAGGAATAACTTAATTGTATATTCATGGGGTTGTGGTGTAAAATCATGTGAAGCTGCTTGGCAGTGTCATCGTGGCTGGAGTGTTATTTTGCATGACTGGTGGCAGAACATGAAGGCCATGAAGCACTGGTGAAATAGGAAAGGTGATGTCTGTTGTGGTTACAAACCCCAGCATTATGTAGCAGCTGAGAACAGGTTTTCAGAATTACTACTCTGGATTTAAGTTTCTAATGTCTGCCTAAGCTTCTCAAGTGGGCCGTAAGTAATTTTTCACATACTGCCCTTAACTTACCTCCACCTTTGTTCTGTGTGTAATGTGGGAGAAAGGTTTATCTCCTACTGATGTGGTTTGTACACTTACATTGCAAGACCCTTAGGGGAGTGACCTCCTTGCTGTCTTTGCTTGCTGTCTGGAATGAGACCCCCACCTTGGTTGAAGGCTGTGGACCCTGTCGCAGTTTTATTCATAGTATTTGAAACATTTTCTTCTTTGAAAAACATTCAGTTGACAATAAAAGTAAAATAATTTACAAATGCAGCTTGTTCAAGAACAAGATTTTCTTGTGCTGGGTGCTGTGAATATTATATATAAGCTTACTTTTAATCATAAAATTTGATTTGAGGTATATTTTGGTAATCATCTTTAAAAGTGAGCACACTGCTAGTCTCCTGATTAAAACACTGTTTTCTTACTCTGTTATTTTAAGATGTTGCCAGATTTTGCTGTCTTTTTTTTTGTATGCTGAATTTGATGTAAGTGGTGAACTGCCTTGGAAAACTGTGTTGGAGAAATGAGCGTTTAGCCTGTCACATTTTTTGTCTTCCTTTCAATGTGAAATAAACAGTCTTGATTTTCTCTTTCATTAAAGAAGGGGAAATAATTGCCTTGTGTACATCTTGTACATTCTCATGTTCAAATAGAGTTTTTATCCTGGGTTTGTCATTGTTCTCTTCAATAGTAATTCAGTAATGACTGAATCTACACTGTCTTTATACATAATCCTGGTTAAAGGTTGGGGAAGCAACATTAGGATTTAGATAAATTGAAGCAGTGTTCAAGTATGAGGCACAAGTATTTGAAAGCATATTTGAAGAAGCACACAAGTACAATAATTGTATCAGGGTGATGTAAAGACTGAAGTAGTTTTGCATGCAGATTTCAGTGCCAGGATTGCTGCTGTTACTCATTAATTATTTAAAATTCCAAGTGCAATAACTCACAGCTTAGTGACTGTAATCTTCTGAGCCTCTGACCTAAACAACTAAAGCACAAAATACCTGGACTAAAATTCCATTTGAAAAGGACATAGATTTATTTGTTTCTCAGATACACCATTATCTTTAGCAAAAAGTAATTTTGCTTTCTCTGTTCAGAAGGGAAAGTAAACCATTGTATCGTTGCCAGAGAAAATCCCAAATTAGTGTCATAGTATATGTGTTTCTGGATAGGCATTTATGAGCACAGAAAAACTGCTGCTTTACAGCTTTGTAAATCACTTTGTTTGTAAATGTTTTTATTGGTTTAGGAGCAGAGGACTTTACAAATCCTTACTTAAGCTTTATGAGGTGTCACTTGCAATTTGTGTAGCAGACCAAGCTGGAGAACTGTCTTGTTTGTGTTTCTGGTAGTGGACTGTGATAATGGTAACCTGTTAGAAGGCTGTCACATGAACTTTGAACCTTGTTACATATTGTAAGCACACTCACAAACGAAAATGCTGAGGACTAAGTTTCAGTCAAATTACTTGAAAAAATACTTTAAGAGATAATCTCATGTGTGAACCACCAGGAAACCAAGCTAGTAAAAGAGATGACAAAAAGAAATTAGAAATATATTGCACAAAAAGTGAGAAATATAAATATATAGTGAAGGATGCATTTTCTTTGTGTCAGAAAAGTAAGACTGAGGTTTGTGCCTCTTTGGCAGTGTGTTTATGGGAAGGGAGGGACATGACTTTACAGCAGTGATTGAGCCAAGAGGGAGTCAACTTGGAGCATGGTGAGAGTTGGACCCTTTCGTAATATCAATATTTATGCCAAATGTAACAGAGGAGCATTTACAGGAAACCTGTCTCCTGATTGATATGTTTACAGTTTAGATAATTTAAGAAGTCAGAACACAGAGAGAGAAAGGTTGGGCAGAGAAAGGTGGGTTTTTTTGGGGTTTTGTTTTTTGGTTTTTTAAAGTTATTTAATTGAAGAGGATGTAGAGGTTCACTGATTTTTCGCAGCACAGTTAACGGTGTCTGGAGAAAGTGAATCATCTTGTCCCATCTTCTCATATTCAACAGACTGACAGATAAGAGCCAGCATACAATGCCTTTGATCATGTGTGCTTAGAACTGCACATGTCCATTTTGTCATCAGTCTCTACAGTGTGTTAATGAAATGCTGATCATCAAAGTGGCCATGTTCACTGGGAAGCTTAGGTGACCTGCCTCACTTTAAAAGGGAGATTATACCATTCAGCATTTGGAGAGGACTTTTTCTAAGCAGAGAACAGGAAAAAAATGTGAGTCTTCAAATATATCTTGTCTTTATTCTCATGATATTTTTTTCATTTTTATGTGAAAACAGGTGTTAGGTCTTACCTGATTTCAGACTACCTTGCTCTCAAAACCTGAAAGTCTCCAAGTAGCAAATAATTACACTTGTCTTTATGGTTTCTTGATTGCTCTGTGCTTTTCCCCCTCTGGTACTGGTAACATTATTACTTTCGCCTGAAATTCTCTGTGATTTCAATTTGAATCTCAATCTTTTTTTTCTTTTTCATGGTTAATGCTGCACTTATATTATATATTCTTGTGTGCTGGTTTATCTTTTAAAAAAATATTTTAACATTTAGGATGAGAGTGTACCTTTTAGTTGTTGACTCATTGAGGCCAAGAGGTGAAGTCCACAGCTGTGGAGGTGTATTCCTAAAGGAAATATGGTACTTCAGGAGCAATGACAGTGGAAACTGATGGTCTTAGGAGTATACTGCATATTTTTACAATATAGAGAATTGAAGTTGAGACATGTCTCTCTTCTTAACCATTCTGTCTATATTTTTCTCTGCCCTTTTTTTTTTTTCTTTATTAGAGAATTTATTTTACTGTGATGTCAAATTATTTTGCTTCTGGAGCACACAAGTATTGGGAAAAAATCACCAATGATTACATATCTGATCCTTTCCAGAGGTCTGGGAAAAATTGTTCCTTGCTTCTAGGTTTTGTATGCCATACATACCTAAACAGTCCTCCAATATGAAAAAATATGAAAAAATCTAACAATCAGCCTGACTTGTTGCAGTGTTTTGTGTAAAACAGTATATAGGAAATTAAATTAACCTGTTGATATTAGTGACTGAGATAAAAATAGACAAATCAATCTTAATTTTATAGGGCAACATTTCCTTTTTGGTATAGGTTCAAGAGGTGTGTGTATTAGACATACATGTGGTCCTATCTGTTCCCTAAACTGGAAATAGGTGTGGGGGCACAAGTATCTCAGCAAAGGCATGGAAGACATGCAAGAAGTGGTAGAAGTGCAACAGGTAGGAAGAATGGTGTGGCCAGGTGCTTGGATGTGCTGGGGGCATCTCTGCCTTGCCCTAGATCTTTGGGGTGGTACCCAGCTCCCCCATCAAATGCACTGGCCTCTCTTTTAAAGTGGAGGTGATTAAGAACACTTCCTTATGACCCTGCAGGTGGATTGACATAGAGTTCTCAGGGCTCCACTAATCTTACTGTTTTGAAGAGAAACAGTAAGGATGTGGCTAATGCCATTTGATTATAATTGTTGATTATTTGTGCTTATATAAGGGAGCATAGATATCAGTGTTTCCTAAGTGACATTAGGTTAGCATTTTTCTGTTTGTGAAGGGAAGCAGAAAAGTCCAGTTGAGAAATTTGTTTTAAAATTGTACCTTTATTTTTCTTAATGGGTGGCATGAGGCTGATGGTGTTCCATCAAGGAGTTGGTTGAAGGAAGAAAGAAAAGAGAGAAAAACCTAAGCTACAAAAAATAATATATGGTTTAGCAATTGCGTGATAATTGTTTTTACAGACTGTTGTCTATAATCAAGTTTGGACTATCCTTAGCTGTGGTGAGGTGAGATTCCTGAAAATCACATGCTTATTTTTTTTTTAAAAAAAAAGCAACATCCTTCTTATTGGCGATAGAGGAAAATTGTAATCAAAGCAATTTAAAAAAATCTTAAACCTTGGGTCCTGACTGCTGTGCTTAACCCAATGGCAATTTTAGGAAATAGCTTGTAACAGTGTACTTTCTGAGAACATATTCTGTCTTGGAGCCTTTTTCCTGTCTCATACTGTTTGCAGAAAATTGTAATGAAAATTAAATAATTTTGGTGTCCTTTGCAATGATGTATGAGGTGTATATAAATTATCGAGCAACTGTGCTAGCACTGAGGAGTAATTTCTCAGATAAATAGTGTTTCAGAACTTGGCTTGTCTCTCAGAGGGGTGGTTTTCTAGGTCTATGATCCTTTCTAAAGCACCTACAGTTGTCTGTAAACATGGAAATTGCTGTAATATATACATAGGCCAGGAATGGCAGGACTGATATGCAAAATATAAACATGATTAAATACACATATTGGTGCTAAATTCCTGGTGACTTCTCTGATTTAAAAATTATGGTCACCTCTGAAAGCTTGGCTTTGATCATTGATGATGGAAATATGTCTGGAATAATGTATTTTTCTTTCAGGAAGGGTTCCTCAGAGAACTATCAATGCGGAAGTCAAAAATGAAATAAGGTTTGATCTAGCAAGGATCACACAGTTTCACGGGTAATAAAAAATTCAATCTGTATTAAATAATAATGAAACTTCTAAAAGATATAAAGGCGTTGTATTTTGTGAAATAATTTAACATTTGAATTAAAACAGCAGGATTCCTAGGAAGACCTTTACCCATGAGGCAGGTTACTTTTGTTACATGGTTGCTCACATCTCTCTCTGAAGCATGTGACTATGGCTGCTGATGGAATTAGCTGCAGGGCACTCACCTGTGCCCGCTGGAGGTTTTCTTTCTTGGTGCATTGAAGCACTAGGTTACCTCGATGAGAGAATTCTGAAGAAAAGATGAGGCATGCCCAGTGTCCCAATCTGTGTTGAAAGAAGGCTGAAGTGAAGGGCTTCCTTCCAAAGACATATGTCACACTGAGAGCCTAAAAAAAGATTTCCATCTAGCTGACAGCCAGTGCAGGACATTGTGTCAGCTTTCTTCCCAGGAAACTACGTAAACTAGACCTGACACTAGTAAAAAAAAAAAAAAATCTTTTGCATGTCATTTTGCTGGGTAAGTTTGTAATTAAGAGTCTACACTAAAGGGCTACTGAAACTGGAGAGAACTTGCACGTTTCTTAGAGGTGATTACACTTTTCATTTTGTCCAATAAGATCTGACCATATTAGTAGAATTTAATACCTGAATAATAATAGTTGTTAATGTAGCAGGAAGTTTTAAGTAAATTCCTCGAATACTTTTAAATTCTATAGTTATCCTTCCCATGCATGAGTAAGGCTAGGAGCACTTGCTAAACATATCTAGCATTGTAGCTCTGCACAATTATCCAGCATCAGTCTGTGGTGAATATGAATTCCTAGACAAGGTAATAATTATGTTCAGATACTTGTAAATATGTAAGCACTTGCATACCTTTGTTATTATGTGTAGTTTGGTTGAGTCATAATTAAGTGTGTGGGAAGAGGTAAGATTAAACCCTTATTTTACATAACTAAATTACTCTTCAAGGATCATCTCTAACAATCCATTTGCAGCATCCTGTGATTTACTTTGGGTAGTTTATGTATTTTAGTACAAAATAACCATTAGTTTTCAATAAAGGTGCTTCAGGTGCATTGGCTTACAGCCTTTTGTAACTCCTGAATTACCGTTGGTGAGCTGTCACTGTAAATCAGCTCCTCTTGGGCTGAAGTTTGTCGTTTGTAGCTAGCGTGTACAAAATTGATAATGTTCTGTGAGATATTAGAGGGGAAGGACATGCTTTAGAATCTGACAATTACAAGGGGTGAAGTTTTCTCAGGTTCCCATGAGTGAGTAAGAAAATGTAACCTGCAGGAAGTGATACCATTGCATTTCTTGGTATGTTCAAAAAGTTTAGAGAAGTGTTTCTCTGCCTTTTAGTGAAAATTATAAATCATAATTTAAACTTCTCTACAGGACAGTGTGTATATATGGGAAGATTATTAGAACCCCTTTTTAGCTATAAATATCCATTTAATTTCAACAGGTAGACTAGAATGGGCTAAAAAAAATGCTGATACATGTTTCTAAAAGGCTATTTTTAATCAGCTGTTCACATGAAGGGGAAGAAGTTACATGATCCCAACATATGTGTATTTTTATAGGTATGTGATGTGTAGAACTGAGTTTGTCCATTCCTTTTTATATTTGTTTGGGTTCTATGTTTGTCTTGTGTTTGGCAGACAGCAGGGAGAAGTTTCTTTCCTTGAGTAAGGCAGTGGCATTTCTGTAGCTGTTGCTCGTTGGAACGGGGCTTCCTTTTGCGAAGAAAGCAGGAAAGCAGCTCGGTCTAGGCTTCCATCAGGTTACCGGCTAGGCTGACTCTGTAAGAAGGGAAATTGATGGGAGGAGACACTTTATTTCCCAAGGGATGTTTCCTGGGGTGTTTTTGGAATTACTTGAAGCAGCCAGATAGCTGGAGTTATTTCTCTATCAGTCACTGATGGGGAAGTGCCCGGCTCTTGGCAGCAGAGCTGGTTCAGCTCGGTACGTGGTTGTGGCGTAGTTCTGAGGTGGCTGGGTGACTCTGCTGGCGGTGTCTGCAGCAGCAGTTCACAGCTTCCTGCCGTAATTCATTCACTTTACCCAAAAAACTTGCTATGTAGCTGAAATGTTTTCAACTTTTGGTCTTATTGAATCAGTTTGCTTGCATAACCTGTTGTTTCCTGAGCTTCTCAGATGGCTTTAATATGCTGAAACCTGTTGGCTTGATGTGGAGTTTTATAGGGGAGCTGGTGATGTACTCTGCTTGCAGACCTGCATGGTATCCCCTCTCATTTTGTGACTCAAGTTTGTGTGCAAAATCTTTCATTTCACAGGATTTAGGAAACTTGCAGAGTTTCACCAGGAAAGTTTCAGGCAAGTGCTGTTGGGGTCATAAGCTCAACCTTGTGCTCAGGCCTATTTTGGTAGCTCATTGTTAGACGTGATTCATGTTGGATTCAAAGGTTACTGCATTTCTGCAGTGCTTCTGGTTTTGTGTTGTTTTGGAGCTTCATGACTTTTCTTGTGACTGTTTATCAGTGGTAAAGCATGTACAGGCTCCTCTGCCAACAAGAATGTTGATCAGTTGACTGACATTTGCTACTAAGTGCAGGAAGCTGCTTCTTTGCTTTATAAAGAGCTGCTTAGTTTGATAACCTGTATGTTATGAAGGTGACTAAAAAGAAAATACAAATCTTTTTCCAGCCTAGATTTTTTTAATAGTTGCCTGCAAGTTCCTACAAAGATCAAGCAATGAGTAATCCCATTGAAGTCAGTGACTCAACTTGTTGCATAAAAATTGGTGCAGACAGAAACTGTGCAGCAGGGTCTTCTCAAGACAGTAAGAACCAGAATCAGTCTTCATGTCTTAACACTTCAGGATGCACTTGCACTTGCATCCTGAAGGGAAAATGACCCATGTGCTTTGTTTTTAACCAACTAAGGCAGACTTCTGCATGAGGCTACAGTGAAAAGTTACATCTTTTTGTTGCTGTAAATTATTTTCATGTTTACAGACTTGTGTGCATGTATGTTTTTGCTTCCTAATCAGATATCTACATAACAGCTGGCAACATACATTTCCTTTCTTGATTAATTTAGATTAATTTTTTTTAAGCCTTTTTTCCCCAAAGGATTACTTGCAGTTTTTTCCATTTGATAGGTAGCATGAAGACTTCTGTGACTTCTAGGATACTGATGCTACCCAGCTGGTTGTGTTTGTCCTTTTAGCTAAAAAGTACCTTTATTGCCGCATAAGGAATTTATAGCAGGTACCTGTAGATAACTAACTTTGAATTTAAACATCTGTGTTCATTTATGCATGAAAAAGATGAAGTAAAAGCTAGTTGTATTAGTGTTAATTTCTGGACATGAGGGGAGAATAAGAAGAGCTTGATCATGGGAATTTAGGCTATGTGCTGTCCCTCTGACACATTCAAAACAATAAAGAAAACAGAACTGCAGATTTACAGGCTTAATCAATGTCATTAGTTTTCAGCTTTTAAGTCTGTTCCTGTAGAGAAACGTAAAACTCTCAAACCACACTCTTAAACTTTGAATAGCATTGTGCATTTCCATTTCTTCAAGCCTTTTTTTATTTTTTATTCCCTTCCATGTGTAATTTTTAGCATCTAGCTGAAGGAATTATGCACATGGGAATCAGGAGTGTGTTGATTATTTCATATGCTTCTCCTTTTGCTTGTTTTTCGTTTCGTTTGCTTACTTTATGCAGGCTTTTGAACAGAAAATTAGCCTTACCATTTTCAGGTACCTATGGTGTGGCAGCATGGAAGCTTTTACTGCTTTTCTTTTCCCTGGCCAACAAATTATTTTTAAATATTTTTCTGGCTTAGTTTCACATCATAGCTCATGTGCATTTGTTATCTTTTTCTACCTTGGCATTGCAGGAGTGGGACTCTATGATCAGTGTTTCAAGGGTACAGAGCAGTTGTTCCTGAAGCATTACTTCAAAGACACCAGGGAGACTTGAGGGCAGGGGCAGGAGGACACTGATTAAGAGTTCTGGTTTTGCAAGTCTTACCTTGGCTCCGTAATTTGTTTACTTAAATGTGTGTGTATTATAACTCTCAAATTTGAGAGTTAATTTTTCAATGAATGACTGGAAGAGTAATTCTTGGCACATTATGTCTATATTCCACTGCAAGAAATGTCTACGGTTTTGTATTCCATTCTGTTATTCTTTATGTTGCAAAGTAGGTGATGAAAATTGAGCTGCTGCTTATAATTTGTAGAGGGAAGGCCAGTTTAAGGTAGTCCAGCTTTGAACCCAGTGTATATGAATTTATTTGTATTTTTCCTTGGAAATGTTCATAAACTCCCCAAAATGTGAATTGGTTGTGCTGGTTTCACAATTTGAAAGGATGGGGTTTTTCCTTGTCTTCTATGCAGTAGATAGCAGCTGCTTAAAAGTAAGTAATGTGTTTCCAGTTTGCCAATTAAATCTGCCTTGAGTACATCTGCTGAGTTTGGATATTTTTTAATTTTTTGTTTGTGAAAGCTTCAGTGTCAATATTCATGAGGAGTTATTTAATTGCATGTGGTGATACGTGGCACTTTGATTTTAGAGCTTATGGAGTTCAGTGACTGGTCTGATGGGCACTGCAGACACTGTCTCATTTGAAATTTTATCAGAGGTGGGCAAAATAAATCTCCAAAAGTTGCAGTAGAGATGGAGGACAAGATTGCTTTTGATACACATTTCTTTAGTGGAAAGTCAGGAGGAATCAAAATTTTTGTCTGTAGGGTCCTTTGGTACACAGAACAGTGTGTGTAGCTGGGGTTATAACTGTATTTGTGTGTTCTACTGAGTGTAACTGGTTAGTAGCCTGTTGTTGTACTTCATGCATTTTCTATCGTAGCAAAGGTCTTTTGTCCCAAGCCTTTTCATAAGGTTATGCCTAATTGAGATAGCTTAGCCCTCTGATAGCACAGCATTGTGCCAGGATTTCTTATGCTGTGGTTTTATGGTATATATCTCTGTTTATTGCAGAGTAATGAAGTGTTACTGTTAGCACCAGAAACTGAACTTCATTCCTGAAAGTTCAATTCATAATTCTGAGAGGAAAAAGTCCATTTGAAACTTCTTTTGCATGTACTTTATGATTTCAGGACTTCAAATGCTGCCCTGCACTGCATTCAAATTGGCTGAAGGCAGCAGCTGCGTATAAAATCCTATACAAACATGCTTCTATGAGAAGAAATATGTAGCAAAACCACAAGGGTACTCTAAAAGCTGAAATATGTGTTGTGGTTTAACCTACATAAGCTCTGTTAAAGCTGAGATACAACAGGATGAGCCAGAAAATACAAAGAGTTGGCATTCCTTTCTTATGTGCTTTCATGACAGTGTGGGCTGTAAAGAACATATCCATTCTCACCTCCACAGCAAATTGATAAAAGTTCAGTTTGGTGCTTTTTTTTCAGTAACTGCTGTTTATATAATGGCAAATGTGAATTTGAAATAACTTACTTAATCTTTTATGGAAATTTGTAGTTAAGATTATTTGATACATATTACACTATTTTGTTATTATAGATATAATATCGGAAGACCCCTACATAATTTCTAGTCTTGTTTATGTGCAAATTTCACAATAAACACTTTATTCTACCTCCTCTGCTTGTAGTGGTTGGGGTTTTTTAGGAGGAAAGCTTTTCAGTACTACTTAGATTTGCAAATAAGACCAGATATGGTTTTGGGTTTTTTTTTTTTATTTTTCACAGGTCTTACCTTGGACTGTAAAAATGCTTATTGTATGAGAACAATCTCTTTGTTCAGTGTCAGGTGAAAAATGAATTTGTATTTCAGTACAAATGTGTTGATTTCAAAATGTTCTTTTGGTTTTATCTTTTCAGAATTTGAAGTTCTGGTGATCCATCATGGGGAACCATGTAGGAAAACGAGAACATAGTGCTGAAAAGTCAACCAAGGTAATTGTAGAAAATTGAAGAGGCAAGGCCACTTCAGAAATGTGTATGTAATTAAATGAAATATATATATATGTAGTACATTCGTGTGTTTATGAGATCACTTTCACCATTACTGTTCTGTAGTTGTCACTATAAAATGACTACCATTTTTAAAGAAGTTTCTATGAGATGAGGCCAAACCGGATTTTGCTATGCTGGATTTAATGAGAGGTGTGATATTTTCCTGTGTCAGATCCACAGCTGTTAAAAAGCTTCTCAGTCATGGTGGAAATGAATTAAATAAGCCTTATAAGCATGATATTGTAGAAATTTTTAAAGAACCCATGAACTGAATAATGTTCTGTGTGTTGACAGCTTTCCACTTGGGCAGTCATTGGCTTTATCCATAAGAAACTATATAGAAACACATAAAATAAGAGAATTCTAAAGTAAAAGATTGTCAGTTTGAGAAGATACAGCTTTAAAAGTCTCTTTCCCAGAAAAAAAAAAAATTAAAACTGTCAAAATGTACTTTTTATGTGTATTTTGCACATAACATGGTATTCTGTTTGCTTTGTGATAGTATCTTATTTGTCTTTCTACATTGTACCGGAAGAATATTTACACGTATCTTTAAAAAAGACATCTCTTTAGACATAAAAATACCCAAGATGCTTCTTGTTGCTAGCAATTGCTAACTTCCCTCCACCCATCCCCACCCAAAAATAACAGTTTACAGTCTGAGCCCGCACTGTATAAAGCTATTTCCCTTTGCATTGGAGAGATGATATAAACAGATAGTTCTATGCTTTATCTGGAGGAATGTGGATGGTTTGCATTGCTGTGGCAGATAAGCAGTTATCCTCAAAAGGTATATGAACTAGAATTCATGCAGTTATTAGTTCTTTGCCATCTCCTTTAGGAAAATACATAAGCACGCTGGAAGGAATAGGAAGAAAACAGCAGGAAGAGAGAACAGCTGGCTACATATGGTTTTGGTTTGTGTTTGTGTAGTATTTTGCAAAACAGTTTTGTGGCCCAGAGTTTCAGTTTCAGTACAAACAATAGTAGTATGAGTCCCAAGCTGTGATCTTCTGGGCTTCCCCTCTAGAAAACTCTTGTTGTGAATATCCAGCAAACTCAAATGCATGAAACAGGTGTATGTATTTAGCCAAATATTTTGATCCTTTCTGACCAAGGGTGTGAGATCCTTCAGGTGTGATACAGCAGGTATACAGAGTGGTAGGCTGTTCTGCATGTATCCCCTGCTTTGGTCTTTAAGGACAAAACTTTGTTACAAAAACGTATCATAACCTTTTTCCTGCTGTGGGTTTACATGTGTCTGTGTAATGCATCTGGGTGGCGAGTGAGCTGTTGAGCACCTGGGGCCTCCTCAAAATGTAAAAGATTCTTCAAACTGTAGCAGCCTGTGCAGTAGGTGCAAGTTCTGCAGTGGTGGGCAAAAGCCAGGTTACTGCAGGTCTTACACTTAGTGTGTAAGACAGGTCTACAAGGAAGTGGATTGCTGCAAATTTTTATAATTCCTTCATTTTCCTAATCAATTCATGGAGAATACTTGATTCTGCAATCAAAATAATATTCATTTACCCAAAATGCTTTTGAAAGGGGAATTTATTTCTGTAGTAATATCTTCTGTCCCTTACTTATCCTTCTACAGTGACAAAAAACCAAACCACCAAATCCCTAAACTTTAAAATAGGCAATGCTTGATCAAAATCTCCTTTTATGCATGTCAGGTAGTAATTATAAGGTGACAGATTTAAAATGAGGAAATACACAGTTAAGGTGCTAGTACATATTCCACAGAACTAGTCAATCTTGATTCAGTTCTTACAGGCAGCATTAAAATTGTTACTGGCAGTAGTAACCATATGTCATGCTTTTTTTTTTTCTTTTTGTTGTTGAATATAGCTGTAGATTAGAACTGGTTTCCCACCATCCGTTCTGGTGTGGTATGGGAGACAGCTTTGCTGAAGGTTTGCAGACTACAGTAGAAATGCTGTACTGCCAGTCCTTGCTCTTAGCAATAGAACTGGAATGAAAGAGGCTAACATCTGATTGATTTTCTAAAATTCTGATTGAATTTCTAAAATTCGTTACTTGTAGCTTAAGGGTATTTACTATATTTCCTTTCCCAAAATTATAGTGCCAAAGAACAATGTCATTTTAGGAAGCTTCTTTGAACCTGTGATGCTGAATTTGCTGCACAAACTCCTGAGCTGATAGACTAGTTCTCCAAGTGGTTATTTTGTATATAGTGACATTAGAGAAACTGTTGCTAAACTGTAGTAATCGTAATTCTCGGTTGTCCAATACATGCCCTGTATACTGCAACTACTAGGGGTTGTAGTGTTGTTGACATTTTTTTTGGTTTTTTGGTTTTTTTTCAAGTTGGCATCTAGCTTTGATTAGCTTTCAGTATTTGAATTACAATATTAGAAATGGAGATCTGGAAGGCAATTATTTCATCAGATGTCTAACATGACACCGAGATGCTTTCAAATTGGGAAATTTGCAAAAGACAACAAGACGGCTTCCCATGCTGTGATACTTCTTTCAAAGTATTGCTCTTCTCTTGATTTATAAATATGCCAAGCTACAGTGATTATGTAATAAATAAAGAGATACTGTGAAATTAATTGAATGCTTTGAAAAATAGTTGGTCTATTTGATCTAAATAATGCAGAAAGTATTTACAAAACCCTCATGTTTTTCTCAGAGCAATAACATACTCAGTCTCATTTGTCAGATTTCTTTCTCTTGTTTTTAATGGATCTGCATTTTTTATAGTTTTGTAAGACAGATAAAAACTATTCAATGAACCCAGCAATTTATCTTCTTTCTTTTTACTTTGGATTATACCAGACTTTTCAGTCTGCTTAATGTTTTAGTAAATTTGTAAGTATTATTTTGTTTAACTTTGTTCTTAGTATTAATACTTGGGTTCGAATTTACATAAATACATCTAAGAACAATAAAAAACCACAATGGGCTGTCCTTCATGCCCAGAGTTTCTTTAAATTCTCAGAGCACGAAGTGTAGAGAAGTAGACAGACAACTGACGTTTAATTGGTCTTTGTTCGGAGTTGTAGTTAATCTGTGTAAGTCTAGCATCCTTAAGCTATGAAATGCCATGTGCTCTTTTAAAATTACTAAAGCTGCCTGTAAGTATTGCAACAGCACAGTTCTCTGCTGCTCTCCACTTTGTCTCTCTCAGAGAATTCTGCACAGCATGTATGCTGCCATCCCAAAATCTTTGAACTTTCTTGTTACCTGTCAAAACTGGCCCTTAACTTCATTGACTGTTTGGGAAGATGAGGTTGGAAGGAAGGTTTCCAGCATTGTCCCATTTATTCCACAGCAATTACCAAATGCACCAAGTCCATAGAGCCTGATTTCCATGTATGTCACATCACTTTAGTACTGTGGTGAGCTGGAAACCAAGCTTGTGACCTATAATAAAAGATCGAAACCCACTGTCCTGGCATGTCAAGAGACTGTTTGCTCAAGAAACTCTTACAGACCTAGAATATGTTAACTTATTGGGTCATCAACCTGTTTGATGTCCTTGACATACTTGGGGTATCCTGTAAATAAACACCAAGGAACCCAATTGCTACCTCTGATATATAACTTTGAACAACTTTGGGAAATGTAATTGCCACGGTATATTGCTTTCTAACAGGCCAAAACTGAAAATAGTTGTAGTGATAATAAGGCACTCTGTCTACAATGATGTAATAATTTTTTATTAATCTAATGGTTTTTTAATGTTTTGTTTGAATTAAATTTTATTTTATTTTTTCTTTAACTAAATGAAACAGTATTTTTGTTTGAACTAAAAGCTCTCTGTTAACATTGACAAAGTCTTGCAGTGTAGTAAACTTATGAAAAATCTTGCCATTCATTGCCCTATGTATGAACCTAGAGCCTGTAATTTGTTTTGCAGTGGTTGATTTGATAATTTTAATGACTGACTGGTTCTCATAATTAGTTAAAGCTAAATTGCTGCCATGAGCCTGTATCAATAATTCAGTTGGTTTCTGAGGAGATTCTGGTTTCTCTCCTATTTTTTTCCCCAATTGTCTTGCTAATGTTCAGAAATGTGCCCTCTGTGCAGCCTTCCCCTGGTAACATTGGCAGAAAGTTTTCTGGCTGTCGCTGGTAAGAAGGAGCTGAAGCTCTGAAGATGGCTGGCACAGGATGGTAGTGGTATTATTCACCTCATAGATGCTCAGTGATCTGGAAGCAAAAGGGTTTTCACACTGAACTCATCTGATGCGCTACCTCTCATGGTTGAGACTGCTTACAGACCTGAGCCATATATGTGGTTTTTACCAGGTGCTTCCTCTTGGTATGCATCATAAAGTATCAAGAAAGGAAAAAAACAACAGATTAAGTAATTTTATTTGCTTTATTGATTGCTCTGAAGTGATGTTTTTGTAATATAGAGATTTATTTTTAATACTTACACTTTGACGTACATGATGTATGGACTGTGTAGATTTTGAAGTCTAGGGTGTGCTTTTCTGTTAAAAACCTCAAACAAAGAAAAATCAAATGTGGCACTTGATTTTATTATCTTTAAATAAATAGTCTTATTACCATACATAAGTTAGAGTGCAACCTTTTCACTTTTTCCCCCTAGCAAAGTTGTATAGCACTCCTTATTTTTTAGTACAATTGTGCGTTTTCTGAGTCTTACCTTTTGCTGTAAAGCAATAAAGATCACAGGGGCTATAGTGATGTCTTCTCTGTAATTTTATAGATTGATTTAAACACTCCCTCCCAAGCCAATATCTTTCTGAAGGCAAAGAAAAGAGAGAGAAAAACTTTAAAATGTTGAGAGTGCCAGTGTTTCTGCGAGAAATTTGATGCACATTTCCCCCTGCCAGCTTTACAGGTTACGGACTGTAGACCGTTCTCGTGACCAGCTGGTGCCTGGTGCGAGGAAGTGCTGCTTTTGGAAGAGGCAAATCCTTTTCCAGGGTGTGAAGGGAAGTTCTGGGCAGTCAAGTTAAGCAAGACCAGTTCAAATTGATAGCTGTCTGTTTTCTTCAAATTCTAGCATCGGCCTGGATTTGGCCTTGAGCAAATCCTTTAGTGCTCACTCTGTCCTCCTACTGAATTTCTTAACCTTCTTCATACTGTCTAACTGGATTGTTTGTTGGGATGGATGCAGCGTCATTCTGTATTAATAGTAGTGCTGGCAGACCTTGAGTGGAGCCTTCAGGGACTACTGTGCTTCGGCTACTGAGATGATACCGTAGCAATACAGAAATGACTGTGCTGTTTGAAACCTCAGAGAATGTTAAGTCTGCAGTAGCTATGACATCTGTTCTCAAAAATTAACCTTAAGACCATCATTCAGTATGGTATTGGAAGTCTATGTCTGATGTTTAAGTAGGCAAGTATCTCTACTACAAAGTTAAAGGGAACAATTTATGTGTTAAAATCCAAGTCATGTGTTTAAATACTTGACTGCTCATTAAACTCTTGAGGTGCTGAATTTGATACGGTCCATTGTAGTTGTAATGTTTAATCTTTCTAATGTCTAAAATATTGTAAGCGCATCGTAAGTATGCCTGGAAGATAAACTGTCCCTCAATCAGAGCTGGTACTTTTTACACTTCCATATGTTTCCCTTCATTGCATGTATGTGAAGGTACAATGCTGTGCTGTGCAGGGTGACTGGTAGAAGAGTTAAAGGTGTGAGGTAAGGCAGACGCAAGTAAGGAGCAAGTTGTAGTCACTGCCACAGTGCCTGCTGCTGGTGTTTGAGGAGTTACCTGGATTGTATAATCCTGGCAGTATGTCACTAGATCTGCAACTTGATAAAACCGTTAGTAAATGTGTAGGTGACCGTTCCATGAGGTAAGTTGAGAGCATGTTTTTCTGTTGTGCCCGCAACTACTAAGTTCTAGTGTTTCTTGATTTTGTTCTTGAGCTGGTTGAACTTGCATGGGTGTAAAAGGAAGAGGCGCAGTTGCTGTGGTTTTGGCTGGGGAGGAGGTAGGGTCTTAGGCTTTGTTCTCCCACCCTCAGCCTGCAGAACTGACTAGAAGAGGGAAGTGCACTGTATGTTTTAATGTCTTGTGCTTCAGATACCATGCTGTTGTGGTATAGTTTCCTATACTTCCCTTCTTGTTAGCTTTGATACAGAACTAGATAAATGTCCTGTCAAATGAGTGTAATGACAGTACCACTTAAATTAGCAAGGAGTTGGAAGAACAGGGGGGTGATGCACTGGCCATCCTTTGCGAACTGCCTGTGAACTGTTCTAGTTGCTGAGATGACATTTTCTAGCAAGAGTCAGTTACTGGAGCCTGAGAACATGTTGTTCAATGCTTTAATATCTTCATGCTGGAAAAATGAAGGCAAAGTTGTTTATATTTTTAATCTTGAGGAAGCAGTAAGTGACATGGACATCCTGAAAGGGAGAAATATCTTCCTTCCTCAACATAATCTTTTTTGTGCTTTTACTGTTGTTGTTGGTCACAGATGCGTGTGACATGTATGCAACATGTATGTTTTATCACCTGCTCTGAAAATGGTTGAGGTATGTCAAAGCAACAAACCATTAGGTATATTTGAGAAGAACCTAAAAAACCATTTGCAGTAATGTATTACCTTAGAGTGCAGTTATATCTGTAAAATCAGTTGCAGTGAAGCGTGTTCTCCCTATTAGGTTGCCAGACTTTACCCATGGATACCCAGGGCAGAATATCCAGTATCTAAGCCAGTGACTAGTAAATCTGTCCTGTAGCACTTATCAAAGCATTAAACCCTGGTAAAAGCGCATTTTGAAGTTTGTCCTCATCTTTTCCCCTAATGCTACTTCTGTTGTCTTTGATGCTGCTGGGAAGAAGAGTGCTGGAGCCATGTTTTAATTCTCAGTTTCACACACTTGTATTTCTGGTAATGTAACTGACTGTGCAGCTAGGTCCATGTAACTGGTTGTAAGGCATGGTTTTACATGATGCGTCAGTATGAAGACAAAATCCCAGCTTTGATGCTAAACGTTTTTCCATGAGAAAAGATTACTTCCACGTTGCTAAAGTGAGTTGATTCCTACTCTTGATCGTAAACTCAGCGAGTGTGAAGCAGATATCAGTATGAAGCTGATAAAGGGCTTTCCCATACGACCTATCGCTTTAAAAGTAGTTTCATTTTGTACTTCAGAAGCTGAAGATTAATTTCTTATGTAATTGCAGTTATTAGTACACTGAGTGAATTTAACTTGTCTGTGGCTATAGTTGAAAACCGCATTTTTCCACTTTGAGCTAAAATGTCATGGAATGTTTTTCTTCTTTACTTAACTTTCTCTGCTTTAAAGCCCTCTGCTTTAAGTTGATGGAAATACTTCAGTAGCATTTGCCAGAGGGGGGAAAAAAAAAAGTTTTTTGCAACAGGAAATTGAAAAACTTTTAAGTGGAGTAATATGACTTTATTTTTGATTGCTGAGATAAGGTTTGCTCCTAAAACCAATCTGATACTTCAGTGCAGCATCTTGTAGATGTGGCCATAAAAATATCAAAATTTGCATAGAGCTGAAAGCCATGAGGATACATACCACTTTTCCTTGATAATTAGGGGGACTTCTAAGCATCAGTTATAATCATGAAGAGGCAATAATGGAAATCTTGCATTTTTGTCACAGTGCCACAGAGTGACATTCAGGTTGGTGTAGCTGGACTTCACTAGAACTATTAAGATTAATTTAGGGAGACGTGAGGGTACTTGGCTTGCTTATGAACTCTACACAGCTCCGGAGCCACAGAAAAGACCTAAGAGCCAGAAATCATAAATCTTAGCAAGTCTATCGCTAATGAGATTTCTCCTTAAACATGTCAGTTTTTATCAAAAATTAGCCACCATTTTTGGGTCCCCCGTTATTCCTGTTCTGTCTAAGAGCTTCAGGGTTGGATTAACAGTCTGGTAGTGCTGAGGTGAGTTATGGAAATCCCAGTACATTGCAAACATCTTGGTTAAAAGATACTATCTGAAACTGTTACACTGAAATCTGAGTGGGTTTGTTTTTTGATTTTTTTGTTTGGTTGGTTTGGGGATTTTGTTGTTTTGTTTTGTAGTCATAACTGACTTGGGTCTAGCACATTTTCCCAGCCTTTCACACCCCTGCCCCCCTGCCTGCCTTCCTCCCTTTGTCTTCCTTCTTCTTACACATAGTTTCTTTCTGCACGCTACTTTCTGTCAGCATCTCCGTATCTCCATCTCTGGTGCAGTCTAAATTCAGTGCTGTGTTTTGATTTTTCTGAGGCATTAAAATAATACTGAATTGCTAACAGCGCAGTTTCATGTTCAGAAACAGTGAAGAAATGGCCAGCTAACACGCAGTCTGATTTGGAAGGTGGGAACACCGTAGAAGAAAAGAGAAAATTCGCATTTTTCTGACAACACATATCCACCTGAAAAATTATTTTCTCTTCCAGCCAGCTCTCTCCCTTCATGTTGACATACCACTTTCAGCAGCCATCCCAGACTACCACAGTACATTGCTTTAAACAGAAATCCAGTAGTGCCATTGCCAGTATTTGAAGGCTGAAAATCAGAATGGTCTCCTGTTATTTTTATGACCAACTGTTGTTGTCATTTATATGTTGTTTTGTCATAAAGTTGTGTTTCTTTTTTGCAGTTGTACCTTGTACCTATTGAAGAATTTATTTTGTGCAGGAACAGAAGAATTCTTGTTGAATTCCTCTGGGGAAACGTGGCTAAGATTTGTCTATGTGAAGTGGAACTGTGTTCAAAAACTTTAAATCCCAGTTTAATTCCTTGTGTGCACGCATATATATGTATGCACACATCCATATAAAAAAAATACAAGTGTATATTTAAAAATAAATTATGTGCAAACGCAGGTCTACATTCAAGTATAGATACTGTTTATATACCTGTATGGCTGCAAATGTTCTCACTGTATGAGTTTCAAAAGGCAAGACCAGTAAGCCTTCCACTCTGGGGAGTCTGGCTACCCATTCTGATCTCTGTCAACTACAGGTTGAATGTTTTCTTAACATTCAGCCAGAGCTTTCTACTGTAAATGAAATTTGCCTTATGGTGCACAGTGATAAAGCCTGACTAATCGCTGTCTTTTTTTTTTATTTTTATTTATTTATTAACCAAATGTCTGAAATTCCAGACTATCCTGTTTGTTTGAGACTTGGCAGATGAAAGGCTGGTGAATGTGTGACTGAGGATCTCAAGTCAGTGCCTGTAACAGTTGAGGAATGTTTATATCTCATAAAATACATTAAAGATATTTCTATATTTACTAATACTATGTGTTGATTTAAAAAAATAACTATCTTTAATATATTTAACAAATACATAGTACCAATAAATATAAATATATCTTAATATTCTAGGAAAGATTTCAGAGCTCATAGTAGGTCAGACCCACTGCGTAAAGTAGCAACTGTTTTGTCTTTGGTACACTGCCACACAGAACACTCAGCATGTTTGGGGCAATTTATGTTCCTTCTGGAGCTCAGTCACGTGAGATGAGATTCTGTGTCAAAGGCTGTACCTAATGAAGACTAAAATTTTATTTTTTTTTTCCACTGAAAGAAGTGACTTGCCTTATGCTGCAGGATACTTGCTGATAGAAAGAAGTCCTTTCCTATGGTGTTGTGCTAATCTTCAAATTTTTCAGAACTGAATCTGTGTTAGGAGAAGTTACGTTACATATTTTGTGATGGCTCTGAACCACTGTAATCCATTACATTCAAACTGACTTAAATGAAGCATGTTTATCTGTAGGTGCTGGCAATGTGGACTTAAACATTTAGCTTTAGGATTCTTGCAGAGTCATTTACTTGACAAATTATTTCTAATGTTAATTTATTTTTTCTGCAGATCAGTATTTAAAGAAAACCCCAATTCTTAATAAAACGTGTTCCTTTATATTTCCTTCTGCTGATTTCTTGCATTACAAGTAAGGGTTTGGTAACTGGAACAAAAATAGATGAAAATTCTATTTAAAACTAAGCTTTGACACATTTTCATAGTTTTGACCTCAGTTCTTTGTGTTTTACTTTCCTGCAGTCCTCTCAAGAGGACAGGGAGCATAATTCTATTCTGGAATTTTTTCAACGCACCTGTTCTGCCTGTTGCACTCTCTTCCTTTCCTTTGGCATCTTGTTTGTGTTTGCCCTGTAAGGATCAATAAAACCATCTGATAATGAAAGTTTTGTGGAACTTGGGGGAAAGGAGGCCAAAAGGTGCTTGTAAGTGGATACATTCAGGTGGGATGGGGAGCCCTGAGTTCTAATACCCTCTGACCAGATTGTCCAGGTGACTGCCCTGGCCAGTGATCCTTAACGCCAAGTACATGAACAGACAGGGGAGCGAGCGCTCTGTCTGCCTTTGAAAAATTGATGCTGAGAACTTCCAGGCATCAGACTCTACCCTGGGATTTTGCAGAAAGCTTATAATGCAGTTAATACTGTAATAACACTGTGTTGCCGCTGTTGAGTCACCTAATTATGGGAGAATAAAAGATTTGTGGCATTTTGGAAGCCTATGGGGCTTGACACATAGACCTTGTATCAACTAAATTGCATGTCTTCGGTCACTTCTGATTGAGCCTCCTGCTGGTATATGTAAGGGACAGGAGACCCTCTGAACGTCTCACATGGAGCCCTCAAGGCAGATGGCTCCACCAGGAGCAGGGGGCCTTGGCTTCGATCCCAGCTTCGGAGCAGGGATCTCAGCAGTTGACAAGTTGTTCTGTTTTTGCCCTGATCAGCTTGCTTTAACCAATTAGGCTATGAGCTGTGGGCTGGCGGAGCAGGTGCTGAGCTGCTTTCTTCGTGCGGAGAGCCAGATGGCTGGTTAATTGTCCCAATCACTTGAGTTAGACTTGGCCAAGTCTCCTGCCCAGTTCTCAATTCTGCTGCTGCACTGCCAGGTTGGGTCTTGTGTCTTTAAAAAAATGAGGACTTCAGAGACATCTCTGAGCATCTGGACTTCTTAGTTGTGATTTAGTGTGGTTAGTTTCAAAATGGTTCCTAGCTGGTTTTCATTTTCTTAAAAGAAAAAAAAAAATTGCTTAATGCTTACCAGGATTAAAAACTTCTCTGTCTGAGTTAGGACATCTTGCTTGTTACAACTTTGTTGGTATCAAGGTATGGTTGTGACAAAGAAAGAACTTTTAAGTAGGAACCCATATTTTAAAGGATTTTGCAAGGATAACTTTTATATCTGTGGAGTTACTTATTACAGGACAAGAATTGTGGGAGGAATTTTGAGGGAAAGATTATTTGGAGGGTGTTTTAGTTTGCCAGAGTTTCCAGAGTCCTTTTCTAGGATAATTTTTCATTGTTAGGAAGAAATGGGAAATGATTATTTGAATTCTGTACTTAAGGAGATGTGCTAGACGGTAAGGGGTTGTAAACTTGCTAAAAAAATTGCAAATGAAGTGTGTTTGCTTATCTATATGCTTATACTTAGTCATTCAGTGTAGTAACTGCAACTATAGTTTACATGTAACCTCATCATATGAATGTATTTGTAAAATGCAATATATGTGGCTCAGTCAGTTGCTTTTGTGTCAAGACAATCCACTTTGGTTACAATAAATAATTCTAGGAGATAAAACTGTGGTGTGTTAGGGGCAAAGAATGGGGCAAAGCAGAGTAAATTCAGTTAAAAAGATGCCTAGGTATTTCCAGCAGGAAATCTTGTTCAATACTGAAAAGATAGACTCTTGGTCTAAAGTGATTCCGAAGTCCCATGTTGATAGTTATTTAAGTGGCTTGAATAGGCTGTCAGTCAATTCACAAGTAGCCTGTGTATGGGAAGGATCAAATATGCAAGTTGATACAATACAGCCTTTTTATTTATTTATTTACTTATTTAGAGTTAATGAATTCTAATCTGGTTTTCTGGGTTTGGGGGTGTTGGGTTTGGGGTTTTTTTTTTGTGTGTGGGTTTCCTTTGTTTGTTTGTTTTGGTTTTGTTGTTTTGGGGTTTTTTTGCATCTGTCATGCTCCATCTGTTTTCTTCAGCCCTAGATCTGTTTTGCACAGGTTTTTTTTAAGTAACATTTTGACTGTGGCTCTGGCAGTGCCAGTTCTACCTAGAAGTTTCATAGCCAATGGATTATACTGCCTCTAGGGGAGAAGGTGAAGAGCTTTGCATGGTCTGTTGTGCTTGTTTGAAGTCTCCGCTGCACGGCATATGAGCAATACCAGAAAATCTGTCCCAGCTCTAACTTCTTTGAAGTGGTACCTGGTCATTTTTTATAATGAAATACGAGCAAGAGAGTGGCGGTGGAAACACCTCCTTGTTCACGCATGGGTTTTCTCTCCCCAGTTAAATTCTCTGCCTAGAGAAGCAGTTGCATGTAGCTGGTGCAAGTTTGATTTACAGTTTCCTGCATGACTCCATTAAGTCCTGCTTGCCTGTAGAACCGAGGCATGGATTTTAGCCTTCACAACACATATGCAGTATCGTAAAATTCTATTTATGTGCAGAGGGTTACTAAGTAACAGTTGCTGAGGGAAATGCAGTCTTTAACTGCATGACGTCTGTGCAATTAAAATTGCCAGCCAAGTAGTGCATTAACATAGATTTTGCACGTTAATGTAATGGGGATTGCTGTGGGCAATGTGTGAGCAAAACCTTGGGGAAAAACAATAGCAGTGTAGTCTGAAGAGTGTCCCTGCAGCATGGACTTGCAGACAGGAGGTGAAACCCAGTTTTCCCCTTCTACATAATCTTCTCCGTACCACACCATAGTTACAGACCATGATATATTTGTGGGTGTGTTTGTATTTATATCTATATCTACCTATAGATAGAAAGGTTACCATGTGTAATCAGTAAGTTTTGCATGTGTACCGTCCTTCAGGGGAAGGAAGGTTGAGTGGCAAACAAACACAAAGGCCTTTGTGACTTGTGGATAGATTGGTTGTTGATAATACAAGGAGAAATTTGCCTTGAGCTGTGTCTCCTGTAGTAACCATATTTACTTGTAATTTTGCACAGAGGTTATCAGAGGATTTGTTTTTTCTAAGGATTTAGTTTCAAGGAATGTTACTTTGGAAAGGTCATGTGTCTAACCTTGAGGTGGAGCTTATTTATTGAAAAACGTTCTACTTAAGTGATCAACCTTTCCTTTAAATCACGCCTATATATATAACTTACACTAGACCTTTGAGCTGGAGACCTTTATATGCTGATGAAAATGAGCTGTGGAACTGTCATGAAGTCCTACAGCTTTTAATTCATTTCTCTGTTATAAAGCTACTTTTTATCTGCATATACTTGGAAGATGTGTGTGTGTGTGTGTACATGAATAATTATATATATAATTATTGTGGTGGGAAGGTAACATGACCTTCCTAGCTGTGACTGTTCGTTTTAAACTGGTGTATTAGCCACAGCTTTTCTCCCGGGAAGCTGTCATCTCTGGTGACAGTATTGGCTCCAAGCAAAGTATCTTTAAAGTCTGTAGAAGAAGCAAAGCAGAACAAGGGGAGAAACGTTGTCAGCACAACTCGTAAGTGTGTATCCTCTTCATCCAAACCTTTTTCTTGTTGTCCCTGTAGAGATAGGGACTCACGTGTCTTTTCTCTCAAATGTCAGAGTTGGGAGAACTGGGGTTAAGCTTTTTTTACGAATAGTGTCTGCCTTTGCCATGTACTTCAGGAGCTGCTCATCAATTCCAAACACCTGTAATACAGTCATTTATAGTCACTTGACTAAAATGGATGCAAAAAATAAACAAAACCTTTTCTGCAACGTTGCTTTCTGGCCAGTTGGCCCCCAGCCAATCTTAGTGAATGGGATTAGTACATTTCAGATGCAAGGTTTTGCATTTGCCTTTAACGAACTTAATGAGATTCTTGTCAGTTTATTTCTGTAGCCTGTCAAGGTCCCTCTGAGTAGCAGGTCTGCTTTTTGGTGTAGTGACAAGTCCCCCCAGTTTGTTATTACCTGGGTCTTTAGTTAAGGCATTGAGTGATGTTGATGTTGGTGATGATCCCTGAGGGATGCGGCTGCTGACTGACAGCCAGTTGGACTTTGTGCTGTTGATCACAATTCTCTGAGCCTGGTGATCCAACCTGGTGAGCCACCCTTTGTATTCCACCTACCCAAACCTTATCTTCTCGGTTTGACTGTAAGGGTAGAGTGGCAGACTGTGGGAGGCAGGCACAGGCTGCTCTGAAGTCAAGGGATATGACATCATGCTTTTCCTCTCCACAGAACCAGGCATTTCATCACAGGAGGCGGTCAGGTTGGTCAGATACCATTTGCCTTTGGTAAATCCGATGAGGCTGTTCCCACGCATCATCTAGCCATGAAGAACAATTGCTGTTAAAGCTGTTATGTCATCTGCCTTTAATAAAAAGATAAAAACAGCTAAGCATTTGAAATGCTGTGTATTAAGTATGCTTCTCACTTTACCAATGCATTTTTGCTCTTTTGCTGTAGATACAGTTTTCTGTTGAGCACAGAATGTACCCTACCTTTGACAGTCTTTTATACTTGAAATAAAGTATTGCACTTTGGGATAATTGACAAAATTTAAAAAAAAACAAAAAAAACCAAAAACCTGGATGTGAGGCCTTTTGCTTTCAAGACAAATTGATATAAGGGAGAAGAGACATGAAGTGCACTTTGTAGTTGAATGATGATCCTTCCTTGCTTGCTTGAAACCTTGCTAGAAAGATGGATGCTGGTCACAGATTCACAAAGACTTGACAAATCAATGTAGCAGCCTGTGTATGGTAACTCTTTACAGTACAGAGTTGAGCGTTCACAGAAGAAAGGCAATGCTGGCTGGCAAAGTTAAAGGTTTTGTGTGTGTGTTGGGGATTTTTTAATTTTATTTTTTAAATAGTTAAAAAAGAGGAAGGATCTGAAAACTAGGCACTGAAGAAGAAGGTGGAGGTTGAAGAAGACAAGTGTTCCTGCCCCAGAGTTTGAGACAGACCCAGGCAATGAATAGACATGCTTGCTGGTGGTGCTTCATTCTCCCCCACAAGCCTGTGACTTGCACACATGATGACTGTAAATGGTGCAAAAGTAGCAGTTATTTAAATAACTTTTTTTTTTTAACATATAGCTCTTGAATGTAAACATGATACAGATATGCCTTTGTTCCTGCCTCCCCCACCTCTTTTCTTCTCCTGAACAGCTTCTCCTGAAAAGCAGGGCTTTTAGTAGAACCACATTAATTAATCAAACTGGTAAACTGAGTCATCTTTTTAAATGTCAGTTTCTATTTGCTTTTTGGCTCACGAGTGATAAGGTGGCTGTTGACGAGTTGTATTTCTGGTATTACCGTTTCTCCTGTCTGTACATGCATGAGTCTTTCATTGTCATCACTTCTGATACTTCTTTATATTGGCAGTAGAGAAGATGGACATTTTATTTTTACAGTCAGTTGGATGCTTCTATTGCTTGATCTTCCTCAGGTTTGGTTCCTTTGTTTGACTTTATATATTTGGAAAATGATAACTACAGCTGCTTTAAAAAATACTGTCTCTGTAAACTGTTCATTTTAAAAAACCACAACAAAACAAAAAGTGCTCCTGAAGAACAGGATTGTATGTAGTGCAGATGGCATCTCTCTTATTCAGTGATTAGAATATCTGTTCATGCTTTTCAAAAAGTATGAGAACAGCCTAATGAAACATTATGGAACATGTATCTTATCATGTTGGACATCTGAAGACAGTTTTGATAAATGCTTTTTGATTACAGTCGTTTTTTAATGCTGTACATAAATTAAAGAGTGAGCTCTACAGGAAAACATCCACCTATTTCCAGGTGAGTAATAGTGTATATTTGCTGATGAATCAGGTGTCACCTGGGACTGGAGAAGCACTAAGTGTGAGATCTGAGTGAGTCATTTCCTCGGGCTCTCAAGGTTTATCTTACCACTGGCTCAATTATGGTGAGCAGCAATAGTTAACTTTGAGGTGACTATTTCTGAAAGTTAGGAATGTGTGAAGTTCTTGATAAATAGGAAGAAAATGTAATACTTTACCTGTACTCACTGAGTATGAAATCACCAAGACATGTTAGAGACTAACCGCATCATCACTTTACCAAGGTTTGGATAAAATTACTCAAAATGCATATGTGAGTATCCCCACCTGCACGTTACAGTCTGGGCTGCATTGGAGTGTGAGTGGGCTCCAGAGGAGGGTACCAAAATCTGAAAGTGGCAGTGGAACTGGTGTAACAGACCTCTTGGGTGGCCTGGTAGCCAGAAGTCACTGAGGTCAGGCTCTGAGCGATAGCCCTTACAATGTCTGGAAGCCCCGCTGAGATCAGGTGCTCTGATCTGGTTTAAACTATGCACTCACATACTACATAACTACATACACGTTCTGATATTGTGGCTGCTGAATGAAACAGTCATATCCTCTCTTTTCTTGTAGCTTACTTCTTGCTTTTGAGGGCCTTCATATACCAGTTGTGGGGCAACTTTTGAAATTGGCCTCTGCACTTCATTAACATAGGTAGTGCTTCAGGGTTTGGTTTTTTTTGTTGTTGTTTTCCCCCTCACAGTGGTCAGTATGATTTAAATGCTGATTGAGACATTTTAAACACAGTCTGGACAGTTGCCTGAAAATAAACAATTAAAATGTCATCTGTCTAGGCATGTTTGGGTAAACAATTTTGTATTTATTTTTTGTTTGTAATGTTTTTCCTCTGAGACTTTGGCTTTCCCCTGATATGGGAAAGTTCAGCTATTGAACATAACATGCAGGTTAGCATTTCAGCTTGCTAGTTCATACATGTGTTACAATGGTCCATTTTCTTCTAATCACATTGGTGCAATTGTAATTCTGCACAGTAGTTTTTGTGAGAGTGCCTCTGTATTGACTTAAAGCACGGAGGAAAGCACTGTTCTCTTGGTTTACTTTTAGAAAACAAAATAACAGAATATGGAGCAAAATCATGGGAAGAGGCATGTGTTTTTACAGAAATCGTTGACATAATACCAATTAGACAGAGATGGTTGACATTTTCCTTTGAAGGCATTCACCTTTGTGAAAAACTGAGCAGGGTTTAATGGTTCAGTAGAGTTCAGTAGAGCCTCTTGCTTGGAGTCTCTGGAGTTGCAATTCTCACTGTTAGCAGCGTCACAAAATTGTTTGCTTCTGAAGAAGCTGTCAGAGAAGAAAATACTAATTTTTGTGCAATGTCAGATTTCCCATCTCAGCATTCTTGCATGACGAGTAATCTGTCTGGTACTTGCTGCAGACTTGGAGAGAATATATACAATGTCTGAAGAACAACTGGCTTCCTAATGATTGTCTCTCTGAAAATAGTAATGAAGAGCGATGATCTTGTATAGTGAATATGACCGTTGTGAAATGGAAATGATTGTCTCAGTAAGGGTCTGCTCCTCCATTCCTGGTAGTGGATGCTGAAATCAAAGCAAGCAGTGAATGGGAGCAGTTTCTATTTGTGTTGGAGACATCACTGTGGAATTTTTTCCTTGTTGTTGGAGTAATTATTTTTGGTTACCTTTTTTGAGATTCTCTTGGCTTGTGTTGTATTGCTTTAATGTTAATCAGGTGTATTGGTTAGTGTATAGTGTATGTATAGTGTTATTTGTTGTATATATTGTGACAATCTTTCTGGTTCAGTTTAGATGGTTTCTTGAAAACTGACTGACAGCTAGAATATTTCAGAAATCAGTAAATCTTCTCTTTTGAGTTTGCATTTTGTGGTTGGTAAGGTAACTAGGGAAAGTGAAAAAGGAATCCTTCTGCTTCTCTTCAAATACTCAGGCAAAATGGTAAATTGATTATAGCAGGTGTTCTGAAATTGCTTTCTTAAAAACATTCAGAAAAGTATTGTATACATTTCAGTGTTTATTCTTTGGCTTTAGGGTGACTTTTTTTTCTAAACTTGAAAAAATTGTGGATATTGTTCTAGTAAGTAATTTTATTTATGCATCATTGACAGCTCTGTATTAGTTAACATTTGGTTTATACGTGAGAGACTTACAGTGGCCTGCTGAAAGGGAAGTCAGCCAGATTTGGGCCCATAGTTGGACATCAGGTGCACAAATCCCCTGAGATGGTGCTCTGGCTTTCTGAAAAGGTAGTTGTTCCTGCCATGTAATTTTCATGTCAAAATTTAGCATTTAGCTTTCTGTTCATTCCTGCTAACTGTCTGGTATAATAATTGAAGTTGCTGAGAGTTCATGGGAAAAGTCTGTCTCTTAAAATGATGAATTTTAAAATGTATTTTAGTGGTAGTTCCAGTGGAATATGGTTGAATATTTACTTACTGGATTTCTTTGAAGGAGGGAAAGCCTTTTAAGCTACGAAAGTGTAAAATGTTTTGCAGGAACGATTATTGATTAAATGGTTCTTTTCACTGAGTTGCAGCTTTCTAATTCATTGGAGCAGGGAAAGAAGATGGTACTTTAGGTCATGGTTTCTGTATACGTGTAACTACTACCCAGAACCTCTGACACTGCTTCTTTATCAAAGAAAAACACAATTAATATACCTGTTTGCCACCAGAGTTGTTTTAAAAATCTGTTTATGCCTGCTGTTATTTTGGAGCATGACCTACCTGTATATCTCATTTTAAGAAATAATTAATGATGAAAGGGTTTAAATCCAAATTCTTACACCACCATATTGTGTTGATATAGAAGTGGGAAAGCTCAATAGTTTCTTAATTTCTTAATTCTGGTTTTGCTCAAGGTTTGCAAAGGTCACTAATACTTCTAAGAGTCTTCTTGCAATGTCTTTGGTGAGATACAGGAAAGGAAGGTAAATTCTGATTTTTTTTAAGCACATTGAGAACAAACACCTCTGTATTTTAATGGGTTCTACAAACTTAACATATACTTCCCAATTGTCCCTCCTTCCTGTCTTTTTAAATCACAGGTCATTACTTAAAGTGTAGATCCATTTTTGTGCATGCTTTCTCTCTCTCTCACATACTTCCTCTTTTAGGGGAGAGATTTGGATCCTTAGTGTTGGTGAGGCTGTTGGGGCTTGTTAAATCCTTGGACTATTACCCCTGTCATCTGCTCTTCCACATGAGCACCCTTGATACCCACAGAGGAGACCTGGAGCCTATCAAGCATGGTTATATGGCTCAGGGGTGGAGGAACAGGGACATGGAGACCATGAGTTTTCTCCTTATTCCTCCCAGTTGAGGGTATAGGGCTTGAAGAATTGGATGGATCCTAGAGGTCAACAACTGGTTGCACAGCTGATGTTGACAACAGGCATTTGGTTTTTACAACCATGGAGGCCCTCTGAGGATCAAGGACTGCTCAGAAGAGACTGAATCTACCTGATGAAGTCTGGCAAAAGCATCTTTACCAACAGGCTGGCCAACCTGATGAGGAGCACTTTAAACTAGGAACAATGAGGGGAGTAAGATGACAACCCACAGACAAGTGAGAAAGAGGTAGATGGGCTGGATTGGCAAACAAAGGGCACAGGGTGATGTGGACAAGAGAAACCTTAAGAACAACACAGCAGGGCTGAAGGCAGAAGCTGGTTCCACGGACTGTGAAGGAAAATTATACTCATTTTTGCCTAGTGTCTAACATTCATGGTGAGTCTCCTTTAGACTCAAGGTTTCAAGCAGTAATACTACAAATATTAGCATCTAACATTTATAGCAATTTTTGTATATAGTTTTATAGTGAGGAACTATTTTTGACACATTCATATCTTGATGAAGCGATCCCTGATAACATTGTCAATGTCTTTCCCTATCTTCACATATTGATAGTAAACGTAACACTAAGCTAGAATGCGTTAAAGCAAAGAAGTGTCGGTACTTTTGTGCCCATGCTTTCATGCGTGGAGGTTTTCATCACCTGTGGTGTTTGCTGGATGCACTTACTTTTCAAATACAACAGAGCAAATGAGACTGCCTGCAGGAAATTACGTCTCTGCTCTTGATAGTTACGCTTTCCTGATGACTATTCTGTACTGATGACTTAAGTTTCAGTTTCTGAGGTCTTCTACAAAACTATACACTTTTGAAGAGAATAGAGGATTTTGGTTTGCCTTTTTTTTTTTTTAATTACATGGGAATTAAAAGGTGTCATGCTAATGTTTTGCGATCATGCAATCTATTTTGTGTCTTCATCATCTTCCTTTAACTAAAAAAAAAAAAAATTACTTCCATGCCAACTGCATTTCAAAACTCTTACCTGAAAAGAAATCTTTTGAAATGTTGAAAAGGGCAATCATGTGTTGATTATTTTCTAAATATTACCCCCATAAATCAAGACGCTTGAAAATATTTTCTTTTAAATTTTTAATCTTCTAATTTAATCTAATTTAAGTCTTCTTTAAATTTTTAAGTGGTGTTTGTGCATTTATTTACACTGCACAGAGGACCCGTGATCACTCTGGGAGCACAGAATAATAAAAGTTTCTTTCAGGGTCATGTATTTAATATTGACCAATTTAAAGCAAACAGGAAAGTGGAAAAGCACCTATCATTCAGTTACAAAGTCCATAATTCTCTGTCTTGGCTGTATAGACAGGAGTATTCATACAAAGACTTCATGCTGTGTCACTGGTGGTGAGTTCATGGAGGCATCCCCCATAACCAAATTTTAGGTAGCAAACCTTGTTTCTGCCATTAAAACTGGGACAAGAGGTGAGAGAGGCTGTGTGTTGGATTGGATTTGAGAGCTGGTCTGGTTCAGTTCTCTCCCTCTCTCTGCCCTGAGGTTAGGAAAGATTCTTTTTAGCCCCTCTCCCACCCCTTTTTCAGCTCCTTGAGGGCCCAACAAGTGTTGGGAGCAGCCCAGCTTGAGGGGATGGTGAAGAGGGAGGACACAGACCTGGGAATGGGTCAGGGCTGGAGCCATGGTGGGAGTGAGGAGCTGAGACATCTGGGTTAAAATACCTTGCTGCTTTTGAAAGACAGAGGTGTCTCTGCAACCCACCACCCCTCAAAAAAACCCCAAACCCTCTTTGTACAAGGTTTAAGAAATATTTGATTATTTTCTCTTATCACAGCACAGAAACAAATGCATTGATCAGTATTGCGGTCAAAATCTCCTTTGAACCTATGGGTCTTGCAGGTAAATATATTTTAATATCAGGCAACTGGCTAAAACTTTACTTAGGTTTGGCCTAGAAATACACTTCACAAGGCTAGAGACTGCCAAATGACCTAAAGCAGTGAAAACAGTCTTCCTTCCAAATCAGTATGTTGGAAAAACTCCCTTCTGAAATTAACTGCTTGGTGTTAAATTTAATTCTTCTTTCAATCCTTGGCAAATAAATGTAAGCTTTGGTTTTTAAATGCTGAAAATGACTTGGTGTTTTTTAGGGTGTTGAAGGGATACAATTTTAAAATGCACTTAACAGTGCATGTACATAGCAGTTTCTGAGCTTTCTTTCCTCATGAGCTAAAAGCTTGAAAGTGAAAATTAAATTAATGAAGTTGAAAGTCCATTTTTGGTGTTTCAGGGTGTGTTTCCTACCCATTAAGCTCAAAGGGGATTTGGATGAGAAAGTCCTTTAAAGTTGTCTACCCTTTTTATGCTTTTTTTTTTTTTTTTTTTGTAGTACCCTCTTAACACAGAGCTAGCACTAAAAAGATACTTCTGATATTCAGTAAAGCCAGTCTTAAACCACATATAGAAATGACCCAGACGTACATGCTGGCATGTTTATTTTGCATGCTGAAGGGCTGGTTCTTGCACATGCTGAAATTAAGAATGAAACACCAGAAGGGAACTTCTAGCCTCTCTGCAATCTGGTTTGCTTCTGGGGAACTGGGCAGAGCTGAATTGTTGTTGGGTGCCAGTTCCTTCTCTGTGTGGTACAGTTGTGCTTCAGCTCTTTGTAGCCCACATTCACGTGTGTTCCTCTTGGTTTCTGCAGGCCTGTGGACTCAACACTTTGTATTGACAAGGGAAGCCTTATGTGTTTCCCCTTACCAAAGGTAATGCTGGCTGCAGAATCAGGATGTCTGCTGCGTTGGGTTTTTGTCAAAAATGCCTGTCCACTGTCAGCTGGAGTACTGCAGAAGCCAGAAAGTTTTCACAGCTGGTGGCCCAGAAAAGGTGTTTCGTTGCCTGTAAGGTGGCAGACTGGTTTGTTTCTAATAGTCTTGAATCATTCTTAGCTTGAAGCTTTCACAGTATTTCCAAGGTGCTCTGTAATAACTTACATTTTATAATAATTTCACTCAAAATACCTTCTAGGTAATAGAAGGAAGAATGAAGCAAAATATTTAACTGAATATCTGATATTGGTTTTACTCATTTAAGGCACACTTGAGTATCTTCTTGTTTCTGGGCCACTGCAAGCATCCTTTTGTGTGATGAAGCACTTTGCTTCAGGTTTGCTTCTGAATTTATATATATATATATTTTTATTTTTTTTTAAGAAAACTTCCATAAGCCACAGGCAAATGCACCATCATACAACCAGTGCTTGGTAGGAGTCTGGGAGAGGGCTGTAGTTTCTCCTCTGAGTATCATGACATCATGTAACTTCAGAACTGAGTCATGGTTTGGAATAGTGAAATCTCCCAAACATACTCCTTTGTGCCCAGCTATTTCTAGGTTGCCCACAGGGAAGCGTTTGAAGAGCTTTTTCAGTGCCTTTGCTTTCTTTGCTGTTTAGTGCTGCTTTGCAAAAGTGCACACGTGCAGCTGTGCAGCCCAGCACCCTGTGGAAACCCTCGCAGCGTTGCTTTGAGGCAGATTTGTAGTGCTGCTGAGTGCCATGCTGTACTGTTCATTACGGTGTGCTCCCCACAGAGAGCTGCCGTCTCTTTTACCTGTCTTCTCTCATCCTGCTGTTAGAAGGGGAAAATCAGCTGGTTTACTGCCATAGACCCCTAAGGAGGATTCAGGGCTGAGGATCTCTGATAATTTAGGCAGTGGAGAGTGTTTTGCTTTTTATTCATTACAAACTGCCAAACTCAAACCAGCAATGTAAGAAGTGCAATGTACAATGCTGAAAGGCAACTTTCGCCTGAAGAAAAGCCCAAAATATTTGTAATCCTTTCTCCATGACTAATGGATTGTTATTTTGCACTTTTTGAAATGGTCATAGTTTGGTTCTTTTTTTCCCCTATTAACTATTTTGTATCATTCTCAAACTAGTTGCTAGTTTTTGCATCTCTTGTGCTTTTAGCATAGATTGAGTATTCAGATGGTTAGAGATGCTCTTTTTTTATCTTTCTGGTATATCAGATATCTATAGGAATTATTTTCAGATTTATCAATGTGCTAGAATATAGAAATGGTTTCATTAGCAGAAGGAAACAGGATTGCTTTTGTATGCTTTTTTTATTATTACACATCAGAAAGAGCTCCAGTGGTGGCATTTGAAAATTATTACTCTGCTGGGTTTAGACACTGCCATTGTTCAATGTATTTATGAAGCCCTTTAGGAGATACACTGAGACTTGAGGCTGCAGCATCAACATTGTGTTTATGACTTAAACCACATTTGAGAGTGAAATATTTGTAGTTGTTCAACATGTGGCTAAAATGAGTGCTTAAAGGAAAGTAAATTAGCGAACACTCAGTCTAGATAGGATAAAGGTGATGAATGGACTGTGAAAGTATTAGTATTAGTAGCTGTCAGTCTTGAGACTGTTATGGAAATCTGCTTGAACACCTTTTGTAAAAGAGATTTGCTATTGTGTTTGATGTCCAATGTACTTATTTTTGGGTTTGTTCATCGAGTGTTGTTATGATTCCTCTTTGATTCATGAGGTCAAGAGCTGCATCCATCCTTTGATTCATGAGGTCAAGATCTGCATCCATCAATGTGCCTGCCAGATACTGTTTGCAGTGGCACTGTAGAAAAGCTGCCTGGGTTCAAAGCAGGCAGTGTGTGTGCTTTAATAACTTTAGTTTCAGGTCAAGTGTTCTGGAGGCTGTCAAAACTCTGTGTGTTCCCAAATGTATTTTTAGGTCCTTACATTGATCTTCACTGCTCTGTATTGTGTGTGTCACTGCGCTGCTGTTACAGCTGATGTGGTGGTGGTTGTGCTGCTCTGTGGGACCAGGGTGGGATTTGCAGAGAAAACAAGTCATAACTCTGTCCATACTTGTTTGAATTTCATGTGATGCAGGTTTCCTGTGTACAGTTTCAGGATTAATGTGCACAGAGCGAAAGTCACATGACTGGATTCTTGCTTCAAATTGAAAATATTGACCTGCAGTGTATTTTTGTGTCTTAAGTAATTTCACAAATTTCTTGCTGTTTAATGAGAATTCCCGGTTCTAGCAGTGTTTTGGAGTACCTACAGAATAACAGGTCACTCACATAGCTTTTCTTCTCCCTCAGCCCCGATGTATAGCGTAGAGTTTGGGTTTGTTGGGCTTTTTTTCAGTTTGTGGTATTCAAGGGAAAACCTTGATTCTTGCACAGGGTTGTCTGTCCTGGTTTTATTTTTTTGTTTGTTTGGTTGGTTTTTTCCCAAATTAACTCTGCTATTTTAGTACCTTTCTCCCAAATGTGATTAGCTTTTGTCACTAGTACAGACACAGCAATGTGATACTTGCTGTCTCCTTATTGCATGCTTGAACCTCCCTCTTCAGCACTGGGGGAATACCTTATGGACTAGTGAAAGCTCACTAGTAGCATACTGTGGATCCATTAGTTGCCTCTATCTGTTATGTTCTGAAGGGAAGACATTTTAGTTCAGTTATTAAATGTGAGAACCCCATTGTGGTCAGGAACCTTTTCTGAAAATGAAACAGTATTGCTATAAAGGCAAGCTATCCTGTGTATTAACCCAATTTGTAAGAATGTCACAACAGAAGTAGTTTTTAAATGCCTCTCATAAATGGAGGGAAACATATAGCAAAATAGTGTGGAACTGGTAATGGGAAATGTAGCAAATTTTTGAGTTGAAATTCAGTGTTTTGTACTACAACCTCTCAGTATCTTAAGGTTTTTAAAATAGACTGAATGCATTTCTTCAAAGACCCAGATAATGTGTTTGAGGCATCTCTAAACCTTTTTGAAAGGGCCTTTGTCTGCCTTGGAGGTTAGTGATGGGATCCTTTTGTTTGAAACTTCTTTTGAAATCCTCCATCGATGACATTAGCAGCAGTGAGACTGTACTGTTGAAACTGAGAGGAACAGAAAACTGTCCTTGGAAAGCTCTAGTCCTCTCTCTTTCCATCACTCTGACATTTTTTCCATTCTTTTACCTTAAATAAGATTTTGACATGTGCACAGGAATGTGAGACTAATTACTCTATATAGAAGTTACTGAGGAGATGATATTTTGAGTTGCATTTTAGAAACTGAATGTAAAGAATCTGTAGAAGTGAAAATTAAACTGAGAATATGAGGTATATCAGAAAACTGGAGATGATTCTGATTAGCTTGCTGTTTAAAGGAGTTATTTATCTGAAAATTAATGGGAAAATTTGAATTCTTTTCATGACTGCTGGGGAATGAAAAACTGATACAGGAGTTCCTGAAACATTTGCAAGACCTTGAAGCTGTAGAGATGAACTCAGCTTCAGTCTGGCATAACCCTGTTCTGAATTACAGCATGCCCAGAGAGTACAGATCAACTGGTATGGCATTGCTAAAATTCACCATTCATGTTCTGTGCAAGAAGCCTGGTGCTTGCTAGTATGAATTTCTGTATTATTGGAAAGGGGGGTGGAAAATCTCCACAATTTAAGAGGAATTAATGGATGATTTCAGGAAGATGCTTGACCATACTCATTAATGCAGGTCCAAGAGATTTCTGCCCACCTGAATAGGCCCAGCTGCTATTTCATGAGTTCTTGCTGCTAATAAGGGTTGTCCACAACATCTCATCTGTTTGTTATGCTCTACCTGTAAAATTCCTCACAATGGATCTGAGCTAAAAACTTTGAGGCTGATAGAGGTTTCTGAGAAGAAAATAACAAGGAACTTCTCCAGCTTTCATGAAAGCAACGCTGTTAGTACTTAATCTGGAGATGCAGCATACAAAAGCAACAAAGAAAATGATCACTGTTAAGAATGACTTACATCCTGTCCTTCCAATTGCAGCAGTATTTGATATGTAGAGAAATGCTCATGCATTTGGTGGACTTACCGATACATGACCCTCAGTTGTGTTACTGTCACATTTTTGAAGGAGCACATATCCATGACTTACAGATTTTTCTTAATTTTTTTTTCCTCTGAAACTCTGTGAAAGTTCAGTTATGTCTGAGAAGAGGCAACACATACAATGTCCTTAAGGTATACTAGAACCTGAACATCATACATACATTTTGTGAATATTAAATGAAAGGTAGCCTTGCATGATAGAATTTAGGTGAGTATCACTGCTGAACTGGCTGAAGAACTCTGCAAAACATTCCTGAACTTCCAAGTCTGGAGTTGCATGATCTACTGCTATGGATACAGTTACTATCAAGATTGTTATTACCTACAATTTACCCTTTTTCTGTTATTCAAAATGGATTTTTATTGCAAGTCAAATCTGGTTTTATACGCTAGGAACTCTAGTCTGTCTTTTGAGGTGGTGTCTGTTGCTTGTCTTAATTATGTAAATGTAGCATAGAGAAAGAATTAAGTGTTTTACCATGCCCCCAGTTCTGCTAGGTGTTGTGGACTGAAGTGCAGGGAAGATAACATGCTATGGATAAGAAGGAATGAGCAAATGAGAATGAGAGAAGGAACTGGAGAAATGACTGTGCTGCCAAAGCCGCAGTTCATGCACTCATGCTCTGTGTTGTTTTGCTGCAATTAGAACTTCTGATGTCAGTGTGGCACTTTTCTGAAGAAAAAAAAAAAAAAAGAAAAGAAATTTCAGTCTGTTATCATTTGTGCCATTGGAATGAAGCTAAACATACTAGCTAAGTACATAAGAAAGCAGAGTAGATTGTATAAGGTAGGAGTGACAGCACAAATGAGTCTCTGCTTCACCTTGAATTTATTTAATTCTATTTAATTTATTTAATTTTAGACGTAACAAGCCTTGAATAATTGGTTTCTGATGAGAAGTTTTGACTTTTCTGTGTGTCATTTGCAAAATTAAGTAATTGAGTAGCAGTTTTATGGTTAAAGGAAAAGAAACAATCCTTTCCTAACTAGTATGCAAAAATGACAAGGTAGTTAAAAAGCTGGCTTGAATGCTCCAGAGTACAACTTTCCATTTCCAAGTCCTATGTTTTCTTGAGGACATAGCTGCTGCAGTAGATGTGATACGCTTCACTGCACTTTTCAGCCTGACCTGGTACTGTGGTGCCTGCAGAATACAGCTCATTGTAACTCAGCATTTCTTAATATTTCCCATTAGGTAAAGATCATCTAAACAGGCACTGATAGCAGCAAAACACAAACAGCCTTGCTTCTTGCACTAGTGGTGTATATACAGCCAAAGCATGATTTTTGATATTGCTATTCATTTGTTGCAAATATTTTCATAGCTACCTGTTATTTGTATATTTACCTATCAAAGTTTTAAAATGTTGTGTAATGTGGAGACTGTGGTGCTTACGTGGTGGATAATGAGGAAATGGGTGAACTGAGTCACAAGGCATTGGTGAGCAGCTACAATGAGAAGCTGAGCCAAAAGCGTCTTGTAAAACTGGCAGATTAAAATGCAATTTCTAATTTGTATCAGGGCTGAGTGAAGAGCAGCTATGTATGTACATATTCACATAGTCACAGTTGCAGTATATGTGCGCATCTTGTTTTGTAACTGCTTTATGAAATAATAGAAATACTTCTAGCCTGTGTCCAGCTGTTACCATGAAGTAGGTGCTGGCTTGCTACTTAAGTGTTGCATGGTATTTTGGAACACGAGTGGCCCAATTCATGTAAGAAATGCAACTCCAGTGTGCTTTGGTAGTGATCTTGGTGCTCAGTGGTTTCTCTCCTGATGTTAGAACACCTGCAGGACTGGGGACGTTCTCCTCACTTGTTCTGAAGTACAGATTGGAGGCCCTAGTTCAGAAAAAGGCCTAAGAACATTGAGAAACCTGTATCATGCCAGGAAACTTGACTTGAGTTCCAGTTTATATGCCAATTTGTGGTAATCGAGTAAATGCTTTCTGGGGAGAGAGAGAGAGGGTTTTTTTTTAAGTTAGGCCTATATAATATTTGTTTCATGCTAAAATCAGGTGTAATCTATAGTTCTTAGGAACTGTTTTGAAAAAACTGAAAAAAACTGTTTTGCCCATCACTTCTGAAATTGCAGAGTCCTCGAACTGAAAGTAAGAACTAGATAGAATTACATTTACTATGTTATGTACAAAGGGCCTTTATTATGTAACCCACAAGCACTTTGTAACTGCAGGTAAAGAATCCCTCCTGGCACAGTGTGAGGGAATGTTGTTTTACTTCTTCTGTTCATTGATTGGAAGGATAGAGACAGAATTTTTAGGACACTGGAAAACAGAATTAAGCAACTGGCTAAATCTTGTCCTTTAAAATGCTCTTTCATAACGTAACTTGTTTTAGAGGATCTGGATCATTGATTATTCTTTTCAAGTTATCTTTTTTGTATTGTTTTTGTTAATACAGGTATTAAATATGCCGGTAATAGTGTGTCATGTAAATTTTTAGTGCAAATAATAAATCTTTTTAAAGTTTGCATTTTGTTAAGAAGCCATGCCAAGTAAATTTACATCCAGCCGTGTACTGGCATGTTTTAGGCTGATGCCACACAACTTTTCCTGTCAATATCTCAGAGCTGACATTTGGCAACATCAATATTGTGGCTTATCCAGAGAGCTGACAGCATAGCTTCTCTGCAGTTCTTCCCAGTGATTTAACTCGAATCAGAATATGACAGGGCTCAGTCTTTCTAATTTCCCTGAGACTGCCAAAATCATGTTTTTAAAGTAAGGGATGCAGACATCCCCCTAGTAAGGACTTACATTGACAACTTGTTTTATAGACACCTCTGAGTATCTGTTGGGTAGTGGTTTGTTGCTGTTGCTCTTAATGCCTTGCAGCAGGTGTCAGACTTCCAGCTTTTTCCAAAGAGGAACGGCAATCCCTCTCCTCAAGCACCACCAGCTTCACCATATGCTAAATACTAAATACAATGGAATATATTTGAAAATGGAGCTAACAGGCACTATCTTTACAAAACGTAGATCAATAGTTCTGATCAATTCAGCTGTTCCCATCATCTGGGAAAGCCCTGAAATCAGTTTGATCATCTAATTATATGAATTCGGTCTCATCCATGGTGGCACAATTTTTAGTGTCCTTTTGCTTTGGGATTAGCTTACTCTGCTGTAGCAGGTGTCGTCTTTGTTTTTTTCAGAGTTGAGGGCTGTTCTCTATCTCTTTCTACATTGCTTCTCACTATAGAGCAACTAAACTAGGATGGAGAACCTGACTGCAACATGCAGCTTACTGAATCGGTGGCCTCTACATGCCAGTGGCTCTGTAAACCAGTACAGATGCTGTATGTGTCCTGCTGGTTGTGTGAAGAGCATCTAACACACTGCAGACTGGGTGGCTCCACAACTTACAAATCATATCTGTGGGGACAAGGCTTAAGTAGTTGTGCTGATGACAAAGTTGTTTACCCAAAGCAAGTTGTCTCCTAGTATAGCCACTGCTGATTTCTGACTGGGTCCCTCCATCTTCCTAAGGGACACTAGTTAACCCAAACTGAAGTGAGCATCTGCTAAAACTGTCTTGTCTCCTCAGCTTTGAGAGATACATAGCTGATGGGTTTTCTGCATGGGATGCTCAGGTTGGTGCCTTGAGGGAGTGCAGAATCTTTTCTTTTCTGCAGGTGTTTCTTCTTCTGAAACAGTTTCTCCTTTCTTTCCTGTTCTCTCTGCTTTCTAATTCTTGTCTGTTGCTGGCTGACACCAGTAGGCTTCTAGGTCTGTCTTTCATTTTTTTCTTAACAAAGCTTACTGTCTTTCTTCGAAGTCTCTTGAGTTCATGTGCCCTGAGTTTGTACTCCTCTGTTCTGTAGGGAGGTTGATAGACTTAACTTACCCGTCACTTTTTATCTTCTGTGTGGTTGTTAAAAAGGGGAGATAAGAGACCACTTACAGTTTGGAAGTGTGCTATGTTTCTGAGGGCAGAAGTAGTAATTTTCATGGAAAGATTGTATAGCAACATTTTCAAAACCTAAGTCAGAATTTATACATTGTACAAAGGTAATTGCTCCAAAACATCACACAAAGTCTTCTGAATGAGCATGTACTTGAACAGAGTGATATATGTCCTTTAAAAAGCATAGGCATGCAGAATTTCTTTTTTTTTTTTCTTCCTCAACTCTTAGTCCAGTAATGTTTAATATTGCATCAGTCACTTCATAGCCACTGTTTAACAGTTGACTGCATGTGACATTTAGTATGTGTATTGCTGCCAGCATGCATGTACATTTCTCTAGAGTATCAAACTAAAATGTTTGGAAAACATCAGTTTGTTTATTTTTTTAGTAGCAATGTCAATATTTAAAACTCAGGGTTTCACAGGGTATGCTTTCTTCAGTCTTTTCTAGGTAGGGAGTGAAATGCTTTGACTTCTGGCAATTTAAGTTTGGAAAGTATTGACTTACCTCTGGGCCCTATCTGACACCAGGTAGCTATTTGGCAGGTTTGTCTCAGAAATAGAGAAGCATGTGAGTTGGTTGAGGACTTGAAGATGGCTGCTTCTAAGCTCTCCCTAGCTTGCTTATTTTTGCTGTAAGGAGAAATATTTGTGCACTATCTACTGATCTCTTGGTTCACTAAGTCAACAATGGAAGATGTCAATAGAAAGAAAAGGAAATATGGGGAGGAAAGGTGGAAACTTACAAGTCTGTCATGGGTTTTAAGATCTATTTCATTTAGATAGGGCTTTTCTAGCCCTCCACCTTATGTTCTCCAGTGAGTTTGAAACAGACTCAAAAACCCCCCAAATCTGTGTTTTCTGAGAGTATTTCCCTTTGATATTTTGCAAAACACCCCCCCCACACACACACACATATATATATATAAAGATATCAAAACCCTCTGTGTTAATGATTCTGTATTCATTAAGAATGTAATGTGTGCATAATTAGAGAAATTTGAAGAATGTTTCTATTTGATAATTGTAAAAATATCCTAATCTGAAAAGCTGTTTGTTTTACAGAATACTGAAATCAAGGTGGAGGAAGCCGCTAAAGAGAGTCCAAAAGCAGCCAGACTAACACAGCAGTCTTCAGAGGACAATGAAGTATTTGGTGAGTTACTTGGACATCTGGAAAATGTTATTTGATCTGTTAGTTCAGAAAAGAGAATTCCCACAAAATCCTTGTGATCTGCTTAATGTTGGTGTATAGCATTTGAGTGTGGGCCATGCAGTTCCACAGAGACCTGGAAAGGTAGAGGAGAGGACCTTGAAGAAAACAAATGGGGACCGAAGGTCTAAAATAAATCATCTCTGAAGAAGGACTTGCAGTTGGTTACCACAGAGAAGAAAGACTGAGTCCCAGTGTTCAATAAAATTAAAGATGTATGCAGTAAGAGGGAAAATAAACTTCTCTGTCCATAATGGATAGGACAAAGAGTGAATAAATAGCAGAAAGAAAGATGCGGTTAAATGTTGGGAAGGAGAACCCTAAAACAAATACTAAAATGTGGGGATGCATCATCTGGAAAGTGTGAAGATTCATCACTGTGGGACTGTAAAAACAGGTTAGACCACCTGTCTAAACTGATGTAATGTAGTTCATCTCATTGCAGAAAGATAGACTAGATGACCTTTGAAGATACTTGGAGGCCTAGATTTTAAATAAACTCATTTTGATAGTTTTCTGTGAATCCCCCTCTCCCTATAGGTTTTGCTGGTAGTTTTATTATTTGATCTGAAATCTGTATTTGGCCTTTTCTTCTGCATTAAGTTCTGGAAAATAGGCAGGGCAACCTTATAACTTTATTGATTTTATGCTAGTAGAACTCCAGTAAAAAGGCAGGAGTCTAACATTAATGCAGGAGAGGTGAGGGCAAGACTGAAAGTTTATCAGTTGGTATAGTATTGTTTCCATGTTTTCATTACATTCTAGAATGGTAGCTCAACGTCTGTGGAAGTCATGTGGCTTTTATTAAGGCTGACTAGCTTGAAAACTTTTGGACGAGTCAAATATTTTTGAATACAGTAAGGAATTTTTTTCTTTCAAGGTACAAAAGGAATGGAGCATGAATAATTAAACCCTTCTTACTATATATGGAAACAATGCTTGTGACCATTTAAACTAGTTTGGTTTCAAATCAGCTTTCCTCAGTGAGATAGTGTAGTGTGATTGGCATGTGAACCTGAATTCCTGGTGTGGATGTTTCCAACGCTGATCATATAATGCCAGTGTCTCAAGAATCCACAAGTGGACTTAAGAACTAGGTTTCAATTTCATTAATTCAGTAGTGAAGCTATTACCCAATTTGCTCTACAACTGCTCCACTGGTTATTTGCATAGATCCAGTAGATCCAGTGTTACTGTTTGTAGAGCCCCACAGCACTGTGTAATGTGCAGCTCAAAGTGTGTAATTTCTCACTTCAGATCTCTGGTTTTCTTTCTGTGAGAAGGATGTAGACAGCAAAGCAAGGAGACCTCTGTCTGCCTCTTTCTACCAGAGAAATCTCAAGCTTTTAAACCTTCTCTGTTCTGATCCCTAGTCGCATGTACCAGTGAGCTAAACTAGTAGTCAAGCCTGTGGTCCATATGGGGACTGGGAACTTAAAAATGGGAATTAAAACCACTGAAGTTCACTGTTGGTAGGCTTAAACTCACCATCCTGTGATCCATACCTTCACTATAAATTCTTGTACTCGTTTAAGAAGGTTGACATGCAGTGTACTGCATGTTCTTTAAAGCTAATGATTTACTAACAGATTGCTAAATATTTCCATGTTCCAAATCTGTAAACTGAACTGCTTATCTAAGGTAAGCCAATGATCAACCTTTGATAACTTGATAATTACAAGGAGGAAAATTTCTTTCCAACTCAAACCCGCTCAGACTATAGGGTCTTAAATCAACCCTTTTACCACTTTACAAATGAAAGTCTGGTTTGTTTGTTGTTTTTAAGATTAGGTCAAAATGGGGGGAAAAAAGAAAGGAACATGGTGTAAATGGAGTCTGTAATCTTCTCTTTCACACTGGTCAAGTGAGGAAATCAAAGTGGCTTGAAGGTGCAAATGAAACCACCTTAGTGTGAGACCCCCTGATAGTCAGGGAGAAAATCTTGGCAGATAACAAATTTCATGTCTTTGAGAACGATGCTGTTATAGGTACCTGCAGTTCCCTGCAGTTGTGGGCAGTTTCTTAAGATGTTCAAATCCATCTTACAGGGGATAAATAGTAAGCTTGAAACAGTTTTCCCTAGGTTATTTGCTGTCCTGTGACTTCAGTAATTAGATTACAGACCCTGCTCAGTTATTCTCCCTCTGGGTTGATCTATTTCAAGCTATCCCTCATTTCTTTCTTCTTTCTTTTTCCCCAGTGATGCTAGTTATAATGAGCGCACCAGCAGCTGGTTAATTTATAGCTTCAGCTTTGACTGGAATCCCTCTTCTGAGTAATTCTAAATAGCCTCCAGTCTCTTTGAGTGGATACAGCGCAGTGTTCCCTTTTCACATAGATGGCTATCTTCTGTGCCTTATTTACTTACTTTTCAGGGACATCGCTGTCCCCAGCCTTCTCTGGACAACGCCACCCCCTACAGAAAGGTCAGCGCAGGCACCGGGGGAGTCAGTACTGAGCCCTCTTCAGAAAGGGGGCAGCAACCCTTGACTGCTGCCTGCCTGTTCTGTCTGGGTGCTGGGTGTGCAGCAGGGACTCTGGGGTGGCGTCCCTCTGCAGGCACCGGCTGTCCCTCTTCGCTGAGCCACCCGGTGGCAGCAACTGCCAGTCCCTGGCAGCCACCAAAGCGCCTGGGTTGTCAGGTCAAAGGCTCTTGAGCAAAGGAGACAGAAATATCTTGCTTTGCTCTTGTGCCCCCCCACCCACCCACCCCAAGTTCAGTATTGTCTTGGACCAGGTGACAATGTGATTTTTCAGGAAAAGAGAACTTTCTGTGCTATGGACAGAATGGAATAGATGCAATTGCTAGAGATTGTTATACAGAAGGTATCTGACATTTGAATACAGCAGTATTTCTTTTGGAAATGTGGTTTCTGCAGTCTCTATCGGTGGGGTACAGTTATGGAGGCAAGCATGTTATTATTGATTGAAAATGTTGCGGTGCTAAGGAACCACGTATGGATACCTCTTTCAAGTCTGCTAGACCCAGTAGCATTCTTTGTAGATACAAGCAAGGATTGGTCCACTACTGTGGAGGGCCACTTGTGAGTGAACATCAATGTCTGCTTCCTTCTTCTACTTCCTCTTCCTCATATGGGTTGAATTTGGGAGTTAACATTCTGGAGGTTTTTTTAAATTTCTCTGTAATATTTATTTTTATACTGGGGTATAGCTGAAATGTCCTTACCAACGATAAAGCTGCATTGTACCAGCTGCTTTACAAAACAAACAAACAAGTCAGGTATGTCTTGTGTTTCAGAGAGCAAATTCTCAAAGGCGATGAACTTTTTATACAAGAGGATAGAGTGGAGAAATGCAGCATAAGGGTAAGGATATGAGAAAGAAAAGAAATCTAGTCTGCACAGTAATGGCATTTGTAACTGAAATTCTGAATTAACAAGAGTTAGTTTTGTTTGTCCTTTGAAAGGATTTTCTTGTGACACCCAACAGAGTTCTGTTGTCTGATATATACTGAATATGCATCTGTGATGTGCAACTAGAATGTCTTGCTTGCTACAAACTTCTGTTGAACTTGCACGTAGTCAACATGGTCTCTGTTGCAACCAGTATGTATTCAGAAAAGGATCGTGAATGACATCTCAAACCAAGCAAGAGAAGAAAATTGCCGGATAGAGTGCTATGCGTTTGAAGAAATGCATCAGAAGGTGACTTCCAGAGATTATTTTCAGAAGTCTGTTAGATCCACTAGTATTCTACAACTGTGAGGTGGAAATATGGGAACAAACTCTGTCATTTTGACTGCTGGGAGGATTGGCCCTTCCTCTGGTACAATCCCATACTGCATTAACTTGGAAAAGGACATAGGCAGATTTTTATTGATACTTTTTTTTTCCATAGGGTTGAACTAACATAAAATTACAAGTAAGGAAAAATTCTCCATGGGGGAACTGTAGTATGTTGACAGCATATTTCCCTTTCTGATAGGAGTGAAAAGTCAAAGTGTACTAACTTTCCAAGATACAGTGAGTCTTGCTCTTCTCAAACAGGAAAGTTTTATTCCTATCTGGCAGATCAGGTCTGAAATTGTATCTGTGGATGTGGCCCTGATTCTCCATGGCTTGGTGCTTTCCAGTCATCCGTGCTGTGGCTGGAGTTGTATTGTGGGGCATTGGTTTGGGGTGGTGGTGGTGTTTGGGTTTGGTGGGTTTTCTTGTGTGTTTTGTTTTTATGAAAAAGGTGAAATTAACTCTCTTTTTTCCTCTAAAAGAAAAGATCAGAATTACAGAGCTATACTTTTTTTTTTCTTCCCCTTCACTTAGGCAAAAGGTGAGCTAGCTCTGTTCCGAGCATGGCACAGTGACACTGAATGCAGCTTCATCTGTCATTATGCCATTTCTAATTGGGTACATCCTGAGGTATCTTTCTGTATGCAGCACTCAGAGATATAGCTAGAAACTGTACATTCAGCACAATTCCACGGCAGCCCTGACTCACCCTGATTCAGTGCTTATGCTGATGCCTGCTGCTGTGCCCTACGCAGAATGCCCTGTGGATACTTGTATAACCTCACGCAGGCTGAAGAACTTCTGTCTCCATGAGATTTCAATCTGTAATGGCTTGACAGATGTAGTCATGCTCACGGTTGGCCTCCCTTAACATGGCAGGACAAGGGTAGCCACAGTTGTTGCAGGAATTTTTGGATGCTGTGTATCATATACCAGTTTTGGGTGGGGTTTTTTGTTGTGGGTTTTGGGTTTTTGTTTGGGGATTTAATGATGATATATAAAGCCCATTCTCCTGAAATAATAGATAGTATCAATCTAGTACAAATTAACGTGTGGTTGTACAGAATATACTTAAAAGGTGGGAATGTGTATGATTGTGTGTTATATTTGCATGGGTTTCACTCTTTTTCTTGTATACATTTTTGGGTTTTGATCCTTGTTTAAAAATGAGCGAGGGCAGAACGCAGGAGGAGGAAGCTGGAGGGCACTTTAGCAGCTCCCGGCTGCACAATGCCTTTATCAGGAGGTGATGTGGTCCTTTCAGGAGCTCGCTAAAAGCTGAGGGTTATTGTAGTTCAGTGACCTTACTGGGAAGCTTCTCTCTTTGTAAACACAATCAATTGTGGGACACAAGCTATGACTTTAATGCAAAATAGTGGCAAGCTTACACACACAAAAAAAATCAATCTAACGAGAAAGCAAATTGTCCTAAAATAGGTTATTACAACGATGCGGTTATTCCCTCTTGCATGAGAGGTAAATGGGGGAATTTAGTCTCCTGTAGTTTCTCATTATAAGCTAAGTAATGATTCTGTTTTTCCAACTGTCCACATATTTCCACTTTCCTTCACCAGCTCTTTCCTTTTCCCAATTTCTTGCAAGACTTGGCCTGTCTGCTTCCATCCAGAGATCACTGAATTATCAAAATTACAAGAGAAAAACTGGATTAACTTTCTGAGATATAAAGAATAGGTTTACATTTTATTTAAAAAGTTTGGCATTTTTCGTGCAGTTGTTGGATCTCAGAGGTGCTGCTCACAGCTTTGCCTTTTTAGTGTGTTTATGTCCATCTAAAGCTTCCTGCCCACCCCAGAAAAGGACTGAAACTCTGTTCTTGCAAGATCTTATGTATCATTCAATGCTTTTTGCAAACTATGTGTAGTTTGTATATGGACAAGAGAAACTGAAGACTAGAGAACTGCTGTGCTGGAAAGAGACCCACAGGATTTCAGAGGCAGCAGTAGGCCAGCTGGTGGGATTTTTTGTGATTTTAGGGTTTGAAGCCTTTTCTAAAGTATAGATACTTGCATTTTTTTGTTAATTCTGTGGTTGATTTGGTTATGGCTCATTTTAGTGGGTTTTCTTTTTTTAACAATAGCATTCAAATGTGTTTTTTTCTGGCAGCCATCTGATGCTTTAAACAGTGACAGTAGCTCTTGGATATTTTACTAGTTAATATGCCATTATAATTAAGGTACTGCTCTACAGTAGCATCTAAACCTTTAAGATTACTTTTAGCATGGCACTAATGTTTGCCACAAAATTAGCGCACGGAGTGCTTAAGGGCTTTTAACAACTCTGATCTGGTATGATTTTTCTCATCTGTACCACATTCAAGCTACATGCATAACAGAGGTTTGGAGTGGTGTTCTTTCATAGGGGCTGGAGTTGTTAACTAGATGAGTTAACATAGATGTGGACCTGAGCCAGAGATGCCCTGTTGTATTTTCAGCAGTGCAGTGCTGGTGGGCTGCGCTCGCTGTAATTAATCAGCATAATAGAAGTATAATAAATGACTTGTTCATTATTTTAATGCTTACTATACAGTGTACAGTATGTGCTGCTTCCCCCCCAACCCCCTTGTTTATTCAGTAAGAGTGAGTCTGTATGCGAGATGGGGGGAAGCACAATAGGCATTTACCATCCTATTGTTATCCAGAGCACACATTGTAGCCGATTGTAAAAGTGAGGATGGTTAAGAGTGGTCTAACATCACATGTTGCTGGGTGGTGATAGGAGGCCTTTGGCTAATTAGCTAGCTATGAAAACAAGTTACTGCTTTCCCAGTGTATTTTGTTGTCTTTGTTCTGTTAGCAGGCTGTGGCCCAAGGGAGTATTCTGTTTGCACAGAAGAAATGATGCCAAAACGGCACAGAGTAACTGCTCAGAGACGAATCTTGTCTTTAAGCAGCAAAGGTATTTATTTCGTGCAACGCTGGGGAGCTAGCCGATTTGCACCTGACAAACTAGCTCCAAAGATTTCAGTGAAAAGTAAGATAATTTATACAGTTTTTGTGAGAGGTTACAACACCTTTACATACATATTCATTTGATTTTGACACCTAATCATTTTATTCATAATAGGTGGGATCTAGGTGGAGTAGACCTTTCAACTTTTTGTTCAATGATTTCCTGACTTGATGGTCTCCTTATCTCTTTCAGGTGCCCACCTTATCTTTTCTAATTTTTCAGAGTACATTCCTTTAACATCGTCGGTGGAAACTTTAATTATTTAGAGTACATTCCTTTCTCAACACAAACAGAGCATCACCAGAGCATTGTACCAAACTCATCCTGACTAATCTTTTTAAGACCTTGCTCTGTTTCAGAAAGAGTCCTTAGTGTTCTTTGCCACTGATCTTTATGTACCATCCAGTTTGGTTAAGGCAAGAATTTATCTGTAAATGAATTAAAAGTGCTTCTGAAAGATCTTTATTTGGGGGAAAGTAGCTGGGATGTTGCTGTTGTCCCATTTCCAGTTTTGTTGAGGCTGAATAAATGCTCAGTTCTGGTCTGAGCGTAATAAGAAGTGAAATAGTCCTCCATGAGCCAACCACTCTTCTGTTGTGTTAGTTGAAACAGCTGTTGTCATTAAAGTTTTATTACAATATGACTCACATTTTAATGCAATGGCTAGAAGAGAGCTGGAATAAGATTTTGTACAATCTATTAGGACATGGAAACATCAGCTAAGATTGATAATCCTTTTTGTATTAAATAAAATAAGAAAGTTACCTACTTTGACTTACTGCATAATAACAATTACAGAACTTTGTGGGGTAATTCCTGGATCAAATCCATAATACTTGATTTAAGCCAGAATAATGTCCTATTGCAAAAATTGTGTAAACCCAATGGATTCTCCTCAGGCGTTCAATGGTCGGTTGTCCTGGTTAAAAAGAGGCACTTTACTGATGGTCTAGCCCCCCTAATTACCTGTCCGCCTGTGACCGGGCTCCATTATGCTGTCAATAGCACTTCTTATGAGAGAGATCCTAACACAGATTTTTTTCTTATCTGAATGCAGAAGACAGAAACCAGGGGGGAAGAGTATACAGAGGTAAATGTCTTGCCCTCATAACCACAGTAGGTCAGTGTGAAGTTGGTGCTTCCTATCCAGTGTGCTGATGATGGGGTGAAATTTCAGTTCCTTGACAAGGTCAGATGGGCCTATTAAACTCCAGCTTGGATTTTTTCGTGGTACTTTCCACTCACACCCCTATTTAAGCCTCGCTCTTTGGCAATATCCTATTAGCTCTATTGACTTCAGCAAAACTGTAAAGATATGAGTTGAGCTTAAAAATCAAAAATCTATCAACCTGTCCTTCCAGTATTAAAGGGGTGAACTGGACTATGAAAAGAGGTGTGGATTTTCTTATCTTCAAGCTGTTACCTGAAGAGTGTGGAAGGGTGGCAAGAGATGTATTGTAGCTGCATCCTCTTGTCCAGCAGCAGTTCTTTTGTGGAAATACCAGACTTGGTATGTTACGGGTAGAGCTCTGGAAGGGAAAATCAAGCACCAATAAGCCCACTGTGAAAGCGTGAGAATGAATGACAGCATATTGTAAACATCACACACAAGCTGTTTTGGTGCTGACCCTGACAAAATATTTCCATTTCTATGCTGAGTTTATCTAAATTGTGCTTCAGCCTAACGTATGACATTTGCAATTGTGTCCGCAAGACTGAAAATTAATCTAATGGTAGTGGAGAGTGAAAGCAAGGAGGAGTGCAGAGCTTTTGAGTGAGTGAATGAAAATTTGCAGGACTTGGCATCTGTCAGCTTCCCCTGGGTTCTCCCATCTCTGTACCCTGGAGCTCTGTGAAATTCCATGGCTCCAGTACCATGTCAGGCAGCAGATGCAACCCTCACTTGAAGCTATGGCTTTCTGTTACACATTTGTTCAAGAAGGCTGACTGTGGTTTGGCTTAACTCCTTCAAATGCCCTTTGGCAGCTCTCATGCAATAGTTCAGTTTTATGGGCGTGACAGTGTCCCTTTAAGTGCTGACAAGGAGGCACAGAGCAGAAATTCACATCTGAGGTATCTATTTTTGATGAGGAAAATAGAAGTGAAAAGGACTAGTATTTACTGGTGTGCACACACTGGTACTTGTACAGAAACATCCTGGTGGCGACAAGACTGCAGTCGCTTACAAGCCTTGCGAGGAGCAGAGAACAGCCATGATAATGCTGCTCTTTATTTTCAGTGCTGTTCAGAGCAGGCTCTCTCTAGAGCCTTCCCTATGCTTCCCTTCTCTGTTGCCAATGAAAAGCTTGGCTTTCTTTAGGCCTTTTAAATATTTCCACTTAATTAGAAAGAACCATTTTTCTACTGGATACAAAGTATCTCCATCAAAACGGAACTTTAAATTAGGCTGAGTGTTTTGTGGTAGCTATCATCTATTGTGATTCCCCCTCCCCCCCTTTTGATTATTCTTACTGTAGCATCTTAATATTTCCGTTGTGCATGGTACTAACCATGGAAAACTTAAAAATGTCGCTAATAGTGCTGATGAGGAGGACTGCAGCAGAAACCAGCGCTTCAAAGGCTAAAGTCAGTTGTTTAAACAAACACGTGTATGGATGCTGTTGCAAAAAGTACTCCTGAATCTCTGTTTATCTCAAGTGACTTCATTAGAAACTGGCTACAGATAAAAGAAATTCGCAAGAGTTCTCATTTCTGTTCTGGAAGATCTGTAATAGCGTTTTCTTTTTAACCTTTGCTTGTGGAAAAAGTGATAGGTTTTGGACACCTAAGTAAGCCACCACGCAACGTTACCATAAATAGACTTGGTTTCGCCGAACTCAGTGGAGACAAAATGAAAATATTGATGCTTCTAAAATAGGTACTTAACATTTGAGAAAGCATCCCTTCCTTGAAATGCATGGGCTTCCCTGAATGTTTATTAGGATGCAGTGACTCTGCCTTGATTTATCTAGACAGGACCTCCTGGTTTTCCAGCATAGTAACTACTGGTTTCAACAGAGCTATGCAGTGGTCATGCCCGAGTTCCCACCAAGGAAGATCCTGATCTTCGGACCATGGTAACGTGATGTTCTTGGCTTGACTAGCAGGCTTGAGGAAGCCATCTTTCGCATCAGACATTCTGCATGCCGCTGAGGCAGCTTCAGGCAGAAAGATGTTGCCATTTTCTTGTCTGCAGGTGTCTTGCAATACAAGGTCAAATGGGAGAGGTAGAGAATTTTATTCTTGAACTGAAGGGCTAAGTGTTAAATGCAGTTCTGATATTTATTGTCATGAGTGAACTGAATTTTTTGCAAAGCCTTTTCAAGCAAGATTGGTTCTAGACATGATAAGTTTTTGCTACTGCCCCTATTCATCAGGTCTAAAATGTTCCATTGTTTCATTTTTGTAAGGTAAGGTTATGGTGAGAGCAGGAATTTGCTACATCAGTAGCATTGTTCCGTTACCTTTTACTTTATTTCAGGCTGTCCTTTGCTTTGTGTGTCATATTCCATCTTGTATATAAACTGGACATCCTTAAAATGACCACAAGATCCTCTTGTTTTGTCTCCAGATTTTATTGTTATGCTATCACATTCCTTCTGCACTTGTCAATACAGGAAAACTATTATAAAATAGGATGAAATGGAAAATTTAAGACAGTGTGGACAGCAGTTATACAGCAAGACTAATTTCATTCTGAATCCCCTACTCAACATTAAATATAAATTCTGAAAGTTTACTTATTTAGTTGATTTGCCAAAATTTCTTGCGACAATTTTACTGCTGTTTCAAAAATACCTAAGTCTGATATGAAGATTTGAAAGAAAATCTGTTTCAAGATCTATGCTGAAATAAAACCCTCAACCAGAGACTGTCAAGACCCCTGAATAAGAAAAATTCCATCTTATTTTTCCACTAAATTACTGTGCCCTTGCTGTGAGGAATCAGTGCTGGCCAACATCACTGTGAACTGTACAGCCTATAAAGGAGCAATGATAAATGGAATTAAACAGAGGAATTTCCCTAGATTTCAGCAGAAATAGGAACATGCTTAACACTTTGAAATACTGTGCAGATTTTGACACAGTTATTTTGGTGGAACTTGGCTTAAAGGGAGAAGCAGAAGATTGGGCAAAGTAACTGTTTTCCCGTTCTCCCTCTGTGATAAATTCCTCTGGGCTCCAGCAGAGAGGTGTTATCTCTGTTTCCACATGCCAGCAATGATAAATCTGGCTTCTATTTTCTATTTCTGTTTCTATTTCAAAATCATGCTCACCTGATCGTAGTAATTTGTGCTTAGTGGCCTCTTTTCAGAATGTGGATTGGAGCAGTCAGTGGGATTAAATCTAATTAATAGGATTTTCTGAAAGTGAGAAGCCCAGGAGGTAAGGCTTTTAAATGCATGCATGCTTGGGAATTTTCTTTTTCCTTTTTAACTGCTCTAATTATTTTTATGGTGCGCGTGATTTTTTTCCTCTTTTTAGTGAAGTACCATAATCCAAACGCAGACTAATTTCTAGCATTATTTCAGGTATTATTTATGCTACAGAAGCACCTAGTTGAGGACTAGGGCCTCGCTAAGACTACTGATTTATAAACATAATGGGAAGATGGTAAGAAGGTTGCTCTGCACCCATTACATCTGATTCCCGTTTCTTGGAGTAAGTACCTTCTCTGCCAGTCAGGCTACATTTGCACCAAGCAGTTTGTTGCGCTCGAACTGCAGTACAGGAATCAAATTGCTCCATTTTTTGCAGAGCAACTCCAGTTTCCTGATAAAGCCTGTTCTGCTTGGGAAGATTCAGTGGCAGAATCACAACAGCACAATTACTCTGTTTGGAAGTGTGCTTCGTTAGCACCCTCTCTACGTGCCATTTCTGCTCTGGACATTTACAGTTGCAGTGTCCTACCTGTACCAATACCGCTCTGCTAGGGACTGCTCCTTGAAGGCAGACTTTTCAATTATTTCTTTTTCCAGCCCTCCTCATCAACAATCTTTTTATATTGATTGGTAATTTTTCTTTCAATTCTAAATAAGTGGCGGGGGAAATGTCTTTCTATTTTCTAAGTTACACTTTTCCCACCTGTGTTATTGGTTCTTTTGTTTAACATACATGCTGATTACAAATGTCTCCTGCAGCAAAAATATGAGGCCTTTTCTAGTGTATTTTCTTAGTTCTCATGTAAAAGGACCCTTTCTACTTCTACCTTAAGTTAAGGTGCCTATTACAGGATTTCTGAGTCTGGCTGTTCTTTGCAAATTATTTTCAAGAGTCCAGTAAAAAGAAAATAATAAGAAGAAAGTGTGTGGAACTGCCCTCTCAAGAAAGCAGAAGTGAATGTCTTGAAATCAGCGTGTTACTCAAAATCACACGCTGCTTTGGCTCATCATTCTGACTCCCGACCTCTTTGTAATAATCACTACTGACATATACAAATAATTGATTTTTCTAGTCAACTCCCTGTGTTTTTCAGGTATCATAATCATGCTCTTTATCAGGAGTTAAGTGTGGGAAAAGGTTGAATATAAGCTAGTTGGACATAGGGAGCTATTTAAAATTAGGGCATTTTCTCCACCATCTATGTTAGTCTGCTTATGTTGACATAGTTATGATGCAGCACTGCAACATAAAGACTTGCATTTTAAGGGCCAGATTCATAATTCAAATATTCTGATTTGAATAAAAATATAACCCCTTTAACAGATTTCACTGAGGAAGTATAACAACATTTGATCCTTATAGCAGTTTTATTTAGATGTTTTATTTGATGTTTTAATTAGAGAATAAAAAGGGGGTTGATTTGGAGGTTCTCGGTCAGAATGTTGGAAAGGTGGCGTTTTTTTGACCTATAATGTTAAAAGAAAAAATGCCTGTGCCAAATAATGATATTTTCATCTGAGTGAAATATCCTAGTATTTCTTGGTTGTAGAACTTCCAATGAGGTCACATCTTCCTGAAAATTGCAGTTTATTTGCATGAAGTGTAGGTTTTCAGAATCATTCAGACCTACTTAAAATTTCATGGTTACAATAGTGCATTTATTTTAAGGGTATTATTTATACACCAAAATAAGAAATCATGCTTAAGCCATGTTTTCCAACGGGGCAGGGAGACTACAACTCTGACTGGGGGGAGGAATTTAATAAGGCATATTTATAGCTTTCATGTGCTGTACATGCATCTGTCTAATTCCTAGTGGGGTCTAGGTTAGTTTGTGTGTTAATTCAGAGGACATTAATATGCACACAGTGGAGATGCATAAACAATTTCTTTGTCTTTCTCAAGTGTAAGTTGGAAAGTGCATCAGTCTTCTGTAGATTTTAACATAGAGCATGAGTTCTTGCCTATTTGCTGTTTGGGCTAGGGTGGCATGAATCAGAGGTGTGGGGGTTTTTTTGTTTATATACATATATATATATATATATATATATGAGTAAGAGGCTTGGCATTTCATTTTTGAGGTTATTGGTAAATTTAATGTTTTCAACAAAACAATTAAAGAATCATTAAAGTGCATCACAAAACCACCTTAGGGACTTGGATGGAATATTGTAAAAGAAATTCTAAAAGGTCAGAAATAAAAATACATATTCTTAGGAGATGGTAAAACAGGACAGCATGGAGTAACCTTGTTCTTTGCTAATTACATTATCTTTGTGGGCAGCTAGTGTTTGAGTTGTACATGTAGGGGTTTTTCTTGTGTTGGAAGGTGGTCAGGGTGGTGGGGGCTTTTGGAGGTTTGTTTGGGGTTTTTTTTTGTCTTGTGTGTTAATATCTGCTTGTGTGAAGAGCTTTGGATCAAATGCACTTACAGGTATCTGTCTGTGGCTTGGGGAGAGACAGATGGATCTGGGATTAGAAACACATCTGTATCTATTTTGGCATTCTTCAAACTGCTTCATCGTTCAACACACAAGCTCTCAAGCTTGAAATCCTTAAGTAAAGGTTTGCTTTTATACATACACCTAAATTAGCCCAGTGGTCAGCAAATTCAACTGCTGTCCAAAAATGCGGAAGAGAAATTCTAGATATGTGAAAATCCTTCACTTAAAACTTCCTGCCAGCAGTTCTACCTCAGCCTCTATATGTGATAGCCGACATATCTCAGATGATCTCAACTCTCAGGGGAACATAAGAATAGGGGCATTCTCTGCATGCATGAGTGGTTAGAATAACACTGTGCTTAGTGATCAAATGAACAATCCCTTTGAGCTTTCGAGATAGTACCCCCTCTCACAGGGCATCGGAAAGCATTTCTTTAACAATTATGCAACAACAAAGCACAATAGGATCGCTGGTTGCCATGATGTCTTTTGGAGGAGAAAAGTCAGAATTTGTATGTTACCTTCTTGTTATGAGCTCAATTTAAACCACTTTGGCAGTCAAGGAATGCAATGTAACCTGTTGCCAGATCCCTGGCTTTAGTGTAATAGGATGCTGCTTAAATAAGTGTTCACAATTTTTTGTGTATTAGCCCCGTAGATTTTTGAAGATATTGCCTGCCAGGTGCTTGTTTTATTTCAATCCCTTTTCTGCCCAGCCTGCTTTGCATTAATCAATTTTAAAATGCCTCTGGTGTAAAGAGAACCTACACTGCCAACTGTGCTTTTCTTATGCTCTGGGTGATTTCTCCAACCTAGTAATGTGCTTATGTACTGTGACTTATGCCCAGTGTGTCACTATGCTATTTTACTACTCATGCCTGCTTTTGCTCACCACCAGTGTTTTCCCTGTGCTTTTCTCCCCATATTTTCTTCTCACCTACTGATCCATTTTGTTCTGCCAGACCTTCTTTAGCTTCACTTGCATTGTTCCATCTGGCTTGTTTCGATTCTTCATTACTCTGTTCTCTTCTTCATGATGTTCCTTTACTGCCAGGGGTCAAATAAACCTCAGCTGCTTTCTAGCAGCTACTATACCCACAAACACCCAAAATTCTCATTCTGGTGAGCTTCTTGATTATTAACCTGAATGTTACTACAACCATACTACACAGTATTAGGCAGTCCATCTCTCTTCTTGCATCCCTGAACATCAGAAAAAGAAGAAAAAAGTCTATATGTTGAGGGTCATTTTAAAAGTTACTTAGATTTTTCTTTTTTGATTTTTTAAAAAGACAAGTGCCTTTCCTTATTTGTAATAAGCTGATAGGATATATGCTGCGTGAGTGACACAGCGAGCCATGTGCCAGCAAATATTCCAGCCTTGCAGCAATGAATACCGGTGAGATGACTGCTCAGGACTGTTGTGGACATTCTGTTGTAATAACAAGTTCTAGTCAGGATTAGAGACATCTGCAACAGGATGTCCTTGAAAAAGGAAGATTCTCTGAAAAGTTTCTTCTAACAAATTATACTCTGTCCTTTGATAAAAGTCCTTGTAGTCAAACCAGATTTTGGGCCTAAGGTAACACAGAGTCAGAATCAACAGAAGTGTACTATCTTTGCAAACAGCAAAATAAGTTACAAATATGACTCCAGGTAAATGCTGTTACAAGTTGGTCACACTTTCCAGAACTTAAAATACTGTCATCACTGAATGGTTCATTTATTTTACAAATAGTAGAAATGTAAATCTCGGTTGAAATTGGAATCTGACCTATTGTCTGTAACCTGCTTACTAGACAGAGAGGGTTTATTTGTAGTTGCTTAGGTAGCAACAATTTTAAAGTAAAATTATACCAGTGGGGAAAAAAATACTTCTGCCATGGAAGTATTTGCGTGCTGAAGTACATTTCATAAATCACAAATCCCTTGTATGTTGTAATGCAGAGAACTTATTATGATTGAGCCACTACAGTCATTACTAATAAAATGAACTAAATTATTTTGTTTTTATGGTTATTAACAGAACTTCTATTAAATGGTTTTAGCAAATGCATGGCATCCCTGAAAAGCTGAACCCTTGAGAAAGCAGTACTGGCTTGGTATTAGTCTCTTAAGCATGTAATAGACCATTTGGCCAACGTATGATGATTGAATATATGTATTTGAAAGGCAAAGGCATTGGCTAACCTAAGAACTTTTAAAAATGTTAAGTAAATCAGTGCAGGTTTCGAATTCTTTTATTTGAATCTGAAAACTAAAACCAAAGCCAATATTTTCTTATGTTTTGTATACATGTGTACAAACATGTATTTGTATGACATGCAACTGTTGTACAGCTACACAGCAGAATAAGTGCAAACATTATCTATGTTGTGTGTTTTTTGATGTTCATATTACCTAATCTTTTCATTCTAGATAAAGAAGAATAAAAGTAGAAGATTGTAAACTGCACTTGTTTAAGATCAGATGCTTACATTTTTTGCTGGTGCAGTGCCCATGCCCTATTAAAATCTAAAAAAAGAAAGGGTATAATCTTAAGCAAAATTGCTAGTTCTCAGCTGCTGAAATGGGACTTGACTTAATATTGATACTCCTTGTGTTAGTTTTACTGGCTTCCCCCCAACCCCCCGGCTTCCTGCTAATTAAATTGATGCTGTCAGCTTACCATCTTCAGACCAAGGAATATATTTTCACTTTTGTATTTATGCAATTTATCTGTATTTCAGGTTTGTCTGTACTTTTTAGGAAAGGAGATGCATTTCAGTCTTAGCTTAGGTTTCAGATATGACCTATTATTGGGTCTGGAATCTGTCCTCACTAGCTGTTCCTACTGATGCTATTACTCCAAGAGAGTATTTTGCTTTGATTAGTAGTTTTAAAGGATCTTGTTTGTCACCAATCCTTTCACTCTTACTAGTTCAGAAAAATCCAATACCAGCTGTTAATCTGCATGTACTCTGTTCTATGTCCTGCTTTGCTTTAGAGTCCCTCGGTGCTGTTAAATCCAGCCAAATTAGGCAGACAGTTGCTTGCAGCTTCCTTTGTCTGAAATTGAGCTCTGTATAGATTGAGACATTTGTAGTCTGCGCTTGGAGTGCAGTTGATTTAATGCGAACTTCGTTCAGCTGCATGGTTTAAACGTTTCTTCGTGGAAAAGTAATTGCTGTGAATTTCCTGTGTTGTTTTATTTTCTTAAAATTAAAATTGAAAACTAGTTTTATTGAAGCAGAGTGTCTTGCAGTGGAATTTTACTAGGGTTTTTTGCGGGTAAAGATGACGATTAAGCCATTTTAATATATCGGTTTATATAGTGGCTTTACGCTTAAGGTATTTTTATGCTTGTTTTTTCCATTTCCACTGCCTTGTGAATAATTATCTTCACCATTGTGCTCTGTATTCTCAGTTGAGGCACCATCTTGCAGAATTCAAGGTTTTACTGTGCTCTATTTGGTCTGCATTACTCTGCCCGACATTAAAGTTTTGAAGTAAAACTCTTGCTTTACTTTCAGGTAGATTTCTAACAAAGGCATCTTTAACAGGGACCAATCACACAGACAATACCATTGACTGTAGGATAGTCTGGTTGACATTCTTCTTCTTCCAGCTTATCCCAGTAGAATAGGTTATGATGGTTGCACAGTTAGTTAGGTTTTGCATTGTTAGAGCCAGAGGCTCGAAATGAGGGCATATGCATTTGATATTCTTGATACATTGTCACATGACCTTTTTTTTTTTTCCCCATCAACTTCATATTTATTTAACTTACAGGTCTATACATAGGTGCCCTTGACACTGAATTTTCAGGTTTTGCCTTGGAGAAATTTTAGAGACAGTAAAGCAAGTTTTGTACCATTGTTGCCAGGTTTACTAATCACATGCTGAAGAGCCTACGTGTTTAATGATTCCTGATGAGTAAAAGCTGCATGTGTTTCTCCCTTCTCAATCTTACTTTCTCCTGATGGAGCAGAACACACCCGATGAGTCCAAAAACAAGTGGTTATTTAGGTAGCAACAGAATACTGCATAACTACAGTCCCAAGGAAGAATGGGGAGGTGAGAAAGTTGTTCTGGTTTTGTTTTATCTTGCAGAGGCTGTTTAGCACAGCCAATTTTCTGAATATCCTGCTGCAATACTTTTTAGTACATAGACAAGTAGTTTTAATGTGTGAATCTACTGCTGATGGGTTTTATTAATTATTTTGAGTCCTATAGGTTACTATTTTGCTTCAGATTTAAAATTTAAACAAAAAAACAGATGAAAATGCATGATAAATTGACAGCATGTTATCCTATCTTTTAGAGTATGGAACTGGTACAAAAGAAAAGCAGATGTAAAATTTTTAAGCAGGCAATTTCTATGCTGTGGGTGGATTTTCTTAAATACCTAAAGGGAATTTTTAAATACTCTGGAAAAATTATCAGAAAAGTCATAAGCTGTAAGTGTTGTAAATAACAAAGAACACTAAGCACAGAGGTGAGATCTACAGAATATCCTAAAGCATTTTCACATTCACAGCTCAGTCTCAAAGAAGAAAATTGTAAATGGAAGGGAAGGACTAGAAAAATCTGGACCATGCAAGCATTAATAATAAACACCCTGCAAATGCCATGTTCTGGGAACCTGGAGATGTAAAATAACTGTTGACATCTGTGAGTTTGTAGAGGGTGTTTTTTTTAAGAGTTAAAGGTCAAAATAACTGATGCCAGACTGCATGTGATCTCTGACCTGACAGGTGAAATAGTGACACCACACCACTCAACTTTTCCAGTTTTTGGTGGTAGTATAGTCTCTAACTGGGGACACACAAGTGAGGTGGCTAAATGGGTGCCTACTCTTGAACAGCAGCTGTTTGTAAGGTCCAGTTTCACTTGGCTATGCGCTAATTTGATCTTTTGCTACTGCTTTTACTTTTTTAAACACATTGTAATCTGTAATAGTTGGTTAGGTTAGCAGTAATAGTCCTAAAGCAGAACTTGACAGCCACTGCTTTACTGCCAGGTCCTCCATACAACCCATTTCAAACAAAACCTATTTACAGGGTAGAGTGGTTGCACATTTGGCTTGTTTGCTTTTAATTTCCATTTAACTTTACTGCCAAAACAACCTGGCCATACCAACGACAAGGCTGAAAGTTGGCTTACTAACAGGTATCAATGTTTGCCTTAAAAGCAATTTGATGAAGAGTCATGCAGAAGCCCTCTCCAAAGAGGGGGCCATTTTAAGGCAGTAACTGCACAATAAAGATAATTTCACTTTTGGAGACCACTCATTTTTTAATTGCTCTGGGTGAACATATTCCACTGTATGTTGAAAGAAGAGACATAGCAGTTATTTTATTTGTTATGACTGCATGGAACAGGAAGAGAAGAAAAGTAAAAGAATTGTATGGGTATGGAGAGTACATTTCTGCTGGTAGGGGAGCAGGATGTTTCCCTCTTCTGCAGCTGGGCTTCAGTCTGAAATTGTTTCTCACGCTGGCCATGATCATAGATGGAAAGCTTTGAGCACTTGGCTCGTTACTGTGTTTTGGGCAGATTCAATACCAGAGTGTTCACGTTCTAAGTGGGTAGAAAAGTTGCGAGATAAAGCACATAACTGATCCTGGAATGTAAAGACTTATTCCTGTACTTTGAAATTCTTTCTCAGTAAACGATTTTTTTTATATGTGCACCATTACAAACAGAGAAGCGTTTCTCCCTTCTTTTAAAATTGAGAATAATGAGATACAAAGTATCCCTCTAAACTGCAGGACCCCAGGAACATTTTCCAGCTCTCCTTTGGGAGTGGGTCCTGGTTTCTCTCTGTATTTGTGTGCACAGAGTCTCTTCACTCCCCACTTGCACACCTCTGTGCCCATGTTCCCATGTCAAAGAAACCTTAATGTGCAGGCTGGGTGACAGAGGATGTCAGAGCTCGCTTCCTGCCATATAGCATGGGCACGGGTGTATAACCTGAATGCATCCAGTATGAACAAAGAGGACAGACTGTTTTTCTACAGTCAGGCCACTGCAAGTACACCTAAGGCTGCCTCCTAATTCTTTATGGAGATTTGCAGTGATTGCTACCCTTGATCAGATTTCAGTTTGTGTACAATAGGTGCAGGACAGACTAAGGAATGCTTGGACGGTACGGTGGATGTTTCCGAAGCATGCATCAGCTGAGTTCTGAATCGTGATACTGTGTAATTACTGTATGAGAGATGAAGCATGTAGTCCCTGATACGTATGCTCGGTCAGAGGTAAAAAATGTTCACTCAGTTATTTTTTAAAAATTTTTTACAGATCATGTAGGGCAAACAGCCTTTCTGTAAAGGAGGAAAAGACATTACTGTAGCTGCTTCTCTGGTATCATTGGCATCATTGGCATCTCTCCAGTCAGCATTCAAGTGCAATGGTATTCTTCAAGTGCTATGTTTTTTCCGAAGCAGAGCCTCTTGCTCTGTTTCAGTTGGTGTTACAAAACATGAGAAGACAGTTTCTTTGAATAAATTTCCCTCTTTCAATCACTGAGTCTTTTAAAAGTACTTGTTTTTTTCATTTTGATTCCTTTTCTGGCTACCATTCCAGGCATATTTGAACTAGTCAGCTAATCCTTCTGCAAGCTTAATGCAGCTGGTACTTCTGAGTTAGAAATGCTCATGTTTGTGTAGGTGCTGCTAGAGAAGCTGTGTATGCCCACCATGAGAAGCTTCACTGGCAGAAGGTAATCTGGTGTGCTTCTTAGGGATGCGGTGCCTCTGTGTTGGAGTACATCCACCCTTGCCTTTTGCTGACATTATCCATTTGTTTAGGGTTTATGCTTATTAAGGGAATTGCCTTTTTTCAGGTAGCAGGTAGGCTGGCATTTGCTAATTACATCAAACTTCTGTATGTATATATGCAGAATAGTGCTGACAAAAGGCTTCTGCTTACAAAACTTAGTCCTTTTGTTACATGAAATAGGTCTTGGTGGTCTGTGAGTCTATGCTGACTTTAAGCTGTACAGATGCAAATGGCTTTTTCACAGCATGGCTCAATTGAGTTGAGATTTGTGGTAGTATCCGAGACACATCTTGGATATACAAGCTGTACATCTATCCATTTATGTTAAAGTGGCTGTGAACTGGACTGGGTGTAATAGATCCTGCCACTTGCATGAGCTCAAGTGTCTTGTAATGACTTGAATACCAGTCAAAATAATCTTAAAGAAAATAAGTATATCTATACTGCAGTGCAAGCAGAAGAGTGGCTGAAGATTGTGCAGTGTTTCTGCTGGTTAGCGGTGATGGTGATGATAGGTAACATTTATCTAGCCCCATACAACTTCTGAGGACCACACGTAGCATACATTAGTTAAACGTGAACTACCGCTTCAGTTTACTGTTACTGTGTTCAGGAAGCTTCAAGCCTTTTATTTATTATGTGGCAAACCAGGCAATGAAAAAAAGATGTAACCAGCATGACTTCAGCTTGCAATCATCTAGTCAAATGGTAGAAAATCATAAATTAGATTTGTATGAAAAAGAATACGTGTCCAGATAATGGCATGATACAGCTCCAAAACAAGTTATCCTGTATCTTCTTCTCATTTTCTGCATGCATTGCAACATGCTGCTTGTATCATTATAAAAGTCTAGATAATTTGACAGTTGCTGATTTCAGCCAAGTTGTGTCAGCCACCTGCAAAGAATCCGGGCCTTCATTTTATTCCTTTCAGGTATACAAAAACATATTTTCCTTGTTCAAGTAGAAAATTGGGAATTCAGAAAGGGGGGGGATATTCTTCTATTCCAAATATTAGGGGTCTCCTAGTTTCTTTGTTGCTTGATAGATCTATCTTATTTAATGTCACAGAAAGAATTGTCAGCAGGAGATGTGGGTAGAGAGGAGGGGATTTGTTTCAGTAAATGCTTCTTTATGACACTTTCTGAAAGGCAGGCAGAGCTGGAGGCTGTTGCGAGTGCAAGTTATTGTTCTAATTATGAACTACTTTCTTTTTTTGTAAAACGTATTTAGGTTTGCCCATCAGTATGTGATTGCTTTGTTTGTGCATTTGTTTCTCAGGCAGTACTATACTCGGTGGGCTTTTTTGCTGCTGGAAGGGATATCCTTGACATTCCACCCCTCTGTGTCTAATTTTGTTTAGTTAGTTTGGATAATTCAGGGTATACTGGAGGCAGGTCTGTAAATTGACATGGAGATGGAAACAAGGTGGAACCCTCTGTTTTTCTGCTCATCAGACTGAGCAGATTGGTTATCTTTTAGTGATTTGTGAAGTGCAAAGATAATAAACTGGGACTCAATTTAGTGCATTTGTTTTTCGCATTTTGATGCTTTCAGGCTGTCAAGGAAGCAGCAGGAGTGGCCTGCCCAGCACGGGGGCAGGCTGGGACCCAGGGTGACAGCAAGGCAGGCAAGGCAGGCACCTGAGGTACCCAAACAAGGGCAGCAGGGTGGCACCAGGGGTGGCTGTTAGAGCAGGGTGCCTGCCAGGCAAATCTGCAGTGACCTGGCAGGTCCCACCTCAGTGACACGAGGCTGGGCACAGACAGTATCACGCAGGCCAGGCCTGGCTGGGAGCTGGAGCCAAACCAGCCACCTTGGGAGGCTTCTTGCAGATCTTTCTATTAACTGAGCTGCTTCCCAGAAGTCTGAGCCTGGGTTACAGCCGCCCCATAGCAGAGCTGACCTTAAACATGGGTTTGTAAGCTCCCAGTGTGGATAAGAAAAGGCTGCAGAGCCTGCTGGTGTGCTCAGGACATTGATAAGGTAACCTTAAGCCATGTTCTTTCCAAACTACTCTTCACAGTTACTAAAGACAGAGCTAACTTTTTTTCCTTTTATTTTTTTTTAAATTGCCTCTTATTATACCATTCTTTCTTGATTCCAGTATTTCAGGCTTTCAGTGGGGAAAACAAATGAGACCCTCATCAGTAATCTATGAACACAAATCTGGAGGTACATGGGCAATTTACATCCTCCAGAACCCTGGGCTTCTACAGTCGGTGGCACTCACTTGGCAGGCTGGTTTCTCAGGATAACCGAAGTCCATGATTCACTATGATGGACTACAACCTAAATTGAGAACTGAACCAAACTTAAAGGGCTTTATAAATAGACTGCATTATTTACATATTTCAAAATGATGCTAAATAACTTCATGGGATAGCACAGACTGTGAATAGGAAGGACTGTATTTTGCCAAACCATCATGATTTGTGGCTACAGAAATGTTTTTAAAGCATTTACCTGGGAAATAAATGTCCTTTTATTTTCAGAGATAAGATTAACACAGCTTTTTTTGTCTGTGGAGCGTTTTTTACCTTTCGTGAGTTGTCTGCACAGCTTTCTAGGAGGTAGAAAAAAACTTCTTGCTGAGAAAATCAAGGCAGAGTTGCTGTCTTTAAGAAACACAAGGTGGCTTGCACATAGTGCTCCTGCACACACCCAGGCATGTTTCTTGTCGTGCAAGCTCAAATGGAGCATAGTTTGGAACTGCTAATTGTTCAGCCTTTTGCAGGCAGGCACATGTCTGCTGCACCTGAGGAACTGCCAGCTGAAGGCTGCGAATCCCAGGTTACTGCACCACCAAGCCCGCTGCAGGCACCAGCCAGGTTTGTTGGCTGGGATGAGCCTGGTGCTGACAACTGTGACATGACTTCTGCTGTCAGTGGAGCAATCTCTGCCTGCAAAAGGCAGGCATGGTGTCGCCTGGCTTCTTGGGGTTGCATCTTCAGTCAGGGTAACCAGGAATGCGTGACATTGTGCGTCTTTTGTATACAGGTGCTGCCTCGTGAAATATCTTCTGGTGTAACCTGTTGAATTGCTCTCATACTCTTCATAGATTCTTCTAGAAGTGGTGGGTTTACTCATTCTTATACTTGGTGGGTGGATTGAGAGAAACATACCCAAATTACATTGGGAAAATTGTGTTTATAGAGTTTGTTACCCATTAAAATATTTCAGATCATTGTAGGTCTATTGTACTATCGTTTTAGTCTAAAGAACTAGTAGTTCTTTTTGTTGAATGTGTCTTTCGTCACATAAAAAGTAACTTCATACATACCCAAATAGTAACATAAAGTTTTTGAATTCTTTTTTTTTTTTCCTTCTTAGTTTAATAGCAGTAACTCCCACGAACTGGTACAAGGCTTGGTACTGTGCAAGCAGTTTTTTCACTCTTAGAATGCTGCTACTGAAAAGCAGATATTGTGTAAAGTACCATCGATCACTGCCGCGGTTTTATACAGTTTGTCACCATTGTTCTTCATATAGCATTGAGTCACATTTAGAACTATGGTACAGCTCACAAGTGTTCAGCAGCAAAAAGAAAAAGTGCTGGGTTTTTTTCAGTTAAAAAAAGCCCCCTTATTATTGATAATCTAATATCTGTGATTTGTTAGTGTATAGAAAATATGTCTAATGCGGCCTAGTCTAGATGAGAACAAGTTTATTAATAAATTTAGAAGTGGTTTCTAATGGTGGAGAGTGGGATGGAGTTTCTGTGAAGAGCTAGAATAGCTGAGGTTAGATACTAAAATACCAAAGCAGAAATCTAAATGGCTATTCTGACAGATGGTTAGTTCAGATGCAGAAATGGACTTGTTGTATGTCTAGATTTACTCTTAACAGCTTTGGGATTTCTTAATAATTTCCTGGATTTTTTTTCTGACCAAGAATATGCTGTATCTCAGATAAAATCCAACTGAAATTATTTATATATATGTTTGTGTATGTGTATCTTTAAAGGGATGAATTGCATAATTTTTCTTGGTTTTCTTTAATAGAGACTGGTATTCCCCCAGTGCCACAGAGTTTGATGTGCTGCCTGGATATGTTGCTAGGACCCATTACCTTCTGCTTTTGCCAACTAAGAATCTTAAGTCTTCTACAGAATTCAGATTTTTCCTGAGATTTTATTTATTTCTTCGAATAGAGCATTGATTTAAACAAACTGATTCCCTATGAATGTGCTTTAGTGATTCCACCAGGAATTCTGTTTTCATTTGGCAGATTTTTCTGGCTGCATTGATGGCCATGCTAATTGACACTACCATCATTGCCACTTACCGCAGCAAATACAGTAGTTAGCACAATAAATGCTTTTCTCTGTGCTGAGCTTGCTTCAGTCTATTATAAGGTGTGTATATATATAAACAGATCTCTGTACATTCTTTGCTATAACCTGTGTTCTGGGGTGAGGAAAGATAGGACTAAGATTCTAAGAAATGTTTCTTCTGAAGGTGAAACAGCCTGAAAAATTGATGGTTGGAAACTTTTAGCACTTACTGGAGGTTGGAGTGGTTTGATTTCGCAGAGGGAGCAACACATTCATGTGGTTTTCTAACTAATTTTTATCTTTAAAAAAAATTGCAGATTAACAGCAATTGTCACTTTGCATGAAGAAATCGTATGGATTCAATTGAATTTGTTAAAGGAAATTTTCCTCATGCATGTTTGTACCTGGGAATTCAGCAAAGGAAAACAGACTATTCTGAAGACTTTATTTTACATATTTTAGGCAAAACAATAATCAGAAAAGGCAAAAAGTAAGACAAATTAAATCAACTGCTATACTGAAGACCACTGAATGCTTAGCAGAAAGATTGGTCTATAGCAGCCTGTGGCTTTTGCGTTCAACCGTGTTGGTTGAACCCTAGTTCAACTCCAGTTCAGGCTGCCCAGAGAGGTTGTGGAATCTCCTTCTCTGGAGATATTCAAAACCTGCCTGGATGTGATCCTGTGCAACCTCTTTAGGTGAACCTGCTTTAGCAGAGGATTGGGCTAGATGATCTCCAGAGGTCCATTCCAACCACGACCATTCTGTGGTCTGGAGAATATTGGCCTGAGGAAGAAGAGATTGAAACTTGTCTCCCTGTGTACGGAAGGAAGTTTGGTATCAGGGTAAAGTACTACAGTAAGGTGAAAAGTGTGTACCATTTCTGCAAGGAGAGCTGAGAAAGATGACTTTTAAAAGTGTCTACCTTGAAACAAGCAGAACCGAACATGGGAAGGTGAAAGGGATAGGGAATTTTAATTTTTTTGCTTTTACTTAGTATGAAAAAAGGACATAAAATTTGCATATAAATAGTATGTTAATAAAGTATGCTGTCCTTACTGATAAATTCTACAGCGTAAAATTCACTCATGCACTAGTTTTACAAGTAATTGTAGCAAAGAACAGTAGGTGAGCTGCACTTAAATGTTTACAAATAGTGAAAGATGACCACTGTTGTGCTAAGTTCATCTGTTTTTCCTTTGATCTTCTGGCAGAAAAATGTTGAGGAGTTAGTGATTGTCCATGCCATGTACTGGAGATGAAAGCATGAAAAGAACCTGAAATAAGTCTATGCACTGCACTTGTTTCCAGTTCAGGCATGCTGTGAAGTTTGGAGCTTGATTGCTTTGTATTTTGCTGCCAGAGGGAAGCCACGTTAATACTGTGCTAAGCTTCAGCTAGTTATCAGGAGCTCTTCTGATTGAATTGCTTATGCCTTGTACCTTAGAGAAGCTGTACAAATTTCAGTTGGCCTCAAGTGCATGGAAACAAAACAGCTTTGAATTGATCATAGAATCATAGAACGCCTTGGGTTGGAAGTGACATTAAAGATCATCTAGTTCCAGCCCCTCTGCCATGGGAAGGGGCACCTTCCATGAGACCAGGTTGCTCAAAGCCACATGGGCAGAGTACATTTGCTCTCAATCTAGCAAACATCATGTACATATGTCTTTTAGAAATGGAGAGGTTTCATGCTGCACAGATGGCACGCATGGCCCAGGCTGCTTTGGAAAGCTTGTAATTTTGCCAGCCAAAATAGAAAAGTTTTGGTTTCCTTTCATGCACTACCTGTATAGATGAGCCTGTAAAATGAAATGAGGAGAAACCTCTTTGTAATTGAGACACGGAGGAGGCAGCACTGTATGGTCTTCGTGTTAGTGCAGCCATTTAAATCCCTCTGGGAAGGGTGAGAAATGAGGTATTTCTTCTTTCGGTGCAGAAAGGACAGACTTCCAAAACTGGATCTATCTGTGGCACCACCCAGGTGACACTTAAGGCTGGGCAAGAGAACTGTGGGCAGATGCTGATGCAGCAGTGCTTCATTAGCAGAGCTGTAGAGGGTTGATGGGGTACTGCTGGAAAGATGTTTGCGAAATGTATTGTGAAATGACCTTGAAAGCTCTTAAGGTAGACAAATGTCAGTAATCCAGAGTAGTAGTAGGATTTGAGAAAGGGCAAAAGCCCATGCAGTATTTATTTTTCCAAGTCGGAACCCTTTGAATTCAGACATTTTGTGTTAACTCCAAGTGTCATAAGATGTATGTGGGTTTTAAGCATTTGGCAGCATAAGTTAGGAGAGGTGGTGCTTTAGTCTTGTGACTCTTCTAATGGATTTAGAAATGATTATGTGTGCTCTCCTTGTACTAGCTTCTGACCCCCCTGACTGGTATTGGGCAGGTAGGCTTTACAGCCAGGAGAGGTTTCAGAGGTGAATTAGCTGTGCAGAGATGACCTGGAATTTGGTCCAGAAGAAGCCTGCAGCAGTATGGTGAGGGCTTGCAATGTCTGTGGAGGTGGAGCCTGTGGAAGTGGGATAGGCGGCACAGCAGAGTGGTTCAGACAGCAGCTTTGGTCCAGGAGCTTAGTGAGGAGGAGGTGGGAGGAAGGACTGGCAACTGGTGGCAGGGCACAGAGGGAGAGGGTGCTTGACCTGGGAGAGCAGCAAGATGGTGTGACAAATCAGAAGTGCAAATACTGTTCTTTCCCTCAGGGTTGGAAGACTTAAATCCAGATATTTAAGGCTGTGGATTCTGTGGTTCACTGTGGAGTGTGCGGTCTTGCCATGTGACTTCTTGTAACATGTGTCTTTATTCCCTGCTAAATGCTGGCCATTGCCTGCAGGATAGACAGCCAAGGTGATTTGTAGCTGGCTGTAAATGTCTGAGTTCACATTTCTTGTTAACCTCTTCATAATCAAAAGAAACACCTCTTTCCTTCTGGTATCTTTCTTCCAAAGATCTTATTCTCAGCTCTAGGCCAATATTTTATGTTCTTTCTGTGGAATAATCTCTCTGCTGTAAGACCCTGTGCCAATTCAGTCAGTGCAGACTGCTTTAGTCTTTTGTATTCATTGTTATATTTGCTGGAACTTCCCACTTGGGTTCAAGTATTCTTTATTCTGGTTTTAGGACTGCACTTGAGGCTATTATGAAGAAGATATTGCCTCCTGTAAACCTATAATAAGTTCTGGAGATAAGGTTTCATTCTAATGTGTCTTTTTTTGTCAGGCTGGCAGACATTTAATTAAATCTCATATCAATTGTTCAGGCATATATTAGAGTTTTCTTCTGAAAAATATTTCTTTGGATATCAAATTTCTTCACTGAGAAAATCACTTCACTGAGAAGGCTCTGAAGAGTTTATGATTGCTGTATGATCCAACCTACCTCTAAAACTCTTGGGGTTTAAATTATATAAATTAGAAAAATATGAAGGCCTTGAACTAATTTTTGCTAATTGTTTAAGAAATGGTAGGTTTTTGCATGTGTTACAATATTTTGATACCCTCCATTTGTTCTGTCACAGCAATTCCATGGCTCTGCTCCTAGGTCTGTGCTGACATCCTCCATTATGCAGCTTCCAGACAAAGCTGTTTTGACAAGAAGGCAGAGAGCATGGTGGCAAAAATCCTGTTTCTTCCCTTCATGGTAGTCAGCAGGATGCATCATCCCTGGGTGTTGTGTTCCTTGTGTCAGGGCCTGCAGAGAGTTTTGAACTGCAAAACCAGCCAAATGTGGCCTCGGGAGTTTGTTCCCCAGCAGCATCCTTGTCACAGTTCTCGGGTGTAGTTTCTCTCCATGACTTTGGATATGGCATGTGGAATTAGTCCTCTGATTATCTGTCTGGCTTTTGGGTTCATCTTCGGAGTTCAGAGCAATCATTTTGACTGTCACCCTCTAGAATCCCATATGAATACATTTAAAAATCTGTTTAAAGTAAGCATTGTCAGGCAGGCAAAGACTAAAATCTGAAATGCTGAACATCCCTGAAGTGACACATCTGCAAAGCATTTACTGTGTTTTTAAAATCAGCAGTTAGCTGTCAATCTTGTAGGCAGAATTACTTTCTCACTGTCCCTACCAAAGGCAGAGCTGGAGCTGCAGATGACTGCTCCACACAGTGTCCATATGGGACAGGGATCTTGAACTGGAGCTGAAGCTCATGACCTAGTCTTCTGTTTCCCCAAAGGGCGCACAGGTGCTCATGTCTTCCACCTCATGGATGCAGCTGCTGGTGTGGCTCTTGTCATGGCAGAGTTGTGAGCTTCTTCCACAGCTAATGTCTTGGGTTGAGCTCGAGGTGTGTTATAGCATGGTTGTTGCTTTGTCCCAGGACCCAGAGGAACTCATGCCTTCTCCCTCTTGGACACAGCTGCTCACAACATGGGCTTCTGCACCTGTATGGGGTGCTGTCTGTTGGCATCATGGGCAGAGTGGGTGGGAGGTGGAGGTCACCACCTGGGCTTCTGCCTCGCACAGGGCACAGCGGTACTTACATCTTTTTACAGTAATCCATCAGTTTCTGGGATGTGACAAGCTTCAAGAGCAAAACTCTGTGCAGCAGGAAGAAACTCCTGCTCTCTTTTGCTCCTCTGACCTTTCACCACAGATGTAAGGTGAAAATTAATTGCAAAGTGAAGATAGTGTCAGACAGATACAGTGTCTAACATTCGTGTGCTTGTTCTGAGCGTAGAGAACTGCAGTTTAGGCAGCCTTGAACAGCCTCTTCTTAGCTTTTCTGAGTATTTTTTGTTTATGTTCTATGGAGCCAGATCTCGAATTTTGTTTTACATGTGCAAGAGTGCAACACAATGGGAAATAGTCTGTACGCTTATCTGTGCCTGGGTATTTCAGGTATTTTTTAGAAATGTTAGCAAATATATACTTCATACTCCAAATGTGTCATTTATAGGACTGTAGTGTATCTTGGAAGTTTCTGGAAAAATTTTTCTTCTAAAAACTATAAAAGTAGCTCCCCTTACTGCAAATTCTATAATGATAGTGATTCCCTGACATCAAATGAGCTTTTTAAAGCTTCAGTTCAGAATACATTAGCAGGGAGAAGGAGAGAAATCCAGAGAAACAGCAATGTACACCTGAAGGTTGCATGAAAATTTCAAACATAGTGACTACAGCATCCTGCAGGTAACTCACAGCTACCAAATACCCAGCTTGCGTTGTGTGCTGCGCTCTCTAGGACTGCCACGTTCTTGTAATTTGCTCTTCCCCTGTGCCTGCTCTATACAAAGCTATTTTGGAAATAAAACTTTTATTTTGTTTCTCCAAAACTGCAGAGCATTGCATTATATTTGGGGGTTTTACAAACATTCATTTTGTTTTTTTTTTTTTTTTTTTTGTCTTTTGTTTTTAAACACAAAGAACTCATATACAGCATTTTAGGCTATATTCAGTACTGTGAAGTGTTTTGTTGGGGTTAGGTTTTGGTAGTTGATCTTAGGAAACTTAACACACATGAACAGTATTAGTCTGTTGGACTAAAGTGCTGTTCATATAAATAGGGTTTTGTAGCCTCGTGCTGTAAGTAGTTTCCCTGTGGTTACAATCAAAGTGTGTTTCTTAAAGTTAGCATATTTGCTTAACTCACTACAGCTGTATTTTACTCCACAGTTTGTGTTTCTTAAAAAATAATCTATCACTCAGACACTTTCACCCCTGGTCAAGGAAAAACAGCAATGGTATCAAGTCCAAGCCCTGTTTTGGAGAGGCTACATGATGGGTTTTAACAGAAAATATTTTACAGCTGTTTGTGCTGCTTGTTCTCTGAGCAACTTCCTTTGAACCAGCTAGTTCAGTCACTATCCTCACCTCACTCGTTTCACCAACAACATTTCTTTTTCTGCTGATTTTTAAGGCCCTGTTTCTCTATGGGGTTCTGAAAGAAATCTAACTGTAATATTGCACGGAATGCAAATAGCTGGAATAGGCTATTTTTCAGGAAAACCTAACTGGAAAATACCAGTGATAGTGGAAGTTGTTGTGAAATCTGATGTAAGCATAGTCATTTTGTTGTGCTATTACTTTGGGAGGGGGTGGGATATGTGCAGATTTTGCAACCTAATGATTATTTAGACTCAATGTGACTGGAGCAGAAAAGACAAATAATCAAACAATGCTTGTTTAATACTAATCAGTTGCACAATTTTTAAAGAAATTTTTAAATGCTGGTGGATCAAACAGGTGATTTAATTTTTCCTCTTTTAAGTATGTGAAATTGCTAGTTACAAACGATCCCCCAGCTCCCTTTGCTGTGGGAGGGTCCTTTGTGAGATGCTCAAGGTTAAAACAAACCTATATGTTCTAGTAACACAAAGGAACATTTTTATTTGAAACTGGTGGGTGGCTGAAATTCTTCGGTTAAGTTTTATAAAACTCTCTGCGGGCTGTGTGGAGAATTGCCACATGCTTCTCATAGATTCCAAATTTCTGCCATAGCAAGTCCCACTGGTTTCAACCACAGGCTTTTTTGTTTTCTGTACTCTTCTTTGTAACCCTCAGCAAATGGAGGCAATGCCTGAAGTTCGGGAAAACAAGAGAGAGAGGCTGCAAGCCAGGCCTACACTGCTGCATTCCTCTGCAAGGGTAGGCCACCGTGTGGGCTTCCTTTCAGCTCTTCATTGTAGATCAGCGGCACAGATAACTTGAGTGAGCAACTCTACGAAAACACGCAGAGTGCAAGGCAGTTCGTGCAGCTAAGCAGATTGGTTTTAATTACAATGAAAGATTGTTTTCCCACAGGGGATATTTTTAACTTTTTTGAACACCTCTTTTTACTTGCATATTTCTTTACTTAAATGTGCTGACAAGCATACAGCACCTTCACACCCCCGTGAGCAAATAAGAGTGCAAAGCTGGTTTATTTTTGCAGTGGTTTGTGCCATGTATTCCAAATGAGGTGGCTTTCTTTCCATGTAGCTGGTCAGTGTAGTTAGGTAAAGGCAGCAGATGGCTCAGGAGAAGGCAAGACCTCAAAAGTTAGGAGTAACTGGTAACTTCTTACAAAGATGCATCGTGGAATTGCAGAAATACATATATAACCTGTACTACAAAACCCCTTTAGAACAGGAGAAGAGGAAGAAATTAAGCTCAGCGCAGTGGCAGACAATGTGTAACTTAGGCCTCCCAGCTGGTTTCTTGCACGTTGAATGTGGTGTGACTTTCAGAGTAGCCTTAAGAAAAAAACAGGCCTGCCGTACCTCTGGTTTTAAGCTTCAGCATCATCTATAACAGGAGAACACATGGAGTTGGTATGCAATTACTGCTACAATTCCTATGGTTTGAAATGTGTTGCTGACAGGCTTGCTTTGATCTCTTCCCTTTGACATGGCCAGAACGAACATGGCTATTTGAGCTGCTGCCACTACTCATTGTGCTGCTTTAATTGAGCATCTGTGAAGAGCTAAGTTTCCTCAGTGAGAACTGAGAGGAAAGAGGATACTTAGATAATACAGGGTGTACAATTTTGGGGAAGGTATGATATTGTTTTTCTCTATCAAGTCTAAAACCTGGCTCCCAAAGAGCAGCCCTTCACAGTGGGTAATGGGACATTTATGCATTTCAGCCCAGAGTAACCACACGTGCTTCCTATTAATATCCAGATTTTGGGCACAGAGTGCAACATTGGGATATTACTGCACAGACTACAAGTGTTTTCACATCTCTGACATGCAAATGCCAGAAGTTGGGTGTGCCTTGGTGAAAAGCCTGACAGTACAGAAGAGTTTTCCAGCAAGAGGACTCCAGGTGCTGGTGTATCAAAAAATCTCTGACTCAGGCAGTATTACTGCTTTTTACACTGTGATACTGTAAAACGTAGTTGCTTTCAGTGGGACAATAATGCTGAACGCAAACTGTAATGATTATACAGAGTATTTTTAGGTTTTATTTTTGTATGTTTCATAGAACCAACCCTCTTAAATCATAAATTGTCAGCAAAACTAATAATTATGTGTTTGCTAATTCATGAGATAAGACTTGGGCATGTTTATTAGAATGTCACCATTCCAGCTAGATACCACGTTCCTTTGTGTTTTCACCTGGTCATCGATTGGTTGTGTCATGGTTTTAGCAGCTAAATTGAAAAAGTCAGTAGAGTTACCCTACCAAAAGAGACACCACAGCAACAATTCCCCACAATTCCAATACCACCTGTTACAGGGATCCATCTTCCAAAGGCTGTTAAGTGACAAGTACAACTTCATTACCTTTACTACAGAGCGATGATTAAGGGATCACAAATTATTATTTATCACAAATTATTATTATTAATTATCACAAAACCAGTATTTTTGTAACAAGTGATGGTTCACAGTAAATATTAAATGCTTTGTCTGGGACAATAGTCTAGCAGACTTTAGGGGAAGGAAAAAGTAATCAGGCTGTTGATTACCTTAATTATCTTGCAAAATTAATACTTCTTACTGTTTATCATTCCATAATCCAGCACTAATTTTATAGATTAAATGTGTATTGACTTCTATGTTGCATTCATCACCTAGCTTTTAATGAAAGAGGAAAATATAAGAAAGCAGATGATATTTGCTGTTAAAGGACATAATTTACTGGTTGTGTTGCATGTAATTTAATGGTTTGCCTCAGTATAAATATGACCTTGAAACAGTTGCTGCCCATATTGAAAGAAGTATTTATTTTAAGAAGATTCTGTGTGACCCATGCAAACTGGTACTGTTTGTACAAACATTGCATATATTAGGCCCTGTATTTAAAATCTTAAAAGTCCTTTCTTGTCCCTCAAGCAGGTTTTTGATGACTTTGATTATACAGATCAACGGCAACCGTGTGTAGTAGAGAATGTTTCTGGCAGATTACCTCTCTTACACTGGCAACCTTCAGGATAAACTACTTCACGAAAAGGTTTTTTTCTAGCTCTGCTTCCTGCTGGAGCTCTGAGAAGTCTTTTCCATGTAGCTGAGGGAGGTCCTGAAAATGGTGCATCTCAGGATGACAAGACCTAGTGTCCGGTGTGCTGAGGCAACTGAGAAGAAACTGTCAGGTCGGCTTGGAAGGCTTATTTCTGCCGGTGTCAAAAGAACAGCACTAATGTTACAGACACCTTTGGCAGCCAGCAAGTTTTTCATTGACTTGCCCCTTGGAAACAAGGTTGTTAGTCATTTCAGGAGGGATTTTACTGGGTCTTTTACCTAGTAAAACAGATACTTGTGAATTGATGCTGAAGTATGTCAAATGTTTGAGGTTTTTTTTCAGCAGATCTGGAATATATTTTAGGTTACTATGAGAAATTAAGTGAGAGGAATTGTGTTTATTTTTTCATACTGTAGTAAGTAGTATCTGAAGGAACTTGTTCTCCTATGGAATTGTCATTTTTTTCCTACAGCACAGTTTAGGCTAAAAAGTACAAATTCCTTTTCTACCTGAGTGGATGCAGTATTTATTTCCTTCAAAATATGAGCATAAAAAATATAGACATAGTGTCACTCCTTTCTTCTGCTAAACCTGCAAAGACAGACATTTCCATAGTAGGATGCGAGCTGGCACTTCCCTTCTCTCTACAAAACATTTTTGTGTTTTCGAGCAAGCTCTCTGCTGCAAGGCCAAGCTCTGCTCCTCAGTGGCTGCTCTTCAGCGGGAGGCTGCCGAGGAGGGCTTGGAGAGATGAGATCTTTCATGAGTCTGAAAGCAACTGTGCCAAGGCTTAGGTATTAGGGAGGGTCCAGCAGTTATAGATCCTGTTTGACCTGTTGTTTTTCAGTCTGGCAGTAGCTCTCGGGGGGCATAACGCTGCATGCAAAGAACAGCTGAGAACTGATATTCCACAAGGCATCAGGGATTCAGGGAAAGCAGTAATGGTTAGGCTCTTTGTGTAAAATTTTAAGTGTAAGTTTCATTCATCTGGCCACAGCAATGTGGTCTGTAAATGTCAGCTCTAACAATGTGTGGTGCCTTTACCAAGAGCAGTGTGATCCTTTCCAGCAGGCTTAGCCAGTGATCTTCACTGAGCCAAGATGTAGTACAGAACTAAACTTGGTCTTTTATTCAGCTTAGTTCAACAGCAGTAAATACAACTCTGTAATAACAAGTATTCAGGAGTCTATAGTGGATCAAGTGGGGTTTTCCACTTTTTTACTATATTTTTAGTACTATGGATGATTGTAAGGAAAATTGTGCCACGACAGACCCCTTGTTAACTTGCTTCATCAGATCAGTGTGGAAGTGTACTCGGCTCAATGGGATGGAAACACCCTCACAACCTTTCATTCCTGTCTGTAACAGCCTTATATGCTCTGTAATGTCTAACGTATGCAGTGAGGGAAAAAAGTCAAAGGAGTGCATGTTATGCTTAGCAGATGGCTGCTCATTTTTGTGGCGGTTTGGTCTACAGCTTCGTTAGCCCATAGGAAAAGCTGAGTGTCTTGTGCAGAAAAATACTCATCCTTCGGTTACTCTGAAGCTATAGAGAAAATTTGCCTTTGGGTGGAATTTTTTTCCCTGAAAGTGATAAGCGTTGGCAAGGAGAGGGGAGGGCAGCGGGCTGTAGTGGAAGCGAACTCTTGGCTAACTGCAGTAGAAGTGTTAAACGCATGTGAATCTGTATTATGAGACACACTGGCATTTCTCTCTGCATTCATTCTGTTAGCAAATGGGAAGAAAATCTTTGTGTAAAGGCTAAATGCACCAGCAGATCAGTTCTAGTTGTGTTCAAAGCTATGACCAACTGTTTGTTTCACAATTATGCTGCATGCCATCAATTCCAAACAGAAATTCAAAATTCATTTCCAACAGTTTGACAAGCATCAGACAAACCCAGTAATTAGATCTGTGAAGTGAAATGTCTGATGGCATATTGCCTTCTAACCATATTAAGTGAAGTTAGGCTGAGCACCACTTTTTGTCTGCAATCTCTTAACATAATGAGGATAAATAAAGATTTGCAGTTCAGATTTAACAATGCACACATAATTCTTTCCTCCCTCTCTCCAAATACTTCTGTAGTGAAGCCTAATGGCTGTAGACACTGACATTCTGTTCTACCGTGAGCTGCACTGCAGTACAAGTCCAAGCTAGGAACTGGGTCGTACCTCTCGCTGGTGCCCAAGGGAGACAGTGGAACCTCCTCAAGCATGTTGGCTGGAAACTCCTGTGGTTTCTAAAGCCACTCAGCAAATGACCAGGAGATCCGTAGCCTTGTTTGCTGAACCTTTCTGCGCCCCAGTTTACTGGTTTGCACTCATCCTCTCACCCCCTTTTCTCCTTTCCGTCTGATCAGTGGGTGCTCCCGCTGCATGCTGAGCCGTGCAGCACTCTTCGGTGCAGCGGCGGGGCTCTGGCTGGAAGTCAGGGCTGGCCTCGCTGTTTCTGGTGGATGACCAGCACCAGCCTGCAGGATGAACAGTTTTTGCGGCACTTTGCCTTTGATACTTGACACAGTTGAGCACCAAATAGTTGGATCCTTTTTCCAAGGAAATTAAGTCTTAAATTGGCCTGATTTTTATTTGATCCTGGCTCTTGCAGTAGGTTAGTGTGTAATTACTGCTGCATGCTCTGTCTCCTCATTTACACGTGCATGCAAAGCTCCATTGTCCCATCTACTCCAGAATGTTAGAGTTCGGGGTGAGGTGTATGACAGTGCAGCAGAAGTGCAAGTGTGGCTTTGTGCCAGTATCCAGAGACAGAGCCGAATTAGGGCTCCCAGCGGTGCCTTATGCTGTACTTCCTGCAAAACAACCCCTTAAGGTCCTGTTTATAGAGAACTTCACTGCATGAAAAGGAAAGGCAAAATGTTGGGCAACAGTAGAGTTGGAACCCAGATATCCTCAACTGCAGCTTTTATGTGAGTAATGATGGATGGGCTTTTTCTGACCTTTTCATTCTTTCAAATGTCCCGATATTGCCACGAATGTTACTAAAAGCCACATGTTCCAGAATAGTGGTTTTCAACCTCTAGATAATGCAGGGCAAACTGTTCCTGATACACTGCACATATGCCTTGCTACTGCAGCTTACTGAAGACCTTGAAATCTTGGGTGTTACTTTTGTTGTTCAAGTGACTAAACCCAGGTAAATCAGTACAAAATTCCAGATGTTTTACTTAATATTTTAATACCAGCATTTCAGTAAACATACTGAAATATAGTTGACTCAGAATTGAGAACTTTACTGTATTATATCTAACTATCCAGTTGTCATCTTATAGATGAGAAAGGACAAAAAAAATAGAAAAGGACAAATACAAGTTATATTTCAAATACTGAAGAGCACCGCTTTATAGAGATGCATGACATAATCTAAAATGTGGTTGATTCAAAAGGTCCCTAAAGTTAAGCGAAATAATTTTCATCTTCATACTCTAAGGCAGCCAAGAAAAAGGAAATCAGTGATCAGTCACAGCTGTCTTAGTTATGATAAAATATATTAAATATTTGGTGTTATAGATTTGATTAATGTACTTTATGGTGTTTGTAACACGTAAATAACATTTAATTCTTAAGATTTTGTACAAGTATTTAAGCTGCTCTCATGTATTATTACAATCAATATTTTGCAGTATGCTGTGACTGTTGAACTAAGCCTCTCTCGAGAAGCCATGGAAGGGAAATACGCTTCAGCTTTTATCAGCTTCATTTTCCTCATTTATTTTACAGCATTTGTAGATATGTAGATATGTAGATAGAGCAGCAGTAAGAATGTGAGAGGAATTACAAGTATCTGCAAGAAAGCAAGACTGGAAAGAAGTGGGAGGAAATGAAAAACTTGTATTTTTTTATTATTATTATTTTAACACATTAAAACTCTTAACAACCTCTTTCCAGGTTGTCCTTTGCATGGAAGATGACTACAGGCTTTATATACAAGGAGGGGCTACCACAGAGCAGCTCTACCGAGTGACCCATGAGAAATGGGCGGGTTGGGTTTAATATTGTTTCATTAACGACTGTTAAGAATTTGTAGCCCGCCTGTATTCCTTCATTTTGGGAGTCACTGTGTATAGAGGGAGCAAACGGCTTGTTCACTCTGACCAACATGCTCAGGGACAATTGTGCCAGCAGCAGGCTCTGGAGCTGCACAGGGCGAGGGCAAGTGGAAAGGTGGCGTTGCCTTTGGCAGTGGCCCTCAGCCACGCCTGCAGTGCCAAATCCCTGCTTGGCATCTGGCTCCCTCCTGCTGCGTTGGGGTTAATGTGAGGATGTGCTTTTCTCATGGTCTCGCTTGCACAGCTTTCAGTGACTTTATTCACTTAAATATGAATAGACAATGCTTTAATAGCCTTCTGCTAATGCCTATGGCAATGCGTTCTGCTGTACTTACTCTTCAACACATTTTACAAGGGTTTAAAAAAAAATAATGCCTGAAGACCTCTTCCTCCCTGGGCAGCTTTTTTTTAAGTTAATTAACGAAAGCACTTCATCTTGCAGGGAGAAACAAAAAAGCATATCGGTATCATATGCACAGCATTTATAATGGCTTTTAATAGAAGAAGTCTAATTATTTGTTTTTTAAATGAACAAATAAGCATATGCTTACATGCGCCATTAACTCTGGATATCCTTAAGACATTAAAGTGATCTGTCTCGCTAGATGCACTTGAAGACTTCGAGTAGTTAGCTCAAATATTAACATCTTTCTGTTACATATTTTTAAGTATTAGAAAATACTAAAGTATGGAGATAATCCAGAGGAAAACTTAAATGTGTGCTTTCATTACTGAAATAAATCATACAGAAAGATTTCTACTTTATAGCTCACTGCGTGTGCATTGGGAGAAGCTACTTTTGTGGCACAAATACCCTTCTTTGCTGGTTACCAATACCCGTATTCAGTGATACAAAGAACAACTGTTGTAAAAAATATTAGTATGCAGATGCTCTGGTGTTTTGTTAATGCATTTAATTATATACAATAGCTCTTTTGTTTGCTTTTCTTTTTCTATCCTTGAATGGATTTGTATTATGGTATAGAATCTAGGTTTAGAGTTGCTGTTTAAAATCTTTTGCAGTTTTAGAATGGTCATATATCCATGTTAGTTTCTCTTTTGTTTGATTGAGGAAATAATTTTGGGACTTGAATAGTTTCTGATAAGTTTGAAACTATCTTTTCATGAAAATCCCAATCCTGAAGTTGCTAACAAATATTGTCCTTTTCCATGCTGGTGAGGTCTTCAGTGACCATTACCATAGGTTAAATCATTGCATTCCCAAGAAATACTTTGATGTCTTAACTGAAGAAAATTTTCTTGAAGTTCCTCAACATTTTCTAGGTAGTTTACACAGAAGAAAAAAAAAAAAGCTACACAGCAAAACTGCACGTTACATTTTCCTATGAAAAACTGTAGCAGACTGATTACAACAAATTGTAACCTAAGTACCAGTATATATTTGCCAAGGCCATCATTGCTGTCTTGTGTCATTATCCATAAAATTATTTCAGATTTATTCTCAGCCTGAAAAAAGGTTTCTTTAGTGCCCTGTGGGTGGGCGAAATCATATAAAAAGACTATGTCAAGTCAAAAATTGCTCTGGTGAATCAGCAAAATACTTGAACCCAGAGTACTTAGAAAATGTCTTTGCCAGATCCTGTCCCTCCCATGGCAACAAGGACCAAATCAAATGGGGATGTAATGAGGTAACTAGAGGACCCTAAAGGTAACATCTGGCTAAGTGTTATTTGTGACATTTTTGAGCCCCGTTAACTGCAAGACCCATTTCTGACAGAGAGTGAGTGTGTGGGAGGTGTCTGCTCTGAAGGTTGCTTCTCAAGCAATGACCTAGTAATATTCTTTTGGTATTTTGTGGAGATAAGACGTATTCCTCAGTGGGTGCAGTTTCCATTAGAACAGTACGAATAATAGTATAGCCTAATAAAAACCTCCATAAATCTTTTTGTCACTGATACAAGGAGCTGCTACAGGCTCAGTGTTAAAGTGTGCTGCAGCCGATTCTCTTCAGGTATTTTACTATGGGCATCAGAACACAGCTGTGGAGAAAGCAGCAGACATCTCACACCACAGGTCTGTCTCTGCACCTTTCTTGGCTACAAGCTCTTCGGTTTCTGATAATTGTTTTTGTCACATCTCACAAGCACTAAATGCAAATCAGACAGTTTTGCTCTAGGCCTTCAGCATCAGCACTAGGACATTGTGTGCCGAGTGTCAGGACTGTACATGGAGAAAAACTGTCAGGGGAGGCCAAGCAGAAATTGCAGTTTGGAGTTCTTTGCCTTTTTAAAGTGAATACAATTTAAACAGTGAAAAATATCTCCCCTTGTTACACTTGTTTGGTTGATATTGAAGGTAGAATAAGGGATTCCAGATGGGGACAAAACCTTCAGGTACAAAAGCTCTGACATGGAGAGGGAGCATGCACTTGAGAAGGCACAGTCCTGCAGTGTTGCTTTAATTATTTATTGGGTGTTTTTTCCTGTTTTGGAGAAAAATGGCAACATTTTAGAGTTGTAGCCCTCAAGGGAAAGTACGGGGATTCTGACTGTTCAGTGAAAGCCTCCTCATCAGTAAGACTTCCATGCAAATAAAGTTAGTTTCAGTTGTGCTTCGAACAACCTATTGCTCTATTTAGAAATGCGTTCAATGAAAAAACCACCTAGAACTACTGCAAATTTCGTGTGAGAACATCATCCTGGTTTCAGTTCCAAGATAGCTTAATGTTCTTAAAGGCTGGTAGAGAACATAGTTTCATTACAACTGCACATATTACGGGTTTTGTATGAAATGAGCATCTCAAGGCAAGGGAATGAAAGCAGCATTGTTCCAGGGCTGTTTTTCACAGGCCTGTATTCATATCTCATCCTTGTTGTTTGCAGGAGAGGCAGATGTGAACCAGAACAATGGGACCTCCACGAAGAGCCCAGCGGTGACAGACTCCAAAGGCACAGCAGACCCGAAGAATGCCTGGCCTGAGGCCAACCCAGCTGACACGACTGGTCGCCCCCACTTGATCCGCCTCTTTTCCCGAGATGCCCCAGGGAGAGAGGACAACACCTTCAAAGATCGGCCCTCAGAGTCAGACGAGCTACAGACCATCCAAGAGGACAGTGCAGCAGCTTCAGAGAATTTGGATTTGATGGCTTCACAAAAACGCTCCTCTTTCCGGCACGGATCAAAAATGGCATCTGCGAGCACTATAGACCATGCTAGACATGGATCGCCAAGGCACAGAGACTCGGGTCTACTTGACTCGCTGGGCAGATTCTTTGGAGGTGAAAGACATGTTCCCCGGCGGGGCTCGGGCAAGGTGAGCTCTGAGGAGTAGAGAACTGCACAGCTACAGCAAAATAAAGTACAATTAAAAAGGAAGGGGGGGACTAAAACTGCTATAATGCAAGAGTTGACTTAGCCAGCAAGATAGTACTTGCAGATGTGTAATTTAATATTTGGCTTTAAACTGAAAACAACAACAACAAAAAAGCGTAGATCTGGGAAACAAGTGGAGCTATTCTGGGTAGTCACAAGGAGTATTAGAAATCCAGGTGGCTCTAGAAACGTTACTGAGAGAAATTTTAATGAACATTTAATATGGTACATTGTATGCATTTGTATGCTGTGCCATTTAGAGAAACTTCAGTCTGCTTTTGTGTGTTCTCAAATATTTGCAAAATGGAGCTGGATGACAGCACTAAATGCAAGACAATCTCCATGTAGTTTGGGGGATGGGACAAACTTGGAAATAGATGTTAGGGGTGAAAGAAAAACCTCTCAACTGTGGCTAGATTCTCAGCCTGCTGGTGCAAGAAAGTGTTTTAAGGTCAAGCGATAGCATTGCTGAGGAGATGGCTTGACAGATAGCATCCTGAACTCCAGGTGTACAAAACAGTCCAGCTGCTTTTATTCTGGCAAAAAGTAAGGGTTTATATTCCAGGCATTTCATGTTAGAGATTGTGTAACAAGCCATTTACAAAAGACTATTACTTGAATTCTTTCCTTTTCCAGGCATGTTATTTCAGTGCTGAGAGTGGCAAAGTTTAAGATATTTTTACTGTACCCTTTGCCATGTAACCATAAGTGGAGTCTTGTGTTGGTGTGTTCAGACACTGCATAAGCGTTTGAATGGAACTACCCTAGGGCTGTAAAACCTTTGTTTTCGCTGAATATGTTGTCTGATCCAGTTGCTCGAGTTGTGTGTTGCAGAAAAAAAATGCTCATAGTTGCTGACTGGGCCCAAATTTTTCAATAACCTTTGACAACCTTTGCTGTCTGTTCAGTAGCTCTAGCTTGTGATGCCTGCCAGGATGGGTCAGCAGGTGCAGCTTTCCCAAATTGGCTGTCTCATAGTGTTGCACTGGGACATGACAGATACGACCCCGTGTGTGGTTTAAAAATGATTTATCATCTATGTAACAGCTGCAGGCTGTCAGTGTACTTCACAGCTCTGCACCTGGAAGCACAGTGTATAATAGGCCTTCCCTAAAGAGTTGTTGTAATGTATAGACCAGTGGATGAAAAATACTGCAGAAACTTAAAAGCAGAAGCTTCTCACACTCAGTAGCCAGTACTAAGCAAGCTGTAGATTTTGGTCTTTTTGTTTCTCACTTACCTGTGAGATTACCTTAGCCTGTAATGCTTATGACAAAGATTTAGCAATTATGTAGTTGTTTCTGTAGGTAATGTTCATACATGCAACGAACAGTTGCTGTGAGAATGAAGAAAACCATTTTTCTTACTGGTACTGCAAATACCACAGACTGTTCCCAGCACTGCTATTTTCTGGAACCTCGTTGGCCAGCTCAACTCTTGCTGTTTTATTCATATACTATGTTACTCAATGAAAAATGGCATATGAAATGCTCTTTGTACACCAAGGAAACAATACCAAAACCTTAAGATCCTGCATACAGAATATAGTGAGGTATGTACATTCTTGCTTAGCAATAAAATCAACCAACCAACTAATTTTTAGTAGAGATGACTTAAAAAATGGCTGCAAGTTGTACAGATTCTGTATTTCATCCTTTGGCATGAATACAATCACTATGATTTTAAGATCTCTACGTAATTATGTATGGGAGGACAGGATATCATCTGTCTTACCTCTGTTGCTGTTCAGTAAACTTACTTTGAAGCACTTAAATGTCTGCAAAACAGTACAGAATTATGGACAATACTAACTTTTTTTTTTTTACCTAGCATAAGTAATATTTTTAAGAACAGCTAGATATTATGCTACAGCATCTTGACTTTCAGGTCTCAGCTGGAAGCACAGAGAAGTTTTTATTACCTTGGCAAAACTCAGTCACATTGGCCCTGGAAGTCCTAAAGCATCTCTAGCACTATTTCACACAATGATAATACTGATGCATGAAAAACATGTCCTAGGAAGCTCTGTTGTAGGAAGGTTTCAGTGCAGAAAACATTGAGCAAGTGGCACAGACAGTTATTTCAACTATTATTTATTTAACCTTTGAATCAGTGCCTTCAGGTTTCCTGTATCAGGGAAGGCTTGTGGTGTCATTTATATTTATACATTTATACAGAGGAAGTCTAGATGGCTAATAGTCTTAATTGTGCTTAAACCCTAAACACCTGTCACTTGCTGAATTTTGTAGAGCGGCAAGAGTACTGATAAGGAAGGTGTTAATGGGTGAGCTGAAATAAAGTCCCTTTGCAGTTTTCCAGACTCCACTAAGTAAACAAGTCTTTGGTAAATAAGATAATGTGAAAAGCACCTTAAACGATGAAATTCATAAGGCTTGAAATTGAAAAGTTCTTGGAGCTGCACTGTTCATTTGCTCGCACTTGTTTTTGATCAATTTTTGAAGCATTTCAAAGCAATTCTGCAGCTGCCTCTCTTGCAATCTTCCTTTTTCAGCCAGCCTGTGCCCCAGTGGGAGTGTGTATCTCATCTACCCACACCAGCAAGCACTGGAATGCAAAGACAACACTTGCTCTTTGTACAGATTTAGGGCTGACATTCAAGCAAAACACATTATAAATTCTTTGTGGAGGCATTTTCATCTTGTATCCATAGCTGAAAAGTACGTTAATGAATAATACTCACTGTTGTGTAGGGAAAGGTAGGGTAGGAACAAAGCAGGGACTGTTTCATCACCTCCTTTTCTCCTGTGGAGCAGGTTCTTTCTTACCCTGGAATTCTAAAGTTACATTAAGAGTGCATGGGAGTACTATGGGAGTAAATAAAAATAGAAATACTGTCATGTACAGAATCAAGATTTGCGATAACTGAAACTCAAATGAAAGACAGCTTGAATTTTGTACCTTTAAGGATTTTTTTTTTTTAAGGTAGAATATTCCAAACAAAGTTAGTGTTGTGCACAGCATAAACTTTATTGTATTAAAGAACAATTTAAAAGGGTGACAGAAACTGCACTGCAGACATTTTAAAAATCATGCAAGAGAGTAGTGTAACTATAAATTATTTCCTTTCTAATCTTATATTTATCTAAACGTGTAAAGCATATAAGAAAGTTTGTTAAATCTATCAAGTCTTTCTTATGCCTCCTAGATATTAATCTGTATTCAACTTCAAAATGTACTGAGTGCTCTTTTGATTCTTTTATGCAGTTGTTTATGCTTTTGTAATTCTTTTGGTTATAATTATTTTTTTTTCTACTAAAGTTTGCATTGTGAAACAAAAACTTTCCTGTCCTGGTTTAACATCATGCATTAACGTACTAAACTTTAAACTACATTTGTGACATACATGCAACAAATCAAAACATTGTGTGTGACAGTAAATAGGCTGAGGCCAAGCTTAGTGAAAGAATGAATCAGTTTTTCTTTTACATTTTGCTTCAGTTTTGTATGCAGTCTTCTAATGTTCTCCTGTTGCCTGTATGAAGCCTTGCTCCTGGATTTCCTTCCCCATATATAAGTATTTGGGTACAAGAAATATGGAAGGTGGGCACAGGGCTTCCCCTTCCTACAGACAGGTACAAGGTCTGAGCAGTACTGGGCTGAAGTTCTTCTCAAATTGAGCAGAACCATGGTTTAGGATCAGCATTTCTGAAAAAGAGCAGTTCTAAACTCACTCCAGAGATAAGCAGTTGCTGTAATGGGGACCAGCAAAAAGGGTTGTGATAAACATGCACAGGCAATGCATTTAGGGACCACGGTCTTAAGTAACAGCATAGTCAGATAACAGTAATCAGAATATCCAGGCATCTTTTTTCTTTTTGCACTTGAACTCTATTCACGTTTCTTGTGCAAGCTTTAATGTATACTACAGCACCGTGGAGACTTTGAAAAGTAGTTAAATCAACAGCAGTCTTGACTAGTATATGATGTGATTTAAGTATATACTTACTGTGATTTTTATTTCTAAGTCTTAGTTTTCAGGGAGTGGTATTGCTTGTGATAAATTGTTTTATAAAACCTGCTGTCCAAGCAATATGCTTGTAAAAAAAATTTTATATGGTTTATGGTGGTTGTAACAATTTTGTTTTAATCTTTTGCTTTATATGTGCTTTATGTATTCATTAAACTGTTTACATCACAAAACTGGTGTACTAATGCTTTAATTTGTTTTCAGTACTTTAATCCATTAACAGAAGTTGCAACAAACTACTTCATAGTACAGGGGTCCTCAAACTTTTTAACCAGGGGCCCGGTGCGCGGATGAAGTGGCAGGGTCATCTGCGGCTGCTTGGTTTTCCCCCCAACCCCTGACAGTGGGGTTCTGTAAATACCAAGGGGGTGGATTGAGGACCCTGGGGGCCCGTGGGCCGTAGTTTGAGGACCCCTGTCATGGTACATGATGGGGTTTCAGATCATTAAATGAGGCTGTATGTCCTGCATGGTTCAGTTAGAACAGTTCCCTGGCCAGAGATCCGTGAAGCTTGCCCTCTGTGAGGAAAGGGCTAGGTTCTGAATAACTGACGCCACTGCATCTGGTGTTCTTGCTTTGCGATAAAGGAAACCGAACCTGGCCCCTCGCTTTCATAGCAGGTAGTAATGAACGACCAAAAATGAATTTGTGTATCAATTGCCGGTTTGATTAAAGCTCATTTCATTTGTATTGGTAGGCCTCTGAGCGCTTTAGATTTGACTGTACTAAAAAACAGTCAATTGTGCAAAACAAGCAAGTACCAACAGGTGAGTACCACACAGCGCATCGTAAGTGGAAGGCTTGGGAGGCAACATTATACAGGACTGATTGTCACATGTTCATTTCACACATGTGTGACCATATATGTGTTATACCTCCTTAATAATTAACATATTATTAGTTCCATTCCATTATCTCTTGCATTTTCAAGGAAATTACTGCTTGAAGCAATTATTCCAAACTATAAGAGGAAGGAATTTGGAACTCAGACTGGGGTAAACGTTCTGTAAGTGACACTTAGAAGAGCAAGCACCGTGTCAGCGATGCTTTGTGCTCAGCCCAGCAGCAGCGGCACGGCAGGGTTTGTTCAGAAATGGGACAAAGTAGTTGGGGCTCACGGATTTGTATTGGAAGTTGAAGAATCGTGACTGGGTGGACAGGAAATGCCTATGCGCCCCACGACTTCTGCTGTCTTTTATATGGTGTCTTTTTGCCTCTGAAGTTGAGAAATTTACTTAGTAACACGTTTAGGCTAAAATACTAATTAATCAACGGAAGCATTTTAAAGATCACTTTTCCTAATCGGTCTATAGCAAAGAAGATTTCCCCTTTTCATTAAACCTCTAACAGTATCTTCCTGTTCAGTGTTCGCTAGACTACTTCTAGATTCTTCTATCCGCCAGTATAATAGTAACAATAATAACAATCTGTGTAAGAGGGAGCTAACAGCGTGCTCTGAGGGAGAGCTCCAGGGATTCTCCTGAGTGCTGGGTGACGCTGCAGGCTCGCCCATAGGCTGTGCCTGTGCCTTGGCACGGGGCAGCACAGACCACACCACTGGAGAGGCAGTGACAGCAGCTCTGGGGTCTTTTGGAGGGAACCAGCCTTGGCTCTTCGGCACCAATTCCTCTGTTTTTCAACTGCCCAGTACCCCATCCCAGCTGAGAGTAAGGTCTGGATTTAATTTTACTCTGCTACACCCCACGGGGGTGTTTGTTTGAAGTGGGAGGGCCAGGCAGGAGCCCCCAAATTCACAGAGCAGAAGGTAAAAATTTAGCATGAGGATTTTCTCTACCTAACATCAGATTTTTCTCATTGTATTTATACAGCCCAAACTTACAAATAAGGAATTGCTTGATATTAAAAGCTGTTAAGGGGTGGTGGTGGTGTTTCCCATCACATACATTCATTCCTTGAACTGCACTATCCTTAGCACTTTCCATCCTAAAATGCCAAAATTTATGATTTTGATCTTCAGCCATTCTGAGATTGCACAATGGTAAACGCTGCCCAATGGAAAACTGAGGCAAAAGTTAACAGATTTTTTCCTGACCTTGTCTTGTACCCTCCATCATATACATTAGCGACAACTGCTGGATTGCATCTTGTGTACTAATGCAAAATATCTCACACCTTGCTGAAATGGCCTCCAGTTAGACTAGACAGGTTCCGTTACTCATTTCACTCTGGACAGTTACTTGGGTTTATTTCTGAGCTACACAAGAAATCCCCCGCTGCCATTTTCAGGTGCTTTTACTGAATTTCTTACAAAGCAATTTAAAAACTGTTTATACGATGTACCGAGTTACTGCTGCAGACCCACGATGAGCCTTAGCTATGGTTCACCTTTTGCTTATCATGGATCTACTTTTTCACCTCTGATGTACCATACAATTCGCACGCCTTGGCAACTGTACAAGCCCAGGTTTTGGGTGATCCGTCTCCTCCCATGTTATACTGGCTACATGGCTAGAAATTTTACCTCTGAGTGATAATTTTTGTTTCAAAGAAATAAGTTATGAACCATGCCATGTCTCATTATTTCCTAACGGTAAACTCTCCTTACTATTCTGCTCTCCCCAAGTTACGCTGATGTAGGCAATAGTACTTCCAGCAATCTGTACGAGTTTAGCTTGGCATTTTCTTACCTATTAAAGGCAGAAAAGCAAGAAAATTGTGCCAATCCCTTCAAAGATGAGAACTGATTAAATAGTTTGCAGGCGGGTGAGTGTGTACAACCTGGGAGAAGAAATGTATATTTCATAGAAATTAAAGAGGAGAAAAACATTGCTACAACCTTATTTCTGGCCAGCAGCTGTAAAGCAATAGTGTACATCTGGAATTTATAGTTTTGTGTTCCAAATAATTTAAATTATTATTGCAAATGATATATTAATATAATCTTATAATTATTCCATGAGCTTCTTGACTATGTGAAAAAAGCAGGCAACAGGCCTTTTTATAATTTTTAAAAATTTCTGCTTTCTTACTAGTAGCCATACACACAATGTTACGTTCTATTGCTGTAGCAGCACCAATAGCTGCATCTCCACCAAACACAGACTATCAGAAATTCATAATTTTGAATATTCATCATATTCATCTATCATGCCTTCCATTCTTGGGCATGTACAATTAAATCATAAAGGCTATGAATTTGTTGGTAGCAGAAGCTACCCCAGAAACTACCCTGAAAATACTACTAGCCAAAAATCTTTTTTTTTTTTTTTTTCTGGGGTGATCACTGTCAAAACAAAACAACCCAAAATGCCAAAGGCTTGCACTGGGTTTCTATGGTGGATGTCTATGGTGATACCGACTTCATAAAATGGCACAGAGGACAACACCAATATGCACCAGAGACTGCATCCAAGCAGATGAAGAACCTCTGACATGAAGAATATTCTAATAAAGTGATGAATGTTAGGCAGAAAAATGCTTTAGAAAAGCAAAGGTAAATTAAAGCATCAGCTTTTGCCCCTGAAACCATTTATCAAGTGCCACAACAACAGAATAAACTGGACACAGAGAAAAACCCACAGTGTGATGACACCAGTGTCTCAGTGGGACCCATCATAAAACAGAACTACCCTGAACAACTGCTGTGATTCTTTTTTCCCCCAGTAATTTTTTCCTCTCACTTTTTAGTTTGTGAACCCTAATTATCAAGGCGCAACTAAGGACTAAGGGGATTATGGAGAAACGTGGTTCTGGATTATCATTACCACTTGCCTCTCGTGATAGTCAGCGTTCTCCATTGTTTCCTTCATCTTCTCATCTTTCTTGGGTTTCTTACGTTTCAGTCATCTCTAGTCTTTCCTCCCACGTTTTTTATTCCCATCTTTCTGCTGAGACGTTCATCTTTTTTCCTGCTTTTTGTTCACCGCCTGTTTCTAGACAAAGGTTGTATTAATGATCTCAACACAACAGTAGAAGGCAAAATCTCCTGCAGAACCGCCTGGACTCCACTGCTCTCTTCCTGCCAATTCTCCTCTGCAACTCTGAGCAAGTATTTTCATTTCTGTCTTAATTTACACATTAGTAAAGAAGAGCAGTACCGTTACAAGGATGTGTGGTTCATCCTTTCTGAAGTGATTAGAAAGGCCTGCTGAATTACCTAATGAATTATAATGTCACCATCCGCCCACCACACGGGGAAGAGGTCAGCATTCCCATCGCTTTCCGTAACAGATCTGGAAGTTGCGAACAGCTTGGAACAAACACCGTCACGGAGAGCACATGAGTGCTTGGGCTGTACAGGAATGAAAATGGAAGCAGTGACACCAGTATAACACGGCTCTGGCTCAGCAGTGCGTGTTTACAGGAGGTGTATTACTACCAGAACAAGCACGGAGAAACACATCCTCACAAGACACGTGCTATATATATCCTGCCACTGCCTGGTGAGACAGATGTTGGGTAACAGCGCTGAAAGGCTCTGACGCAGCAGCAGCTACCCCCAGGAGCACAAAGCCCCATGCACAAAGCACCTCCAAATCCCCAGATGAAGCAATTACTGTATACAAACGCCCATCAGATTTCCCATAATCATTCCAGTCAAACTGTATATAAAGAATTTCCTCTTGTTTTAAAAACCCCAGTGTATATATTCACTGAAAGGATGCACCTCAGTTTCTGTTTGGCATACTGCTCTGAAATCGAACTACAGAAAATTCAAACCTGGGTAGGAATTTCCATAAAGTTTGGATTCAGAGTCCATTTCAAGGACTAACACAAAGTCAGCTGAGTGGCTTACAAATTGCCTGCTGCTCTTTCATCTTGCTCTTCCCACAAACAGTATTCATCGCTCAAAGGCTAATTTTAGCCTACCAGTACGGCTGCAAATTTCTCAGTGGGGGTTAAGCGTAACATCCTGTAGGCTGGGGAACAGTTTGCTTTTCTAAGGCAATCTGAATGTACTTTTCATATCAATATGAATTTCAAATTTGTAGATTTTGTGCGATTTGTTTTGAATGCATGCACGGGGACTCACTAGGTACCTTGTGTGAAGACAACCCACTGGAAACCACGAAACCCACTGAACCCATGAAAATGTCCACTGTTTTTCATTCTTACTAATGTAAAATTACCTACTTAGTTCAACTGCATTTTAAATCAGCTGCTTCCATATTTTGTATGTATTTCATTTTGCCATTACAGACACGACATGATATTTTTCAGATTTTCATTTCACATCCTAAAGTAGACAACAAAACTACATATTAGTGACCCTGAAAGGAATTGGCAAAAGCTATAAATTCAGTATTCCAAACCAAAACTATGTTATTACTCTTCTTGTCACTAATGCCTAGCACCTACTAATTGGTAATGAGAGCTTTAAGTTTATATTTGTGTGCATACGTGATCAGTTGTAAGCAATCCTCTTGTAAGATGACAGCTCTCAGTGACAGCTTGTAATAAGGCATTTTAAAGTCCCCTTAACCCAGGGCAGCTGGTGACTGCCCTCAACACCTACAACGTGCCGCAGAAAACACCAGGAGACGGGGTTCTGCCTGCTGTCACAGAACACCGAAAAGCGTATGCTCAGGTATCTCCACCTCAACTGGAAATGTAATTACCGTGCACAAAACCCCAAACGAAGCACATACTGAATTACATATGGATTCTTCTTCCTGCGTTAAGAGAAGCGGGAGTTTCCTGCACCACCCCCACCCACCCCCCCTCCCCAAACAGCTCTTTCAAAACATTAAATTTACTGGAACAGAATAACCTGTATTAATTAGTTTGCTGCGGAAGTACACGGCTACCACAGAATGCAATGCCAGTGCATAGCTACTGTTAAGACAAAATACCTGTATGTAGTCTTTGCGCTATATTAAACATTAGTCTCTCTTCTTTTGTCATAGTGGCCAACAGACGTAAGGTAGGTGGCACAGTAAAACAATGCAACTGTCCTGTGTGCGTCACCAGAAAGAGCTGCAAAGCATTCCAATACTGAACCGCTCCCCACTACAGGATAACTGTGGCTATTCTGCACACATTTTTAAGTGTTCTTATTTACATTATTAATCCTTAGAACTATTCATTTCACAGTGAAGTTGAAAACTGCATCTGTGTCATCAGATCTCCCAGACACAGCTCAGATTTCCAGTATCGGCAAACATTTTCTAATAATTACGATTATTCAGCTTAAGGGATCTTTCCTTTTTGGCTTTTTTTGAATGTAGAGCAGGGCTGACTTGGTAGGGATCCTTAATTAAGGTCAAATGTAAAGTTAACCAGGAATGGAAAAAGCAGAGTGTTCCCTGTCCTTTCTGGTTTCGTGGTTTTGTTTGTTTGGTTTGGTTTTGGTTTGTTTTTATTAAAGAAAGAGAAAGGCTGTGTATGACTACAAACTACTCAGTTACTCTAGAATTATTTTTTTCGATTTGTTTTTAAGGGCACAAACAGAGGCACCTCTCTTTTAAATGACACACTACCCAAGGGCTCTGAATTCAGGATTATACTTTGCAAGTATATGGAAGATGAGGTTGCTTTTTGCTGGCAGTGGTCTTAAGACAGAAATTTATGACAATGTTGCAAGAGGTGTGGGGAGAGCTCACCGCAGCTGCTGGGCCATAGAGACCAGCAACACAAAGAAACAAGCAAATTTCCCCCCGTCCTAAAACATGGTTGCTCTGCTTTATTCCTATCGGGTTTTAATAAGAATATTATTTAAGGGTAAGTGCTTAAAGCGTATTTAAAGATAAACAGTGGTCTTCTGAATGTATTGGTGAAACATGCAATGACTACTAGACGAGCTCATTCAAAAAATCCAATTATAAAACACCACCTCAGTAGCCCCATCCTAGCAGGATAAACCAGATTTGTTTTCTCTTTCATTCAGCAGAGAATTGCCTGAATCCATTCAAATTGAACTTTTAACACCTAACTATATCAGTTATTACTCTTTAGGAAATGATTTTCAGAAATCATGAATGTGAGTAATCTCAGGGAGGGGTGGGGTGGGGAAAGAAGTGGATTTTGCTCCCTGCCCCTAGGAGTCTGAAAATGGAAAGAACAAACTACAGGTGAAAGACTAATTCCAACAATAAACTGAAGGGAAGCATTTAATTACCTGCCACAAGTTGAAAATAACATCGAAGATTCTGACCACAGATGAAGTTTGCTGATGATAATATGGAAGGAAAGCACTTCATTTATAGCACCAGGAAACACACTGTGTTAAACAACCATTTTTAAAAACAGCTTTAGACTTGCTGCTACCTTGTACGCTTTCAAAGGGGACCCAGTCAAAGACTATGCTGATGTGGCACCACAGACAGAATAAACTTTGTATTTACTGCAAGATAACCTTTTCAATAAGCCTAATTATTAGCATCTAATGATTTTTTAGAATGCTAAAATTCAGGAAACTCAACCTCATCTACGTTGTAAAAACCTATTACCCCAGCTTTTCGCTGTGCCTGGTGGCAGTCCATACCCCACTGCAGAGTTGCAGGCTACGTGCAATCAGATCTGATTTAAAGGTTTTCTGTTTCATGTACTCTAACAGTTTTGCAGTTAGATGATGAACAGTTTCTGCTGCTAATGATGGACATTTAGATCTACAACACTCTGGTATTTATTATGTTATTTATCTTAACGACAAGGCAGCCAGCTGGTTTCAGATGCAAAGCAAGGCTTCATTTGAACAAACATAGATTAAAAAGACAAACACATGGCTGAAGCAACTTGTTCTAAACACATGTTGATACCTTACTGGTCCTTCTTCCTAATCATGGCAGCAGAGGGTATTTTGGCAAGAGTGGGACTAGTGACAAAGTAGGAACTGCTGCTGAAGCATAAGCAGGACTGACTGCTTGACACTGCAAATTTTACAGACTCACTAAAATTCAGAAATTCTTGCTTTCTAAAAAGTTCATCTCTATATATCACCAGCATGCAAAGAAATTATGCTGATAAATACCAGCTGAACTTCTCTGTATTGGCTCATTTTTTTCCCTCAGGAAATTAGTCTCATAAACAATGTATCTGAATTTCATTTCTCCTCAGAATTATGTGACTTAAAAGGCCAGTCATGAAGATGGATACTTTTACTTTCATTTTGAATGATCCAACATAATATAAATCCATTTAGTTCATGTAAGATCACAAGATCTGACTCCACTCAAAAATAAAACTTCCACGTAGCAGTTTTGAGCAGTAACACGAGATGGCTTCATGGGAAAGTCTCAGAACTTCAAAAGTCTTAGAAGATGTAAATCTCTGCGCAGCCGTGTTCAGCAGTATTAGCTGGAGGCAGTCGGGGTCATTCTGAAAGCTACTGGTGTCATGAGATTTCAACTGAAGTGCAAAGAGACTCTTCAAATCTTTGAAAGTCTATAGATATTGACTTCCTTGTTAAAAATCACCAAATCACTCCTAAGTCAGGAGTCCCGCTCCAACAATGACACTAAGCTTTTCCCCAGGCAAGCTGACCAATGATTTTTCTGTATGTGATGAAAACAAAGTCTGTTTATTTTAAATAACTGTTCATATTGTGTTACAGTCAAATGTTCACTCAGTTGGCACTGCTAAGGAAGTCCTTGTGTGATTTACTGTCTTGCTGTGGATTTCCATTTCATCTTTAGAGGCCAATGACATTTTTAGTATCTGCATGATATTTATATCACCACTGTAATCTCAGGGAATTTGTTGCATTAAGAGAGCCACTGTGGCACTGTTGTTACTTTCGTTCTCTCCTGCTTTCTGTGTTCCCCACTGAACATACTTCAGATCTGTTGCACTGAACATAAAGCCTTGTGCCTCTATATTTGCAACAATGTGCAGATGCCTGTGACCAGCTCAGTCATTAGGTAACAGTTCTTTATCATGCTGCATCCAGACAGCAGTAAGTACGCTGAATTTTTGACAGGGATTTTCACTGCAACAGGTGCAACACGCTCCAAGTACAGTCAAGGTATCCACTACTCACAATGTGTTATTTTTATTATTTTACCTTTGCTTACTGGACTTCTTTCTGTGTTGCTCAGAAGCCCTACTGAAAATAGGAAGTATCCTTAGTCCCATTTGGCTCCCTCATTTTAGAAAAACCATTGCTCCAGCAGTTCACCAGCGTTATGCACTCAAGTGTTGTAACTGAGAAGTGATACATGATCCATTATGGCTCTTGCACAGAGAATGACCCAACATAATTATATAAGTTTTTCTCTGTTTCAGGTTTCATTTCCAAAACTACATTCTATGATCTTAGGTACAGAAGGCGGAAAGTTACAAAGTTTCTGTTACCAGAACTTTCCGATAACAGGTTTAATTTCACACTGGGCTGCAATGTTAAACCCACACACACACATACATGCACAACGTATGTCCATATACATACTCTGTGTTTGCCATTGCAATAAAAAATTGTTCCTTCACAGCACTTACGGTTTTAGGTTGCAGCCTCTGCAGGTTTCCAAGGTATTTTTCTCCTCATTCCTGGTGAAAATGACTCTTCTCTTTGTACAGTCACCGATTATTCTTCCTTCCTAGCTGACCTGGCAATATGCCTATTCTGCTTTCCAGGATATACATGCAGCCAGGGCTAGCCACCACGTAGGGTCCATCCCCCCGAGATCTCAGCATGGCCGGCCTGGTGATGACAACCCCGTAGTCCACTTCTTCAAGAACATTGTAAGTCTCCTCTCTTCTTGCTATGCACTAAAATGAAATATTTTCTTTAGGACCCACCAGTAACCAAACACTCCCCCCCAAGCATTAGCCATTATTTTGAGCCTTGTGAATTGTACCGTGCCTTTGAGCTCGTTTAAATACAGAAAGGATTTTTACCTGGAAACATGAGCAATGCTGAAATGCTACACAAAAAGTGGGTGAGCCCTCTTTCACCATAGTGAAATTTCAACAACCATTACTACAATTATGCAGCTTCACCATTTACAGGTTTTGGCCTCACATCTTCACCACTGCCTGTATTCAGGAATGTTTTCTGTCTAAACACAGGCAAAAATCCTGTGTGTTCTAGGCAAAGCCAGAGACGGAAGAGGAGCTTCTCAGTGCAATTGCTCAGATAGCACTTCATCCTACAAACTCACAGATAGTATGAAAAAGGCTTGATAACTCCCTACATTTATTTCTGCCTTGGTTTTACAACTTTCTTGTGTTGCTTTTTAGGTCTCACCCCGTACACCTCCCCCAATGCAAGCAAAGGTAAGCATTTTCAGAGGCTGAAACAATGTCCAAGATCTTTTGTGGGCCAATTTTATAGCAATTCAACTGCTAGCCTGATTTATTTTCTTCAGTGGCATCAAGTAAAAGTCCTGAGCTATCGCTGGGAAAATTTAAAGCAAGGGACTAAGGCAGAAAAGCCATGGTTCTCTTCCTCAAATACTTCCTGACTTGCTGCATGACAAATTAAAGCCACTCGCAGGGATTTTTAGATTCAATTTATATTGTGATTGCTTTATGTAATAAACTAATAATAGGTAATGCTTTCAAACAAGCCTCACCCACCAGGAACTGTCCTTGTATTTACCAGGCCCAGCTGGATTCTGAAGTACATTATACTAACAAGCCATGGCTAGTGAAGTCAGTCCTTGTTTTTATAATGAAGAATTTTTCCTTTTTTGTTTCATGGAATGACTGAACATTGTTGGTTTCAATTCCTGCCTCATTATCTGGCCAGCATTTAATTGTTTTTACTGCACTTTCATCTTCTTCTGCGTATGGTACAGCCCAATGCTATGTTCTATAGTGATCATCCTGTCATTATTTCTATTTCTTACATGTCCAGGGAAGAGGATTATCCCTCACCAGATTTAGCTGGGTAGGTGATGAATGTGCTTTCAGTAACAGCTGTTTTATTTACCAGGCCAAAGTGTATCTTGCTCCATTGCCTCAAGCTGCTGCAGCAACACGATAATTTTGTTTTGTCTCAGTTTTGCTATTTTGCTTTTCCTGTTGACTTTCCTCCCTCCTCCCACAGCACTTTAAGATGGTAATTTTGTTGCTTGCTCTCATCCAGCAACTTGACAGCCTTGCAGTGGTAATTTCTTTTGCTTCAGCACAAAGAGAGCAAAATCCACTGCATGGCAAAGCTCTCTTGCCTTAAAGACTCCTGGAAGACTTACCTGCTGCATTTTTCTTTTCCTGGGAAGGTCAAAAATGGGAGGGAGGGCTGGGACAAGAGGGGCACTTATTCCACAGCTCTTAAACAGTAAAGTCTGCAAAACTAACGCTGTCACTAATTAAAGTATTTTGTCCCCTTTCCTTGCAACCTCGTTCAGTAAGAAGCAATCTGCCTTAACGGTTATTATAAGTTCTTCCCACAGTTATTTCACAACTAATTAAATTCTACTTCTCTACCACAGGTTTGATTTTATATGAGATGGACATGTAAATTGCTTGCATTTTAAGGCAAAATATTAAAGCCCTGAAGCCATCAAGCATTTATTTCACGATCAGAACACAAATTATCCAACATGTTTGACATCCTAGAACTCCTGAAATTGAAATATTTCAGTTTTGCCACACAGGTTAACCTTCTGAGTATCCATTTTTGGACTATTAATTGATCTTTTACAGATTGGTGCTTCCCTCAGATTTGAGTATATTCAGACAATATCCTAGCATCTTCCTTCATCCTTGCTTGTTACATAAAAGAATATTTTATTCCAACACCACATTTGAGTGTTACATTTCAGTGATAGCAAAGATTACAATGTGCATATGATAATTTGAATGTGATAATTTGCAATATATATCTGAAAATCTTTCTTTGCAGGGTGGTGAAGGACACAAGCCAGGATATGGAGGAAGCGGAAAATTCTATGAGCATAAATCTGCTCATAAGGGACACAAGGGATCCTATCATGAGGGCCAGGGCACTCTTTCCAGAATCTTTAAACTGGTAAAGTACAATTCAACTTACTGTAAGTATGAAAAATTGAGTCCAGGAAAAAGAGAAGCCAAACCTCTCCAGAACCTGCCGTGTTTGAAAGAACCGCATTTCCTTAAGGCTTCTGAAGGAACTAGATTTGCATGGATAAACCAGAAGGTTATCTCACGGCCTAGTAACTACTTACATGATAGGAATCAAAGGTAAAAACCACACAGTCACTTACCATCAGGAAAGGAGGTAAGTCCACAAAGTCCCATAAAGACCTGCACCAGGATCTGCGTGTTCCTAAACTCACAAATGACCTGGAACACAGAAGATGTGTGAGGCGACACTGCTTGCTGCTGCTGCTGCTGCCCTAGATAACAGTGAAAATGAAAGCCAACTGATAAGCTGCAGAACGGTGCCACAGGGCAGGGCTGGACACGTTGCTGAAGTTGCAGCAACAACTTCAACAGTCCCTGCTTGGTCCCACCCCAGGTGGGAGAGCTCCTATCACGCCAAGTGCAGTGAGCTGTGACAGCACATCCTCAGGAAATTAGAAAACTGCATCATGTGGAAAATAAACACTTGGTCAGGTTATCATTACTCTGGGTCAGTTCACCATTTCGAGTCATGTCACTTCCAGCTCCCTGCCCCAGCTTACAAATGAAAACAGAACAGGAAAAAAAAAGGTCAGTTGTGAGGGTTTTTCATGTTCTATGTCAGGAAAAAGACAAATGGAAAGCACGTCATATCCACTGGCAGGTACTTTAACCAAGACTGTATTTTGCTCAAAGGAACAGATCAGTTAGTATACCACTGGCACACGAAGAACCAAATCGGCAGTAATCTTAACCTTAGGGCAGAAGGTCTGAGGTCCCATTAGCAGAGCTGATCACCTCAGACACTTACTACTCTTCTCTGCGACAGGAGACACAACAGCACCTTCACCTGTACCAAAAATAAATTTTTGTCTCATACATGGTTTAGGGTATGTATCTCTCATTGTAGAGCTCTTTTTCCAACATATTGCAGCACCAAGTGACGGCATGTAAACTTGAAGGAGGTAGGAAGAATTCTTACGTTGCAATTTAAGGAATGAGCTCTTCAGAGGCCCAGGTGAAAAATCAAACATTTACCTTGTAAGTCCAGTTTTCACACTGTGCACTTGCAGCTTTTTAGTGGAGTTCAGATTCATCAACAATACCATGGCTATATACTGACAACATTAGTAAAATATCTTTTAAACATCTCAAACTATCTGATAATAATCTCCCCAAAAATTGAACATCATCTTCTTAACATAACCATCACAACTATTTTAGCTTGGATTTATATATATATATGATGGTATATATATACCAGTTCTACTTTTGAGATAGCCTTTTCTGAGCCATTTAACTTCTGGAACTCAGATTTATTCAGGCCCATTTTATTTAGACTCATTGTTTATAGCAAGAGACATTAGTAACTATTTCTTCACACAGTTTTACAGTCTTTCAACAATAAAAAAAGTCATCCATTCCTTAAGATAACTTTGAAAGAAAAAAAGCCAATTACCTCATGGATTACACTAAATCTTCCTTGAAACAGCTCAGTAAAACTAAGGAGGGAGAACTGAAAAGGGAGAGGAATATAAAGAAAACAAAATCCAAAAAGTACACCCACAAAGTACACCCACGCTTAATTTTTTTGAAGTGAACAGTTCAGTCATCAGCTGATTATGGTAACAGTTACCACACCATCTCACATTTGTGGTCATTAAATGTGTCATTCAAGATTTCTTTGGAGAGTTGCTAAAGCTACGGGAAGAGATGCCCAGTTAGCCTAAACTGAACTTCTAAAAATGAAGCACCAAGAATTTCAGTCTGGATCATCTTTGCTATAGAACTGCTGTAGGGCTTTTCTTAATTGCAAGTTCAGGAACTGTCACAGGTGGGGTTTTTTCCTAGTTTGACGTTTTCTTACTATTTGTAAAAATAGGTGAGGTTTCAGCCCTTCACCTTAGGGTTTGTTTGTATTTGCATCTGAGCTTTCCATACAAGACTCATGTTGATACAACACATTAACAGTTTACCCTAATAAATATTACAGAATACAATTACTGTATTTCGATTCTTTCAGATGTGAGACTATTGCAACTTGTGTGCAAGGTCTGGATTTTTTGGTTTTGGTGTTTGTTTGGTTTTTTTGAAGCATATACACAGTTTTCAGGGGTAGCCATAAAAATTAAAATTTCCAAGCCGTCCAAGCAAATAAATTGCTTTCATTAGGAAGGCCTGAATAAGAACATGTACCTTCAAATAATTCATGACACTCTAGCCCAGCATGAGAGATTTAACGAAGGTAAATTAATCCTCTATGAAAAAATATGAAAAGCAATCATCTCCTTGAAGTGAAAACTCCAGTAATATCTAGCAATACGCTAGAGGCCACTGCAAGCCATTCTCACTAGATAATGTTTTAAATTTTTTCATACTACAGATTGATGTTTTTTGATTTATAGCCCCTAATTATGCAGTACCTTTTCATTAACTTAACTGTGTTCTTCCCTCCACAGGGAGGCTCTGGGTCCCGACCTGGATCGCGGTCTGGTTCACCAGTCGCTAGGCGCTGAAGCTCTAAGATGTCATCGAGGATCATGTACTCTGCTTCATAATGTAACTGCCTTAAACTTAATAACAGCTGCAACAATTATCTAGATAGAGCAATCCATTACTTAATGCCAATTAGGTTCTGCATGCAGTAGATTATACAAACTTCTATTGGCAATCCCTGACCAACAGTTGAATGAAAGGAACACAAGAAGTAGCTTTACTAGATGTTTTCCTTATTTTATGTGAAGTAACAAGATCTCTGACTTAACTCATTCCTCTTCAGGATACCCTAACTTGTATGCTGGACTTCATTATTTCTCCCAAGCACCTAATTTGAGCTCAAGTCTTCTGGTTTCATTTTAGTGAATATCAGAATTACAAATAAAGAGCTAATGTCTTGGATACTGAGCACTGCTGTTAATGAATTTTTGAGACACTGCTGCTAAAAAAAAATAATCCACCATGTGCAGAAGTTGTAAGGACTGTTTATCCAAATACTTTTTTTTTTTTTTTTTAATTTGTTTTAATCTTCCTTCTCTCACTCACAGAATAATTTATTTTCATAACAGGATTAGGCAGTCATGGAAAGGTTTACCAAACATTGGGAGTTCAAGGTATGTGAAGTGTGGGAGGGGGCAGATGTTGTAGAATCAATACGGAGCGGAGCGATAGTAATAAGGAAATTCTTTCCATACCATGAATTGCTCATCGCATCCAAACCATTATGAGCAGATGAGGGAGAGAAAGAGGATTTCAAATTTGAGTTAGACTAATGTTAAGAAACAAGGGATATTCCCAGAGAAGAAACATCTAAGATTGCACAAGTGACCACTGGACATCACTGGTGCTTCACACAAACTCTGCTGCAACAGCATTAACTTTGCAGCACAATAAGCAAGTAAATAAATCTATAAACAAATAAGTCTAATTTCTGAAAGAGAGCCCTTCAGTATTGGTATCTCAGATAGTCCTGCACATCTCATGTTAGCATTTCAGATCTTTCTCTTGGCATTGCAGCAGCGTTATTTTTGATCGGTTCATCTTTTGCCCGAGTAGCATCTGGATACCTATTAAGGGCAGTGCACCAAACTCATAGTAAACTACTGTGAACATTTAACTGTTGTACTGTAGTTGCCTTATAGAAATAAATTAGAGCTGAGTTAGATTTAGATATTAATTGTTCACAAATTACTAAAATGGATGTGTGGCAATGGTATTTCCAACCACACTTAGGGAAATAAAACGCTCTTCTGAATTGCACTGTTTTATTACTTAAACTTACTGTTTCTTCACGCTGTCCTCTAAGTGTCTGATTAATTCTTTTATTTTTTTAGTTTTAGCCCATGCATTGTAGACTACAGTTAATGCTTCCCAGGTTGAAACTGCATTCCTAATAAGTACCCAGTAAAAGTTACCTATAAATATGTATGTTAATTGCATTTCACATCTAAATCTATTGTAGGTTTAAATCAATGTCCGTTAATATGAATCAATGGAAGATGAGAGGATAGAAACTACATAGAAACTAAAGAAAACAAACCCACCAAAATTATTAGGCATACACACATGTATTACA